>OY744515.1:229080737-229413237 GCA_963556195.1 Sepiola atlantica | reverse complement strand
TTACCCTCTGAGAGGAAACGTCAGAATGGTAAATTTAAAACTAAAAGTCGAATGAGATATGAGGGGAAACAGACTTATTTCTAGTGGAGGAAACGATTGAGAGGAAAGAAAAAAAAAGGTAAATCTCTCAACGTTATGGTGGCTTTAAATCATTAAAGATCTCTAACTGATGCTTCAAAATATTTTGTCTACACAGGCTAGGTCGAGAGTTGTTAATGACTAACGCCTCAATAATATTGAGATGGTAGTTCGACCTGGCACTGTGTAAAACAGAAAACCACCCATCGGAATACTTGTCAGAACAAATATTTGCACTAACGAGGTTATTGCCGATGGCTGATTCCTGTGCCTGGAAGTTCCCGGATGATCTCGAAAACTTGTGTAGGCGAATATCACGTGGTATGTGTTTGGATATTCTAAATTCTAATCTTTGGGATGTCTTGCCAACGTAGTCAGCTCTACACTGACACATGAATTTATAAACTACAGAATTCTTTTGAATGGCTGGCAAAACATCCTTACGAAAAGAAGAGAAAAAGGTTCGAGTCGTGTAAACTACCCTCAACATGGTTGCCGGAAAACAACGTTGTGTAGAAGAAGAAATCCTTTTAACAATGTCAAGGCCGTCAGAACCCAACCATGGGAGTTTCAAATAAATAGGGCAACGTGACGGGCCAATAAATTTACCACCATTAAATAAAGCAACTTTACGTGCAATGGTGATTTTTATAGTATTGATGGGATATCCATTAGCAAGAAAAATATTAGTAATTTAACCAAGTTCTGCATCGAGTCGTGTTGGTGAACAAATCATAAGTGCTCGATGAGTGAGAGTACCAATAAGATTTATTTTTCTTGCTCTTGGGACCAATTTAGATAAAGGCCTGTAAATGTTGGTTTTCTATACACACAGGTTTCAAATGATGAACCAGATTTAGCCACTAAAACATCGAAGAATGGTAAGGAACCACAATCCTCGACCTCCATAGTGAATTGCAACGATGGATGCAAGTCACAAAGAAGACGAAGAAACTGTTCAGCATCACTCCGTGAGGGAAAACAAGCAAAAGTGTCATCAACGTAACGTGTGTAGAAAGCCGGCTTGGTCACTTTGGAAAATAATAATTATTTTCCAAAGTGACCAAGCATGATATGGTGTCAAACATGTATTTATTTTTGCAAAGCCTCTAAATAAATGCTTTTATTTAATATACGAATATACTTAGTAATCTTTTGTCAACTAATAATATTATCCAATGGTAAGAACGCAAGCAAAAATTAAATTTACACAAAGTTCCCAGTTTTCGTATTTATTTGTCTAAAAAGTGGGCTTTTTTCACATATCTACACTTTATCAAATTAAAGAGTATGGTAAGGTTATTAAGCGCAACCAACACATAATCTAAAGTAAACACTACATTCCACCAGCATACCAAGAGTAGGATACCCGTCGCTGTGAGGGCGCTAATTCTCTGCTGACTTTCTGGCGTTTGCCTAACTCGCTCATGGACACAAGAAGCAAACACCAAATAAGTTTTACATTTGAATCTAACGGCTCCATGCATTGATATTTTTATTTAGGATTGCTACCGACATTTAAGTTAATAATTTTATAATGTACACGTAAAAATGAAAAAGTGAAGAAAAACGAACACATTGTTTTTAATTTTATCGATAATATTAATAAGAAATAACTTGCAGCGCTGCAGTTATACAGTTACTATTTACAGATCACCACTGATTATCAAACACAGATATAGTTTTAAAACACACATACAGAGAAGTATTTTCTATTAATATCGTTGCCATCGACGATACTAAAAAATCCTAAGGTGTGTTTTTGCGTTTTTAAATGCCGATTGTAAACGAATAGATATTTATCCAGTCCAAATAATGTTTCTAATATTTTCTAATTTCATTACTAATATACGAAACAGTAAATGCTCCTTCTTCCTCCAATCCACGCGCATGATCACTCGATGTTCGTTCCTGTAAGCAAATGGGATACTATTCATGTGATATCAAAATATAAGGGTAAAGTTTTAACGCGTTTTTAGATTTGGGGCCTCTGGTTACCAACAGATTCATTACAATTTTAAAAATATTGAACCGAATAATTTGGGTCAGTTAAATTAAGAGTAAGTAATAAAACTCTTTATACACACATTTAGACCAGTTAAACATTCAACCTTTTTACTAGGGTTAATGTTTTCGTTTTATTCCGATTTCAGTGAATTTATTTTCGTAAAAGTAAAAAAGTCCTCTTATGTAGGCGTTAACGTGTATACATTCAACATATTTCGAAGGACTGAAATATCATTTATTTAAATACATTCACAGTACATATTTACTATCGCACCGTCATAGTTTACCACCTAAAACTTTGACACTGCTGCGGTTCAGCAATTATTATGAATTTGGTTAATAATAATTTAACACAAATTAAGCAATATTCCTTAAATTTAAATTTCTTTAATTCTCTTAATTTTAAAGGATCATAGACATCAGTTAAGTATCGTTATAATTAAATTTTAATTTTTGTAAGGGAGCATTACTATTGTAGAACACTGTTCTTTTCGGGGAGTTTATGTTACCTATCCTGGGTATTTTTTAAAGTTATATATAAATTAAAGTAGGATATCCCCTTATTGCTTACTATAAAGAATAGCTATATATAGAATTATGCTGCATATGTGCTAAATCACGATTTTGATACGTGTGTAAAAGTACTTTTGGGCAAGTGTTTAATGACGCGGACTGAGGAACTGGGTGTGCTCGGTTCGACTTCAGTTAGTTCCACATGAACAACACTTTGTGTTTCACCTCATTGACAGGTGGTAGAAAATTAATGTATCAGTTCATCCATTCCGCTTCGCTTACTTATTTCGGCTCTCGAGTCGTAGTTACTAGCAACGCAATCGGTTATTATCCGTCGACTTAAAACACTGTAAAATAGTATGATAGTAATTGTATTATGGTAACTTTTTATAATGCCTGATAACTTTATACAAGTATGCCCATCAAGAATAAAATAAAATGTCCGAAAATAGGTATTAAAATCATAAATACACATCCATAAGAATTTCTTCAGGACGTTCGTATACTATGCATGACTAAACCCCACCGCAATTCCATGTTTCGAAGCAATAATGTATGACGATATACTTTTAATTTCCATTCATGAGGTGTAATTTGTTCTGTTCCGAGTTTATTTACTAAGACAATAGGAAAAGTGCATACTCATTAATATAGTAGTTTATCGCTTTATTTACAAGCGTTGGTTTGAGGCCTGCTAAGTGACCAAATATCAGTTCTTCCCAGTCAGTTACTATATACATTTGTTCAATCTTCGTCGTCGCGTCGCGCAATAAAGTAAGTCACTTTCTATATCACTGGTAGCTCTCTCGGGTATGCTTGCTTCTCGTTATTACATAATGCGAATGGTTCAATGCGTATTTTTATTTATACTTTGAATTTTTATGTGTTTTCATTTATTTTCATTTAAATCTAATTCATATACTTTTTTATTATTATCTACATTCAGAGCGGGTATTTTACGCATACTATCACTTTACTTATCTAATTAAACGCTGATCTTCACGAAAACCGTCCTACTACACTTACAAATAGTTATATTTCTATAAAGTCTTACCTTTCTTACAGTGTGGATGTATATGAATTAGTATTTACAATGCCTCCGAAATTGTGAAAAAAAACCCACTAAATTACCTCGACTCTGTTGCTGACAGGAAGTTGCATCTTAGTTAGTAAATAATACGAACTTTTAAATGCTGATCATAGTTTATGAATTGAAAACGCGAAACACTATATAATTACTACTAGTTTATAATATATAGTATAATACTGGATAATAATTCATATATGTTTGGGAGAGTGTATAAAGTTCTTTATTTTCTCGTTCAATGTTCGTGCACGTGCCCCCTTGTGTGTATACAGTTTCTTATTCTTCCCTATAAAACCGATGTTCATAAGACATGGATAGTTTTTCCTGAACCTTTTAAAGAAAGTAATTGTCAACCTCTGAATTTCCTCTTTTTGCGATAAAAAAGAACCCTTGGTATGGATGCTCGAGATGCTTGCATGTTAGCTAATGAACACTATTCTTTTGAAAAAGTCCATATATTGAAATATGTTTAATATCGATTCATATACAGATGCATCGATACACATATGCTTTTTATATAATTATTTGTTATAGATATTATGCGTATTATGTTACCTGGAAATCTGAGAAATACAAAGAAATGATTAACAGAAATATGAGGATTTTTATTTTTCCAGAATTTTTATTTATCATATATCGTAATATATTATTCTTAATTTTAGCTATTTTTACGCCCCACTTTTGTATGATTAGTTAAACAAAGATCAAGACATTCTGAGAATTCTGGAACTCTTTTCTGAAACAAATCACTATTTCATTCATCAATTTCCATTGTTTGTGCATGTATCGATTGCCATTTTTAAAATGTGGGCCGCCTACCACACCTCTTTTTAGTACTAAAAAAATAAAATAAAAACAAATGTGCATCGGTTTAATCTTGCCTACATCGTTGTTAATGATACTTTTCATTACGATGGAAATGTTAAAGGTTAACGCACTGGATTTGAGTTGTCTTTTTTTTCTTTCAATAGCTTTTAGAAAAAGTGCGTGTTCTTCTGTGGAAAGCCATAGGGCAACTTAAAAGTCATGCTAAGAATAGGGTTAATTCATCGATCGTTCCTGAATTATCCTATTTTATTTTGCCTATTCAGAGCGGATAGAGGAATGGAAAGGTAAGCTATTTAACATCAAAACGAGAAGAATCTTGGAATTCCTTTGGCGACATTCGTCTTCAAGAACGAGTGTTTGTGCATACTTTTCTTAGCCGCCAGGAAGTCACCAGAACTGCGTGACAATTGATTGTTGATACAACGAAAAGAACATTTGTGTTACAGTTATGTTTAGTTATCAGACAATTATGTGCAATCAAATTTACTTAATCCGTAAAGAATTAAGTTAAATATATATTAACATATAGTTATAGATAAAGAGGATACATTTTAATAGAAATCATAGCATTTAAAGAGCAAAGTAATATAATGAACTCTACAAGACAACTGCCTTATACAATTAGACAGTGGTTTAAAAGGGACTCATACACACACCTGCTTTATACACGTACTAATTAATTTCAATGAAACACATATCAGAAAATACAATGTTTTCCAAATTATTTTAAAGAGCTGGTTGAATAACGAATCTACAGAGGGTAAGTAATCTGATATATGTTCTGAAAAATGCCTCCATTTAAATGTATTTTCTAAACGGAGTGTTTAATCTCATGAGACAATGAAATGTATATTTTTTGTTTATGATATAATAAGTGTTTCAGAATCTTGACTGTGTAATCTTTGTATAGACCTTAGTCCTGTCCAAGAGTAAAGCCAAATCGAATGTAAGAAGAAACTGAAAAAATATTGAGTCACATAGCATAGGGTTATTTACAGATAAAGACGAATTTATTATAAATAGCGAGATAAGCAGTCCAAACACGTATAGATTTTTTAATATTTAATTTCAATTAAATACTATCAATTGATATCAGGCCGACACATTAGTGAGCATAAAACATTAAAGGTTAACTATATGAGAAGGTGTAAAGATTTGGAGTGCTAGCTTTTTAAAGTTCCTACAAGACACTCAGAATATGACAGAATAGTATCCTACATATAAACACGCGCATACGTTAAGACTCAAGAAACAAAGGGGGACCACCCTTGAAAATATTATCGTTAATAAGATAAATACCAACATAAGCGTTTAGTCTAGTGTTTATAGTCAAATCTATACTATTATTTCATCAATGGATTAGGGATAGTACGTGGATTTGAAATTTAATATTATATATATATATATATATATATATATATATATATATATATATATATACATATATATATGAAATAAAATATGAAACTAAAAGTATACTTTTAGTTAGTAGAACCTATAGAGAAATGGTTTAAGCTCAACATACGAGATAGATTAATTATAAAGATAGATGAAAGAAGAGGGATACGAATGACACATTTATTTCAACTTCGATTGTTCAATGCACGGTGTACTCCGTAAACACATGTTTAGTATTCTTTCCTTAAGCCAAGCCTGTTCAAACCATAACATCTTTCTATTGGATTTACTTCATGCTTGAACTTTCTCAATGCTGCATTCACAGAAACACTTCCCTTTCCATCTTTAAACCTCCTTAAACTTGACACCTTATCAACGGACATTTACCAACTGGACATTAACCATGTTTTTTTTACATGCACATTCTCACTCGCCATTACTTAATCTTTTTCCAAATTTTGTAATGTTGGCTCTCCCACTTCCAACTGAACTATCTATGTAATTCCTCTGATTATAAGATTTTCATCTTTGAAAATCCTTGGCTTAAGGAAAGCATAATAAACATGTTTTTACCGAGTACCCCTTGCATTGAATTATCGAAGTTTAAATAAATTCGTCATTCGTACATGTTACACCTCTTCTGTCATCATATCTAGAAACAATTCTTTTTTTACACTAATCCTAGCTATGTAAATACATCTTCACAGGAAATGAGTGTTTTGTTTCATTAAAAAAATATTGAAGAAAAAAAAACATATATGAAGAAATATGTAAAGAAGACGAAAATATAGCATATATAAATAAACAAATAACAAAACAATAATTGATACATATATGTACACGCATATATGTGTGTATGTATGTATACATATATATGTATACATATATGTATATATGTATGTGTATATATGTATTATATATATATAACTAATATTTTTTACACAGATTTCCACCGAACGAACCCATAAGTTAATTGCATAACAAACAGAGTTACTTCCCCCTATATCCTATAGTAAATACATATCACATTAAGTCGATAAACTTATTTGACGAAACTCACAATTAATATCACTTCTTGAATGTATAATAATCAATACATTTAATAAAAATAATGTAAAATATTTTAAAAAGAGAGATTAATAACTTTACTTTATATTAACATTCTTAGTATACAAAATATACAAAGATAAAATACACTGAAACTAAAAAGTTAATAATAAAAATATGAATTTAATAATATATATATATATATATATATATATATATATATATATATATATATATATTATCAAAACTAACAGTTTATTGAAAACCATACACTTATCAAATATTTCACACATATTTTTGAACACAAAATTATATACATAACAATACCTAAAACTCTTTAATTTCCATCCTCTGCGGGATTTGTTTTCGATGATGTTGTGTCTTTTTGCAGTCATTTTGTTTCGTCAGATATTCTTCACAATCGGAGATATTCCTTCTGGTGTTAATTATTTTTTCCCGAAATTTCAAATAAATGATTTTATAATCATCCGGACATCACACGAACAGCTAACACCACTCTTGCTGTTATGTAAGATTTAAAGAAAAAATAAATATTAAGTAATATTTCGTATTCGATGTATTATTTTTGTTCCTTACAACTTACATCTTACCCGGAATTTGCATTGCCCACAGCCTTTTAAAAAATACTACTAATATATATATATATATATATATATATATATATATATATATATATATATATATATATATGTGTGTGTTTCTAACGTAACCAACGTGGCGTTCGTAATTTTGTCAACGATGATGAACGGTTAAGAATCCGAATATTTATCTTGTGTTCAGATACGATAGAAAATGGGATAAATATATGCACACACAAATATAGAGACATTGTTTAAATATCTTTTAGTATTCGGCGGATCATTCCTACGTGAGAGAACATATACAAATATATATGTAACCAATGTGTGCATACAGAGTTGCAATGAGATGAATAAAAAAGGCGTCATTTTTTAACCTAGAGTGATATAGATTCACGTGACTGTCGTCACACTGTCAAGAGGTAACCGCTAGTGCGTCGCGGTATGTTTAAAAGAAATCACGAAAATGATTGATTGCAATATTGTGGGAGGTCAAATTGAAATCATCTATTTAACACTTATACGTTATATATGTCAAAAACGCAAAATGTCAATCAATGTCAAATACATTATGGTACGTTTCTAAATAGGTTACATATATTTTTAAAATAAATAATTGTATATATATATAATATATATATATATATATATAACATATATATAATATATATAATATATATATATATATATAATATATATAATATATATAATATATATATAATGTATATAATATATATAATATCTATATATATAATATATATATATATATATATAATATATATATAATATATATATATAATATATATATAATATATATAATATATATAATATATATATAATATATATATATATCATATATATATATAATATATATATATAATATATATATAATATATATAATATATATATATATATATATATATATATATATACATATATATATATACACTATTAGGAGTAATGCTATTACATTTCTAAATACATACACACGTGTGTCATGAGTGCATAGTGGGATGACACTACCTGTCGCACAATTCGAAACCATCCAGCCATGTCAGCATTTTGTCTGCACGCCTGCACGCCTAGGATCCCGTTGTCAATAAACACACCACATAGAAAGAAGAGGATTAATATCTATGTTTGTCTAAGTAAACGGACACAACAAGAAGGTTATCAGCAAAAACATTTAGCCGGTAGTTAGACCGCAACGTAGAATAAGCTATTTAAATTTGACCACCTCATTATAATTCTCTTAAAGCGCTCGTTTTTGCATTAAAGGTTCTACACAATATTGTAAAGTTGGAGAAATGAGATTTTTTAAAATTCATTATTCATTCTGATAACTGATCAGTCCAAATAACGATAAAAACATCCTCCGCTAAATAACCCCCGTTCAAACCCACTCCACATTATGATCTAACTGTTTTTAGATTTCCACCCTGACAAACTAGCTTGGTGCAAATGTACTAGTGCAGGGCCAACTCAAAGACACCCAGTGCCTGACCTTGTTTCCTAACGAGGACAATACACGCCTACTCTCTTTTACTCTATCTGGGCAACTGTGGTAAATTGCTTTTGTCAATAAGTTCAGACCAGTTTGGCTTTCTCTTGTTTCAATAGGTTCATGGTACAGGTTCTAAAGCTTTTCTAGTTGCTGTTTCCGACTGGTAATGCAGTGGTTCAAACTCTAAAAACGGCTGAACAATCAACAGTTGTATAATATCGACGATAACTGTACGTATCATATCAGGCATGGAAAGAACGCTACTGTTATTCCCAGTGGCTTTTCGCGATGCCACATCCTCCATGGATCAAGTCATGAGTAATGATCTTGATGTGTGAGCTTATGGCACAGAACAAGCACTTACTTTGCCCTTCCTCGCTCTATCTTTAACCGAAATAGCAATACGAAGAAAAAGAAAAAAACCATAACCCGTCAAAAAACACATTCGCATCCGCCCTTTAGGCTTACATTCACAAATATTCGGGGGCTTAGAACCAACATCAACAACGCAGACACATTTCTCTTGTTAAACTCTCTTAATATCCTAGAACTAAGAAAACAAACCTACAATCCTCAATCTCTTCAAATCATTTGACATGACTGAATACGTTCCACTCTCCCGTAAAGACTCTGAAGATAATATGCATGGGTTTGAGTTTATGTTCGGAGCACCCTCCTCTTGTGAGCGAACATAGGGTATAATTAGATGATCTCTCCTACATGTGTGTTACATTTACCGTACAGCACAGCGTTAAATACTTAGATTTTATATACCGTTCTCTTTTGACCCATAACTGTACCCTGCTTATCTCTGTCTCTGAAAGCATAGGTACAGTACTCTAACTTGCCTCAAGTGCCCAAATACATGTATTTTTAGATTTTATTGCACATCTCCGTGGCTGGCTGAGATTATTCAGCTATACAGACAAAACTGGTAACTCAATGTATAGTTTCTCAATAGCGATCTCCCTCTCATAGACTCTCACTTTCCCGACACACGTTCCTCATCGGGTGGACCAGAAAGTATGTTCTTGAACTCACTACCCGAGGCTTGTGTGCCAAATGGACATAGTCAGCTCGGGAAAGCTGATCACCTTGAGATAATGATTGATATCACCCTACTATCTCACTCGAAACCTGATGAGCCGTTGCAAAAAAAGACGATATACTACAGCGCGGTGATAATGATTACATCAAGGATCACATAAGAGATGCCCCATGCAGTGAAACGTTTGGTTCCTCTTCTGTTCAGTGCGGAAATGAGGTAACTGGATAGTTCAAAGCAGCCATAGGTCCCCTTGCGAGAATTCTAAAGCAAGCTCCACCTCGAAATTCGGCTGCGATAAGTCAACTACAAATAGACATGAATGTGTAGCGTCAAAAAAGCTTGAAGGAAACGGAAGGTTTACAAAAATTATCAGAAAACGCATTCAGTCGCAGAAACTAGGTACTCAGGATTTCTGGAAAATCTTCAATTGTGTGGCCACAAGAGGGGTATTAGCAATTCCTTCGCTTTCCAATCACAATGATTTCGTGTGCACGGATATTGACAAAGCTGAACTACTTGCGTAGCGGTTCGCCTTATACTCTCCTTTGAACTCCGCAAACGACTCCCTTCACAATTTCAAATTGCGGACTGAAGCCACATTTGAAAACCTGGTCCGGGAAATTAAAAAAAACCTTGACACTTCCAAAGCATATAGGTTTGATCTTATACCAGTTATAGCTATACATAAATGATATGATGAACTATCTCCTGGTCTCTACAAACTGTGCAACAACTGACCTGCCGAATCTTGCTTCCATGATAGCTCGAAAATTGCATCTGTGGTAGCAGTTCTCAAGAATTCTGGACATAGAACTGACCCTCAGAAGTATCGCCCCATCGAAAAAAAAACTTTGAATCCTTTATCAATCTAACGATAGTCTGGCACCTCGTTAATGCTAAACTTCGTTCTTACCATCAGTATCGATTTGGATACTCTAACTTGCGATGTTTGGGATAAACCCTGTTAAAAATAGACACAAAAATACACGATTATTTTAAAATTTCAAGTAGAGAAAAGTGTGCGTATAAAAATTCAATATAAAATAAAGTCCCATTTTCGGGCCAATTTTCGGGAAGTTAATTTATTTCGTATTTGATCTGGGAGTAACCTCCCTTGCTCCTTTTTTGTTATTTGGGGGAGGGGGAAGGTGGGAAGAGGTGCCCTTTTTTACGCGATTACGTGTGTCTTGTAAATTGGACTTACGGTTTGTGTTAAAACATTTGTTTAACTTCGCTAAAAAAGTTTAATGGTTCGGAAATAGGGGAACATTTTAAGTTAAATATATATGAAAATATTCCTCCACTATCAATAATAAACGATTTGTTTTCCTTCTTTCCGTTTTCCGCGATGTTCACAGGTAATCGCCCCCAAAAGCAGAATTTCCTGTTTTGTGCTGGCAGGGATTAAAGGAAGGGGTTAATCTGCAAATTTACCCATATTTTCATTTATTTCATTTAAACTTATCCTTTTTTTAACTACACGTTCCATTTTAATTTTAAGCCATTAATTTTAGTTGTGTTTTCCTTTCCTGTGAAAATTAAATGTATACATTTTCAAAGGTAGCTATTTAATTTATTTAGATAAGTTTAATTATCTAACTAATTAAATAGCTTTTTTTAACGTATAACTAAACATGTAAAACGTTTGTGTGTTACTGTAGATTAACATTATGTATGAATATCTTGGCAAACCTGGTGTGAAAAGAAAACAATAACATAATCGGTGTAAATGAAAAGTGGGGTATTTGTTTCGCACATAAATGTAACGTACACTGAGCTATTCTATGATTTTATGGCAGTTAAGTACGTTTATTGAGCTACTGGATATGTATTATGTCGAACAGTTGTATAGTTATATGGGAACAGTTTTATAGCTGATTACGTGTTGTTTTGCGACATTGCTAGCCGATCTTAGGGGTTCTGTTTAAATATATTACTTAACTGCCCTAATTAGTTGGACTGCCTCTTAAAGTAGAATCTCATTTTTTTTAAATCAGGTTGTAATTTTGCTGAAGCTGTTAAGCAAAATGTACTAAATTGTGTTAAAATCGTGGAATTCTCTGAGTAAAGCATGTTTCTTTTAACTATATACGCTTTTTCCAATTAAGTGCTGCCGGGATGGCGGATAAGTTTTGCTAGTGATGAATATGATTCAATACTAATCAACATACACATGCATCTCATCATTTTCCGGGCATAATCAATGTGATGTGTATACACATATGATATGATATGGCAATATACCATATTGTGTACATACATTTTGAGTATAAACGTTAATAAAGCTTGGTACAAGTATGAAAAATATATATTTCAAATAAGCTCCTCAGAGGCGTACACATTTTATTCCTGAGGGAAATTATCAGACATTTAATATATATATTTTTAACCTACAGACTACGTCGTTTTCAGCCCGTATAGGAGTTGCGGTTGCAAGAGGGCTCATCGACTCTAACGCAGTTCTTAGATTTAGGTTAGAAGCTCGATGCAACCGCTCCAAACTACACGGCCGCGAGAAATCGACACATAGAGTAATTGAAATTAAGAGAAACTTGTCCGGGGGATGGAGGAAATGGCTCGTTGTCTACAGTGTTCGACGCTCAGAGCGAAACTTGCTTATCCCAGTAAATGACAACAAAGTGTTCAATTTAAAACAAGGCGCTACTTTTAAAAAGATTTAAACTCTGAAATTTTTTATAAATATTAAAGTCTTTTTACACTTACAGACATCGTCGTTTCGGGATCTCCTTTACCCTCATCAGTGTAGGGATGGCGGTTGCAGGCGGTCGCATATATACATATATACAACTTATATATATATATATATATATATATATATATATATATATATATATATATATATATATATATATATATAATATCAATTTGAAACATAATACAGTACACTTTATATTGTAGACTTCGATATCATTTTGTTTTAAACTATTGCGTAAGTTCGTGTTTGGAATGACAGGTGCCTTCTATGTCTCCGCTGAACACTATAGATGCCACGAAAGACGAGTTTAAAATTATGATTGATGAGATAGCTATGTGATGAAATAAATTCAGGTACGAATAACTTCCCCACATAGACAGTTTTCTATGTATGTTTAACTGTATTACCACCCTCTCTTTCTCCCACTCTCTCTGTATGTGTCTCTCTTTGCCTTTCGTATAATTGTGTTGTTTATTCCTGCCAGACGGCAGAATCTACAATTCAATAATCTTAACAATAGCACGCACAATAAGTTTTATTGTTAGATGACGACCAAAAACAATTTACTTGTTATAGATATCAAAACCAGTAAAGTCCAGTCTACATCTGGTCAAATGTGAGGAAATAGGGTCCACTTTTTAAAAGTTGTTCGGGTTAGTTAAGAGTTCGTCTGGAATATTATTATTGAAAAGTGTATGCTGATTTTAAACCATCTAATCATTGAACTATATTACACGTATTTGAATTCAATAACAATGTAATTAAATATCAAAATTAATTTTTAGAACCTGAGAAAATAATAGTTTAATTTAACACCACATAAATGGTTATTAACAATAAATATGTTGTTTCAAAAGTCGACAGTCAATTTTGAATTCATTTAAATTTGAATTGAGAAATGTATTATTATATCCTTTAAAATTCACTGTTGTAATTGCACGTATGATAATAAGCCTTCGGTAAGATCTGACACAAATATATATTTTAGAAACTGTCAAGAAATGACTATATTTAGTTTAATTATTAAAAATAATTTCTTTTTGACAGACTTACTGTGTTATTAAGTACTACACATAGTCACAACACATTGTATTGTAATAACCTTTAATTAAACTTTAGACATGAAGTTTGCAACACTAATAACTGCACGTATATATTTTGAAACAAAAACATTTGTTAATATCACATGAACCATTTTTCCTGGACGGCATTACTACAGAATTTAGTACTGTCAATCAAGACAAAGCACAAATAACAATGCCCAATCATTACAAATTTAAATGTTATAAATGAAATAATAATACATTTCTTTATTAAGCTTGCAATTAAAAATAACTGAACATTTTTTAGTTTATAAAAAGAAAAAACATACTTAGAATATAGTAAATTAAAACATTCCCTTCTCTGTATAACCCTACTACATTATTCAGGACTGTCCATAGCGACAAAACCACAATTGACTATTCGTCAGTAATATATTTAAAGATAAAGATTAAAAAGTAAGTAATTTGGAAATAATAAATAGAAAAATATAAAAAAATATCTCCACTCATGTAAGTTATTGAAAAGAAATTCTAAGATGTTATCAAATAATACATAAGACTACCCGGACTACCCTACTACATGATTATATACTGCCGACAAAGAAAAAAAGTCACACATAATTATATTGTATTAATTAATGTAGAGTTTTACTTAAAAAAGTGAAGTTATTACAAAGACGTTAACATGCAGAATAAATAATGAGATTGCGTAGAACTTATACCCCCTTTTAACCCTGTAATTCCCCTAAAGTGTCCTCTTTATCTGTGTATACTTGTGTGTGGTTCTTTTGTTCTTCTTTTAAATAAAAGTTGTTATTTTTATTTTTAATTATTAAATATTCAATTATTAATAAGAAAAGAATTATCAAACGAATTTTTTTCTGTGTGAACATCATATTATTAAATAACAAAATAAAATGTAACTTATCATTTATATTTAATAATTTCCTGTTTTTTTGAATACTAATGCCATATGCTAACTAAAATTAAATGACTGGTAATGAATGGTAATTTTAATATCAAAGTAAAATAACATAAAAACATGTGGAATATTTTACAATTTAATAATCAGAAATTTATAAAATCTGATTTTCAGAATCATTTTCTGTACAAAAGACTAATTTTCTATTTATTAGTGTACATGTGAGTTCAAATAATTAATAATTATTTCAGAATTAATAAAAATATCATAATTAAATTCATTTAAAACTAATTTTCATTATATCTATTTTATTGTTTTAGATAAAATGTTATGTTCGAAATTCAATAGCATTAGGTTTATCGAAAAACAATATTTCTACGTGTCAGGAAATTTTAAGAATATAAAATAAATATTTCCACGATGGCTTCAAAAACAGAAATTCAGTAACATTTTAAATTTCAAGATTTTTTTGGGCTAACCTTTTGAAAGATAAATATCACTATTTTGGAACTAATTCAAAGATCTTAAGACAGTGAATTAAGAAAAGTGCGTACATTTTACTTGAAAGTAAATAATTATCAAAAAAGTCTGGGAAAGGTTCTGAGCGATAAGAATACCAACAATTAATTTGCCGATAGAAAACTATTAGTGGAATATAATAATCGCAATTATATTTTGTTTTATCAATTTCATCTAGTATTTATAATCGGATATAGAAATTATTAATTTGTAATAGAATATTATTAGGAACTATCGCTCTATATAGGTCGATTTTTAAAGATTGTTAATATCATTTTTAAATCAGTTTATATTGGAACACATAAAAACTGTTAATCTATTTTTATTTGAAAGTAAGTTTAGCAGTTTTTATTTGTTCTAATATAATCTGATTTAAAAATGATATTAACAATCTTTAAAAATCGACCCATATAGCTGTGTTTGAACCTATTTATTTTGTCTTAATTTAAAAAATATAAACTTTTATTGTGAAAATTACATTTTATTTCCCCAAAGTGAAACTTGAAATTTAATGATTGTATATTAAACTTCGATGGCGTCGCATAGTGGATAATGTGTTGCAGTTAAGCTCCTGTGTGTTTATTTGTTTCTTATACTTTGTCTTAGCATACATTTGTAATTCCTTTTTAATAAAATTTAGATTACTTTTAAAAATAATGTTTTACAATGTTCCTGTTATTTTTAGTTTTTTCAATTTTGTTTTGTTTTCAAGATTAAATAAAATTTATTTGTTATCATGCTGAGAACACATTCATGCGTCAACATCAATTCAATTATAATTTTTAAATTATTAAAATATTTTTTTCTCAAATATTTTATTACATCGTGTAGCACGTGATGTCACAAAATACACAAACACACTTTTGCGCATGCCGCTCTAATATTAACGAACAATAAATATTATAAAACATTTAACATAATTTGCTAATGAATGTTAAAGCAAGTTTAAATAACGTTTATTCGACAGTTTTAATACTACCCAATTCCTTTGAAATGTTGAACACAAAGTAATAGATTTATAATTTCAACTATTAATAAAATATTAAAATGGCTGACTTGTTTACGAAAAAATCGGATCGTAAGTGCTTTAACTGAAAATATAATCTAAACTGCACCAGTACCAAAATATAATATGAGAAGTGTTTTTTTTTTGGTTGAGGAGGGGTAGCCCTGTATTTACAAGTTTATTCCTCGCATGAACAGTTCTAAAATCTATTTTCAATCGATATTCATTTAATGATAACAGAATATTTTTACTTTGAAAAAATTGACAAATTTTCCTTTGCCGGATTTTCCTTTTCAGAATTTGTTATTGCTGAATTTTTCAGTTGCACCAGTCTGGTTTTAATGTGTGAAACATCCCGATCTCTAAAAAAAGGGAACTCTGGATTGTAACAAAAATTAACATTGCCGTAGTCTAAAAGGATTTCTCCTTCACTGACCGAGAACAGAAAAGATGAAGTGCAGTATCAGAAAAGGTATCATACTTTGCAATATTAATTTGTAAAAACAATTCAAAATTATACAAAAATTGCTACTACATTTTGCTCCTAGCAGAAAGACTAAGAAAGTATGTAACCGTCATAGTAATTTCTGTCGGGATGCACCATTGTCCTGTAGTTATTGATAGATTGAAGTGTTTTTGTTGGAGGGAAGACGGTTTTCAAATACATTTTAAGCAAATTGTTAGATTAACGGATGTGTTATTCCCTCCCCTAAAAACAACATAATTTATATCCCTTTGCCAAAATAACATAGGTATATGCTCTTAAAACGCTATCCCGGTCAGGATCGCCCGGAAATGGGTGATAATTTTACGTAATATTTATATGCAAAATCCTAAATTCTGAAAAAATTGTATGTCTTTCCCAACACGTAATCGCCTAAAAAAGAATCTCATTTTTCTTTAAGGGAGAGGAGGCTTAAAGTATCTATCTACACATTTATCGACAATTATTTAAATATACCTTGTGTACATGTTCTGTAAAGTCTTCCAGTATAAACAGTGATATTGATTCTGTAGAATGAATTATTTATTTAACGCAATAATTAGATAAATATATTTTTTAATTTCCTACAAAATAGCATATATATAAAGTCCACAGTTTCAATTTCCTATGGAACATATTTGCATTCACCGCTAAGAAAACAATACGAAACTAATATAAAAAACATATACCAATATTTGGCGTTTAACATATTTAACATTCCCAAGAGTTAATATCTTCAATATAGCCAATTTTGTGATTCATTTTCATCATTTATAAAGAGAATTTTGAATTTGGCATTTTAAGTTGCTTTCTGTCATCTAAAAGCGTGGCTTCAGTTATCAATATGTTCTTTTTTGAAAAAAATCACTTCAAAAGTCACTTTTTATTTTACTTTGCTACTGAAAGCGACACTACTCTATTTTTATGATACACATTTTCTTAATACAATCAGTTCATCGCGTTCTATATTTTTATATTTCCATAGTTAAATTATATTTTTAATTAAAAAAAAGTTGTGTCGAGTTAAAGATATGAGGAGCGTTACTCAATTACTATTTTTGTAAATGTATGTTACTTAACACGTCTATTTGTCAAAGTCAATAGAAGCTGTTTTCCATACACACTGGTGACCACCCATATTTTGAATATTTTTTTCTAATGAACCCGATTTTAATTACTTTATGTTCAAAAAAGGCTTCAGACTAGTCAATTCTAATGCAAAAAACGCATCAAGATTTGATGAAAACTGAAAAAAGTACAAGCCAGAGACTTGGTCACGATTGAGATAATGCAAATATATATATATATATATATATATATATATATAAATATATATATATATTTATACAAATATATATATATACAAATATATATATATATACAAATATATATATATAAAAATATATATATATATATACATATATATATATATACAAATATATATATATATATACAAATATATATATATATATATATATATATATATACGAATATATATATATATATACAAATATATATATATATATATATATACAAATATATATATATATATATATATATATATATATATATATATATATAAACTGTATTTCTCGCTTCATTGCAGATCATAATATTGTTAATAACTTCAATAATATGAATCGCACAATGTTGAAATTTTGCACACTGAGTGTTCCTAAGTAAATCTGCAAATCTATACAATATTTCTAAAGTTATAGACATGTATGCGTTTGTTAGCCACTTTCACTGTTTCTCGCATTATTGCAGGTTTGTAAAAATGCCCAACAATCGACGTTTGACTGAAGGCAAAGGGTTGTATCTAACCTTGCACAAGGACTGACACGTCTGGATTCTGCCAAGAAACTGGGAAAAGAATTGGAGAACCTCGGTTTCTTTTGTGGAGAAGCCAAACACTGCACAAAAAAAATAAAGGGTACAAAAAGGAGCATTTCTCATCGCGATATGCGGGAAATACGCAGATACATTATTAGGGAACCAAATTGCACTAGCGCCTCAATTGTTGGCAACGCTGGCGTTGTTCTGATGTCCAGGAAGACCAGATGCAGTGTCTTGAATGAGATTGCCAGAAACGTGAAGCCCATTTCCAGGCCTCCCTTGAACAAAACCCATAAGGGAAAACGCATTGCGTCGGCAGAAAAATACATAAGAACGGACTTCCAACAGGTTCTATTTACAGATGAAGCTAGAGCCACACTTGATGGTCCGGATGGATGGGCTAAAGTTTGGAGTCCTACCGGAGCTGCTATCTCACATCGCGTTCGTCGTCAACAAGGTGGCGGGGGAGTTATGTTTTGGGAGGGTATAATAGGTGATAAATTAATTGAACCTTTCCGAGTGCCAGGGGGTGTGAAACTCACAAGCCAAACACACATATCGTTATTAGATGAACATTTGTCACCTTGGCTGGACGACCTGCCTTTACTTCGTCTACGTCAACTGATTGTATGCACGACAATGCTCCATATCATGCTATAAAGGCTACGACTACCTTCCTCGCATCTCTGGACATCAAGGGATAGGGTGTCATTACTTGGCCGTCTTGTTCCCCTGACTTAAACCCGATTGAGCAACTCTGGTCAATTTTAAAGAGCAAGGTTTATGAAGGAGGACAACAATTTACATCAAAGTATGTCCTTTGGAATAAAATTGTTGATGTTGCTAGTAGCATAACATCTTCCCAAGTCAACAGATTGACTTCATCTGTTGATGGGAGCCAGCAGACGGTAATTTACAGAAATGGGAGATTTGTTGATAAATGATTCAATTTTGTGGTGCATATCTGGTGATGTTTTCCTTACATTTCATTCATGTTGTTACTTATAATTTAAATAATTTTAATAATGAACCCTGCTAAGTCAAAATGTTTTTTTTCATCACCTATGGACTGTATTTTAACAAACCTGCAATAAAGCGAGACACAGTAAAAATGGTTAACAAATGCATAATTGTATATAACTTTAGAAATATTGTATAGATTGGCAAAATTATTTGGTATCCTACGTACTTAGGAGTACTCTTTCAGTGTGTACAATTTCAAACTTGTGCGATTTGTATTATTAAAGTTATTAACAATATTATGATCATCAATGAAGCGAGAAACGCAATTCATATATATGTATATATATATATATGTATATATATATATATATATATATATATATATATATATATATATATATATATATATATATATATATATATATATATATGCGTGTGGGGGTGTGGGGGATGTTGCGCGTCATAAAATATTAATAGTCCTCAATCGCAATAAAATGACAGCAAATTAACATTTTCTTCATAAAAAAGTATGTTAAATATTCCAGAAGGGTACCGCGGTTTCATCTATATTGACTATCTTTTTAAACTGTTAAATGTCAAGGAGTCTAGGTTATATATTAATATGTAAGTGTATCTCGTAATTAAGTTTCATTTAAAATAATTATTGATGATGGATGTAGCCTGTGAAAATAAAAGACATAACACTTAATAAATCCCATCGAGAACATAACAGATTGACCGACCAATAAACTACCCGACACAGTTATCCTTTAAAATAAACACATCTGTGCAGAGATATAACATGCAATAGCCATTTGGAACAATTACATTATTTTCATAAAACATAATTACGATTAAGACATAATCTAAGCCAAAGTAATACATGTAGTGAACAATATAGCGAGTATTCGGGGCACGTTAAGTGTAAAAGAATACAACAGCACCTGCACTGGAGTTTTAGATAGATTAAAAAATGCAACAACATAAGTAAACAATCACATTTATCATCTGAGCCACGGAGTAGAACATTTCAGAATGTTCGGTTAAGTATTTTTTATTAATTTCTATATAACGCCCTAGCAAACTTGAACTTCATTTATCATATACGATATATTTAACATTTGCAAACTCAGAATTCAAATTAAACTCGTTTTAATTTATTCATTATTTTTTTAGAATTATTAAGCCAAATTAATACATAAATAAAATAAAATAAAATGCAAAAACAAATAAATAAATATATAAAATAAATGCAATTAAAGTATCACAAATACCAATATTATAATATACTCAGAAGATTGATTTATTATTGGGTTGTGTATGTTTTAAGAAGAACAAATAAAATAATCAGAAGTATTACTAGGATAACACACTTTGTATGTATATATATTTATGTATATATATATATATATATATGTATATATACACACCTCACAGAGTAATTGTATATCACACGTGGAATATAACTTTAACCTTCTACGAAATAAAATTAAAATATTAATAGACAAACTCACAATGTATATGTATGTACAATTAATGCAACCTCCCAACATTACTAGTATAACACACACACTTAGTATCAAGATCAATAACTACACCCTCAAATATAAATACAATCGATAGCAAGCAAAATATATATATATATGCCTTTAAATATTACAAAATGATAACAAATACCAATAGTATAATACACGTTGTAGATTGGTTTACTATTTACTAATAGAATAAGTGTTTTGAATTGATCCAAAAAATTAAAATGATACCAAGTACTAATAGCATAACACACTTAGTATACAAATGTCAAATTCCTTCCAAATAGTTATGGAATACTACACGTAGTATATACCTTTTTGATTACTCTCTCCAAAATATTAATAGATTGACGAACTTAGTATATAGATGTACAATTAACCGCCTAGAATGTAATAGGATAACACCCTCAGTATATAAATAAACAATTGCCCCCCACCCCCACCACAAAATATAATAGAATTACACATTTAGTATACAGGTGTGTGATTACCCCCTAAAATATATTAATGGAAATAAATATCAGCTCACAGTTATGAATTTAACTTTACTGGCTAAAAAATAAAGTGTTTCCCATAACTCATTGGAAATTTTAAGTGATTAATTCACATTGCAAAAAGTTATCATTTTAGTAAAAATATTGTTAACATATTGAATTTTTAATTCTAACATTGTAATATTAAAATACATAAATATAACAGCAATTTACACAAATCAGTTTAACACACAACATAATTTTAAAGTAAATAAATAAAGATAACAATTGCAAATAAATATAATGAGAACAATTTCATGACTTCAAAACGTAGACTTTGTTTTGGCTGTAGGTCACGGTTATAATTACTTTAGTATAGCCATGAAAACAACACGATCAGTCCACACAAGTTTCATGAGAGTTCAAACACCTACAATTTAGTAAAGATGTCTTACTTAGAAATATATTATAGAGCACAGTGATCACTGTGTAGAGGTGTTGACGAAAAAAGTAGAATTTGTGAAACAAACCATAATTTTATTGAAATTCGTTCCTGTATTTAAAAAATGCTGAGTTCTGTACGTCTATAAAACTCAGATTTCTAAAAGTACGCTTACATATCTGACATCATCTGGTCTTGTACAAGCCAGAGGTGTTTATATGTAAATATTATACTACATTTCGGTGAACCCAGACACCAAATTATGACAGATGTTAGAAAAGTTGATTGTTCTGTCATTGTTTAATGCTGATGACTTTTTTTTTTTTTTTTTTTTACTAATTTGTTTTACTAATATTTCGGAGAAAATAAATTCTAGATAATTATTATTTATTATGCAAAAAATATTTTTGAATACCTGAAATTTTTATTTAATTGATATTTAAATAAGTTTTATTGGGTCGAACAGTCAGTTTGCATGAACACATTATTTTTGTCGTGATATACGTGCATCGTCCTGATACACACTATTACTCCGGTTTGAACCTTTATATATTTATTTTGATAGGTATCTTTAAGTTAAATCGTATTATAAAAGCACTGTCGTGTATTATAAGATTGTGTTAGTTTATTTTTCTTGATAACAAACTATGTGTACTTAATATATAATTATGTGTATTTATTTTTCAGTTGCAATTAAATTGTTTTATCCAAAACAAAGCAACATTTTCAAAATCACTCCCTAGTATGCGCAAATACCGTCGACAGCATTACCTTGTGCCTGTTCACATTTAATATTCTTATTTCGTGAGTTAAAGCCAAAATAAATACAATCTTAGCTTGGAAAATATCCAAACCCCGGGGAAAGAATATAAAGAAACGCTCGTGCCTTTATTAACGAACACATAAAACTGCCAATGACCAATACTTGATAAACTGAAATTGGATGCCCTCAAGCGAATTTACAATGACCCTAATATTATATCTGCTAATGACAGCTAATTCATTCTGTAGTAGAAGAAGTAAAGAAAAAACACAAATATAACTATTTAATCATTGGGAAGCGATTTCCTTAAATTCTAATAATTCATATTTATGATTTTGACCTACAAATTAAATAATTCGACATCAAAAGGTTAAAGGTTAACAAATGTATTATCATTATGTATACTAAAATCAGGAATTTTACTCTAATAAATTTAAACAATTATTATAGAAGTACTGAATAATTTGCGCAATGTTATCGGCTCTTAACACATATGGAATGTACATATATGTATATACTAACTATATAGGTTGATATAGCCGTAGACGTTTAGCATATATGCGTACGAAAAACTAGCAAGGCAATCTAGATATTCATATATGATTTTGTGTAAAAAATAATAGTTAAAAAACGTGCTCAATTTATCCGGCTGTAATAAAAGGTTAATTAAACTTTATAAGAGAAAAATAGAAGATGCCACGGTAGCAAAAAGATCTTCTGATTAATGATATTTTATATCGATTAACGACTTGAAACATTTTATATAATACATATATTTCCGTTTAATATTTAGAGTAGTGTTTTGTTTTCTATCTAAATTAAATATAAGTACAATATAAATGGTCAGATAAAATTGTTAAACACTGCATTTATAACAAAAAGAAATGTATACACATCTAGAAATAAGTACCTCATTGCATTAAATCTACATAGAAAACTACAACAGAGCACAGAAAAAGTTGTTTTTTCTGATATATTCTTTAAAGTTATTCAGTAGTGTTTCTTAAATGCGTACATTTTTAACTCTTAACGAAATATTTTTTAACCAGAAATAAGTTTAAGGTTCCGCGAATCAAGTGATTAAACATAAACATGTTGAAACAGATTTGCAAAACAGTGATTTAAATTTAAAAGAAAATATCATGTAGCATTTATAGTAGAAACACATTTTTTTCGTATGAATCAAACTTACAATTATTACATACATCCTGACCACTGCATACGAACCTGTTAGCCAAAGAAAATGGAACGGGTAAACAGTATAAAGCTTAACTCATTCTCAATTAAAAAAATGTATCTTAAAAAATTTAAAATAATATGTTTTATGTGTTTGTTTAATTATCCTATTTCCTGACAAATACATCGATTTTGTATAACATAATTAATGAGTAAAGCAGAAAAATCAAGTTCTTCATTCAATTAACTTTTTACTAAAATAGTCGCATGTAATAACGGATTGTATTCAGTTGAGATTTTCTCAAATGAAAGGCCACATCAGATGTAGATAATGTGAATTAGTAGCTTTAGTGGGTAATTCGTCATCTTATAATAACTTATATGAAAAACCACTGACAATCTTACCTCTTCCTATATACTGTATTTCTATTTATTATGAAAGGATAGTTATTGTGATGTTTGGAGTAAACCCATATATACAAAGAATACATTTTGATTTTATAGATTTTTAGCAGATAAATCATACCTTTACACATTATTATATATTTTACGTCGGTACGTATTAACCGTATTGTCTATTCTTTGTCCGCTTCTACGTTCTCTGTAATTTCACGTCTTCTTCTGTATTACAAGAAAATATATACCTTTGTTTGTGTGTATTTAAAAATATGAATATCCTAAAAATGGTTGGAAAATACTTAGATAATACTAACCCTCTAGTATGTGAAAGTAGTATTCTTGATGAAATGGAGGCTAAGTTGCTTAGTTACAGACTGCATCATTGTCGTTTACAAATTTAATTAAAAATAGTTTGTCTTCATACGTTATTTATTTCTTTTTAAATGACATTTATCATGTTCAACTGGCTCATACTATCCTAGATCATTAAACTGAAGATGTATCTCATACTAGAGGTGTTTTTTTTTATCCTTGAACAGTTCTGATTCATTAGGGGCACAATTATGTTAGGGGGCAAACAGTAAGAGACATATGTTATTCTATAGAATAGCTGTTACGCAGTGTATTGACTAAATGAGCAAAATCATTATCTATACAGACAGACAAGTAAGTCTGAAGGACTCGAACCCCGACAGTTGAGATATATTAGTGAAAAACAATTATGACAGCGCAAGGGAAAAGACATACCGCTAAAATGACCAACCCTCTATTTTACCACACTTCATCTGCCCTAATATGAAGCCATACGCTTAGTCAGACCGGAAATGATCAGAATGCTGTGAGTCCCTCAAAGAACGAACATTCTCAACTTCAGAAATTCTCTATGAAGACCATTTTAAATAATATATATATATATATATATATATATATATATATATATATATACAACACAAATCTAATATATATATATATATATATATATATATATATATATATATATATATATATATATATATATATATAAATATACAACACAAATCAGTTCATATGTAGCTCTCTGATTCTTGCAAGGACCTTACCTGCACCATTCTCCTTGCTACTCCTTGCTGTTATAGAACCAATTGAAACCTCGTTGAATAACATCAGACGTCTTCCGTTAAGATATGTTTATGTGGTCAACGTATTTTGTGGTTGTCATGTTATACTGTTTGTAAATATCGAGAGGATGAACTGACAGTGAAGAGCTCTACCAAATGAAAGCAATTCTTATGAGACCGAAGAGACAGCATGTATGAGTTATATTTATTAAGCGGTTGTTACCTAGCAGGCTACGTAAGTATTGTAGTCTCGCTAGACGCATAATTATATGGAACAACATCTTATATGGTGTATATTTAGTAGGTATTTTTTTACGTAGTAATGGCACAAGATTAAAACAAAAGATAATATCTATGTAATGAAATAACTTTTAATTAAAAAATTTTTTTTAATTCTATGAACGAAAAAATAGACCGAAAAACAGAATGGCTATAAATTCAAACTCAACAAAAGATAATCAAATAACTTTTTTTCAAAAGACAGCGTGATTTTTTAAAAATAATTTAACACAGTGTGTATTAACACAGTGAAAATAAAAACCGATAAGAAGAAAAACAGCCGATGTTAAGAAACATAGCGGGATACAAATAATAATATACTAGGAGTAGATGATATAGCAGAAAAAAAAGAATAACTACCCTGTGATTGAGAAAAAATGTAAATACTAGACAATTATATTCACAAAAATACACATATGCATGTCTAAATCTCATGTCATCAGTCTACGATTTGATAATACACTTAATCGTATTTACAAAATATTTAACTTGATAGCTGAAGTTGCATCTCTTTTACGATTATTTCGTAATGGAAATGAACCACGGCACAGAAGCTTTATACGTATTATTTGAACAGTTTGATACATTGATGTCGCTTTCTTGTTTTCATATTTGAATAAAATCTATTCAATGACTCATAGTGTAAATATTACCATCAAACACGTTTATTTAGATGTGTATTAATTATGTGTTTGAATTTGTGATTTATTTGGTATGTTATACTCATATTATATTGTCCTTGAAGTATTGTCCTGGAATCCAGTAAAATCAAAGATATACAATAGTAAAGAAAAACTAAATCATAATGAAGAGTTAATTTCAAGAGAGAGACAAATAGTGTAATTCAATGCTTTACAAACTCAATGTTTGAGAGTTAAGACAAATCTTAATTGAACACTTATATATCTATGTATCTTATATGGGGACCAATTGTTATCCATGGAAAAAGTCCCTTGAATTTCTGAGAACGTACTAGAAGAAAATATACACTATTAGTTTCTGTTATTTAATATCTAAATACAACACATCATAAACGATACATTGTATTCGACTATGATTAGAGTAGAAACCTCAACACTCTCTGCGAGCAATATAACAAAATATATCCGATACGATTATAATCTGACATAGTCAGCGAGTGTATACGTGAGTCTACTCAATCCCCAACTTTCAATTTAAGCTTTACTTCCAAGATTGGAAAGTGGAACAACCTCATCTAAATCGGAAACAATTACGTTAACAGCGAATGCCACACGCAGGAAGTAATCAAGCGGATATGATTGAACAATAAGGTGTATGTATGGTTACCGTATTCTCATTTCTCCGCAGTAGTGAGAAAGCTAGCAATCTTTTCAATTATTTTATATCTATTTCTTACTAAGCGTCTTATTAGATGAAAACGTGTCTCCGATGATAATCCATTCAGTATATTTTATCATGATACATTTCTGCTAACCCAGATAATGTTATTTTTAATTCTGATAATTAGATTTATTATTTAGAGAAAAAAAATTCAAAAAAGCGAAAAACGTGTTGCTAATTTTTCTGCAAAATCTTTTAGAATCAACGGTTATGGTATTCTTGGGACAACACGTTTTATATAAGGTGGTATCCACTGATTTATAATAGACAGAATGTCTATTATAAATCAGTGTATACCACCTCAAGTGGAAACGACAGGTAAGGTTCATAACGTGTCATATCATTCAGAAATTTTCGAGAGTTCTATAATACAGAGAAAGACTATCTTTATAATTTTTCAATATATTTGGCACCCTTCAAAAGGATCTCTGATGATAGCACCCGATTTCAAAATTTGCGCAAGCACCCCCATGTCAAATTACTAAACAAGAGTCCTAGTCTAGCTACACTTTTTTGCATGCAGACCATACTACATCGTTAGACACCCTTCCTGTAGTGCAGTTATTTGTATTCTATTTATTTACACTCACACTCTCCAGAAAAATAGATATGCCATTTTACTATCGGTGTGTGTATGGTTTATAAAAACAAATAATAAAGTGTCCATCGTTGTGTAAAGCATTTTAAAAAGAATTTAAACACCTACGGTTTACACTTCAACGTGTCGTCTCTATCTTAATGTAAAAATAGCAACAGTTAACTCCTCAGAGACAGATAGAAAGAGAAAGATGTATTCTAAATCAAAGAGGTTCAGTTAGACTTAGTTGTAACCACTTGAAACACAGATGATTAATATGCAAGTAACCAAGAAATAATAGTATATCCTATTAAAAGATTTAAAATCATCAATGTAAAAAACAATCTTTAAAAATACAATTAGTTACTATAAATGTAATTCAAATTAACAAGACAGTAATGATTCCACTAGATAAACAATATATAGATATCCAAATTACTTATTAATCGCAGTTAATATTCTATTTTAAAACTAAGAGATAAAAAGTTAAGTCACAAATATCAATTACAAATTATATATATACATATCAATAAAGAAAGCATCAACAAAAAGCAGACTAACTCTTCTAACAAACAACAAAAACAAAACTCTATCCTCACAAATACCAATGGTATTTGACTTCAACCCTAACACCAACAAACTACAAGACCCTCTCAAAAACATATTTAAACAATTACAACACGACCCCAACATCAGCACTATATACAACAAACCACCCATCTGCGCCAGACGACAGCTTCCAAACCTACACTCTTTGCTGACATCGACCAAAACACGCAACATTCCCGCACCACAGGGAAACAAAACATGTAACAAACCCAGATGCCAAATATGTCAATGCATCAACACCAACCACACATTCACACCTCCAGGCACCAACATCCAACTTATATATATATATATATATATATATATATATATATATATATATATATATATATATATGCATGCATATTTCCAATGTTTGAATTATATGAACAACTTCTATGTTTGGTCGGGTCGAAAGAAACAAAGTGACACTTTAATTTTAATTTGCGGAAAATTTATAAATATTATAAATAACCAAGTTAATTAAATAAGTGCAAAAAGAGTTTATGGTTAGGAAAGTAGACGGATATTGCAGATTTTGACAGGCTAAACATTTATCGCATATAGCCTTCAATCTAGAGTGAACTCTTCTTCTGCATGACTAATTTCGTTGACGAAATAATGTTTAATAACACACCAATAAATTGCAGTTATTATTCTTTTGTAATTAGTTTCTTTTGTTGCAGTTTTACATTTCTAATTCTTTATTCACTTTCTTTAGTGTCCGTTCTACGAATTTATTTTCATAATCAACTTTCGTCACTGCTTCGGAAGCATAATTGCTGTTCGTAAGGTAACTGGTTATATACCAAATATATATTAGAAAAACCTACCGAGAATTGAATACTTTTGAAAACTATTATTTTAAGTTAATTTCATTAATATATATGCACTTGTCTAATTTATATATATATATATATATATATATATATATATATATATATATATATATATATATATATATATATATATATGCTGGAACTGGCAGATACATTTACCGTACTACTTGTGTACCGTGGTACCTTCTGTTTATTCTGATCTTATCTCCAGGGGTGGCTATGTAATAAAGATTATGTATTCAAATATTTAGTTCCGGTTGTGGCGGGAACGGTGAATAAGTTTGGAGTATTGATAGACATTTCGTATTAGAATTAAAACATTTTAGTATGTTTTAATTATTATTGAGATAAATGTTATCAATAACTGGCTTTTAAGTCTTAATCTGTAAGCCTTCTTATATGCTTAGTCTTAGTTATTTTATATCTCCATTTTGGAGAAATTATCTTTGACAATACGACTTTCTTATTATATGAATATAACAAACTAAAAGTAGATATACACTCTACAAAGCAAGAAATTAATAAAACTTATTCTGATAACAGTAAACACATCCGAAACTGTATTTAATACTAATACTTCTACTATATTAATAGTACAGAAACTCAGACCGTTCCCTCCCTAACCCACACTCAAAATAAAAAATAAGGTATATCTAATCAATACCGACCACTAAAAATTACTGCTAAGTATAACGGTACACTACAAATACAACAAATCCATCAAATATTCCCGGCTTAGAATTCAAAAGTCAACCAGGCATCAAGAAAGGAAAAAGAGACAATTATGCAGGCACAAGTAATCTGCAATATTTTAGTATATATATATATATATATATATATATATATATATATATATATATATATGTAAGATTAAAGAAGATAGACCTACTGTAAGATAACTTAACCTTATTTAAAAATACCACATATGAATTCGAATGGTATGCTAATTTATAGGCAAGCATACTTATATTATTCGAGCGTATTATTTGTAGCCAATACGGCAAGAGGTGTAGGCTACAATCCATATGGTCAAACTTTCGATTCTAACATACTTCACGTTTCTAAGCCTGCATCATTATTTACATAATATAAATATAGTAGACGTTTTTTTTATATTATGTAGGATTCCGTAAGAAGTGTACTTCATCTCTTTTATAACATCTGAGGCGAATAACTAGTGTAACATGAATTAACCTTATTAATCGCTTAATAATAAAGGTAAATCATTATCATATATATATAGAGATATATATATATATATATATATATATATATATATATATATATATATGATATAGTCAGCCACACGCAGTCATATGTTTATATATATATATATATATGTATACATATATATATATATATATGTATACATATATACATATATGTATATACATATATATATATATATATATATATATATATATATATATATATATATATATATACTCACATTATTGGTTTTATGTGTGCATACATCTTTCGTTTGCACTTTTTATAGAGATTCACCCTCTTCAGACCAACACGAAGTAATTGAAATGATGTTGAAAATCCTTCTTCTAAAGTATATTGTGTTATCATGGGATTAGTTTATAATTTAACGGTCAATTTTAGTATCAAATTACGTTTTATTTACTCGTTGACATTTCAATCTATTTCTATTTTTTGTTTTGTTTATTATTGTTTCGTATGGCTCGCGTTTATTACGCGATTTATTTCGTTTCTGTTTCTGTTTACCTTTATGAGTGGGTATCTACTTATTTATTTATATATAGAATGAACTCTTACAATTACTAGAAATGTACTTAACCATTTCTCTCCTTATCAGTGCTTATTTTGTAAGTTCCTTGTATTAATACTAGAAAAAGTATAATTTTAAATATATAATACAAAGAAAGCTAGAAAGGAGGGATACTGCAAGATGCTAACATGGGGAGGTTTTGTCTGACTACATAAAAAAGTTAACATATATTCAAAATATAATAAACTTACAGTACATCAAAAATTTAAAGAAGAAAGTTTACTATCAAACTATATTTAATAATTTAGCAATATAAATATCAGTAGCGTTATCTCTAAACTCATTGTCTATGCCTTGGTAAAAACAGGAGGCACTAAGTAGGCACCGCTACTATATAAAATACAGTTAAGTAATTGTTCTACCAGAGAAAAGAGGGGGGGGGTATAATGTATGAGGTAGAAATGAGTTATTCGACAGTAATAGGATTTTATTGAAAAGTGTATACATAATTTCATGACGTAAATATATCAATTTGGTACGTATTCATGCGAATGAATTATATTACCACTTATGTTTGATGATAAAAATATAAGTGTGTATAGGTATATATGTGTGTGTCGATGTAAATGAGTGTAAAAAGGATATAAATGTGTCTATATGTATGCGTACGTGTCTATATGGTTACATTGATAAGTATTTCTTTGTAAGTATGGGTATATTTATACGTAAGTAACATTTTCATATTTTATATATATATATACATATATATATATATACATATATATATATATATATATATATATATATATATATATATATATATATATATATATTAATATATGCTTATATTCATAAGCGTATTTCCATGTCACGGTATGCAGTTATGGCTGTATATATACATGCAGGGTGGGCCAAAATAAGGGTCCTATCTTTAAATTTGAATAACTTGAATTTGAATAACTTCCACAAAATAAAAGTTAAACTCACCAAACTTTATGTGTGTGTAGACTGACCCTTCTGAGATTTCCTGAAATAAACAAAACAAATTTTAGCCGAAAAACACTTAAAACTTACAAAAACTAAACTATTGTTTTTTACACTGTTTTGAGTTTTTTAAGCAAAAATAATGTTTTCTAAAGGAGGGTACGTTCCTTAGGGCTAATACGGCTCATGCTTGCTTCGGAAGGGGCCCTTTACTTATTCTTAAAAAAAAAAAATCAATCAATAAAAAAGTTATGAATTTTAAAAAATAGGACCCTTATTTTTGCCCACCCTATATATAGGTAGATGTTTATATATACCTCTTTGCATCTAGTATGCTAATATCTTAGTGTACAGATAATATATAAGCAATACATATATTTGTGTGTATTTAATCATAGGGATTCCGTGTGTATATGTATGTGTATAGCTATATGTGTGTATGTAGTTATGCATATGCGTACATACCGTTGAATTATAAACATATCCCATCCTTGAAAAGAATATACTCAAGAACAAAGTTTTACAATAGCATATACAGTATTCGTGTTGTTCTGAAGAACATATCTACTTGTTACTGAGCACTTTTCATAAACAGTGGAGTTTTAACGTATTACACTTTATTAAAACTAATATAGTACATGTACCACACACACACACACACACACACACATACACACACACACACACACATAAACACACACACACACACAAACACACAAATTATATATATATATATATATATATATATATATATAGTTGAGTGTATGAGAGGCCGAAACGGCGTCATCTGTGGGTGAAAAATCACTTTAATATATAATAAAAAAACTATTTACTTTTAAAAGCCAATTTAAAGATATAATACTCTCATAAGTAGAGCATTGTTTTAAATTGAAAATATTGTTGCTATTTCTATGATAAGCAAGTTTCGCTCGAACGGTAAACACTTCAGCCGACAAGGCACTTTCCTCGCGTCTCGGGTAAGTCTATATTAATTTCAATTACCGCATGTGTCGACTGCTCGCGGCCGCGTAGTGTCTGAGCGTTTTTTTGTGATGTTGGTCGAATCTTCGAACTGTATGCGAGCCTATGCGACCGCCTTCAACCGACACTCCTTCACTAATGAAAGTAAGATAGCCCGAAACAGTGTATTATGTTAGAGTAAACCCACTTTATTGTTTAGAAACTATTAATAGTATACACATGCACACACGCACGCACACACACACACGTATATATATATCTGTCCTGTATTCAGTGAGATCATTTCAATTTTATATAGAAAAATACATCAATGTTTAAATTTAATGTGGACAACACCTATTTTTTCTTCAATTTTAAATAGGCGTACTCTCACTTACATTATTTTAACCCTACGTAGAACGGAATACATCATTTTAGAATGATATGTAATGGGATATTCGTCGGTATTAGAATATGGAAGTTGTCAGATACGACCTATTTCTTCCACCCGAAAATTTTAAGATTCATAGTAACATATTAAAGAATATTTACATATTTTTGTAATTATATACACGTATTTGAATGTACCAGTCATCTCGGTTGAACAAATTTATGAATTATTTGTTACAGACACCCGTCAGTATACCGATCAACAACAACATGAGCTTGCCTGTTAATGAAAAAATCTCATGTGTCAGCTTAAATTATATTTTCATTCAACTTCTTAAATTGACTATACTGTTAATCAGGATATTTTGAACTACATATTAGATGTGGTGGTCCAGTTTTGTCCAGTGTTATTAATAACAACGTTTGATCGTTACGGAAATCTGTGGTGTTCTATGTTTATTGCATCGCCGGTTACACAAGTTTATAGAAAAGTATTCATTGACCAACCATATTGGGCGCAGATTTTACTGCGTGATTATCCGTTTTTTATGAAAAAAATGTAGCAATCAGTTTATGAACCTGTCAGAAAGATCATGTTTAAGATTTCGAATAATTAGTTTTACGGTATTTTTACAGTTTGTATTCGTAGTTCTTGCCTTAAACGACACATTTTTTAAAGCAAACTAATTAAATATGAAGTTATTTGAATGTCTCTAATCGTTTATCAGAATATTAATAACGTTCGGTGTCATCATTTAACATGTAATTGAACTGCACAAAATATGATATAATCACATAGCAGAACCCGTATACGGTGGTATTGGTGTGGAAAATCTCAGGACCCAACAAACTACTGCTGTTACCCCTAGAACCCATACACATATTTTAATCAATAGATTAACGCAGTATGATTTACTTACGTTTTAATAAAACTGTAAAATAATTACAAAAGAATTATATAAATAAAATGCGCGAATTGTTTTATAACAAAACCCGAACATATTCGCATCAACATGCATACATATAAACGCGTTTCGTAAACCAATTCTTCTATGGAAATATAATTTTATTCAATAATCTTATACATTTAAATGCTTAATATTTCGATGAGAAACTGAACTCTGTTGTTGTTGATGTAACTTACGAAAATGAATTATAAAGGAATTTGATTCAATAATTTGATATGCAAGATTACCAATAAAAATGCATTTCAGCTGGCGAAAAATAGGTCAGAAATATTGAAAGCTGTTACGTCTACAGCCGGGGGGTGGGTGGATCACTCATTTACTCCTTTATCTTAATCCAGTGCATCCACTGCCGTGGAATCGCTGCAGTGTTTGCAGCGAGCGTTATTCAAGTTCTTGTTGCTTGGTAAGGCCCTTATAGTCTGTCGCGAAATATGCTACTTGCATCAGTCTGAAGGCGGCCAAGATAGGCTATGCGTTGAGATTCGTGAACACACGCTAAGGCTATTTTACTTAGATCAGATATGTACACCGTATGAGGGAAACAGTGACTTCTTGAAGGAAGACACTAAGAAAGCCTTCCCGGCTTTAAAATGCGTTTGATCGTTTGAGGGGCGAGGGGTCTCGATTGTCCCGAGGCGAGTGCTACTTTTATCGGGAATGTCATCGGGCCATCAAGTTTCTTTAACAACTATGACGGATTTTTGGCCTGGCTGATGATTAGAAATTACGCAGCTGGCTTGGCGAATTCACCTATTTGCTTTCGGTGTGACGATGCTGAAGAGACGATACACCACGACGTTGTGCATTGTCGAATCGTTCAGCCGCAGATAGGAAAGTTGCAGGCTTCATGGTTCGAATGTTGAACGTAGTGGATTTTAACTCATCCCCGTTTCCATCTGTTGCAATTGGTGAAAGACAAGGAATAGGCAAAACAGATTTATATTTCTGAGCCTGATATCAATTATGAGAGGTATGCTTTTACTCCTAACGACGTTATGGGAATTTTCAAACACTGATGAACATTCACACGTTTATATTAATTGTATTAATAATAGTACAATTAGTGGTTGCAATAATACTAATAATTATTATGATAATCATTATCGCTATACTAATAATAATTATAACAATGGTAGCCATAATACACCTTACAATAATTATGATGATAATAATAATAATAATAATACACATAATAATAATAATGCTAATAGTAGTAGTAATAATAATAATTGTAATAATAATGATAATAAAAATAAAAATAATGGCAATATCACTAATGATAACAATAATAGTAAAAGCTAGATGACGATAACTATGGTTATAGCAATAGTGTTGACTAGTTTTTCACGCATCTAAGTGTCTTTATCAGGAAAATAAATACACTATTTATTTCTTTTTTACGTGGAATGTTTTCACTGGGATTTTCTCTTCTGATCTAATTAACTATTTAAGTGTTTATGTCCGATTTCTGTGGTTTCATTTTTAAAATGTTTATTTTAATTTTCATTCATTTGCTGAGAACGAGGAATTCTTCCAAATGCCATACACTCACTCGCTATTTACAGACTCCAACCGAAAGCTCTTTTCAGGATTCTGGCTGTTCCTGTTTTTTTTTTATTTATGCACGTGTGAGTATAAAGTCAATGTAGTTATACTAGTGGTTTAAATGCATCGAAGTTTATATAATATTATGATAAAAGACGAATCGACATAAGGTTCTTTGTATAAATAAACGTATATGTTTATTTGATATTCTAATTTTGGACTTATATAAAGTATTCATCAATAAAATAAAGAAAATATTTTTGTAATAATGAAAGAAAGTAAGACCAAAAATGTACTTGTATTTTTCTGATGAATACTTTTCATAGGGATCTAACATAACAAAAATCAAATCAATTAATATGTTCATTTATGAAAAAAAACATCTGCATTTTGCTGATCTTTAAGACGTAAAATCTTTCGAGTTTCAATGCATCATTACAGTGGTACGTACTACGGTAACTTTATATGTATATATATAAATATATTTACATATATGTATATATATACATATATATATATATATATATATATATATTTACATATATGTATATATGTACATATATATATATGTATTAACATATATATATATATATATATTTACATATATATATATATATATATATATGTATAGATAAATATGGTAGTTATTATTATTATAAATGTGAGTTTTTCAATGTAAGTTTCCTTAATAGTGTTCCTTTATGATTTAATAAAAGAAAATATATGTTAAATTATACACAGTTCTTCCAACGGAGAAATATTTGAAGAGATTCTTATGTTTTATTTTTTCTTGTTGTCTTAATTACATATGTATTATTCTTTCCTTCTTTTACTTCATAATTCAACCAGTATTACCTATTATCCGTATATCTCTGCCGCATTTCGAGATTTTCAGACATGTGACTTAATACATAACAACTCTGAATAATATTTCCTTCTATTCCCGAAAAGCTACTACAGCTACTACTATTATTTTTATTATTATTATTATTATTATTATTATTATTATTATTATTATTATTATTATTATTATTATTATTATTATTATTATTATTATTACTACTACTAATAATAATAAAAATAATAATAATGATAATAACATTAATACTAGTTATAATAACAATAATACGAATAAGATAATGAATAACAAATGATTCTAAAGAGATGTTTTTAACATAGTGCACCCCACTGTAGACGTAAGGGGATATTAATAAAAAGGGTGACAGATTTTGAAGGGAGTGAACCTAAATTAAAAACTGTGCAGCAAGATGTCTGTTTACATTAGTTTTTAATGTGTGCATGTCAGTACCGTCAGCAAAACAAGTAGCGGGGAGGTAGTTCCAGGGTCTAGCAGAACGAGGAAAAACACTTTTGGAGTCGAAAGCTCTTTATATCTGGGGGCCTCCACATTAATGGATGGTATTTAGCAGATTGTCGAGTTGATCTTGTGAATTTACGTCGTGAGAGCACCAGAGCAGCAAGTTCATCAGAGCACAATGAATTGAAGTACTTGCAAAACAGGCAGAAGTAAGGATCATTGCGGCGATGGGACAGAGCTGGAAACTTGGTGGATAGTGAAGGACCTATTTAGTTAGCGATTTTTGGCAGACCTTGTTTAAGAGGGAGAGACTAGTGGATGATGTCGCAGCCCAGGTGTGGCAACAATACTCCATGCATAGGCGGGTGCTGGTTTTGTAGAGATATAGGATAATGTCAGGTGTGAGAAGTTTACTAGCACTGTAGAGGGAGTCCACTTACTTTCCAGCAGCTCTTGCAATGTTTTCAATGTATTTATTCCAATCCATGTTATTTGGGAAAGTTAGGCCGAGGAATTATGAACTCTCAGGTAGGGGTTGTTAGCTATGACAATCTATGGTTGAAGAGGTGTTTGTAGTTATTAAAGGAAAATAGCTTTGTCTTTGCGGCATTAAAGGTTACTATCCATGTTTTACTACAATCCACTACAGACTGGATGTACTTTTAAAAGGATTCAGCTATTGACTCAGATATGTGTTCGTCGGTTTTGCCCACATGACGAGAGTAGAGCGTGGTGTCGTCAGCGAATATCCCTATATCAGTCTAAATGACATCAGGGAGGTTATTTATGAAAATCACAAACAGTAGAGGTCCAAGGATGGATCCCTGGGGTACATAAGCATGTATGTCATGTTTCTCAGATGAACGGCCATCGAAGACAACCTGGATCTTTAGCTTTGTTAAAAAGATTTCATTGTATTAATTATTTGTCCAGTAATACCATATAAGTGCAGTTTTAGGAGAAACCCGTCGGGCCATTCCTTGTGAATTGCCTTAGATATATCCAGCGCTACCGCCCTATCTTCACCTGCCTTGCCCAGTGTCTGCTATATGCGTTCATAGATGACTGTTAAGCTATCTGCGGTAGATCGGGGTGGTCATATCCGTATTGATGATCAGAAAGAAGTTTCGTATTAACTAGGTTTTTGACTATAGATACATTGATTCAAAGATTTTAGCCAAGATCGGAAGTAGTTTAGAAGATAAGTTTTATCTTTAGAATTCTGGAAGACTGGTACCACATAGGCAATTTCCAAGTATCAGGGGTAAACTATTCAGCAATGTGTTTGTTGTATAGTTTGGAGTTGACATGGGCCAGATCAGCAGAACATTTCTTTATTACTATCACTGGTATAAGATCAAGCCTACAGGCTTTGCAGGTGCAAAGATTTTGTATGATGTCTCTGACCTGACAGGAGTGTTGACCAGGTTCTCAAGTGTGGCTTCAGTTCGCAATTGGAATTTAGGGAGGGGGATGTTTGATGAGTCAAAAATAGAGTTTAACGCAAAACGCTGGGCAATTAGTTAAGCTCCATCAGTTGCCGTGTAAACCACATCGTTGTGATTAGATATCGGGGGAATTGTCGATTGTTCAGTGTTCATAACACTATTGTAAAAATTCCAGAAATCACGAGTACCTAGTTTTTGTGAATGAATGTGTATTTTTGTTATCTCTGTATATCTTCTCTTTGCTTCATATATCACTACTTTGCAATAATGATTTGCTTCTATAAATATCAGTCTAATGCAGTTTACTTAGGGAGGCCGAATATTCGAAATGCCTTCTGCCTCTCAGCAAAAGCAGCTGCACATTCTGAGGTGAATAATTTAAGAAAGTGGGCTTTTCTGAATAATTTTCGTGTGGAGACATAAGAATCAAGGCCTGCTTTGATCTATTCAGTAAGATCATTTTCACACTGATCAACAGGAAGTGTGAACGATTCACCCCATGGGGTGTCGCTTATGTGATCCCTGAGGAATTCAAATTCAGTCTGCTTATAGTTTCCCGTCGTTTTGAGCAAAGGCTATTCAGCTTTTAGACGAGCTTTTCAGATTATAAGTATCAATACCAACACGTCATCAGAGTTTCCGAGCGGGGTATGGGCATTGACCACATAAGTATCGGGTAGTGAGGTCAAAACAGGTCGAATGAGGCTTGCTGGGCTGCACGATCAAGGATGCGGCACGGAAAAGTGACAGTCTGTGAGAGGTTGTCAGCTGAGGAGAAATTAAACGAGTCCCCAGCTGTATCAGTAACGCTTCAGAACCAAACCAGTCACAGTGGTGTGACTTAACATCCCTAAATACATGTATTCGGGCATTCGAGTGGAGTGAGAGTGCTCTATCAAAGCTTTAAGAGTCCGAGTCAAGAATGGTCCAGCACTGGGTCGAAGGAGAACGGTATAAGAAATATAAATAACTAACTCTATTAGGTAATGTTTATCTAAAGCACATGTAGGCTTGTTTATCAGATTCTAACGTTGTGTTTTAGTCAATGAGAGGGGGTTCCGAACATAACCTCCTAGCTCGTGAATATGTTTGTCAGAGTCATTACGGTAGAGTGCAACGTAATAAGTCATGTAAAATATGTGAGACACGATAATTATTTTTGTTATGTAAGATAAATAAATAAAAATCAAGTGTCTAAAAAAGTAAGAGTAGTATAAATAGTTGTTGAGCTTGTCGCCTAAACAACCCTCGTATATGTAATATATATATATATAGTCGTATTCAATCACTTCTACGTTTTACTCTGATGAGTGTGGACGAAAACCGGTTCAGTACATTAATTAATTTCTTTTTAATCGTTTTCTCTCGTTTTTATATTTGTTTAATCTCATTCTACCCTCCCAAAAATATATATATATATATATACATATACACATATATATATATATATATATATACATATACACATATATATATATATATATATATATATATATATATATATATATATATATATATATATATATATATATATATATATATATATATATATATTGGAAATGACAAACGAAAACCAGAAAGGATGTTGTTTATATATTCATCAACGTTTCGTCTTTATTTGTAAGACTTCCTCAGGATGATAATTTTAAGAAAAATGTCTTGCAAGTACTTGAAAATATTAGGTTGACATGATGTGTTGATGAGAAAAAGTAGTAGCCTTACTGGGTGCGCAGACCCGAGGTCCAGGCATGGAATGAAATCAATAAGGATAAAAAAACATCCTTTTTGTTTTTTCCTTTTTCATTTCACATTACGTGGGATTACTTTCACCCTTCCTTTCTCATATATATATATATATATATATATATATATATATATATATATATATATATATATATATATATATATATATATATATATATATATATATATAAATATGTTTTTATTCATAGACATGCTTGCATTGCCCTTTAACCACCCATAAATATAGATTCAATTAACTGCCCTACCGACCAATGAGATCGAACTTAAAACTCGGTGTGGAACCGCGTGTGTGTAGAGTTGAGTTCTCAGTCATAAACTGTTTTCTTTTAATGTAACGTATTCATTTACTGCATCATAGAGATAAGGTTAATTAACTATTAATGTTTGGAACATCATTTTCCTCACTACAACATACACCATCGAGTATTGGATCTGATAGGCAAGATCTAAGAAAAGAAAAGGGCACAACAAAAGAAATCCCGACGTTAACGATTCTTGAGCAAGCAGAAGAATGTCAAGCATTACACGATTAGGAGACCCTGTCAAATAAGCAAGAACACGCTGAAACATGAAGGTTAGTATCGCACTTATAATACTTGACGCGTTCGTGAGTGCGCACAAAAAGCACCAAAATGGAATTGACGGAATTAGACGTTTCAGGAATCTAAGTTGCTAATATCGATGCTGTAGTGAGCTAAGAGTCTCTAAAACATTCGGGGGATTCAGAAAGACACTGACAATAGCAAAAGCGCTCATGTGAAAGATAAATATTTGAAACATTATCATCAGCATTTTCATCATCATCATAGCCTTTGTCAACTATACTCGCAAGAATGTTAAGAGTAAAATACTAATATTACTACTACTACTACTATTAATACTACTATTACTAATACTACTACTACTAATACTAATAACAATAATAATAATTAAAATAATAATAATACAAATTATGCTAATAATAACGTTAATAACAACACTTTTAATAACAATAATAATATAAGCATTAATTTATCATAAATTCTTATTGAAGACTAAAATAATAAATATTCTCGGTCTATTAAACGTAAAATAACTGTCAGCTTAATATTATTTTCAAAATGAATTCATACAGAACAGGACGATATAATGTTAATTTGGAACACCTTTAATTTTTTTTACATAAGCGACATTATATAAATCGTAAACAGATATGATGGACAGTTTCATGTTTTCAAGGCAATATGAAAATATATTAGTTATTCTCGATAAATATATTTTCCTACTACAGATAAGCTTTAATCTCGTATTGAGCTCTGTGGAATTACACACTGACAGTATGTATACGAATTACGTTACATTAATTCATATTAGTATATGTGTATATATATGAAATAGAAAATTTAATATAATTTTAGAATGGAAGAAACAGAATGAATTTTATTTCTGAATAATGTATTTATATTTTAAATATGTGTTTAATAGATAATTTAAAAGAATAATTTATATCTAAGTTTATTTACTTAAATACGACTTCTGATTAATGTTGGGGTTAATTTTGAAGGAGTGTTTATACAAAGAAAGATAAATACAATTGCATTACAACATTTGTACGAAGATATGCACATTTTAGAATGCATATGAGGCAATTGAATAAGGACGACCAATCTATGCAACTGAATAATATACGTTTTTGCGAAATAATATTAAATAGATGTTATTATTTTTAGTGCTGTTTATATATTTTTACAGCTAACACACAAGATATCGTTATTTAACACAAACATCTATTTAATATCATTAACTTCTTTCTTTTCAAACGTAATTATAAGCTCGAGGGATAGAACGGCGCGTTGTCTGAATTAGATTACGTTTGTAATAATTTTCATTATTTATGTTGTTTTAATTAACCCACACATTATCGGACATACATATTTAAAGACACGCCTAAAATGTATCTCTACATGAATAAATATATACACAATGCGTAACAGTTACAACTGACGTTTAAGCATATGAATCAAAATCGTTTTGATGCGATACACGGTAACTTTATTTATATTATTTAAATATTTATTTGAAATAAACATAATCGATATTACATAGATAATGTAAAAACGATTTTTGTCCGACATTTTCCTTTTGTAAAATGCATAATTACTAAAATCTATATTGATTTTATTTATTTTACCTTATAGAAAATATTGATTGAAGAGAGAATATGCTCGGATATAATCAATTATATTTTTATAAAATTATATATATATATATATATATATATATATATATATATATATATATATATAAATACGTTTTATTAAACAAATATAAAATTTTACTATATTAAGTTGCATTTTTTATGATTTATCCATCCTGATATATTTCACTATTTTAATTTTTATATATAAATTGAGTTTTGGAGACGTATACGATACACTGCACTTCTAGCATTTTTATTCAAATGTTCATTTACAGAGACGGAAAACCACTCGGGAATCTAGTTTGACGGGATTGCCAGTTCGCTGGAACACTACTATGAACATATTATTCGAGATGTTTAATTAATTCAGAGGGTCCCGCAATAGTTATATGTAAACATTGGACTTAAAAACAACCAGTGTGTAGTCTGTAAAGAACTACTCTCGGAGTAACGTGTTCAAGAGTTGCTAACTTATTTAAAAGAAAGTATGTTGATGCTATTTCCACAGACGAAGAAAGGAAAGTTTTCTGCACTTTGGAAGCGAAGTGATTATTCGCTCTGAGTGTTTTGCAGGGCAAATATAGAGTCGATCGCAGTTAATCATCTATCATAGAAAGAACAATAGAGGCGATGGCGACTAGCAACGTCTCTTTTGTGAGAAATAGGATGTACGGAAGATAAACATACCATCACAATAGATTGCGAAGACGATGTTTTACATTGTAATGCCACTAACAAGTTAGCTTATATGTATTAGCAGTTCTTTATGTTAGGTCGTATCTGACTTTTAGTCAGATAAAGAATTAGATCTATAATCAGGTAATTGTTGGTTTAGATAAAGCCGATATTTAAAATAATTCGTACGTATTATTGATTAAATAACGATTTGTGTATATAGTATATTCGTTAAAATTAAATTTCTGGACTGAAAAATTAAGACATTTACAAAAACGCATTTTGCAGATATAAATATCAGGATGTACTTTTTACGTAAATTACGTTTATTATAAAGTAGACCTATATTCAGAAATTGACTGGCAAGTTCTTCGAAATCTCAACACTTGACAGTCATCAACAATTTGTTTAATCAAATACACGCCGACCGACAACAGAACGAACTTTAGACTTGGGCTAATAGTATATATATATATATATATATATATATATATATATATATATATATATATACACGTATTTCATCATGTGTTTAGAGATTTAAGTATGGGTTTAGGAAGATGACCCAGCATGTTTATCAGATAGAGTAAAGCTCCGTACATTTAAAACAAGGTAGACTGGCGCAGCGTCAATTCTCCAGGATTTACTGAATGAACGCCTCTCACATAACAACTATCTTAATGTAATTGATGTTACATATTTGTTATTTCATTGTAACATACACGTTTATCACACATGGCGAGAGAGATCATAAAGGATGTACTTAAATGCTTTGTAAGAGAATAGGTTAGAACGCTAGAAACACTTTGCTGAAGAAGTAAATAACGCAATAGGTTTTCTAGTCTGTCTGCGCAGTTGGGAAGCACACGGTCGACGTATAGTGTAACTCTTATCTGATATGTATGATTGCCTTTGTTTTTACGATGCTATAATTATATATTCCTTATGTATGCTTTAAAATAAAACATGTAGCTTTAATGAATAGGTTAGTCATGATTTACGGATACACCGAATCAACTTACTGTGTGTTTTATGAGTCAGTCACGTTACTATCTTTCACTTTTTTGCACCCAATAAGGCAAAATTAACAAATATTCATTCTTTTGCACCAAAATGCTTCCACTCGAAAATATGTTGTATTTTCCTTAGGTATCGAAATAATACCTCTCTTATTCAATTGTTGTTTGATATATGAACACAGTTTTTTCTTATATCACAAAACATAAATGGTATTAACTATGTCTAGCGTTCATCAATCCGGTCTTTGAAAGATTAATTTGAGAGTTCTCTCATCAATTGCTTCGAAATCGTTTTCTCATTGATATCAATTCGGAATTGATGTCTTCTCGCACTTATGATCCGGGGTCACCAATGTCCGACTCATGTACTTGTAAACGCCTGAATGTTTGTTACTGCCTGTATTTATGTGTGCAAAAATCTCAGCTGTAGAGCTTTATCTAGTCGGAATGGTCGTTGTTTGACAAAGTACGATTTCGGCTGCTGATATTTTTTGTAAAGTCAAACTTACTCTAGGGCCCAGGTTTTCTGTATTTTCTGATCAATATGAAGTTCAGCTCAGAAAAATGAAATACATAATTTTAATCTTTCTAAATATCCCTTATTTGATACCAGTAGAATTGTTCCTTCACGTAGCTTTCATTTTGGTATTCCTCTTACCCGTATAAATAAGGAAGACGTCGTTGCCGAATTTGATTTGCTATATTTGCAACTTCAGGTGCAGTTATAATCTTAATCTGAGGATGAACTATTTCTGAGAGCATATCTGGTCGATATTGCCAATAGTTTCATGGTGATGTCTATTGAATCGAATTCATTCGTCTAACGAGATAACAACGTGAAGGCTAATAAAGCACCTAAGTAAAAAATGAACATTTAGATTGATAACCACTACAAGGATTCATAAGTAGATTTTTCCGACCACATCTACAGCATTAAAAAATGGCAAACACACTGGATAATGTTACTATATCTGGATATTTAAGTTATGCTTATGTAAATGACATGACACATAAGACTGAAACTAAATTACAATGCCGGGTTTGTTTAAGTTATGTAAAAGGAGATAGCTTACAAAAGAGATCCATGTGCTCCCAACGTCCGAGGATGTATGGAGTATCCGATGGCTATAAAGACAATGACACTTTGATACCTATTTGATCTATGGTGGTCTCATCTCAGCAAGGACTGGCTAAATAGTTAGCTGAGAGTCTTGCACTTGTCTTGGAGTCATACTATGAATACTGGATTCGCGATTATTTGCAGTTTGGAGAATATATTCGTGAACTTAGGTGTTCAGCAGATACTGAATACCTCTGTTTTTACGATATATTTAGATTTTTTTAGTAATGTGCTTTCGAATAAAAGTTTCGTGATTTGTGCTGATATTCTTTATCGTACTTTCCTTGCTAAGCAGACATTTACTAATTTGGTTACTTCAACCATTTCGAAACTAACTCGAGTTAGTTTAGTTTCGACGATAACATGTATTGCCAAATTGTAGGGTTAGCAATGCGTAGTCTTTTGGGTCCCGTGTTGAGTAACATTTTTGTCGGATTTCAGAAACAGCTTGTGTTAAAACAGTTCCTGATGCCATCATGTTATTTCGGGTTTGTTAACGATATTTTTGTCATATTTAAAACCAACATAGAAACCAATGAGTTTGTTCGGCAGGTAAATTTACTTCACCCTGCACTGAAGTTTTAAATAAATAGCGAGGTTCATAACTGGTTAATATTCCTAGACGTATTAGTCGAACAATTCGACGACTGCTTTTATACCAGTGTACACAGAAAACATACTTTTACTGGCCGGTATATTAGGTGGAAGCCATTCTCCCCCCTCCCAATCAATACAGAACTTCAAAGAATGATACAAATTCTCTCATAATAGTATTACTATTTAAGCAATATTGATTGATATATTAAAAGCAACATCACCGCGTTTGAAGTTGAAAGATGTTGTGTACCCCTACAAATTATACATTTATGCAAAACGTCTATTGATTAGCAGCATTAGTAAATAATTATCACATAAAATCGGTTCAGCCGAACTGTGTTAAAGAAAGGCTTTCCCCATTTTCGTAAGGATTTTACTCGGACATTCAGTACAACCTTGTTGTTGATTGGTTTCGTGGCTAGTGCGAGGCTTACTACGTGAGAGTACCATTGACTGATTAGACGTAATTTCACCAACATATCGCCTGTTCAATACGTAGCCACAGATAATAGCTGACATCTGAGTGTTTGGAAGCGCATGAGTAGGCTATTGATGACAAATTATTAGAGTGCCATTAGAGGCGTTTCCTGTGTTGGCACAGAGCTCTTTCGGGAAACAACCTCAAGATTCATAAAGCGGTTGCCATTAACTTGCGTCAATTGTCCTCGTGTAAACAGAAAGAGTACACCCATAATTTAGAACTGATGCGTGTACATCAGAATACCTACGTCATATTGTTTAATCCCCATTCTCTTATTACCTTGTTAGTTCTTTCAACCATGCTTTCATCTGTGATGTTATTCCTATGATGTCATTGACTAATACTTAAAAAGAAAGCGTTCACCAAATTACATCTAGGTTAAAATAGCATCATTTTTCTCATCAGTTAATTTTTAAACACATTACTAAAGTAAACAACACATTAATTTAATCTTAATATATAGATTCTAGATCTACTTAACTCGTATTTCTTTTTTTCTATTTTGGAAATAAAACCGCTTTTTTATCAGTAATTATGGCTAGTTCGTCAATATTATTAAAGTTTATTTAAAAATCGTGTACCTAAAAATATATATATCTATATACACAGGAGTTGTACAAAATAACAAGCACGCCTTTGCACCCTCCCTCGAAATACAACTATGTGAAGCTATCGGCGAACAGTTTTTTTTGTGAAACAGAATAATTCAGATAATTGTGAAGGCGTGCTATAATTTTGGGTAGTGTCAATTTGTGTTCTTTCTTAATCTCCTTACAAGGAATCTACCATCCATTTCAGATACATTCTGCTTGCTTCTAGAATTTTGTCATCAAATTAAAGACAATTCTTCCCGATACGGCTATCATCTGAGCCACTTCTACAGTAAAATGTGCGATACAGTACACTCTTTGGAAATCTGATAGATCTGTAATTAAAATTGTTATAACTAATATGCAGTATTGTTACTACAAAAATATATCCAACCAATTAATATATAGCAACAATGAAAATAAATAAAAAAAAGGAAACTAACATTGAGTTATTTAAAAAAGTATAGGTGTTTCAAAATTGATACAACATTCGCAAAGTGGTTCAATGAATGTGTCTACTCCTTGTATATTTAAACATATATATATATATATATATATATATATATATATATATATATATATATATACATATATATATGTATATATATATACATTAATATATCTGTGTAAAATTTCAATAATTTCAGATTAAGATGACAATATAATTTTGCTATTGATGTAATATAAATGAAAGAAAGTAGCGAAAAAGTAATGTTTTATAAAAAGAAAATCGATATACACAATCCCTAAATGTAATTATAGTTATGAGTGTTCTATAAGAATTGCGATGTTATGTTCAAATTTCCCCTTTGGAAATGTATTTCACAAGTCAGAAATTGAATTGTTAAATCAGACACATATTTAAAGAAAAGTACTGGATTGAATAAATTGAAAGGCAAATGTGTAAAAATAAATAAAAAATGATCATATCATGTTTACCTTATCTTAAAACACTTCGGGTAAAACTCAAAAGACACATATATAATCATATAAAATTATGAACTGATCCATATAAGAAACAAATGTATGATTAAATAATAATCTGAAATAAAGTATCATATTAAAAAAGTTGATCCGTATCGATCAACATCTCTTTTCATTCATTTGTAAATATGACAAAAAATAGGTTCAACTAAATTTAAATATGTACACAATTCAACATAATATGCTGTCATATTATATACATATATATTATTTTGACATATGGCAAACGAACTTTTTCTGTTACCTTAAGAATATTTTTTATTCGTAGTATGTAAAAAGCATCATAATGCTTAGCTAGGTAACATATATATATATATATATATATATATATATATATATATATATGATATTCAGCAGATGGCACCAGAAGATAAAAACAAAGTAAATAAAAGAAAATGCAATCAGAGACAGAAAATTGACGCTCGCCCCACTCTACTTTCTACGCAGCTGTTAGTTCGTTAGAGAAAATAGCTGTCATTTTCTCCACAGTTATTTGGCAAAAACATTTTCCCATACCGGATGTAAACCCTTATGTTAAAATAATTCTAACGTTTAATCTCGTGTTACATACGATACAAGTGCAGGTGCGCTTATGTCATCACAAGGACACACTTATTGAAGTAGATAGAATCATAATAATAAAAATCACCACCATTGACATTATTATTATTATTATTATTATTATTATTATTATTATTATTATTATTATTATGATTATTATTATGATTATTATTAGTAGTAGTAGTAGTAATATGATTATTATTCGTGTGTAGTTCTTACACGAGGTATTACTAGCCATCGCACACTTGTAAAACTGGCTATTTCCCTAGACACTTATTTACAAGATGTCTCCCAAATGTATTGTTCATAACATTGCGTACGAGTAAAATCAATTTACAATTGAGTAGACATTGATAGTTATAATTGGCCAACTGTGGAATTTCCGTGATAAAGAAACTTATTTTTGCAGTCCGGTACTCTCCATGACCTTTCGGTGGAAGTTTTTGTCATGCAATCTCTCCTCAGTTTCTTCCTCACCCTTAATACTTTGCGGCCACTTCCACTGACACATCGTTTCGTATTTTATTGAATACTTTACTAATAAAATATATTTGGTCATATATATATATATATATATATATATATATATATATATATATATATATATATATATATATATGTCTCTGTGTGTGTATTCGGTGTTTATGTTTACGTGACTGTAAGTAATTATGTAGGTACGGTGAAGTCCAGGAACAACCTGCTCGGCAAGCTATCTGGTGCAAAATGGGGTGCATCATTTTCCACGCTACGCACCTCTGAATTGGCTCTTGCCTACTCTGCAGCAGAATACTGTGCCCCTGTTTGGTCCAGGTCATCACACACACACCTTGTAGACATCCAGCTCAACTCAACAATGCGAAAACCGGGGCAATCCGCTCATCACTACTACCCTGGCTCCCCGTCCTATCACACATTGTACCTCCACACATCCGGCGAACAGCATCCACTCAAAGGATGCTTCAAAAGGTTGAAGACTCCCGTCATCTACCAATCCACCAAAAATCCTCAACCCACCCACTGTTCGAATTCCATCCAGACGCCCCATCTGGAAGAACATCCCACCAGCTTTCACCATCCAATCAGCCTGGAAAAAGGAACGGGCGTCCAAGGAGGTCTCTAATAAACACCTGGTGTCAGACCCTAACCAACCAGTGCCTGGCACCGACCTCCCAAGGAGAGAGTGGTCAACAATCAATAGATTCAGGACTGGACATAGCCCGTGCTTGGCCAGCCTTCACAGATGGGGCAACAGCCCAATCCCACTGTGTGCTTGTGGAGAGGAGCAGACAATGGAGCACATCATTGAAGTATGCCCTCTTCAACGACTGAGAGGAGGATTAGCCACCCTCCACATAGCAGACCAGGAGGCTACTGCGTGGCTGAAGGACTTTGCATTCGCTAAATAATTATGTAGGTACATATATAACAACATATATTCTCGTAAAATTATGTGAATCTTGTGATATTTCATATCATGTTGCTTACTTGCACATCATCGTGTACAATTAATGTTATAGATAGCGAATCAAATAATTATAATGAGAATTATAAGAAAAGTGGTAGGCTTAGATGAATGATATTAATCTTGAAGTGAAAATGCATTGGCGTGTTATGTGTAATTTAAAATCATTATCATAATGAATAATGTTGGCTCAATAATTTTCATTCCTTATTCAAAAACAATTATTTAAATATCATATAGTACATCGAATTTATTGATTACTTTCATATGTCTCTTGGGATTATCTAGATAAATTAGTTCTAATGATGTGTCTAGACGTTTAAAAGATGAAATATCTCCCTTGAATACGTAATGTCCAATAGGAAAATAAAATATTGCGTATTGCTTAGCTATATGTTACCTTACAAATGTCTAGATCTCTAGTTAAAGGCAATGCTTGGCTTTTAGTGCATTGTCATACAGACTGTATCACAATAGATGCGTTTCAATGTATATACTTCGATTATATAATAACATTACATACACACAATATACTTGTAGGTAAATTATTCAAGTTAACGGTTTTGGCTACTGGTGAGAAAATCGATCTCAAATTGAAAACTCTTAAAATATCTTATATATAATGTAGAGACGTTTTTCCCCTGTACCTTTGCGTCGAATAGGAAAATAAACTCGAACTCAATAGGTTACTACAATCACTACAACATCAAGCTTATTCGCTCGAGCGTGTTCTTAGCAAACACTAGACTCTTACATCCACCTCGGGCAAATTATTACTGTCGTTCCTCACTCAGTCACTCTCCCCAAACCAGACACCATACAGGTAGTAGCAAGAACATTTCTCTCTAACATTTTACTCCTCCCACGCTACCAGTCTACACCGGGAACAAATACACAACGTATACTTTCACACAATTTACACTTATTATTTACGTTACTATGTCTTCACCTCACCACACAGTAGCATACGTTGCACAGAAAATGTAACAGACGCTCCCTTCAATACATCTGCCAAATAAGAATTAAGGCTTCTACTCTAAGCCTCAACCAGCAACTACAGATCACGAAACGCCTGCCAGATTCACTAGCCTTAAACAATTATACCGATTGCCCTTACCGATCCAACTTTTCTTCAGGTAATATACCGTTCCTGTTCTGCTATTTCCGACTTTTCTTCAGGTAATATACCGTTCCTGTTCTGCTATTTCCGTTATACATTAATCTACTTCACTTCTTAAAATTGCTGCTACAATACTAACGTACTATGTTAAAAAAACGGTTACAGATTAAGCGATTGACTTTCCATTAATCTTGCTACCTAGCATTTTCACGTTAGCGAATAACAGATTACATTAAACTGAACACATTGACAACTGCAAACACGACGATTTATTCACCTTCATTGTACTATTAAATACATTAGTACACTTCTGACAGAAAGGACAACATTTCTTATTCGATTTTATATGTATTACTTACATTTCCATTAGTTTACTCTTCGCAAGCCTCAATCAGATCAGTTTACATTAGTAACAAGTTACATATTATATTACATACTAAACAATAATCCAAATATCTTTTATGTTTCTGCCGGGAGGTGGGGGTGGTAGCCTCGATTTACACGTATTTTTCACTTTCTTTCCTTATTTCACCTACCGAACAACGATTACATAATACAAAAATTAAAAAATTTCAACTCTAAAATATAAGATAAAAATATTTCAGTTTTCCTTATGTTACAAAATATACAACTCAAGAATCAATATATACCAATAATTATACCTATCACTTACTTTAAAAACAAACATGTGACTTCAACACAATTTGAACCAAATTTAATTTGCACAAAAAATACACATCAAACAACTTATATTACATACTAAACAATATTCCAAATAACTTTTATGTTTCTGCCGGGGGGGGAAGCCTCAGTTTACACGTATTTTTCACTTTCTTTCCTTATTACACGTACCGAACACCGATTACATAATACAAAACAATAAAAATGTCAACTCTAAAATATAAGATAAAAACATTTTAGTGTTCATTAGGTTACGAAATATACAACTCAAGAAGCAATATATACCAATAATTATACCTTTCACTTACTTTATAAACAAACATGTGACTTCTACACTATTTGAACCGAACTGTTTTTTTTCAAATCGTCGTTAATAAAATAAGAATATACTTTTTACAAATGGGATTTCAGTAACCTACTATGAGAAGAAAAAACAATTCAAAAGAACAGATCCTTGACTTTTAAATAAGGATACTTCTGTATTTCAAACATCACTTGGAAGACCGAGTGCCAGACTGAATGTTACATTTTAAATTCTAAATTTTCGTTTTCAACAATCACTATTGACTCTTCTAATAGAATTTTAATTCATACAATAAAAAATTCACTGTTGACTATTTTGAGAAACTTTTCAATCATACAATAAATAAATCAATGACTATTCATGAAAATTATATATTTTCGTTTTAAAATTCACTGTTACCTACTTTGCGAAAGCTTTACTTCATACAATAACAAACAACATTTACTTTGTTTTTATAAGTTACAAAATAAAATAAAAAATTGTCGAAATCGATTAACTTCTTTCAGAAAAATTCCCTCACCGTTAAATACTTTGAGACAAGTAACAAAACAAACAAACCGATTAGATACATTTTTTAAAGAAAGATAACAAACCACCGCGCTTACAGATTAAACGAATATCATTCCGTTATTCTTCTTTCGTAACAATTCACAGTAATCAAATAACGGATTACATTAATCCGATCACCTTCACAATCGAAAACATGCTACGATACGAAAAAAAAATTGAATAATTCTGATATTTCATATTATAATAATTTCAAAATAAAATTCAACTCTAACAATTAATGAAAACATTTACGTTTTCCTTATTTACATAAAGTTAAAACAACGTCATTCCAACGAGTCAACCTGAAATGCCAGACTCCATTTTTCATTTTACATTATAAATTTTCGTTTTATACGATCACTATTGAATATTCTGATAGAATTTTAAGTCACCCGTGCTACCGTGTTGACAAATGTTTAACATTAAAAAAAAATTATTTTTAGTAGAATGGGATCGAACGCCAAAAACTGTAACGTCGTAACCACTAACCCACCGATGGGGAATATAATATTAATATGAAAATTAATATAGTTAAACGAAGTCTGTTCGATATATACTGAAAGCAATTTACTTTTATTTCACCAGAATTTATATTTTAATTTTTTTATAAACACCGGCTCTGTCTGTGATAAGGGCCCTTGGAAAATTAAAGAGGCCTACATAGCCCCATTAAAATCCACTGAAACACACTAATATAATTAATGTAGGCTGCAGAGCATTACAAATTGTATTCAGATGGGGGGAGCACTATAATTACGATTATATGCTTATTTTTAATAATGAAGACTATTCTCTAATTTTTTTTAATGACTGCGATTGAGTCACGTGAGCCAAATGCCGATGGCGACCGGGAAAAGTGCTGCCCGTTTTATGTTACGATTCACCTTCTGGCGAGCAAATGTACGGTCCACCATGTGTAAGGGGGGGGGGCATAACAATAAGTAAAAAAAACTTTTTTGTTACATGCAGACAATCCTCTTTACTTTTAATTGCTTGCTATTGTTAAATTTGAGTCGGGTAAACCAAATCCTTGATTGGGCTTGGTGGCAGTAAGTAGCGGCGACAAAAACTGCTGCCCTTATATGTCATAGCATACATGTACACTGTTGAATGGCAGAATAGAGGATAAACATTGAAATTCTCTGACATAGATTCAGTTATCAGTGCGGAAATGCAAGATCCAGTGGCAGATCCGGTTTTACATGATTTCATTAGGCACCATATGAGTCATGGACCATGTGGAAACATAAACAGATGTTCACTCTGTCTCAAAGATGGACACTGCAGTAAGAGATATCCAAGACACTTCTTGAGTGAAACTCAATCGGATACAAATGGCTACCCACAATATCGACGACTACCTCTTTTAGCTGGAGGTTTTGAGACGACAGTTATCCTACCTGGCAACATACCAGTTCCTGTAGATAACCGATGGGTTGTACCACATAATAAACTGCTTTGTGAGATTGTTGATGCACATATCAATGTTGAATATTGCAACAGCATGAAATCAATAAAATACATTTGTAAATATGAAAATAAGGGTCGTGATCAAGCTATCTTCACAATTGAAAGTAATGCTCATGATGAAGTTAAGAGATACGATACGGGACGTTACATATCAACCAATGAAGCCATTTGGAGAATACTTAACTTTCACATACATATACATTATCCCACAGTTATTCACCTATCAGTTCATCTAGAAAATGGACAGCGTATATACTTTACTGAAAGTACTGCAGCAGATAGAGTTGCAAATCCACCTTCAACCACTCTAACAACTTTCTTTACATTCTGTCAAACAGATTTCTTGTTCCACTTGGGACACTAAAACTAAGGTCTTCAATCGACTATTACAGGGTAAGCCAGTTCCAGGCTATCCGTGCGTTAAAAGAACAGAAGTTTTGGGGCAGGGTATACACCGTGCATCCAAATCAATTTGACTTCTTCTGTTTGAGACTGCTTCTACACAATGTTATATATTCACTAAGCTTTAATGACCTAAAAACGATCAATGGTCAAGTTATGACTACATTCAGGGCTGCATGTAGTGCACATGGACTACTTGAGGATGATAACCACTGGGATGCTACATTACAGGAAGCATCTATATCTGAATCTGCAGACAATTTGAGACATTTGTTTGCCATCATGTTGACATCATGTGCAGTGTCTCATCCAAAACGACTTTGGGATGCACACAAATAAGCTTTTCGTGAAGATTTCCTTCTTAGGAAACACAATCAACAGCTTTAAGTTGATATAACATTTTTAGACGACATCTTCAATATGGCTTTAGTTCATATCGAAGATATAACTTATAAGCAATGGTAAACCACTGACAAAATTGGGTCTTACCTCACCTAATCGATCTAATACACATCCGGTCATTACTGCATGGACGCGTGAAATTAGTTATCGACCTCATGAGCAAGCATCAATTGTTCGAGATAGTATCGCACAACTAAATAATGAGCAAATTCATATTTTTCGTACTGTAGTTAATACTGAAGAAGATCAGCAAGGTGGCCTTATATTCCTTGATGCACCCGGAGGTACTCCTGGTGGTAGGACAGCTCACTCCACATTTAACTTGCCATTATCTAACAAAAGATGCTGATCCAATTTGTCAAATAGAAAGAGGGTCAGATTCAGCCAAAGTCTTGCAGAAGTGTTCCTTGATCGTATGGGATGAATGTACAATGGCACATAAACAAGCGGTCGAGGCTCTAGATAAAACATTGCGTGATCTCAAGAGACGTGATGCTGTTATGGGTGGCATCACACTATTATTATCAGGTGACTTCCGACAAACGCTTCCTATTGTTCCATGTGGAAGTCCTCCTGATGAGCTTAATGCTTGCATTAAATTGTCATATTTGTGGAAGTACATTAAAACTGTAACGTTCAGTTCTGTGGATTCTTTTCTCGATCGCGTCCAGGCTGTACAATACCCTACATAATTTTTAGATTCATTAGAATTGCCTGGTATGCCAACACACAGCTGAAAGCTGGATGCCCAATTATGTTACTCCGGAATCTTGATGCTCCAAGGCTATGTAATGGAACGAGACTGTGTCAAACGCATGCAACCTCATGTGATAGAAGCTGTAATACTAACTGGTGTGGCAAGGGGCCAACTGACATTCCTTCCCAGAATACCCATTATTTCGTCGGATTCTGCAATAAAATTTAAAAGGCTTCAGTTCCCAGTTAAATTGTGTTTTGCCATGACAATTAACAAGTCCCAAGTACAATCATTGGCAGTGGTGGGTCTAAACTTGACTTCACTTTGCTTTAGCCATGGGCAGTTTTATGTGGGAAGTTCAAGAGCTTTGTACGAATAACTTTCACCACTATAAAGGAGACATCTGTTGGAACAAACACAAGAATCCGTGTTAAATCCAATTTTAATTACCTAAATTACTTCCAGTGAAATGATTTATTTCTTGAATCTATTCATTAAACTTAAAAATTAAAATCAGGCTGTTATATTTCCCCGATAACGCCGGACACGGGTCCTGCTAGTATATAAATAAAAATGTAAATAAATATTAATGATTTTAGTAAGAGTAATTTAACTGTTCAATTCACTTGATTCACTTACACATAACTGTACTAGTGAGAATAAAGAAAGTACATGCTAAGTAAATGTTTACCGAAAATGCGTTAAATTTACATGATGCGATTTCAGTAACCACTTTTGAAAATGAGCCCAACCACAAACAATTCAGCAAATAATAGAGGGGAAAACGTGAACGTGAACATGGAAAAATGTGTATAGTACATATTTAACATTTTGACCATGTGTTCATCTATTATTTAACATAATATATTCAATATAATATAAATTATATTTCTATTCTCCTGGGTATTTCACAACATTTTACAAATTTGGTTCACTTCCAAATTCTCAGGCAACTTAAAAATATTTTTCAATTTAAGCTTAAACTGTACTGAAACGTAGGCATCAACTTATACATATTTACATTTGCTCATCATCTCATCTCTTCCTATACACTTGCATATATATCTCTATCTCTCAATATATATATATATATATATATATATATATATATATATATATATATATATATATAGTTATAAATAAATATATATATATATATATGCGTGTGTGTAAGTATATATATATATATATATATATATATATATATATATATATATATATATATATATATGTGTGTGTGTGTGTGTGTGTGTGTGTGGAAAAAATGAAAAACCGAAAACAAGTTAAAATGCGGGAGAAAAAAAAACAAGAGATTTTTTGACCGGTTTCGTTCGTGGCGTCTTTCTCATGCATTTGAACTTGTTTTCCGTTTGTCATTTTTTTCCACACATTTTGTCCATCACGACAGTTCTATGTTCATGAATTATCGCGTACCTTACTCCATACCATATATATATACATATATATATATATATATATATATATATATATATATATATATATACATACATATATATATATATATATATATATATATATATATATACATATATATATATATATACATATATATATATATATATATATATGTATATATATACATATATATATATATATATACATATATATATATGTATACATATATATATATACATATATATATATATATATATATATATATACTAGTAAATATGAGTAGATCTTGTGTCATTTTTTGTCATTGTGTAAATCTAATAGCGTCACTAAAGGCTAATGATTTAATTAAAGGTCGTATCTATAGAGACGGAGTAACGAATTATATTAATCTTGAATCTAAACTGAGTTAGTATTTAATATCATTTTAAAAAAATGCCTCTTATCCAAATACAGTGATTTGAATCTTATATATCCTGTAATCAAATGTTTATGCACACTATACAGAATCGGCAATAGCGGTCTTCTTTAAAATGTATACGTATCTTATTGGAGATAATTCAAATTTACTTCTCAGTTGTTGCAAACATTTTTGCCCCCTGTTATTTGTCTAGAAAACACATTACAGAAACGTGCTCAAAGCCGAACATATATGCAACAGTTCGATCAGGGGCACACGTTAAGCACCTGGAGCTGAATAATCAAAAACTATTCAATCAAAATCACTGTTACAGAAATTACCCATTCTTCCTCACATACACTGCAATTAGTAACGACTATATAAATCGCGTATAACTTTTTACATTCATTCAAATGTGTGCTACACGCATGCACGTCTCCATGATTGAATTATATCCATGCAACATCATATAACCATGGTAAAAAATAACTTGACCCCATGCTACACGATAGCACATTCCAGTTTACCTGATTAAGCGTCTGCTGAACTTGACTGTGTCAAAGGTGAATAACCCGGGGTAAACACATATCTTACCTAAATTCAATAGAAAATGTTAAGTATGCCATTAAATCAAACGTGATAATTTTCACTTTACAAATAGTATAACTGAAACTGTATAAACGAGGCTAAAGAATCATTGCTAAATGCCAACAAGAATACGGAAATGTCATATCACTTCTGACTATGCGCCCAGACGACGATTGGGTTCGCACAAACTGAAACAACACCCTGTCAGTTATGCCCGTCCACTCACAAACATAAATGATGTTCAAAGATAATATAATATACGTGAAACATTAAGTGATTACTGAGAGAAATTGCAACTAAATATTTCAACAAAAACATTCTACATTTTAAACAAAAATGTATAGCAAGACAATATGTTGAATAGTAATCTCTACTTTGCTAGTAAATATCTGATTGTTTACAAAATTCATAATAGTATTTTCATATGTTAAGGAGATGTTATATATATATATATATATATATATATATATATATATATATAACAGGATAAACTCCTAAACGCATGTACATGTTATACAGAATTTTAGAAACATATATTCATAATAGTATATTCATGTATTTAGGAGATAATTCCGTAATATTGTTTATATATATATATATATATATATATATATATATATATATATATATATATGTATATATATATATGTGTGTATATATATATATATATATATATATAAATATACATATATATATAAATATATATATATATATATACATACATATATACGTATATACATACATATATATACACAGACACATATATATACATACATATATACATACATATATACATATATATATATATATATATATATACATACGTATATATATCTATACATACACATATATATACATACATATATATATATCTATACATATATGTATACATACATACATATATATATATACATACATATATACATATATCTATACATATATATATATATATATATATATACATACACATATATATATATATATATATATATAGTAAGCAATGAAAATATATATGGCAATGAAGCTACACAGAGGCTCCCGTGTTTCATCCCCGGGGAAATCGTCAGGCTAAATGCATGGGGTTATTTTTTTCAGGTGTGTTTATATACATGGCATGCTAGTTAACCAAGCAGAATCTTTGTTGTTCTTTCAGCCAATCGTTGGGCTTCCCGCGATCAAAGGCTTTGTTGGTGACGCTCCTATGCCTATCTTATTTTTGTTAACAATGGAGTTTCCTATATCTTGTTTCCCTTTTTTTGTCAATACAGTGGGCGAATTTATTTTAACACATGGTTTCTTGTATTTCTATTTTAGGTTGTAAATTTTAACTGTTTCAGTTTTTTATTTATTTATTTATTTAATTATCTATTTATTTATTTTTTTCTTAATTTATTTTATATCATCCTAAGGTACATTTATTTCTGTGTAAACAGCTGTTTGCTATTAAACTTCTAGAGTTTAATAGGTATCGGGATCTTTAAAATTTAGGATTTCATATTTTTCATTCAGGCATAATCTACACGGGTCGTCTAACTTTCTACATGTACTGGCCTGCTTACTATTTTCCATTCAATTATTGGTGAGTCTCCATTTTCTTGGAGCTCCCGATAATCGTTAGCTAGTTCTGTTTTAGTTCGACGCTTTTGTTTTTAAATGTGCTTTTGTGGTCATAGTATCTGGTCTTAAAGTCTAGGGATGTCATACCCACGTAGTATTTCTTGTTATTTGCTATTTCGTTGGCAAATATCGTTGCTTGGTATACAACACTTTTTGTTAGGCATTTATTTTGTAGTGGACAAAGTTTACGATTCATGCAGTTTCATCTTTTCTCTACATTGCTAACATTTTCGTTTCTATTCGGGTGGTTATTATTAGTGTTTTGTTTATTTCAATGAGTATTGTGTATATGTTTGTTCTTCGTAGTGTTATTTTTGTTATATTTTCCACTTTGTTTATTTTTTTCTTCTCTGTTGTCGTCTTTTAGTATTTTGTTGTTGTGTGCCTTAATTATCATTTCTAGGTTTTCACAGCAGCTGTAGGATAGTTTTAGATTATTTTTATTGAATATTTTATGTAGAGGGTAGGTTAGGGGGAAGTGTTTTTCAATGAGATTTATGAATGTTCTGCCTAGTTTTGTTTTTAGCATCTGGTTATAGGGAGGGGTATAGTACATTATATTTCTTTTTCTTTTGTTTTTATTTTTAATTTTGTTGAAATTATTAGTGTCCTGTTTTTATATTTAATTTCGGTACTATTGTAACCACTATTTTTTAGAGCTGTATTGTAAATGTTGATTGATTTTTTAAAAACGCTTTCGTTTCTAGAATTGTTGATAAGCCTACTTTCGATCGGATTCGGCATATGTTTTATGATTGATGGGGGTGATTAGTCTTTGGGTGTACGTATATTGGGTTGGCGTTATCTTTTAGGTATGGTTCGTAAGTGTTTTACTTAAGTTTAATGTGACATCTAGAAAGTTCGTTGTTTTTATGTTCGCCATTACTTCAACATTTAGGCCTAGTTTTTTTCATTTCCATATGTCTAATTTTCTTGAAGTCTTCTCCCATGACTTGTTGGAGATCGTATTATCACCAATCCATCATCTTTGTGAAGGCCGATATCCGTATTATCGAATATATTTGTGACTGTATATAAAATGAATAACCCCACAAGAGCAGATGCCTCCGCAATATCAAGGGCAACCATGACCAAATCAAAGGAGTTTTTCATATTCGTTTTAATCTAGCAAACCATTATTGGGAGCTCTAAGAAAATTAAGACTCGCCAATAATTGAATGGAAAATACTAAGACAGGCCAGTACATGTAGAAACTTAGACGACCCGTGTAGATTATGCCTTAATAAAAAATATGAAATCCAAAATTTTAAAGATCCCCGAAACCTGTTAAACTCTAGAAGTTAAATAGCAAACAGCTGTTTACACAGAAATAAATTTACCTTAAGATGATGTAAAATAAATTAAAAAAAAATTAAAAAAATAAATAAATAAATAAAAATAAATAAATAAATTGATAATTAAATTAAAATTCCTAAATCTGATTGAAAAACACTTCCCCCTAACCAACCCTCTACATAAAATATTCAATAAAAATAATCTTAAACTATCCTACAGCTGCTGTGAAAACCTAGAAATGATAATTAAGGCTCACAACAATAAAATACTAAAAGACAGCAACAGAGAAGAAAAAAATTAACAAAGTGGAAAATATAACAAAAATAACACTACGAAGAACAAACATATAAACGATACTTATAGAAATAAACAAAACACTAATAATCACCACCCGAATAGAAACGAAAAATTAGCAATGAAGAGAAAAGATGAAACTGCATGAATTGTAAACTTTGTCCACTAAAAAATAAATGCCTAACTAAAAGTGTTGTATACCAAGCAACGATATTTTCCAACGAAAGACAAAATAACAAGAAATACTACGTGAGTATGACATCCCTAGACTTTAAGAGATGATACTATGACCACAAAAGCACATTTAAAAACAAAAGCGTCGAACTAAAACAGCTAACGATTATTGGGAGCTCAAAGAAAATGGAGACTCACCAATAATTGAATAGAAAATAGTAGGACAGGCCAGTACATGTAGAAAGTTAGACGACTCGTGTAGATTATGCCTGAATAAAAAATATGAAATCCTAAATTTAAAAGATCCCGAAACCTATTAAACTCTAGAAGTTAAATAGCAAACAGCTGTTTACACAGAAATAAATGTACCTTAGGATGATATAAAATAAATTTAAAAAAAGATAAATAAATAAAAATAAATAAATAAATAAATAAATAGATAATTAAATAAATAAATAAATAAAAAACTGAACAAGTTAACATTTAAAACCTAAGATAGAAATACAAGAAACCACGTGTTAAAATGAATTGGCCCACTGTATTGACAAAACAAAGGAAGCAAGATATAGGAAAATCCATTGTTAACAAAAATAGGATAGGCATAGGAGCGTCACCAACAAAGCCTTTGTTCGCGGGAAGCCCAACGATTGGCGTAGGGAACAACAAAGAATCTGATTGGTTAACTAGCAAGCCATGTATATAAAAACACGTAACAAAAATAACTCCATGCATTTAGCCTGAGGATTCCCCCCGGGAATGAAACACGGGAGCTTCTGTGTAGCTTGATTGCCATATGTATTTTCATTGCTAACTACTTAGCTTCACTTACGTATCGAGCACTGTTGAAGTAAATACTGATAACTGACACATAAAAAAGTATATCTCTTTATAATATTGTATGTGGATACATGCAGTACTAATATATATATATATATATATATATATATATATATATATATATATATATATATATATATATATATATATATACACACATATATATATATATATCTATACATACATATATATATATAAATATATATATTTATACATACATATATATATATACATATATACATATATATATATATACATACATATATACATATACTTATATACATATATGTATATACACATTTACCATTGTTGCCTGTGAAATTATGTAGTTCCTCAGGCAATTCACCGTTTCCAACGCTAAGTACCGCGCTCTCTTATATAACCGGCACTTGAATGTGTATAACATGTAGCTCAGTGTGCAGTTATGTGTAATAGCGTAATAATGTTATGTATATTTTGCGGATATCATCCAACGACTTTAAGAATACCAGTTTAATCACAGTAAGCATAAGTAATACTAATGTGTGCGCTGTTATTGTTTTCGTCTAATAAATAACCAACACGTGTGTATCTATTTATTTGGATATTTCTTCTAAACAATCGCTAGAGGGGTTAAAGTGACTAAAGTATATCCTAGTTGGAATCACTTGAACACTATTCTTGTCGCAAATAGGACGGTTATAAACATAGATTTAAATACTGTCTGTAAACGATAACATATCGAACACGATAACATTGTTTTGTTTAAAAAATATGTGTTTATAATATTCTGTTATTTCTATTACTACCGTGAGGATACATACGGAACGAAAAAGCTTCTGTTTTTTTCTGATCAAACACGAAGAGACCATAATATCTCTGCGTCGTTGATTGTCAACCACACTCTCTAGAATCTTATATGATTCGTCTTACAGATGATCGTCGCCATGTTTTCTGTAGGAATAATTGATATCGTAATTTAGAATCAGTAAAACACTAGAAAACAAACGCATGCGAATTTTGATGCTTGTTTTTTATTGCTCGTTGAGTTGTTTGATGTGTTTCGTGTTTTCTACCATTAGAATTACAGTCTAGTGTGGCCGTGCGTGTATGTTTCGTTTTGGAGCTACGTTTTGCTTGTGTAAATCACACATCTAAATTAAACGACTATTACCAATATAGCTTAACTTTTTTCTCTTAATCGAAATTATTTCTATCAAAAATGTTTTTGTTACTATAAATTATCATATAAACATGTCACAAACATACGTTAGGTTAATTGTAGTTTAAATGTATTTTGTTTATTTTAAGCAAAAAGTTTTCTGATCTTAATACCTGAGTAAACAGTAGTTTGAAGCATAAACTTAATGTTCATTAATTTTTCACATGGAAATTCCGTAATGTGGAGTTCTACTTTACTTTGCAATATAGGCTAATCCTTGTTGAGGTTGTTCACACAAGATGTTTTCAAGAATTTATTTGGCAAAAGAGTGGTTTAATTTTATTTTTATTCGTTATTTGTTTTACTCGTCCTATCCAATTATTCTTCACTGCTGTGCAAACTTAAGAACATAATGATTGATACTAATTCAAACACGCTTCAGAAGAAGTAGAAATTACTAGCATATAACGTTTATATATAAGTAAAGGAATATATAGATAAGTACATTTATCTTATGGATAATACGATGTCTGCACATATATACATACATTATATATATATATATATATATATATATATATATATATATATATATATAGATATATATATATATATATATATATATATAGTGGTAGTGATCCAGTAAAGAAAGAAAAAGAAAGAGAGATGAGAATTTATACAACATCGGTTGCAGAATAAAACGACGAATATGTATAAATATATTCAAACTATTCAGGAGCATTTCAACAGTGCCGCTGTTCGAAATATGACCATAATTTCACAAACTTGGATCATCTTCTGTATTTGTAATGTCTAAATATAAATATATCGAGTAGACTTTATATATTTTTTAAAAAAATACATCTAATCAATTTACTATTTTATTAACACACCATTTACTATTCTGGTTAGTGTTTGTGGTGGGTAATTGAGATGTTAGTATCGATTAAAAATACATAATAGAATTACTAGAAATTATCAATTCGAGAACCAATCAGACTATTGTTATTTTCCCAAGTATAATGAAGGTATATAGTAGACACACCTGTATATAATGGTATCTTTAACTTCAAAGCAATTTCCTTTCTCATGCATATCGATCAGAAAGTTAATCAATGAAAAATAGAAATTATGAAGTGTTTACACTAATACTGTCATTGATTTCGGCATCATAATAGTCGGTTGGTTTGCAGTCATACATGATTTAATATAGTCATGTTGTTTGAGGGAATCCCATTAGAAACGACACTGTTTAATGCCTTAGAAACATTGATGTTCAAGCAACTGAAATGCATACACTTTACTAGATTCTATACTAAACGAAAGAAACAAAAAGCAATTTGATATTAATTTGATGCAGTTATCTCTGATAAACAATATATGCAAATGCTGTTGAACTGATTATGGTCAGGGTTCAAGGTGTTAACCTAAATCACATGGGTTTCATTAGTATAATTGTATTACTGTCAAGTATCTATCAACTATGCTGTGTTACTTGTCTAGGAGACGCAATCATAAAATAATATTAAAATACTCGCATACATAGTTTGTTGCGTTTATAATGCATGAAAGTAACTTCTAATTTGATATTTTGTGCAATCAAAACTTTATACGCAAAAACAACATTCACTACTGCACAACTTTAATTTGCAAAATAAACATCTCACTAGAATCAGCAATGTCCCGCTTTTTAGTGAATGACATGTATAAATCGATAAAAAATGTGTGTCTTGTTAATAATAGTAGTTACCGAAATACTCTAAACATGTTTAACTGTTGTAAGCCAACTTAAGCATCTTGAAATATGAAAGAGATGCATGCAGACATTCTGTTTAGTTAGTGTTCAAATATAAGGAGCGAATTATAGACAATTTGCAGTCATTGTGTGTTTTAATCAGGTAATAAATGACATAAAAATAAATGTAACGGACTCATGAGAATAATTGACTTAATTAATCAATATATAGCCAACTGATTAACCATTCAACCATCAACGTAAACAAATGACTGATATAATCGAACTCTCATAAAAGGGGGCGAGAACAACGCGATTACTACAGAAAAGGCGATTACAAATCTGTCATCAAAAATTACTCTGTTGAAAAATAAGTATAACCGCGTTATATAATGGATTTTTAAGCTGATTACCCTACTTTTTTTTCATTTATATAATTACACGCTAATTCAATTTCATGTCCGTAGGACGTTATCACCCTCTGCACTTAAATAAAAAAATGAGATCGCCTGATTGCCGCAAATGTGATCCAAGAAAAGTATTTTTTTTAAATTTCATATTATTTCGTTTTTGTGTCCAACCTGAAACTCGAACTTACATACATTGTCTTGGCATTCTAGCTAGAATAAAAGTTTAGTATCTCTTCTGTCTAAAGATTTTAAACAAACATCGTGGGATCTGCAAGTAAATTAATCTGAGTAGTAGAATGAGTATATTTCAGTTCTAAAATAATTGCTAAAATAATATCGTATTCTCTAGATTCGCGTCAAGTGTTTTTAGATAGAAATATGTCACGTGTGTCTTTTAGTACGGCATTAATATACAACGAATAAAGCGAGCCGTTGTAAAATTTCCACGAATGAAGTTAGTTGTAAATATAATGCAATAACATTAAATAAAACTATTCTGTTAATGTCATATGTGGAATAGTATTAAAAACACTTCCGTTACTAGTAAAATAGTAAATTGTGTTTAACGAATATGCTCAATGAATAATCACAATTGTGTTTATACTTCATTTAATAAAACGCTAAATATTACCAATGTAAAGTAATCTGATCATAGCGTTAATAATAAATAAGACTACTCCCAGAACTGTAACAGGTAACACTAGTACTAAAAGTACAATACATAAGGTAATGTTCAAAAGTGTGTGTCCTTTGGAATAATTACCGGTTTTTAAATTAGGCGAGTTGGGATAGTTTGTCTAGACAAATTTAAATATATTACAATGCATAGATATCGTTAAGGGAATAAAAACAGCAAGACACATTGATATTTATATATGGACATGTATTGAGTAAGATCTTAATATCTCAAAGGACGCTTGTTTCGCCTGTTTATTTTGATAACATGTTAATCTAAGTATCTGATGAAAGAAATCCCATAAGCCAGTCGTTCGAAAGCATATCTCCGTTTGACAACGTAAGAATAAGCCGAAGTTATATATTGACCTTACCAATCCACATTATTTTATTTATTTTCGAGTTATGTCACTCATCCATCCATATTTCAGAACTGATAATTCTGATCAAGAGGACATTTTGCACGGGTTACTGTTATCAAAATATACCAGATCCATAAAACCAACTGTCAAAAATCCCAAGTTGATTTTCGACTGAATTACGATATTTACAGAATTTTTCACAGTAAAAGTGATATAATATGCGGAGCTTAATGGTTACAATATGCGCCAAGATGCGAAGGACTAAGTTAGCGAAAATTATGACTTTCTCATTTTCAATTACATTGCCCTTAAGTTATGTATCTCAAAGTTAAACCTCTTTCAAGTTAGACAACAACCGATATGTTGACCAAGTAATGTAACGATTGGATCAAACGCTACGCTGTACACACACTAACAATACACATACACATACACACACTAGACAGAAAACATAACCACCTGTTTGACGGTGCAAATTAGTTATAAAATGTAGATTACACTTAGATCCTGAAATATATTTTATAATCTTACAAACGAATAAAAACACACGCATATATATATATATATATATATATATATATATATATATATATATATATATATATATGTGTGTGTGTGGGGGGGGGTGTAAATATAAAAATACCTGTTATAGGAAGGGTAAAATAATTCACGAACAATGGTGTTATTTGGTTAATTTGATTACCTGTACTACTATTCTCTGTTTGGATATAATTTCGCACAATTTTCGGCCGATTAAACCTCAGAAATTCTTTAGGTACCCCTTGTCGAACTCAGGAATATTCATGGCGAACACAAGAATCTGTAAAGAAATTCGAATGGAAAACTTTTATTTAATCCACGGCGGGACGTTGCCCGCGTCACCTAGCAATGAGACATGTTGATTTAATATAGTGTTACGTTCTTAATTATGTGCAGATTCGCGAGTTCAACACAATGTACCTGAAAAAAGGTCCAAACGTAATCAGCTGAAACATAGTGAGAATAAGTAGTCATAAATGAGAACAGTGATCATAATAATTCAAATAATACAAATTATAAATCCTCAAGTAAAAAAATCAGAAACATGTAACAAAAGACTTTCGCACTATTTCTCTTTCCCTAAAAAAGATTATAATTTAACTACACCTTATATCTAGTATAATTAAAAATAATATTGAACAATAGCAATTACATTACTTAAATTCTATAGACTACTATGTCATAGCTTAGAGCGTTTTAAAATAGATTGATATTTACGGAGTATTGTTTAATTGGTGCCTAATTTACATATATATATATATATATATATATATATATATATATAATTTCATTCGAATGTGCAACATTTGAATTTTATAATGGAAGCTTGTGTCAATCAACTTATGTAAATGAATCTATAAAATTGAAATTGGGTGTTATGTATTATTTGATGTCTAATAGCAATTGTTAAAATTTCCCAGAAATCAGTACTATCTCAATTTGCATTAAGGGGTTCACCCCTTTTTCACCTACTTTGCATGATGCTAAATGAAACTTAATATAGCTATCTTAAACAATTCTTAATCTTAGCAGATCTGTTCTAATACTCGCTTCAGTAAATAATGTGGATACAACGATATAATCGTACTTATATCGAAATTTCTATTAATATAGTTGTGGGTGTCGTTTTCATTAAGACACCTTTTTTGCCATAACAGTTTTGACAGTATGTTATAAGTTGTTTCTTTTATGAATTAGTTTTAGCTTATAATAATTTGTTAGCGTTAATTTATTTGCTAGACACTTTCACATTGTTTGACTGATTTCGTTATTGAGATAATTCATTTTCAATTTATACTGCTTCACTAATTGCTAATATGTTTACGTATGTATCGCAGTGTAGTGTGTTTGTAATATTGACTATTATGCGTACATATTCAGCAAGGCCAGCCATGTATTTGGCGTCAACAAGTTAAGCTATTCTCAGAGGTATGCCTACTGAAAAGTTATGTTGTGATAGAACCGATCAACCTATTAGTATTTTGTTATTGTTGTAGATACATTCTCCCAAATGGCATTGAAGATGATATGCAACATTATTATTACCGATACATTTATATTAATGAATATATGATAATGCTTATTTAAATGCATCATGGGAATCTACACTGAACACTAATTCTCACGTCATATAAGAATGTTTTATTCTATTAAACATATATACGGAAATGTGAGATAACAAATGAAATAAAAATAATGTCAAAATGTAAATATGTAAGCACTAGCACACTTAATACAATTCGGGTACAAGTAAAAATTTTACATTAGATTTAAGGTATATACAAACAATTATGTAAATGCTTATAATAATAAAGTGATTGTACTAAACAGCGATTAATTTTTTAAACTTTTGTTGGATTCACTAAATTTCAATTGTGACACATATGTAACTTTTACATTTTATTGCAAATGTATATATATGAAGTTAATTCGATAATCATATCATGGGATGTACTAATTATTATTTTTTTAAATTTTTATTTATTAATAATAACAATAAATTTCTATCTCGCACAAGTACTATAGGTAAATATATTTAAAGCTATATTTCATGTATTGTGAAAGCAAAATAAATTTTGATTTTGCATGCAATGATAATGTTTATACCTCAAAAGTGTTATATACACATATACTTATAACCTAACACAAACACACACAGACACACATATATATATATATATATATATATATATATATATATATATATATATATATATATATATATATATATAAATATATACATGTATATATAAATATATATATATAAATATATACATGTATATATATATACATATATATATATATATATATATGTGTATATATATGGGTGGAGTTGTGTGGGGGTGTAAAGGAGTAAGACTACAACCATTAGTAAAAAAGTTTTTGTCAACATTTATTTATTGTTTTGTTATTTTATCATTTTATCATTTTATATAACGCGTTTTAATTGCCCTCAGATATGTACACCTATTTGAAGAAATGTCTTTCGATTTGAAAGAGTGTAGTTTAATTTTAGGAAATGTGTCATTGTTTTACGTTTCTGTTCATGTGTAGGTTTGCAGAGGTGTGTGTATGTGTTTTTACATTTTAATATTTTTTGAATTTTGATTTTTCATTATTATTTTTTGCTTCTCTAGGTCAGAGCCGTGTGTGTTTATTATGTACATGTGATTATGATCTTTATTTTATCGGGCATCTCCATTTCTTAAACTGTTTTGGGTTTTCTTTTAAATGTATTGTTTATGTAATTAGTTGTTGTTGTTGTTGTGTGTGGGGGGGGTGTGCGGTAAGTTCTGGGCCTTGTACATAGGTAGGCGACACACATATGTATATATATATATATATATATATATATATATTTATATATATATATATATATATATATCTGTAATAAAACGTAGATCCAATATACGGACCGTTTATGTTTTTGTCTTTTAAGGGAAGTGGGGTCTGATTAACTCTGATGGGAAGTCATGAAATAAAATACTGTTTTGTTTTAAATTCCCGAAACAGTTTTTCATGGTAAACAACTGATGATCCCGTACATAATGTATAGACTAGTGTAAATTCTTGGAAGCAAACTGATATAGTAACTACAAAAAATCAATTGACTGACATGAGTTATTTTATAATGAACGACTTGGGACTAAAATGTTATTTTTCTTTTTTTTTCCGTATATATTTTTAATGGTTGAGACACTTTTGAGACATTATACATATATATATATATATATATGTATATATATATATATATATATATACATTATGTGTATATATATATATATATATATATATATATGTATATATATATATATATATATATATATATATATATATATATACATTATGTGTATATAAACATACATAGAACGATAAAGAAAGATGGATAGAAGGATAGACGGATATATAGAAGTGCATATGTATTTACATCCATTTTGTATGCATTCGCACACATATACATACACATTTGTGGGTCGTCCACATATTCTATGTATTTAGGCGCCCATGCCTCACGTGCAAGTCTCCGCATGTACGTGGGTTTCGTTGATATATGTGTGTGTACCCTGTTCCTCATATGTATGTAGATGTGTGTGTTTCTGTATGGATTGGTAGCCTTACTCCTTTACTTTACTTTCGGTGGAACTGCACTGAAACTGCACTACCCTATTTTCTCTCATTCTATCTCTTTTTTTATCTCTCTCTCTCCCTTTCTCTCCCTCTCTCTCTCTCTCTCTCTCTCTCTCTCTATATATATATATATATATATATATATATGAAGTAAGTTGAGATAAAAAATTTAGAACAGTATTCATATCAGCTCGCAACATTAAAACACAACACTAATTAAGCATAAGATCGTATTCATACAATTTGGAAAATGTATTTATTGTTATTTATTGTGATGCGACCTAATAGTCTTCATAAGCGATAATTACAGCATCACATACAGAAAAACATGTTAAAGAAAAGGCTTTAAAATCAGCATTTTTTTAAAACAGCATATATACAGTCAATAATTGAAGGCGAATCTCATATTAATCAACACTATATTACTCAATTTATAAGAAATAAGATCATAATACAAATGCCAATATATATATGTACATATATAAAAAGCGGAAAATTGACATTTTAAATAATTTTAATACAGAACGAACCATGACGTAAAATATAATGACAATTAAGAACTAAAATGTAGAAACATAGATTATAAGAGATCATTAATTATAAATAATATTTATGTAGAATAAAATATATAATAAAATATTATAGTATATACTTATAAAATAGTAATGGAGTAAGAATAATAAAAGAGAATAAAAGAAGATAAATAAGTATAATTTATGATTAAATAAATTCATGAAAAATAATTAATTAAATAATAATACATTAATATATATATATATATATATACATTTATATATATATACATATGTGCACACATACATAAACACATAGACACACACACACACACATATATATATATATATATATATATATATATATATGTGTGTGTGTGTGTGTGTGTGTAAGGATCTACAGAAAAAAAGCGCTTTAAATTACACTTATTTGAAAATAATCTTGGACATGCGTGGAACTTGTTAAGTATGAGGTGTGCTCTAAGTTAATATATCCCTGTATATCTATCTATATATATATATATATATATATATATATATATATATATATATATATATATATATATCTATATATATATATTATAATATTATAATATAATATAAAATGAAGTAAGTAAAGAAGGTGTCAATCAAATTTTATTAGAATTCAAAGTTCAAGCTTGAACTTTGAATTCTAATAAAATTTGATTGACACCTTATTTTATTACTTCATTTTATATTATAATATTAATGCTCTATCCAGTATATTGAGCTTCAGTTTTTATCCGGATGTTTGACTAATTATAAGATATTAGTTGACGCTTATATCTTTTGTTGGATTACTTTATATATATATATATATATATATATATATATATATATATATATATATATATATATATATATATATGTAGGATGTGTATGTAAGTAAAGTAACTTAATATTATTTATTTAAAATTAATATTGTTATATATATATATATATATATATATATATATATATATATATATATATATATTGTTACACCGACCGTTCTAACAGAAGAGAAACTACACCGGTTCTCACTATAAATAGTGCGAGTAGACAATCACCAGGGGGAAAAGGACAGTAGTGTAACTGTCTAGCCGAGTTCCAGTCAGTTTCCTTACCTTTGTAATGTTTATGTTAATACACTTGTTATATTAACCCAACCTCGACTTGACTTCTTTTTACTGTTGGACAACTTCATAACATATTGGCGACGAGAAATCGAAACGATATCACTGCAGAAAATCACCCAAAGTGATTGATATAAAAAGATTCGCAAGATCATCACGGAAACACATATTCGTCTATTCAAACAGATATTTGGATTCACAAGGATTAACAGCAAATGAACCACTACAAGAGTAGTTAAGCGACCAAAAAAACCCCAAAAAAACACAAACTCAAATATTGCCACCAAAAATCGGAAACTAGAAAACGCGAAATACATTTTTAATTATTAAAATTATTGAATACACTGTCACCATTATTTTTTTCTTCTCTTCAAGTTCACTGAATCGTTAAGATAAATGTTATTCGCGTCAACTATTACATATATTGTGTAAGTTTGTTGTTATTATTAGGACAACTCTGATATTTGAGCAAGATCCGGATTGACTATTTATTAAAACGGTCTACCACAGAATTGTCGAGGGCAAAGAAGGACGGACTTGGTTTTGTAAAACTACGTACACATATATATAAAAAAATAAAAAAAATTTAAAAAAATTTTTTTTTCCTTAGTTTTGTTTTTCAAACAAAAGAACTGGGGTTGAAAAAAAAACACAGGAGGAACATAGAACATTTCTGTAGGCAACACAGTAAACGAAATCAGTCGGGAATCATAAGGCATTCTCCCAGACGTCTGTGTGAAGCGCTATCGACATTTTCAATTATAATCCAGAAGATGATGTCACTTTTGCTCACTTCTATAGAAGATATGAGGATATTTTTGTATCGGACTGCACTACATGGACAGACTCTAAAAAAGTTAGATGTTTGCTAAGAAAATTAGGAGCCGCCGAGCATAAAAGTTCGTGAATTGTATCCTTCCAAAAATGACCAGTGAGTTGAACTTTTAGGAGGCAGTTACTTTACTAACAGAATAGTTCTCTACAAAAACTTTTCTTTTCCACAGGAGATATAAGTGTATGAATGTCACTAGAAGTGAGGAAGACGACTACACTACTTATGCAAGTATAGTAAATAAACATTGCAACGATTTTAAACTAGAGGAATTATCATCGGATACTTTTAAATGTTTAATATTCATGCAAGGTCTGGTCTTAAATAAAGACTCGAAATCAGACGTCGTGTTTTAAATAAACTCGAAAGTGAGGCATTTCTAACAATACAAAACTTAGTGGAAGACTGAACGTTTTGTTGCGTTGAAACAGGACAGTCGTGACATAGAGGAAAACGAAGTGTCGCACATTAAAAAGATCAATGAGAAGAAAAAATTGACTTCAATGAATAACCAGAGAAAAACATGGAAAAGATTCACCGGGACCGTGTTGGAGGTGTAGAGATAACCATTGATACAATGAGTGTGCCTACATGTTCAAACAATGTGACAACTGCCACCAGAAAGGACATAAGGCATCACAATATAGGAACAATCTGGTAGAAAGACTAGCAAAAATTGAAGCTGAGGAACAAAATATCCGGAAATATGTACAGGTCAAAATGCTTAAAAAATGTAAGACTACAGCTTGATAGTGGGTCTGACAATTCCATCATTGATGTACATACATGGAAGAAGCTTGGTAGACCTACTATGATCAAATCACAAAAAACGGCTAGAAGCGTCAGTAGTGAAAAAATAACCTTCGAAGGGAAATTGTTGACGAATATTTATTTCCAGAATAAGACCGAAAAAGCTAATGTTTTTGTCATGCGAAAATCGAATAATCTCTTTGGAACTGATCTGATTGAAAGGTTTAGACTATGGGATCTGCCTTTACGCTCCTTTTGCAAAAAGGTTGCGGATTCGAATGTGGATGCCGAAAAACTCAAGAGTGAATTAAAAGATAATTTTCCAGACGTATTTTCAGGCGGTTTTGGAAGGTGTACGAAAGCAGTAGCAAAGTTTGAAGTCAAAGCAAATGAACTGCCTGACGAGATCGATGCCATAATTAGAATGGATGTAATCAATTCGATGGGAAGTATCACTATAACTTAAAGTGAGGTGACATTTGGAGACGTATACCGTGCCGAATCTGCCCATCAGCTGAACATTTGCAGAATCGAGGACAAAGATGTTGAATCAGATTTTGATAGAAAGAAATGTACAGTAAATGTGAAATGGATGAAAGAGCCCCGAGTGTTGCAGGACCAAGTAAAATATTACAAGTGTGAAACACACTTAAAGTTATAGAAGGAGGTGGGAGGATTCATTGCTGATGGTATATCATTACAATGGAAGAGTGAATGGAAATACCGTGTTACCGTTGTTGGCAGTGTTTCAGGCTACAAAACATTAAGTCAGGTCAGGGATAGACTTTCAGATATTGAACCGTTTTTTAACATGTAATACAGGGAGCGATATAATAGATGCGGTTGGCAGGTAACACTGCGATTGTTGACTTTAGAGTTGTCTACTTGCAACTACATGAGGCAAAGGCACTCTGCCAATACCAGCTGGTCTGCTATAAGTAAATAATCTACTATCTGACACGGTTATGAGTTGGACTTAACGTTGCACCACTCATCATGGCGACCGTTCTGATAAATGTGTTAATGAAAAGAAATAAGACAAAAGAGACCACTGATTTGTACATTGATGACATAATAATAGATGTAACAAAGGTATCGACAGAGTAAGTGGTGGCACATCTTAAGGGATCTGGGCAAACAGAAAAGCCGCCAGAATCCCAAGACGGCCAAGGTGATGTACAGAAGAGGCAACACAGTTCCTGAGATGACAGAAGAAATGAGTAGACGTCAGTTGTTCTCCACTTTTGGTAAATTGTTAGGGTACTATCCAGTTGCTTCATGGCTGCGACTAGCGTGCAGTTATGTAAAAAGAAGAGCAAGTAGAGAAGATTGAGAGGACAGAGTTTATAGCAAAACTGTCAAAGTAATGCTGGAGATTCTAGCTGATGTAGAAAAGATGCACCCTGTTTGAAGTGGTGTGGTGTGATGCAAGCAGTATTGAAACAGCTGTGTTTGTGGAGATTGGAGGTGTTGTGGCGGAAGATGCAGCATGGCTGAGAAAAAAGATTATTTGTATAATAACAACGTGGTCGAATTAGATACTCTTCTGAAATGAGAATTAAGAGACATCGAGATAAGAACTGATTCTAAGTGTGCTTAACTCTACAGTGGAAGAGAGTGGAAGAATACGAACCAAGGTTGCTGGAGAAATGAATGTGAAACTACGATTATGAATAGTTGGCGAGTTCATATTAAACCAGAGAACTCGATGAGTTGCATGGCATGGCCCACATGGGAGTGAATAGAACATTCCATTTGGTGCGGAGAGTTGCCCACAAACATAACGGAAGGATGTTCAGAATGTGGTCAGGAACTGTGTTCGATGTAAATCAATCGAACCTGCCCCGAATATACATGATCCTGATGAAATTGAGACTGTAAGCAGATAGATCAGATTAGCTTTTGATATAACACACTATTGTGGGGTGCATACCTGTCAACGATTTACTGTGGGCCTGGGCGACTATCAATATGGAGCGGGTTACAAGCGAAGACGGCAGCTGCTGTTACAAAGGAATTGGAGAAAGTGATGGTCGTACGGAGTCCAGTAATAGAGGTGATAATGGGCAGTTTTTCGCTCAGAACTTCTCCATACAATGCTAAAAATGATCAGATAAAAATATATTAAAGGGCAGCTCATAGGCCCGGGTAAATGAAATAGTGGGTCGACATAATCGGACAGTGAAAGTAATAACTGCGTGAGGAGGGGTATCACCTGATTAGGCTACATTCTTGTACACATTTGCACCCAAGTTCGGACATAGAGACGAATCAATGCCGAATAGATGTTTTTACAATTCTGAATGGAGTCACCCAAGAGAAGCATCACCAGAAATCGAATAGCAAGGTCCAGCCAGAATCAACATCGGATATGAGGTTTGGGTGAAGCCGTCAAATGCAATAGAAAAAAGAAGTAATTACTGGAGTGCAATCCCGTAACAACTTCAGTGTCGATGAGATTTCGCGGTATATTTTAGATGTAAAGCAGGTGGTCTATGTAAACTATGGAGATGTAAGCGCCGAATACTAGGGCAATAAAAGTGAGGCAGTTGCAATGCAAATACCGCGGAGAGAACCTAATGTACCGATTTTGACACGAAATTTTCTAGTGTGAAATGATATGTGATGATCATGGGTACGTGTGTTTTAAGATAATGTGATAATTTTCCTTGGTGACAATACATTGGAGATTGGCTTTTTGAAGTCTATCGACAGAGCTGGCGCTAACTAGTAGTGCATTGTCATAGGCGGTGGGTTTTAGTAGGCAATTATCAGAGGTATTAGATTTATATTTATTACTATAAGAACTAATCTTTTGACATTGAAGTGTTCAGTCGATTTCTGAGAAGCAGAGAGTGAACACTGAACAGTATGTAGTGAAAAGTAAGTAGTTGACAGTGAACAGTGGAGATTGAGATTTTTCATGACGGTGACACCGAAGGAAAGTTTATTTAATTGTATTATCGGAGTACACACACATACACACATATTGAACATGATACTGAAATGTACGCCAAAGAAGAACAATGTATTGAGACTATCAGCAAGAATCGTCATTCACAGAAAAAGCACCTACTTTTACTAATAAAAGAGCATTACACTTTTCAGTATTCTTAGTGACAGCGTTTCAACCCCTACACAAATATAGGTCTCTATAGAGTTTAAATTCTAAAAATACTTACTAAATTCGCAAATTATAGATTTTGAACATGTATAAGCCGATGTTCACCACTGGAAAATAAACAAAGGTAAAACATTCTAACTTTATTAGTCGTAAATCAAAATCAGTGGGTGTACACTTATATTTTAAAATAACATGTATCGATATGAGCCCCCTTATTTATTCCGCAATGATAGATTAAATGCAAAAAATCACTTGCCGGTTGAATTGACTATTCATAATATTATTATCAATTCTTAGCCAAGCCTCATACGAGGTGTTTCTAATATAACCGTTTCGAATAATAAGACACAAAACAGTTATTAAACACATTACTCACTGTTAGTACTGCCTAGAAGTTACATTATTTAATGATAAAAAGTCAACAAAATACATGTGATCGGGTGAGTGAGTAATACACCTTGTGTCAGGCGATACCGGATGTTTGTGCTGACTGGGCAGATAATCAACTAATTCTGTCAACGTTAATTACGGCAGACGGTTTTCGGTCCACATGACAATAACGAAAAGGTAATTGTTTTATGATAACGCTAAGCCAGAAGGGGAACTCCATTTTATTCAGGGACAGGGGGAGGAGGCGCCCGCCCACACCACTGAGAGAGAAAAAGACGCAGAGAGAAATATGGCAGAAGAGGAGTGTGTGCCGATAGACATTTTACATAAGAACCTCTGCATTTTGACGCACGACCAGTCAGTTCCAATAGAGACCACGAGAGACGTCATCGGGGTCGGACGTTCGACCTCGAGTTCCGATGAGGGCTGCGACGAAGAGAAGAAAAGCGAGCGAACTCACCATCGTTTTCTTGTGACAAAACAACGACTTGTAACGAATTTACACACACAGACAACGAGAGAGCTGAGTGCAAACAGACTTTACGAGTACAGTAAACATTAATCTTATGTAAAACCTATTCTTTTATTTTATGAATAATTACTCTTCGATACACAAACCCCGACCGAGTTGTTGACCATTATTCTTTTCCCTTTGTTCTGTTTTGAATAATCTTTCGCCCTAACAGAGCCAACCGATTGCTGTTCACCCAGTGATCGCTCGTTGATATGAACAGTTTCAAAATGGGAGTTGGACGAGACGACGAGATCGACGAAGTCATCATGATCGTCGTAACCCGGCCTAGACGAATTTCGATCGATATATATTTCTATTGCCACTACGACGATCGGCTGAAGTGTGTTCACGGTCTGGCAAGAAATGTGCGCGCGTGTGGTGGTTCAGTAATTGGCCATGCGACCAGGATATTATACACCTGTGTGTGAGGTGCCGATGATACTCACGGTGCATAGAGGAGTGTGGTGTTCTTTTATATATATATATATATATATATATATATATATATATATATATATATATATGTAAAAATAAAAATGGAATAAAGAATAAGCAATTCAACAACTAACAAAAATAAACTCAAAAACTCATGTTGTAAAGTTCCACCGAGATATTTCGGCCGTAGATACGACCATTTTCGATCAGTTAATAAACTTTATTTCAAAACGGAAAAGTTTTCAAATTTATACAGAGAATGCGATTGGAAGAAAATGTCACGTGCAGAGAACAACAAAACGGGGAGAAAAAGGAATGCGAGGAATGTTATGAAAAGAGAAAGAAAAAGAAGATGAAGAAGAGGAAGAAGAATAAAGAGATACCAATCAACCAGTATCTTTAGAACGTCAGTTGAAGAAGACGAAACGAAGAAGAAGAGAAAGCGAGAGCAAACGTGAGAAAGGGTAAATCGTACCCCTACCGTATCCCTAAAAATGCTACTTATTTCAGATATATTGACGATATTTTAATCTTTCTACCTGATAGTCATAAAATAGAAACATTAGCACAAGCACTCAACAAAGTCGAACCTTCCATTAAGTTCATTTTCGAAAGTGAACAAAACAATTCTTTAGCTTTCCTTGACATTCTCATCCTCAAAAACAATAACAGCCTTTCATTTCAAGTCCATCGCAAGCCAACCAACAAAAATGATTACCTACATTATTATTCACATCATAATAACTATATAAAAAATAGCATGATAATCGGTTTTTATCTCAGGGCTCTGCGTATTTGCAGCCCTGAACATCTCTCAGGAATATAATAAAATAGAATCCTCTCTCACTAATTTAAAATATCCCAAACACGTCATTCTTTCCGCTAAAAAAAGCGTTTCAAATACATCTAAAAAAGATAAAAAATACTAATACATCTCCTAATACACCACAATCCATATTAAGGAATGTTTTCCTTCCCACTAACTCTCGTAACACACATCTCTTTTATTCGCTTTCACAACATAGTTTTAGAATTATCCAAGCTACCTCACTCACCATCAAAAACATTTTACAAATGCATAAAAACAAAAATAAAGTCCTTTCATCACCCACTACAGCTGGAATTTATACTATTCCCTGCGCCGACTGTGGAAAAATATATTTCGGCGAGACACAACGTCCGTTAAAGAAACGAATATATGAACATAATCGTGCCATAAAAAACGGCGATACCTCAAATGCACTATGCAGTCATATGATCTCTTCCGGCCACCACTTCAATACCCATAAGGCAATCCCTATCAAACATATTCATGACACCAAACTTCGACGTCTCACAGAATCCTGTCTGATCCTATGTCATAAGAACACCATTGCCCAAAGACAAGGTTTCTATAATATTGCTTTTCCTTCGGCTAGATAGATTTTATACGAGATGAATCTAAATGAATACGACTCTGGCTAACTTTTAACCCTTGTCTCTCTTCTTCCCCTCCTCCCCTGCCTCCTCCTCTTCCCTTGTTTCGTCCCTCGATGTTCACTGCTCCAATTACTACTAATCCTGTTGACTTTTGACGTTCTCAGCCCGAATTCAATCAGCAGGCGATATCTAAGCACTGATTTTTTCTCTCTCTCTCATTTTTTTTCTACTTCAATAGTTTTCGACAACGACATGTCGATTTACCCTTTCTCACGTTTGCTCTCGCTTTCTCTTCTTCTTCGTTTCGTCTTCTTCAACTGACGTTCTAAAGATACTGGTTGATTGGTATCTCTTTCTTCTTCTTCCTCTTCTTCATCTTCTTTTTCTTTCTCTTTTCATAACATTCCTCGCATTCTTTTTTCTCCCCGTTTTGTTGTTCTCTGCACGTGACATTTTCTTCCAATCGCATTCTCTGTATAAATTTGAAAACTTTTCCGTTTTGAAATAAAGTTTATTAACTGATCGAAAATGGTCGTATCTACGGCCGAAATATCTCGGTGGAACTTTACAACATGAGTTTTTGAGTTTATTTTTGTTAGTTGTTGAATTGCTTATTCTTTATTCCATTTTTATTTTTACATATTGTCTGAAACATTGTTTCTTTTTTCCCATATATATATATATATATATATATATATATATATATATATATATATATATATATATATATATTTAATTATCTTATTTTGTTGTTTTCACTGAACCTGAACATTGTGTATTCTACAAGATGCCAAATATTCACCGCTATATATATATATATATATATATATATATATATATGTGTGTATATATATGTATATATATATATATATATATATATATATATATATATATATATATATATATACATCAAAGATTTTGCGACTTATACGGAGCCTGGCGGAAACTGTCCGTGTGTTATCAGTGGGTCGATCTTCAGCCATGTTTCATCCCCTAAACATTTTTTCAGTTCTATGGCAGATGACACATACCGCTAGTTTAACGATACGAACTCTATCAGTTTATTATCTACGATGTTTCGAGAGGAAGGTATTTTATTTTCATTAGGAATAATATAGCCTAATTTAGCGTTCATCGAGTTACATTTGAATTAAAATAAATATTGCAATGCTTAATGGCATTAGAAGTGTGCTTGTGCTAAGCTCTCTATCTCTCTATTTTACTGTCTCTCTGTGTGTCCTTCTCCGTATTTTTATTTGAATATTTTAAATCTGTCAACTTACTTTCGCGACACTGGTGACATCGAATCAAATATTTATAAGCTAGAAAATTTGCAAATGACAGACCTAAGTTTCAAACCAATCTGTCGAGAAAGTTTCCTCAATAGGCTGTCAATATCGATTTATCCACGGTTCTTTTCCTCTTAGACGCTGTTTTACTTTGTCTACATCACCTCTCTAAACCACTCACGACTAATACTTTACTCTTCTTCAGTGTATTTTCTCTAATTTGTAGTGTATTTATTTGCTAACCAACATGTCTTCTTTCGCCGATCAATCCTACTAAGCAATGACCGTATTAGCAAGGAAATTGCCGTGTCAAAATGTATAGTGTGCGGACTTACTTTGAAATCGTCCAATGAGAATTCACGAGGACGGATGAATCAGGATTAGGTTAAAGATCATTAGATGATAACTCTCTAGACAGAAGATATAAAGATTAGTTCTTCACTCTGAGGATTTCATATTGATTGCTTAATAAGACGATTTCAGTGTTTATATCGGACATCAAGTTCTATTACCTGAGATAGCAATATCATGAGTAATCAGAGATATATGATATAATTTATATTTATTATAGTTAGAGTAAATATTAATAAAATATGAGTGTGTAATCTACTACAATACAACACGAATAATTGAAGTTATGAATACTTTTATATTCTTGAAATTAGGTATTTAATATATATTTCGATATTTGTAAAGTTAGGTGATTATTAATATATATATACAGGGTGGGCCAAAATAAGGGTCCTATCTTTAAATTTGAATAACTTGAATTTGAATAACTTCCACAAAATAAAAGTTAAACTCACCAAACTTTATGTGTGTGTAAACTGACCCTTCCGAGATTTTTTGAAATAAACAAAACAAATTTTAGCCGAAAAACACTTCTTAAAACTTTCAAAACCTAAAGTATTGTTTTTTACACTGTTTTGAGTTTTTTAAGCAAAAATAATGTTTTCTAAATGAGGGTACGTTCCTTAGGGCTAATACGGCTCATGCTTGCTTCGGAAGGGGTCCTTTACTTATTCTAAAAAAAAAAAAAAATTAATAAATAAAAAAGTTATGAATTTTTTAAAATAGGACCCTTATTTTTGCCCACCCTGTATATATATATATATATATATATATATATATAAACAGAGAGCAAGAGAGAATGTTAATTTTCTTGAAGCATAGCTGGGAATAGTAGTAGTATGTTTAAGATGCAGAGTGCCGGGTATGTTGTAAGCTGGAAGCTAGTAAATAATAAATAGAAGTGGGACTTACTATTGATTTTACTTAATATTATACATAACAGCAACTCTGGTGCTGTCTGTTTGTGTGTTGCCCGGATCATTATTAAAAATCATTTATTTAAATCTTCTCTTTAAATGTATAAAGAAGCTTTTGCAGGCAGGTTTCCTATTGAAGTTAATGTATATGGATGCGTGTCTGGTTGTGTTAAGGAATCGTTGAGTAGTATATGGTGAATTGTATGTGGGTGTCATTGTTGTTAATGATGTTGAATATTTGAGTGACTTACACAGGAGAGGATGTGAGGTTAGTGTGTCATTTATGTATCTGGAGAAGAATACATCGGAGAGACAGATGCTTAGGGCTTGTTGTTTTAGCCGGTTGATGTAGGTAATGGCTTAGAAACCGTAAAGGATAGAACCCATGAGGAGGCCGGTGATTTGTTTAAATGTGTGTTGCTGAAAAGTGAAGTATGTGTTGTCGATGATAATGAATATAAGGTAATAGATGTCAGTAGGTGTTAGTCAAAAAAGTTCTAGGTTATCAGAGAAAGATATGTGGTCGGTGATGAGGTCTAAAGCTGGGTGTGATGGTATTGAAGTGTAGAGGGAGACGACGTGGAGACTAACTATGTAGTTGTTAGACTGTTGTTGTTGGCGTTAGAGTGAGGGTGATCTGCTAATGACTTTCAGGGCTGCTGACATGTGCAGGGAAGTGGTGGTAACGGGTTGAGCAGCTGAGACAGTGGCCAGAACATTGTGTAGAGTGGTCCGTCAATTTTGGAAAATATAGGTCTAATTAGTGTGTATGTGTGGGTGTGGGTGGGTGTGTGTGTGTGTGTGGATGTGTGTGTGCGCGTCTTGTGTGTTTTAATGGTGTGGTAGTAGGTGGAAAGTTTGCTGGTTTTGGTGGTGAAGTTAGTTTTGTATTTTTTTGTAAGGTTACGTGTAGTACAGATTTGGGACCAGGTGTTCTTAACGGAGTTTTGGACTAATGTGGCTGAAATATTGTGAGCGGGGTGTATATCGTGCAGTTGTTGTTAAAGTGTTCGAAGGCGAGCGTGTTGTAGGAGTCTTGAGAGATTATGCATAATTCCTAGCTTCTATCAGAGGGTAAGTAAATTATATTTTTTCTTTCATGTTTTGTGAGGTCAGGCGTTAGGATCTGGTATGTTAGGGGTGATGTGGGTTTATTTGTCGGAGTATATCAAATATCCTCTGTTTTAATCTATAATAATCTACCCTTTCGCCCACCGATATACCCTCATATCTAACACTCATCATATTAAAACTTAACAATTTATCCCCTCTGTATTTCATCATAACTTGACTCCTATATAAAACCATCAACTACTACAACCAGCACCCCCGCTCAAATAATCAAGTAGGCCACTCCTCATACACACACCTTCTTAGTCACATGAGAATAACAACCGCTAACAATCAAAAACCATGAATAATCTAATCTTACTATCCCATCAAAATAATTGAACTCACACCCTGGTATTATTATTTAATTTAACAACTTGTCCCCTATTACCTCACAACGAAATACATATCAAATGTATACACATAATATACAATTATAGAAAAATAAATTAATAAATGAATTTAAATAAAATAAAATAAAACACAAGAAAAGAAAATAAAGAATAAATAACTAAACAATAATACAAACACACATACACACATATATATATATATATATATATATATATATATATATATATATATATACGGCACAATCACGTTGACACACCGGTTCCCGTTTGATCACCGTAGTTAAACGGCCTCGAGCCTGGCCAGTACTGGGTGACCATTTGGGAATACCAGGTGCTGTATGTGCTCTCTGCTTATCTCGGCATTTTTTCCAGTCGTCCTGTATTACTACTTACCATTGTAATCAAGCAATGTCGACTCAGGTGAGCGGTTGATGGAATTGCGTAACCCTTACAATTACAAATTCACGCGCGGGCAGCCCCTGGTGGGGCACTCATACGTCGAATTCGACGGTAGAGTCCATAATATATATATATATATATATATATATATATATATATATATATATATATATATATATATATATATATATATATATATATATATATATATATATATATATATATATATATAAATAATATAACTTAATACGCAGACTTCTATCAACTGTATCTATGAATTAATTCTTATTCAAAACACAAATTTCGAAACGTGCGGTAATTTCCCCTTACACTCTCTTACGATTAACACCTGAATTTGGCTAGATTTAATTAATCTAAATCAAATGTAAACTCCTATAATAAGTAACCTATTACATTCATTCTATAAACTAATTTAATATAACCCACAATTAATAATACTTTTTGAATATATGATCACCAATAACATTTAATGAAATTTATTATAATAACAAAGACATTAATTAATTGCTTAGAGTAAAAACTAAACAAAACTAATACGAACATAAAATAACAACACACAGAAACTAATTAAAAATATATTATCAAAACTAACAGTAAATTAATCTCCATACAATATTATCATTCATCTAATATTACACACATACTTTTGCACACTACATTTATATACAAAACATAATTTAAAATTTTTAAAATTTCTATTCTCTGCAAGACTGGCTTGCCGCATCTCTACGCTCTAGCATCTAGTTCGGTGAATTCTCTACACAGGCGAATTTTTCGTTTGGTCTTTATTGTTTTTGACAAAGTGGACATTTGTTAATTTTGTTCCTTTAAGCTACCTCGTACCCGTCACTATGCGTTGCCCTCAGCCTTCTTAACATACTACATATATATATATATATATATATATATATATATATATATATATATATATATATATATATACATATATATATATATATATATATATATATATATATATATATATATAGTTTGCAAATACTAAACATTCAATATATCCTAAAGAGTTAAATTAAACTGTGAACATAAGGGAACACAAGCTACTTTTCTTGATTTCGATATAAAAGTTGAATATAAAATATTTATCTATAAAGTGTTTGATGAAAGAAATTCATTTCCTTTTTGTCTCGTACAGATGCCACATAAAAATAGTACCTGCCCTGTGTATATATTTTACGGGAGTATTATGTTCGAATTTCTGAGTATTACTCGTGTTATCCTAAAAATAGAAAGGGATGAAGAAGGAAAAAAATGTTGAAAACGTTAAAAAAAACAGAAGAAGAAAGAGAAAAAATCGACAGTTAGCTTATAACGCCGATTGGAATCGCTGTGAGTTTAAAAAAGAAGAAGAAAGAGAGAAACTATGGACAGTTGGCTTATAAACGCCGGTTGGAAGCGATGTGTGCCGTTTTCTAGAACTAAATATTTCTTCCAAAAACGTAGTCTCCGAGACCCGGACACACCAAGTCACACTCCCCGGCCTTGTGTTTCGTCTAAACTTTATTACTCATTGGTGATAACGACAAGCACATTTCGTCCAGTTCCTAACCCTAACCCTAACTCCTGACATCGATATTGCCACATTTGTTGACGTGATTAAGATCGTTCCAAAAATATATATATTAACCTATTATGTGTATCGAAAAGAGAAACATGATAGGATATTCTCTGGCCAACCAGATACATTTTTTTTTGATATTATAGAATAGATGTTATCAAAGTGCGGTCATAAAAATTAGCATACACTCCAATATAAAAATAATTGCAATTACTGATCAAATTTAAGACTACTTATCACCCATTAAATTCAACGAAAAATAAGATAATTTATATTGAATGAGAAAATATTCAAAGAGGAATCAAGACCATCCAAATATCTATCACTCTGGTAAGAAACACCATTTCCAATAAATCAAGGATAAAATGTCAAAAGTGCCAACATATCATATTAAGAGGTGTAATTCAGTAAAAAATGTCAAATCATTCGAGTTATACCCTCGTGCCCTTTACAGCGTTCTGGTGGTCGGCATCTGTCGATAAATGTTTGTTTAATTAATCTATAAATATTATATAAATAAAATCGTCTTAATGTTGATAAAATATGTACACCGTAGGTAATGTTGTAAGTCAATTCATGTACCGTACAATGAATAATAAACTAGTGGAGAAGTAAATGCGCTAATGGCACGGTTATATTACTTGTCTAAACGGGAGGCTACGTACGGAAACTCTAGCCATTACATTCTGAACCCGGAATTTTCGACAGGTTTTCTTGGAATTCTTGCCACTGAACCTATAAAATACCGATTTTTGAGATAGGGTAAGCATTTAATTGCGTGAATCTTGTTTCACTAACGAAACGCCTGTGTAGATCACCTAACAGACTATATCTAGTGTCTGCAAAGATGGAAAGAATATATATATATATATATATTCCCAATTTGGCCTTGAACATTTTGCATGATCTAACATGCTGATGTTTTTCTTAAGGTTTCTGATGAGTATCGTATATTGCTTCCGATTAAAGCAAACAATTATGAAATTATCGACAATTATTTCCTTGAAAAATATAATATTCATAATTAACGAAATAATTGTTATGATTGGAATGTTATTAATCACTATACTTTATATTTCATCAATTTTAACAAACATGAATAAATAAATATCTACTGACTTTCTCTCTCTCTCATATATATATATATATATATATATATATATATATAGAGAGAGAGAGAGAGAGAGTGTTAGAGTTAAATATATTCTAGAAAGAAATTTGGGCTAAATCTAATACACAGAGCAAACAAAAATTGCACCGTAGATTATATGATGCCGTGTTACTTTACTTTCTCATATATATATATATATATATATATATATATATATATATATATATATATATATATATATATATATAGGTAGATTGATGGAAGCATTGCTGGGAGTAATAATAAAAGTTTTAAAAAGGTTGAAGGCAATGCGAAGTTCCGGATCGCTGGAAGCTGTGAAGAACAAAAACAAAACAAAACCGAAATAAGTCGGATATATATCGAAAAGATTTGTTTATTTTGCTAGACGAACTTACAAGAAAGTAAGAGTGTTAGTCTGTAATTGTCTGAATGATCAGGGATCAATTTGATATATTTCGAGAGACTTATCTACTCCTTGTCAAAAATAAATAAAAGAAAAATCCCGGATTCAGAGAAAATTCCAAAAGCGCTCAGGGGTTAAACCGGAAGTGTTCAGGATGAAGTATTGAGAGGAAAATTAAATAGATCGTAATAAATTTCGGATGAGTGTTGTGTAACTGTTTATTAAATATTATATCCTCTATTATTATTCTTATATATATATATATATATATATATATATATATATATATATATATATATATATATATATATATATATATATAATTGTATGCCGTTTTTATTTATTTAATTATTTTTTATATATTTGCTATTATTATTTTTTTATCGTATATAATACGTTGATTTTATTCATAATATATATGTTTGTTAACAAGATGGTTCCGGTATTAGATGTTATATATGTTGTAGATAGTGATTTAGTTTGTTACCGGTGCAGTATATTATAATTTAGTTATGTCTGGTTAAGCTTAATCCTTATTTATTGGTTTTAATTTACCTCTAGTCTTTTGTTTTGGATAGGAAGATTGATCGATTTAATGGTCAAAGGGAGACAAATCTGGTATATTGGATATAAATTTATAGAGGTAATTCTGTTAATTGGCGTGGTTTGTTGAATTTATTTAACTAATCTCAGATTACTTAATTCATTTGTTTATATGCTATATTTGTTTCTTTATTTCCTTATTTATTTGTATAATGTTTGTTTATTTATTTATTCAGATGAGGTGGGGCGTGCTGCGGGGTTTGAGATCAAATAGTGGGGATGTAAGGTACTAATGTAATGGTGTGCTTCAGACCAAGATGTAGTCAATTCCTTTGTGGAAGGGGTAAGGTATGATTTGGGCAAATGGGTGTTTATTATGCGGCGGGAGGGGTTATTATCTGGGGGATGGGTTCTGGGGGGAGTAGGTTATATGATGAAGGTAGAACTTTATTCATGTCTGTGGTTTAAAACTGGATTATGTTAAGAAATGAGAATAGCTTCCATCAGTCTTAGGTCGCCTAGGTTCCTAGATGAGGCAATAATGGTAACGCTTATTTCTTGTTGTGTAGTATTGCATGAGGAAGTATGTTTAAAGAAGGAGGCTATATTGGTGTTCATGTGTTCTTTGACGCGCTGGTGTAGTTGTCTTGTAGTATATCCAACATAGGAGTGGTTACAAATAGTGCATAATATATTGTATAACACAATTAGTGTGGTGGCATAGTCCCGTAGTAGGATTGGGACAATTGACTAGGGAGCATGTTTCGTGGGTGTGTAGTGCGTTTTTTGGAAAGGTGTTGACGTAAAGTGGTGCCGGTGTGGGTGAGTTGAATGCCTAGTTTGTCTTTATGTATTGCACTGCGGATGGCATTAGTAATTCTCTCAGTACAGAAAGGTAGTTTTAGGAAGCATGTGTTGGAGAGTGTGTCGTGTCTGCGTTGTCTGGTCTTGCTGAGACGGGTTATTGTGGAAGCGGGGTAGCCGTTGGTAATTACGGTTTGATGGAAATCTTTGGTGTGTTTAATTGTATTGGCAGTAGATGAGCATGTTTTTCAGTATGCTAGTAATTTCATTACGGGCATAGTCTAGTTTTGCTTTAAGGGGTAGGGCAGACTTAAAATGAACAAATACATTTTTACAGGCAGGTTGTCTGTAGAAATTGGTCTGTATAGAACCGTCTACTCTGATTTTTAGGTTAACATTGAGGAAGGATAGTGAGCCGGAGTCGCTAGAGTGTTCTATAGTAAATTTTATATGGGGGTCGGTGTTGTTGAGAATGTCATCTATGTACCTAGTGAAGAAAATATGGGAGTGGCAGGCGTTGAGAGCTTGTTGTTCGAGTTTGTCCATGTAGGATATGACTAAAAGGCCAGACAAGCAAGAACCCATAGGAAGACCAGCAATCTGCTTAAATATGTGGTGTTGGAAGGTGAAATATGCATTACTAATGATAATGTATAGGAGTTGGTGTATGTATTTAGGTCTTAATCCGAAGAGTTCTTAGTTATCGGAGGAAGAGATGTGGTCGGAGCTGAGGTCAATGGCTGCGTGTGCGGGTATTGATGTGTATAGGGAAACAACACCGAGGCTAAATGTGTATTTGTTAGAGCTTAACTGTTGTTGTTGGAGTAGTCTGCTAATGACTTGGTCAGAGCTGCTGACATGTGCGGGGAAGGTAGGGAGTAGTGGTTTAAGGAGTCTATAAAGTAGCCAGGAGATTTTATATAATGATCCTTCGACGCTGGAGACGATGAACCTAATTTGAGTGTGATTGCTTGTCTTATGGGTTTTGATAACGTGGTAGACGGTTGGGAGCTTGCTATTTTTGATAGTGAAATTAATTTTGTATTTCTTAGGGAGGATGCGTTTGATACAGATTTTAGACCAGGTATTGTTTATAGTATTTTGTATCATAGTGGCTGATATGTTAGGGGCAGGAGTGTATAATGTGTTATTGTCGAAGTGTTTGAGTGCAAGGGTGTTATAGCAGTCTTGTGAAATGACGCCGAATTATTTGCCTTTATTGGAGAGTACGTAGATTAAGTTTTTGTCCTTTAGTGTTTTAAGTGTAAGGCGTTGGGATCTGGTGATGTTAGGGGTGATGTGGTGTTTTTCTGTTGCAGTATGGTTAATATTCTTTGTTTTAATCTGGTGAGTTTGTGGTCAAGTAGGTGGTTGTTGGGTGGAAGGTGTAGAGGATAGTCTAGTTGGTAAACAGGGTAGGATTCGTTAGGGTAGTTGTGTTATTGGGGTAGTCAGGGGTATTAGAATTGACTTTCAGGTGGTAGGCTGTCCTACAGAATTGGGTTCTATATTGAATTTTGTATGGTCGTTCAGCTTTTGGGTAGTGATGAATTTGGGGCCAACGCTGAGTAAATTTGTTTCATCTGTAGAAAGGGAGTTGGTGAGGTCAGTAAGTAGGGGGTGGGTAGCTTGAAGAATGTTAAGGTCATGTGTGTGGTTGATATTTGTTCCTCTAGGGGTTTAGTGTTGCGGGTATTTCAATCAAAGCCAGGTGAATTTCTGCTGGAGTCTATTCTTCTTATATACACCTCATTCTTTGTGTGTGTCTGTGTGATTGTTTGTGACTTAACAGTTACACAATGTACATACAATTTGAAATCGTATTCTAATGTAAAATTTAACGGGTAAAATCACGGAAGTGTTCCGGAAACTCTAAATGCAAGATCATGGAGATATACACATATTATATCTTAATAACATTTAATAATATTTATTGCATTTTCTGGGGAAGAAAATTACAGTTCCCCGGAATATCCAAGTGCCTTACATAGCTAAAAAATGTATGAAATCTATACTGTCCTTGTACAAACTTAAAACTATATCCTATTAGATAAAATTGAATTCATATATATATATATATATATATATATATATATATATATATATATATAACAGTTTTTCATGGTAAACATCTGATGATCCCTTAAAATAGTGTTAGAAACTAACTAATATAATAACTGTAAAAAATAAATTGACTTACATGAGTGATTTTCCACTGGAAGACTTGAGACTATAAGTTTTTTTATTTTTTTATATAGTTTTAATGGTTGAGAAACTTCCGAGACTATATATATATATATATATATATATATATATATATATATATATATATATATACATATATATATATATATACATATATATATATACATATATATATATATATATATACATATATATATATATGTATATATATATATATAATTATTCAGGAAAGACAATGTAAGTGTCCTGTATCTCTATGTGCAGAATATCAACGTTTTAACCCACCTCAAAGTGACCTATCGGGAGAGAAAATGCTCTCTAATTTTTCTTGTGACTGATATTTTTAAACTCTACATAGTGAATGACTACATTGTTTACTGGTGAAAACGTCTGACTGAAAACGTTGAGTGTGCGGTTTCGTTTCTCGCCCTGATTTAAAGAAAATCAAATCAAAATATATGTTCCTTTACTATAATATAATGTAAGTGAATATTTTTTGTATATTGAGTACATGACACTTCTCCATCGCTCCGTTCGGTTACCTTTATCTGACTCTTTCTTTCTCTCCCTTACTCAATCTCTATATACTGAGATATATGTAAACATTCTACAACATTTCTATTTATATATGTATAACTCAATGTATCTGTGTATATGTGTCCGTTTGATGTTTGTATTTTTTATATTGACAGAACGTTAAGATAATTTACATGCAATCTACAAGTCCCTTATCTAGAATTTACGTGGCCAGACTAGTGCACTATTTAGGGGGCTATGTAAGTATAATATATGCATTATAATATGCGCTGTTTTAGTAAAGGTATATCCTATGTATAAACTTTCTTGAAAAGAGTTACGAATCTCTAAGTTCCCTCGAAACCTAAGTATGGTATGTCGGCCAAAGCTACTTTAAAACTGTTATTGAATACTATTTTGATGAAATGTATATGATAGTATACATTTATAGAGAGAGGACAGTGTTATATTTCTTAAATCCTTGAATTACACTCTATGTACAATATATATATATATATATATATATATATATATATATATATATATATAGGCACTATCAATAAACCTTTAAATATGTATTACCATTGTTATTTATAAGAATCGAATAAAAAATATCAGAATTGTTTAACATAAAATATCGAGAATGCGTTTAAGATTCTATTCCCCTGATTATCTTTTAATAACATTATATGGAATCATCAATTGGTTAAATCCCTTTGTATGCTTTCTATCTAGCGCTCTATATATACCTACATCAAGGTCATATATATATATATATATATATATATATATATATATATATATATACATATATATATACATATATATACATATATATATATATATATATATATATATATATATATAAAGAACCACTTCCCTGTCTCTAAGGAAAAAGACATAGTAAAGAGTGTACTATAAATTTAAGTGTAATTCACATGTAAAATCTACATGTGTACTCAGTGGAAGTGGTGCTGCATATCTAGCCGCATATTAAAAAAGCTAATGACACTTTTTGTGACAAATTACACAAGAAAAAGTATACATTTATAAGTGTTAGCTCTAGAGTATTAGCATGTAACTAAATAGATAAATGTGTAAAATTGGTTGCTGACAACGGTAAATCTGTTGTTTAAGTTATCCTTCTTCATATGATGTTGCATGTATATGTATATATATATAGAGAGAGAGAGAGAGAGTGAGTGAGTAGGAGATAGGGAGAGAGAGATATGTATACAAATATATGAATCAATATACATACATATATATATATATATGTATATATATATATGTATATGTATATATACATATATATGTATATACATATATGAATGAATATACATATATATATATATATGTATATATATATACATAGATATGTATGTATATATATATATATATGTATGTATATATATATACATAGATATGTATATACATATATGAATGAATATACATATATATATATATAATAATAATAATAATAATAATAACAATAATATATATATATATATACTATATATATATATATATATATATATATATATATATATATATATATATATATATATGCAGATGCGCATGTGTGTATCTATTTATTATTAATAATACCATTTTTATATTTAAGCTTAAAGCACGTTATTAATTTAACCCTAGAGTATGTATGTATAAATAAACAAAATTAAAAGTTAGATTCCAGTAAACATCTTTTTTCATTTCGAAAAAGTAATTCTATTTAAATGTCGTTTGGTTAGCACATAGCCATGAAAAAATACAGTTACATATTTGGAGCTTTAGTGGGCGTAGTTTTCCAGAAGCATTCATAAGTGTAGCTTCAGTTAGGAATATGAGTTTTTTTTTATTTCATAGCCGCTATGGTTGATAACTCTTTCTCTCTCTTCATATATATACAACTATATATATATATGTATATATATATATATATATATATATATATATATATATATATATATATATATATATATATATATATATATATATATATATATATTATTGTTATTATTATTATTATTATTGTTATTATCATTATCATTATAATTGAGGTGTGCATCGCTCCTTCTATATTAGTTTTGTTCAATAGGCACAGCATTGTAATAGAGCAAAAATACTGCAATTTCGCGGAAACTAGTTCGATTGTTCTCAGGAGACTTAGAATTCCGTATCCTTCCTTGTCACTTTTTCCTCATTTAGCAAGCATTTGTTATTATTTCTGCATCCCTTGCTTCACGTTCTGATTCAGCTTACAAAAGGATTATTTTCTAAAATGTACGTGATTTATTTCAAGATCAATCATATCGTAAATTGCTGATGCGTAACAATTTTGGCTATCCTATTTTAACCGATTTGCACACTTTTATATTTGAGTTATCTGAATATAGAACTAAGGACGGATAACTCGAAACACTTACACATTAGTACTTTAACTGGCGGGACTCGTGTAAATTACACGAAATGATGTTTTTAATACTAATTATCTGTTTATGGAGTGCAGTATCCATCGGAACAGATACTACACTTTGATCTTAGCCAAAAGGCCAAGCCAATTCATGAGTAGCATGTATTTACTCCGCTACAGGAGTTAGGCACAAAGCCAGTTGTATCTTACTACCACAAGTAAGATGTTACCCAAGGTCGAGTCGGGAAAGTGGGGTTTGAAAAGCCAGCGCCCGAGAAGGTGAGCACTCTAGCCATTAAAAATTGCCTGGCCAGCCCCGTCGGCATTCCCCGGTAGGGGTGCTTCAGGCAGTTAGCAATAAACTTACTCCTCTTCAAAGAGGTTGGGAGGGTGGACCTCCTAGAACTACACAGGACATACCCATAGACCGGCGTAAATCAAGCTCCGAAGGCCAAGAAAATACCAGTCTAAGGGGTGCAGTATCCATCGGAACAGATACTACACTTTTATCTTAGCCAATTCATGAGTAGCATACCAATATTTGGAAGGTCGTTGCTTTTGATGTAAGCATGACACACACAATCACACACGCTATTGTATTAATATGTGTCTTCCCGGTCGTCCCCTCCCTACCTCTTTTCCCCTTCCCTTCGAAATGTAAAAAAAAATCTTAGAGGTTGGTTGGGATCGAATTATAAACCAGTCGGACAAAAGTCAAAAATACTACGTCGCTAACCGTTGCGTCAAAGGGAAATACTTGAAATGTTTCGAAAATTAGGCGAGTTGAATGTTTTTCAAAATCTGAGTGTGGCACGCATGCGCAGAGCTTTTGCCGGAAGCGTGACACACGAACACACACGCTATCGTATTAATATATAGATAATTGACTATCTATACATAATTGGCGTTACCAGCGAGCGTTATGTTTACTTTAATTTTCGTTTTTAAACGTTTATCGCTTGTATTTTTAACCAAATTATCGTTATTTTAGATATGATTTTCATAATTTAATTAAAAAATATTGGTATTAATTTAGTTATTTCATTATTAATTTAACCTTACTTCGTGTGAAATATTCATCTTTTAATTTTTTTAATGTAACATTTTAATAATTCGTATATTAAATTATTGGTTGCAATGTTAAAGCTACATATAATAGCTTTCTATTCGATTGTTTAAATACTTCTTTTTTTTAAATTGCGAAACTTCACAAAGTAATATCTTCTGTTTCAATAATTAACAAAATACTCAAATGACAAATTTATTTTATGTGGTTTGCACTTTGCATAGTACTAGTTTGCTTTCAACACATACATGGGCATAGTGAATAAAATAATGATGGGTAGCTCACGTATACCTTTACACACGTGGAGTGGTCATACTATTTGCTTATTAGAGAAGATACGAAATCAACCAGATACTGCTGTTGTAATTAGTTTCCACTATTTTGAAAAAAAATCTGTTAATATCAATACGTAGATGAGATTTTCTGAGATGGGCACGTTTTTGTCGTGATTATGGATAGAGAACCACAAGTCCGTTTTATTAATTCATAGCAAGTAATAATTAATTGAAAATACCAAAGATCTAAAACGTAATAAAGAATTGTAAAACCCATTCGAATAATACTATGAAATCGAACCATATTGTACAAAGGAAAACATTTTTTTACGTTTTCATAATTTTGAAAAACTGATAACAACTACAGAGAGGTTATAATAGATGTTGACTTACAACACCTTTTTTCATACTAAAACTATTGGGCGATGACATTTACCTTCTTGCTTATCATTTTGAATTCGTTAAATTCCGTTCAAATTCGTTTGTGTGTGTAAGGAGAAGATTCAAATTTGATTTGTATGGGAAATAAAATATATTACACATATTTTGTCTAAGAACAAAAAGGACCGATTACAAAAAAACACAAAGTCTGTATATATGGGTGAAAAGTAGAATTAATTATTTAATGAAACTAAATGCTTCTAAATTCATTTGAAGTATGGCAGAATTAAGATTTCCAGAAAAAGAGATAGATAGAGAGAGAGAGAAAGAGAAATGTGTCAGTAAAGGAAATAAGTAATTTTCGAACGAATCTTTAAGATGTTTTTTTTAATGTAGTTGCAGCACATTTATTTGTGTAGATGCGGTTTACCATATGTGTATTTAATAAACATTCTTCTTTAATATTGTTACTAACGTTAACTTCAGAACAATCATACGAAGTAGGTCGATGTTGATCAAGAATAGAGGATAGACGAACAAACATGTTTCTGCCCTATAACTGTTGATTTGATTTCTTTTAAATATATATTATCCTTTGTTTGGAAATTTTATTCTGATATCGATTTTGTCATAGTGGTTTAAGCTGAGTCGTCATCAAACGAAACATCTATACTTGGCATGTTAAACAGAGCCTGATGTATTATTTTTTGACAAAACTTAGTTCCATTTATTTTCACAGCAGGGCGTAGTCTGAACTTTAAACGTCAATGCTGTCAATCATGCAAGTTGGTGTAAATTCTCTCATCAAACTTAGGACAGACGCCACTATATTTACGCACACACCTTTTAAGCTTGATATTTGTGAAATATTGTTACTTAAAAATATCTTGTTATTAATAAATATGAAATATCTGTTTATATCCTGACGTATATATTCATATGAAATTGATATTTTAAAGTACATCTCATGTAGTTGTGCTGTTATTAAAACATCTAATAAAAATATAACATGTAATTAATATATTGCCATTAATAAACATTGTGATACATGATGAGACGGTAGACAAATAACGGAAATAGCATAAACGAAAACTACAAAAAAATTAATATCAAATGAATTATCAAGTCAGATTAATAAACACATTTGGAAACACGCTTTGGTATTTGCATTTATGTTAATACGTAATGCGGTTAGGTCGAATATAAACACATATTTTAAACAATATCGAATATGAATTAAAAAGGGAGAAGGTGTATAGCTTCTGTTCTTGTGCAAAACAATATAGGTAAGTAAGTAGACAGGGTGAACGGGGCGAACGAATAGCATTATAGAAGTGAACAAAATACCTTGGTACGAGACAGCGTGAGAATGGAAGACGGTCGAGTTTACGCCTACGGCAGGTGCCAAGATAATTGTCACCATACACTCGTCAACAGACAACAGAAATATCTACCGAACTAGCTTGTTATAAATGTTATTAAAATTAACTCCTGATGAATATATTCTTATTAATTAACATTCAAATACATATACTTATTAATTTTTAATCGAGATTTATTATAAATATCGTTTAATCTATGTCTTTAAAATAACACATATGCTAAGAGTAAGGAATTATACGATATTTGTTCTGAGAAAATAGATATGATTTTGAAAATTACCTGATAAATATTCGGACATTAATAGAAATACTATAATGCTAGTATCGTTACTAAGATCGCTTACCTTTACAAGCCGAAACTTTTTTGGTCGAGAAAAATTCCCGGCGTAACTCAGATTACGTTGGTTGAGTAATATTAGCATAACATTTGCTAAACACATTTCTGTAGCTGTGCGTCGGTGTTACCAGGCATCTAATCCTATAATTGTTTTTTCTGCTCGATTTTTGCTCAAATCTATTCATAAGGTAGTTCTCCCACCCCAACATATCAGTAATATTATTTATCAATTTAAATGTCGGTGCATATACCGTATACGTGGGAAGTACAGTGCAAAAGTTTGAATCCCGAATAAAACAACACACCCCCCTGCCATACGTCAGGGCCGACTAAATAATTCAAATATGTTAGTCAACACATTCGGGTCAGCTATTGCTGACCATCTTACAAATAGCGCCGATTGTGCGTCGACGTACACTAGTGACTGGTTTTCTGTCATCAGTAGATCGCATTCTTTATTCCATCCCAAAGTCCTGGAAGCTATATATATCAAGTCAGTCAAACCCTCCCTTTGTAAGCAAAAGGAGTGGCTTTTAGGACTTAATGTGATCAACTTGTGACCCTCTTCCAATTTTTCTCCTTAACTTGTCACTAGTTTTCATTATACTTTTTAGAGTATTTAGTCGTATTGAATTACTTCCACGTAAATACTCTGATGAGTGTGGACGAAAGCCGACTCAGTACATTCATGCATTTTAAAAATTAATTCCTCTCGATTTTATACGTTTTCAATTTCATTCTAGCCCCCCGAAAATGTGCCAAACGTCTGTATTCCGTGCCGTAAATATATATATATATATATATATATATATATATATATATATATATATATATATATATATATATATATATATATGTATATATATATATATATATATATATATATATATATATATATGTGTGTGTGTGTGTGTGTAAGATTTTTGTAATACCTGTAGGAGCTCTGAAATGCATGCCTTGTACACGGGCGCAGGGTTACCACTCCAGATGTAATGGGCCGATAGATTTTGTCAGGTAATCAATCTAAGAGAAGCACAACTATCGTATAAAATCTTTGCTAGTGACTATTTACGTGTTTGCCGCCTCCTAAGACCTGATCGACTATCTTCCTAGAGCTGGAGTATCGAACAAAATATTTCGTTTGCAAACCTAAAATTGCTTAAGTCGTGACTGGGCTTTGCCTATATCCCGGTATTGACCTCCTGCTTTATCTATTAGCCTGGCGTAGAGGTACAATAGCACGAGCACCTCAAAGGCATTCAGTGCTTAGCATTGTTTCCTAATTAAGATAATGAACGCCGTCTCTTTTTCTCCTTATCTGGGTAACATTTGTAAAATGTATTATCGCTAAGTCTCATATGACATGTCTGGGTCGTCCTTGTTCACACATGTTCAGGGTACAGGTTATACAGCGTAGATAGCTTCTGTGTCCGCCTGGTTGCTCAAGAGCTTATGCTCTAAGGTAGCGCTAAGTGCTGCTGCTCTATTAACAGTCGTATAGTATTGTTTGGAAATGTACGTGTTATGTCACGCATGGAAAGTGACCCTATCCTTATCTCTGGTAGGGGTTCCTGAGATCATATTCCTAATAGATACATACTCGCCTAATTGCATGATATTGTAAGCTTATTGGCACAAAAAACAAGTTGCCATCCCCACTATATCTAAACCAAAAAATGGCAATACAAAGAAAAACAAACAGCCCTGAACAACAGAAACCTACTAAAAACATATTCGCATCCTCCCTTGAGCTTGTATTATAAAATAATACGGGTGTTAGAACCACCATTAATGCTGTAGACACATTTCTCCTAGTACCCCCACCCCCGGATATCTTAGCACTAAGGGAAACAAACGTACAATACTCAATCTACTCACACTATTCAGATATGACTCAATACATTCAACTACAAAGTAAAACCTCTGACAAAATTGTTATGTTCGGAACACCCATCCCCTTTACTAGAGAACATATGCTGCAATAAGATGGTCAAGCCTATATGTTTTTTTAGATAAATCTTACAGCGCAGTGTTAGTTACTTATATTCATAATACCGTACTCTATCGACCCATAATTGAACACTTGTTTCAATTGATTCTTGAAAGAATAGATTCAACACTATAACTGGGTTCCAGTGCCCAAATATATGAATCTTGTGAGTGTTATGCGGACACAGCTGATAATTCCACGTACAGTTTGGCAATAGTGAACTCCCTCTCATAGACTGTCACTTCCCTGACCTGCCTCTCTGATTGTTAAACTAGCAAGCCTTAATTCTCGAGCTGTTGTAAATCTCACTGCTCGTGGCTTGTGCGACGAAGGCGCACAGCCCACTCGAAAAGGCTGATAACCTTGTGATCATAATTGATATTACCCAAAAAGCTCGTCCCAAAGCTGATTCGCAGTTGCTCAAAACGACGAGATACTACAAGCGGGCTGATTGAGAATCCATCATAAATCACAGGTAAAGCGCATGATGGAGAGAAACTTTTTCTATTTTTGGTGATCAGTGCGCAATTGAGGTAACCTAATAGTTCAAAGCAGGCATTGTCACACGTGCAAGATTCTACAGTAACCCCACTCTCAACAATGGTTCACATCGTACAGTGCATATATTATTGCGCAGAAGCATTCCGAAAATGTAACCGTCATGGGTGAACTATATATATATATACAGAAACATATAGCGTAAAATAAATAATTGTCATACTGTAACAGATGAAGCAAAGAGAAGGTATACAGATATGACCAGTAAACGCATTCGGTCAAAGAAAACTAGGTACTTTTTATTTGTAGAACATCATTAATAGTGTAGTGAACAATAAGCACTCGACAATTTGCCACGTTCTCCAACCACAATGATGCCGTTTGCACGGTAACTGATGAGGCTAATCTACGTGTCTAATGTTTCTCCTCAAACTCCACTTTGGACTTCGCAAACAACTCTCTCACAAATGTGCCATTGCAGACTAAAGCCACACATAATTATTTGGTCATCACCCCGTCTCATTCCCGAGACTTCATGAAAAGCCTTGAAAAAAATGTGGGGATGATCTGATACCAGTAATAGTAATAAATAAATGCGGTGCTTTATTGGCCCCTATCTACTCGACACTCTATCACAAATGCATAGCCGAATCTCCCTTCCCTTGCCTTTGTGGTACCAGTATTCAGGAATTCTGGTAATAAAACTGATCATTAGGATTATCCCACCATCTGTATATTTCCGCTATTCTTTTAAAAATGTGAATCTTTAATCAATCCAGCGATAGTTCATCACCTTGTTGATGGTAACCTTCTTTCTAACCATCAGTATATATTTAGGCAAACACGGTATACTGCGGATATCAAAACGGCTATTTTGGAATGTATATACCAGACACTAGACACATCAGGTTAAGCTAGGGTTGTAACGCTTGATATATTTAAATGTATGGCATAGAGGCATTCTAATAAAAATTATTTAATATGGTATTAGTTTACGAATATTTAATATAATTACATTTTTCCTATCTAAAACAAAAATCCAGGTAATCTTTGATGGCCGTTCATGAAAGCAATATGACATAAATGCAGGTGTTCTACAGGGATCGGTCTTTTTACGTTTATTTTTCCTGATTAACGACCTCCCTGCTGGTATTGTGTTTTAGATGGGTATATTTTCTGACGACACTACGTTTTACTCTCGTCATGTGTCGATGGGACAAGAGCGGAAGCTTGGTGGATAGTTAAGGACCTTTTATATTACATACTCTTTCGGAATATTGTCTTGTCGAACGCGCACATATACGAGGCTATGACTGAATATGTAGAAACTGACTATCAGTCTGTAATAGAATGATGTCATAGATGGATAGTAACCTTTAATGCTGATACAACTAATCTCATTTCCTTCAACTACAACAATACCCCTCTTGAACCACAGTTTGCCATTACAGATACCCCCTGAGTTTCTAACGTTCGCCCTCCTGAGTTTTAGATTCACAGATGACATGAATTGGAACAAATACATAGAAGACATTTCCCAAGAGTTGGAAAATAAAGAGGGCTTCCTCTTTAATGCTAGAAAACATCTTACATCTTACAGTATCCTATATATGTGCAAAGCCACTATCCACCCAAATCAAATCGAAAATACACGCTTGTAAATTATATGAAATAAACTGAAATTATATTATAACTATCAGGTGTGTTTTCCTAATTATTCAAAATAAAACACGTGATCGATAAAAAAGTGTAGTACTCATAAGAAATTTCAGAACACGTATAAATGACGAGATGCATATGAAACGGGGCACAATATATAAAGTACATGTTTACACTTATATATTTTTATTGACTTTCATGAGTTCATTTAATTGAAAATGCGTTTCAATTTTTTCAATTTAAGTCTTTCTCTACCGTAACTAAATTCCTGCTTTTTTTAGAAATGTGTAATACTCTCTTGTGTTCGGCGTGTATTTGTATATTATATATTTCGAATCCGATCTATACAATCACATAGTTGATTTGGAGCAATGTTTTACTATTTAAATCAATACAGTGAAATGTATTTCATCATATTAACATCTTCTAAAACGAGTGAAATCGAAATGATGTGTACAACTTGAATGGTTTGAAGTAAAAGCAATCCACTTCTAATTTGTGAATAGAAGTGCGTTAAGAGAGAGAAGGTCATATTGAAATCGATTTATCTTGATGAAAATATCACCATTTTAAAATCGGACGATCAGCTAATGAAGAGAAATCAATATTTTGGCTGTAAAACTGATTTGGAAAATAACAGTAAAATCTTACGATGGCGTGCAAATAGTTCTACAATGAGACAAAAACATTTCGAAAATATGCTATATTAAAGGTAGAACGATGAACAATAATAGAATGTGTTCGCAAGCTATCGGCTTTTTTAGATTCTACATTAGACACACTTGTAATCAACACAATAAATAGCATAATGCCATTCATCTCAGAACTGAAAAAGTGGATATATCATGTTGTTCAAAGAAGAAGTGCACCCTATATAAAAGAGATGTAACTAAAATAAAACGCCCGTAGGCATGATTCGAAACTGTCCTTGCTTGAGGGGGAACAATTTATATTTACCTGCTTCGTGCGGAAACACGGTTGTGCAGTAAGTTTGTTTAGGGTGAGTGTAAAAAAAAGCTTTCGTCGGTATTTTTGATAAGGTCACTTCAGACGACCGTCAGTTAATTAACCACTTCTCGAACGGAAAGCTAATGATTTCTAAAATCTAACTTTACTGGATCACTCCAACAAAAAGGGGCTCATAAAGAAAAACAGTCTCTAGGTAATATGAATGTGCCACTGATTTCTCAGCTGGTAAATACGAATAAACTGTTGAGCAAATTTCTCATTAATACGACATACTTATCCATATACTTTTAAGTATATACTAATTATTTTAGATACGTATATATCTATCCAAATACAATAGCGTACATATATATATATATATATATATATATATATATATATATTTATATATATATATATATATATATGTATATATATATATGTATATATATATATGTATATATATATATATATATATATATATATATATATATATATATATATCTGGTTGAACAGGAGTTCCAACTTCTGTTTATGCCTTTTGTGATCCAATCTTTCTATTCGTAAAACGATAGATCTTGTACAATTAACTATGGAGTGTAGGAACTCTCCATATTTGAAGAAAACGTGTTCGACCATCATTGGTCGTCTTCAGGCGGATGATTGATCAATGCAAATTAAAAGTGGTGAATTTATTAAGAAGACGTTTCCATGTGATTAAAACATTAAAAACATTCAACAGCATTTCAACACGCCTTCGCACCCCTCATAACGAGCATGGCTGATGTTGTTGTTTTTTAATTGAATGAACGATGCTACCATTTCAGGGAGTCTAATACCGCAAAATGACACAGCAAGGATGTGTGTACTACAGGTTAAGATATTTCTAAATTCATCTTTAGAGATGTTATGTGCTGTAAGGTGTTTGTAAATGGACCTTTGAGGGGATTCCAGGTGGCAAGTTAATCGACGTGAAATACTGGTTCTAATCATGCCAATATACGTGCTGTTGGCAGATACACATTTTTCGATAGGACATTTGCACACGTATATGGCCTTACTAGTTTTTAGTAAGCCATTGTAGGTAGGATTATTTTTATTAGTAAATTGCTAGTTTTAACCCTTTTGTAGTAAATAATAAATCTCATTTTAAAGTCGTTATCTACAGGGAATATATATTTATGTATCATTATTTTTAATATTTTTTCTTCTACTTTACAGTTTGAGTGCATCTGGTTGCAATAGAACAAGTGTATATCATTATTAGTAATTTTGTTGTTAGTGTTTTTATTCATGGTGGTTAGTAAGTTTTTTATTTGTTGATCTACTATCTAATTAGGGAAGTTATTGTAAATTAATGTCTGTTTAATACCGGCAAGTGCTGTAAAAACTATTTCGTTATTGGAGGAGTTCCTTTTGGCATGATAGATAAGGTTTTTTTATGAAAACTATTTTATATTTATCAGGGCATTCACTCTTGAAATTAAGTAAGTTGGAATCTTTACTAGTAGGTTTCTTATACGGATAGGTTATGAATTTATCTGTAGACATTTCTATTTCTATATCTAGGAAGGGAATTTTTCTTTGATATTATTTTTTGTGTAATGTTTAATGTTTAATTACTTTTAAAAACATTTTTTATTTGAATTACATTAGATAAGTGTTTTGTCAGTAGGAGAATGTAATCGACGTATCGGACATATATGGAGGGTTTAGGGATAATATTAAAAGTTTTCATTTCTAGGTTAGACATATGATATTCAGCGAACAATGGTCCTAGGGCTGATCCCACGAATTACGCAAACTCCTAATTTCTTGCACCACTGAGGTACCGTCCTATAGTCCTAATGGTAACTTATACACTCAGGTAGATAGCGTTTCAATGGGATCAGCCCAAGGAACATTCTTCATTCAATTAAAAAAAAACAAGTAAGTAACCCGTCGTCTATTAAACACGCTCAACCCTTACACTCCTGAAATGTGGTTGGTTGGCTGTACTTTTGCACATTGTATAACGTCACAATCGCGAATGAAATAAACAATGGCCTGTGAGTGTAAAATAACTCGGGAGAGGTAGATGACATAAATACGACCAAGATATAGCGAGAAAAAATTGTAATAGGAGAATAGACAGATGATATAAAGGCTAATTGAAGGACAAAAAGAATAAATATACTATGTAAACAAAAACTATACACACATTAAAAATAAAAGCGAGATGCCGTTGAGAGATGAATAAGGAGAAATAAAAGCGTGGTGATATAATATGCAACTTCTCACTGAGCGTCAAGTATCTTTATAACACCTATATACTTTTAAACCTATTTTGTATTTATTTGGTTGTTTGATTGTCTTCATGCACATTCTATGACCTACTAGCTTATTACGCCGTCATACATTATAACTGACAGACATGTAATAGATCGTTGATGAAGTAATTCATTATGACGTCAAATATTATGACACCATAGGTGATAATTTATGAAGTCATTAATTATTTATATATATTTAATTCTATGGCGATATGTGTGTCGATTCGATAAATGTATGTGTCTTTTACTAGATGATTCTTGACGTGTTTGTCTCCGTACACATTAGAGTACGTCGTTAAATAATGATGTCATACAGTTTGCTAACATTTTCTCCGGATTACACCGCAACTTACTTTGTGCATACTGGATCACATTGCCGTCACTATTTTATGTCGTAATCCACGGTTGATGTGTATAGCATGAGAAAAGTATAACGTCATTTATTCCGACATAGATACAAGGGAGGTCAAATATCTTTTATAACGTCATTGCGTTGGTCAAATGCATTGCGGGCGGAACGGGGGAGACGTCCAGAAAGAGAGATAGAAAGAAGAAATATAGAGAGTTACAAGAGAGAGATGATAAGGTAGAACAGGGGATAACAAAATAACGAAGACAGAAGGAGAATGAGGAGCGGCATGTGGATGAGATGGAAGGAAAAACAATGAGTGTAACAGCGCATGAAAGGACATGATTATCACATGATAATGGATGAGATCATCACAGTTCAACGGTAGTTTTTAACAATTTTATTTACTGACAAGACTACCAATGAGCGTTTGAATCGTTTACATCCATTGGATCACGGGTTTAGAATAAACAACGGTGAATACTAATACAAGTGTTGGTCTTGTTATAGTGTGTCCTTGCTTGCTTGTTTTACAGCGTCCATAGTAGATGTCGTTGCAAAATGGATCGTGCTCACTAATATACTTAACAAGCGACGAATTAGTATAACAATAGGGAATTAATGCGGGAAGTAATAGTAGTAGAAGTAGAAGGAAGAGATTATCACGAAAGAGTGCCGAATAGAAAGAGGGAGTGGGAGGGGACACGAGAAATAAGGATGAAGATAAAGAGAATTAATGTATAACAAATACTGATGTAACGCATTATTAGTAGTTTAGTCTAAAAATAAAATGCTATTTCTGAGAATTGATGTTTACTGATGATCTGTCAACCGGTACTCTCATTTATTAATGTTGAACTTTTCGTTAATGAAATATTCCATCTGGTTATTTGCGCATTATGTTATCATGATATATATTGACACAAATTAATATACTAAAAACACATTTTTTTTTAAATTCTGACATTGCTGTTTTTTTTAGCGCATCATCCTCATTTGATATGCGAAACACGTGTTGTGGTGGCAGCTGCCTTTTACTTTCAAGAATGAGTAACTCCTGATGTCAGCAAATACGACAACCAGCTTGACGTCACATATGCCACATATGACTTTTGTAAACTTCCAGAATCTAGAGATTTACTTGTTTCTGATTCCTTATATTCTAACCTACCAGCTTTAATAATTAAGTGACAATTATATATAAGTTTTTGACAGTAATCAAGAAATCTAATTTCCCTACTTCATAAGCTCTGGTTGCACGTTTCCGAAATAAAGCCGTGTCTTATCCTTTATGATTTAGGTGTAAACTCCCAGTAAAAGAGCAATGGAAAATTTATATAATAATATTTTTTTGGTTTCTGTTATCTCATCTTCACGTATTATTCTCGTTCGATTTCCTGTCTTATTTTTGGAAACAGGCGGATAAAAAGGTTGCTAATCGGTTAGTGATGTTCATATGTAAAGAATGCGACAAAGGAAATTGACCGGTAGGTTAACCAATTCCCCTCAAGTTGAACTGTATTAATTGGAAAAAATGTTTTAAAATACAAGTAACTATGAAACCTAAAGAGAATAGGACACATATTACTTTATTTCTGTTAGCTAGTTCGTCCTCTATCACTATTTCTCCATTTGGTTCTACAGCGAAAGGTTAATTAGTGCTATTAAGAGAGGTGATATTCCGTTTTGTTAAAAAATCGAAATATACCAATCTTTCTATTCGATATTTTCTGAATTACCTTCGACTGTAAATAAGCAACACATAAAAGAGAATTACGGAAGCTGGAGTAATTGATAATGTATAAGATACGAGCTACTTTTAAAAAACGAGATGATGAAATCAAATTACAACTAATTAAAACCATAAAAATGGAATCCATTTTAAACATAACTTATTCCTATAAATGATAAATATTTTAATATGCATATTTCCTGAATTATATATATATATATATATATATATATATATATATATATATATATATATATATATAGGGATACAAAATCTATTACTTAATTTTCAGTATAATTACACATATCTCCTGTTTGCCAGTATCACTTCTAAAATATTCGAAATATTTCTCAATCTTGCCTGGTACGATGTTATCCAACAAACTAGAGTAGTCCAAAATACATATTTAAATACAATTATCCATTTATTTAAATGGTTTTTATTCCGACTTCTAATTGTTTTATTTGTTATATACATGTAGATTGCCCGTATTGTACTTCTACTCTACACTATATCTGAATAAATAAACGCGAAAGTTAGGCAAATGTCTCTCACGAACAGTTAATTCTAAACAGCTGATTCTCAGGTAATTAAACTTATTCAATAATCGGTGCGATTATTGAATCTATTGAATCTATTTTATATACTGTTTATAGAAAATTGAAAAGGAAAACCAAAAATATTAATGTATTTTTTTGAAACTCAACGAGAACAAAAGAAAAGGCTTAGTAGACACAAACGAGATATATAAACTTAACAATTCCATGAATGCAATATTCTCTCATGCATGAAAACACGATCATTATTTTTACTTTCAACAAGCTAGACCCATACAATCTGTTTTAAATAAATCTCATCGACAACTTCTTAAAGTCATTATACACTCTAACATAATTAACAAACGTTACAACTCCTACAATGTATCTCCTTTAATCGGCAAACTTATAATAGCAGAACAGAACCTGAATTCAGATCAAGGTTAGCTTTGTAACATTACATTCCCAGTAGGACTGGCTTTGTACATAATGTTGATGATAATAATTAAACAAACTGTAAAAAAATGCTTTTTCCGTCAAAAGCGCCCCCGGGTTTTTTTAGTTACTGCAATTCGTGTGCAAAGTCATAAAATTATTAAAAACATCGAATACCATACACAGACTTCGTATTTTAAAATTCTAACGGCCATTTTTTGTTCGAAAACAGAACAAAACATGATATTCATATCGCATACACACAAAGTGTTTTATAATATTGTGTTCATGTTTTATTTTAAATTCCTTCAAAAAAAAATCTAAAGGAAGTCTTTAAATAAAGACGAAACTAGGATTAATACATAACTATTTTTGGTTTTCCTTTTTCATTTTCCATTACGTTATAATGTTGTTCACATTTTTTTCATCAGACAGTTTATTTAGATGTGATATCATATTCGCAAGTTTAACTAATGTGTATACAAGCCTTGGAAACGTCTACTTGATTAATGAAATTTTGTTGTTATTGTTTTTTAATTCTACAATTTAGTTTAATTTTAATACATCAAATAGTTCTGTTTCACAATTATTTTCGAGCATTTCTGTTCAAGTGTGTCTAATGCTGTTTCAACGTCGGTCTGGATGCTTTACATTACGACCGACTTGATTTTTCTAAATATTATAGTAAAAAGGCAAATGCGTTTCCTATGTTTCTTTTCTTCTTTATATCACACTTAACATATTAATGAATCTGTTTTGCGATTACCAAAATGTTAATGTTTCGGGTTTGAAAAGTTTTTGTTTTTTTTAACCAGCATCACTACGCGCTATTGCTCGGGGAAATTGTGGTCTTTTGTTTTTATAATAATTAATTTCTTACGTGCTACACGCGAGGTACCTCTTACTACAAAAAAAACAAAAATCCTTTGTAATGTGAGATTTACCAAAGAGACACAAAACACACAAGTAAAATACAACAAAAATAAACAATCTTAAACAAATGGTTACGTTAAGAACATTTTTAAATACGTTACTAAAAGTATTTTAACTATTTTCTCAGTTCTATTTCACATCGCGCTTTCCGCGTATCTTAATGAATGCGGGTGTGGGAGTGTACCTTATAATGTTTATACGAGCACATAATTCTATCTGGGCATCCTTAAATATAGTTTACGTATCTTAGTTTCTATATTTCTCTCTTTTCCGTCGACAAGCGACCAGCCAACTGTTCATCTATTATCCAAGCGACACTTACTTTTTTCGTCCTGATCTCTCTCTCTCTCTCTCTCTCACCGTTTGACTGACTGTCGATACTCTTCTCTTTCATGGCTGCCATCGTCGCTGTGTTGATCTTGTTTTCCCTTTCCGTCTCTGCTTAGCGTCATCGTCATCGGCGTTGCAAGCTGTGCTCGTCAAGCTAATAGCAATTGTGGTCGCCGTCTCATCCGTATGGCTAGACAATAAAACTCTTCATTCGACCAGGAGGTTTCATTTACTCCTCCCCAGGAGTTAGGCACAAGGCCAGTTTTATCTTACTCCCACAAGTAAGATGTGCCCCAAGATCGAGTCGGGAAAGTGGGGTTTGAAAAGCCAGCGCCCGAGAAAGTGAGCACTCTGGCCATTTAAAATTGCCTGGGCAGCCCCGTCGGAATTCCCCGGTAGGGGCGCCTACGACAGTAAGCAATAAACTTACTCCTCCCCAAAGAGGGAAGGCCCATTGACTGGCGTTAGTCAAGCCCGAAGGACAAGACAATACCAGTATTTGATCTTAGCCAAAAGGCCAAAGGAGAAATTCAGAGTTTTCATTTTCTTTGGAGATAAACCACGTGAGAGAAAGTTAACTACCGTTTATCTCATACACTTGTTTAAAAGATACCTACTTCTTATTATGAGATGATATAGGGACGAACCCAACATACACATTGGGAGAGGGGAGGCATGTTTCGCCCTAGGCGATCTTCTACTGTTTCAACGTGATTACAGCATAATTTACAATGTCTCGCTTGCAATCCATATTTTTTTTTAACATAGTTCACTCCAAACAAGGCAGGCCGCCACTGTAGACGTAAGCGGCTACTGAGAAAAAAGAAAAGGGGGAAGGTAGGGGGGTCAACCTAAATTGGGATCTGCGCAGCGAGATGTCTGTTTACATTAGTTTTATATTTCTGCATGTCTGTACTGTCGGGGAAACAATGGGCAGGGAGGGAGTTCTAGAGGCCAGTAGCACGAGGAAAGAAGCTATTGTAGTAGAAGACATCTGGGAACCTCCACAGTGAATGAATGAGATTTAGTTGATTGTCGAGTTAGTTTAGTTAATTTACGTCGAGGGGGCACCAGAGTAACGATTTCATCGGAGCATAATCTATTGAAGTATTTGTAAAACAAGCGCAAGGATGCTACAGTGCGGCGATGGGAGAGGGACTGGAGCTTGGTTGACAATTCATGTTACCTGTGAATGTTAGGCCGAGGAGTTTGAATGATGAGCTATCAGGTAGGGTGTTATTTGCCATGACAATCGGTGGTTGAAAATGGTCCTTGTAGTTTCTGAAGGAAAGAAGCTTTGTCTTATCGGCATTAAAAGGTACCAACCATTTATGATCCAATGCACTGCAGCCTGGAGGTCATTTTCTAAAGATTCAGCCATTTCCTCGGATATGATCGCGTCGGTTTTGCCAACATGACGAGAGTAAAGGGTGGTGGCGTCAGCAAATTAACACATCCCAGACTCTATGTCATCAGGGAGATCGTTTATATAGATCAGGAACAACAAGGGTCCAAGGATAGATCCCTGGGGTACACTAGCATTTATGTCATGTTGCTTAGATGAACAGCCATCAAGGACAACCTGGATGTTACTTTAGTCTAAGAAGGATCTAATTATATCAAGTAATTGCCCAGTAATACCGTATGAGCGTGTTTTCAGGAGAAGCCCTTTATGCCATACCTTGTCAAAGGCCTTGGATATATCAAGCGCTACTGCCCAAGCTCTCCTGCCTTGTCAAGTGTATGATACATGCGTTCAGAGATGACCGTCAGGATGCCTGCAGTAGATCGTGCTTGTCTAAATCCATACTGGCGGTACATAAGAAATTTAGCATTAACTAACTGCCGTACTATCGCTAGATTGATTAAGGATTCAAAGATTTTAGCAAAGATCGGCAGCAGACTGATTGGGCGATAGTTCTGAGGATCGGTTCTATTCCCAGAACTCTTGTAGACTGGTACCACAGAGACAATTTTCCAGCTATCTCGGAAGCAAGATTCAGCTAGACATTTATTGTAGAGTTTGGAGAGGACAGGGTCCAGTTCAGCAGAGCATTTCTTTATTACTATTACATTATAAGGTCAGGCCCACAAGCTTTGGAGGTGTCAATGATTTTTATGATGTCTCTGACCTGGGATGGGGTGATGACCAGGTTATCTAGTGTGGCTTCGGTCCGGAAAGGGAATTTGGGGAGGAGGTTGTTATCTGAGTCCAAATAGAGTTAGAAGCGAAGCGCTGTGCAAGTAGTTCAGCCTGGTTTTAAGCTTTCGTTTCTCGGCAGGTACACAATCAATTAACGTCATCGTGTTCTCAACCGAGCTTCCTTCGTGTCTGATCCCTTTGACGTCAATGCTTTTCTTACTGATCCCACAGTTCACCTATACGGGTAATCACTCCTGGGGACATATTTATTTTCTTCAAGGTTAGTGTGAGACTAACTAGCACTTAGTTATAATAATTTTGACACCCGTCACACTACATACTATAGGCCCTTACATAACTCAACAAAGTAACCGAATTAAGTTTAAAAAACGCGAGATCAGTTTTACTTAAGAAAATAAACTGATCCCTTCTCCACTCTCTCTCTTTATCTCTCCCCCTCTCTCTTTATCTCTCCCTCTCTCTCTCTCTATGGCTGCTTTTCTTCACAAGTATCTCTCTCCTTTCCCCCTATCTCTCGTTTACGACACCGTGTTATTTTGTTTGTGTTTGTAAATTCGATTATTGTTTGACGCACTAGTTTCGTCGATAGCAAAATAGTAAATATAACTCGGAGAAATAGTACTACATGTTTACTAATTTATTTGCACAACATTTAATACGAACCAAATTAGGCACACTACCAATAGTGTGAGAATAATAGAGATTGCTGGTCAGCTTTATTCATAAGTGATAAAACATATCTATCATACTCTTAACAAGAATAATCTCAGTCACCAACATTCCACATTTACTCTTTCTTACATAAAATATCTCCAAATTATTGAAGACAATTTTTTCATGAATATCTTTATTCACAGAAATTCATTGGATAAAAAGGAGGAGCTGGATTGTTGACAAAATGCAAAGAAAATATGAAATATAGTTTTTATAACTAAGCACTTATGAATGAATAACTTCTTTTAAATACATAATTAAACCTGTTATGGTAGTATATGTTAATTGAATATTACAGTATCGGTCTTGTTGTTATAAGACTAATTTTTCCAGGTATTGCACACTCTTGTGAGGGATGGTTAATGTAGAATCTATTCTCTGGTCTTCTCAAGAATTACTTTTCTTCTTAATTTTAGGTGGGGGCGGTAGTGTAGAATATTCCTGCAGAAATAATACCATTCTCGAATACATTACATTCTGCCGTTGGGCGTATTTTTCTTCTCATTTAGAGGAGGTATTGTAGTAACGTTAACTCTTGTCGTGACACCATATAACATGGCATCACGATCTCCTTTAAGGATTAGTGTAGGGTATGTTCGTTATATCATCATCTCAGTATATATCTGCTCCTTTGGGGGCAGCGTATGTAGTTCCTTCCTCCTAATATGTTTCTAATAAAGCTCCAACCTCTAAACACATATCAGCATTACAAATATCCTTGGTTTACCGAATAACTACAGCATATTTATCACAGGTATGCACAACCTACGAGCGCCTCAAAACAAGATATTGAAAATTGTTGTAGCTACCGTTGCTAGTTCATACAGCATTGGAGCTTGTATTTTACAGAGAATGGGCGATTTTTCGCTGAAGCCTATCGCCCATGGTTCGCGTACACTTTTTCCAGCAAAGGAAGAGCTACTCGCAAAATAAAATAGAAGCATTGGGTATCCTTTTGGCATCTATTTGCTAGTATGCACATATACACATACCTGACTTACCTGTTACTATAAAAATACTCGTGCAAGCGGAGTTAAACATAATTTCCAGCACAAGTCTGTTTAAAAACAAATGTATGTCTTCTTACGAAGATTTAAAATCAATATATAATGAAAGTAAACCTAATATCTAGCATACTTTTTCTATTTTAAGAATCCATTACATGATTTGGATTCGAAAATGTCAAACATTTAAGGCAAAAGATCAATGGTTCGCACGAAGAAATTTAAATGCATGGAATTAAGCTTAATTGGCGAATAATGACTATTCGTAAACATTCAACGAAACTATGAAATAGTTGAATTTACAAATGGGAGTGTGCTGAAATAATATTTCCTTTTAAAACTCTTTAAAATACTTAAAATGAACTGAAATTCGTAGAATATTTATTAAATTATTTATAATATATATTGTTAAAATTGAAAAAAATCGGAATTATCTGAATTTCACGAAGAGCTATTATCTCAATTCTGTCCTCTGTTTATTGAACTAAATACAAATATGTATATAGCCCATATTTAGACCCAACAAGACTAGTAGCTTTGATGGACATTTTATATTGATCAGTACCTTAGTTTAGGAGTTAATTCTAAACATAGAAATATATATATACTTACAAATATACTTAATTTCATTAAGACACACACCCCACACACACACAATTACACATGAAGAAAGATATACCTTCCGTGAGTGTGACTCGATAATTGGAGAGGCTTACAAAATATTGGAATAAAATAAACCCATTTATTTTCCTCTTTGATTAAGGCTAAACATTTTTATACGGATTAGCATTTGTTTTATTCATTGTAGCCAATATTTCATATGACATAATACCACATTGAAAATACAATATTTTGAAGAAATCTTGTGATGTCAAGAAATAATATTAACTATCATTGATCCTAAAATTGTCACTGTCACTTTATCAATACAAATTACTTGTTAAATGTAATTAAATATATAGTTGATATGCGAATTAAGAGGTTAAATTCACCTACGAAATGTTGAGGTAAAAATGAAGTTATCTAGTTTTTCTCTGATTCATCAAAACATGATTACAAAATTAGCAATTAAATCTGTTTATATACTTATAACCGAGAGTTGTGACCAAATACTTCAACCTTGAAAATAAATAATAGTTAAAAAAAGAAGAAAATATACATGCTTAAATCCTAAACACTCACAACAAATGTCGCACTTTTCTAATACGACTCTATAAGTTATGTGACTTAGGAAATATTTAGTAAGCTTGAGTCATTTATTTTCTTTTATTTATGTTAAAGATAATACCAAAAGTTGATTTTCAATACTGATTGAAATCATTGTTACCGAAATTATAAAAGCAAGTTTCTCAATATCATGATATATTTAATATATACACATGGGAAGGAGGACCTACCTTACCTTTGTAGGAACAGACACTAAAAATATTTTCGAATGAGATACTTAATGTGTTTTCCTATACCATCGCGGGATCATATAAATGCCGTGTATAGTATCCAGGCGTGCATTTTGAACATTTGGCGACATAGGCTTGTAGATCTTGTCAGATCATTCATCTAGGTAAAGGTAAATCTAATGAAACACCTGCGCTCTTCGTCGGGGCTTCAGTCAGCTGTTTACTTAAGTCAAACTTTGAAGACAGAGCATGTTCTCTGTGTGTTGTACAAGCGCATAACAAAACCATCTGATTGAGAGTAGTCAGTTTACTTTTGTAAATCCTGAAACTTTCAGTTTTCCGACTTTGTCCTTTAATTAACCAATTCCATAAACGTTGTTGGACGTAGATACAAAATTACAGAATTATTTTTTCAGAGATGCGTTTATCTTAGAGAAGGTGTTTTAAAAAGTACCTAACTTTCCTACGGACCATAAAATAATCATACATTCAACATGCTGTATACAAGTTACAGCCAAGGTTAGTAACAACATAATTTACAGATACTGTTCTGTAAAAATACAGCACATATTCTAAGAGAGATATGTAGTCACGTAAAATATGAATGCTCTTTCTTACAGTAACTTTCCTGACAAAAATGAAATATAAATAGATGCGGTGATAATACGCTTAGAAAATGAAATATTCCTAATACAAAGTGAATCCTCTAACATTAAGCCATTTCCAAGCCAGTTTCTTCGACGCCTGCTGTTACATAAAAATGTGTCGTGTATGACAGGAACTTGAACACTATAAAAAATCGTGCATCATGCAAATATTATGGGAATTATTCTATAAAAATTCTATAATAAGTATATATATTTCTTATAACAACACTAATTAAAAGTAAAAGTTACCTTTTTACGTTAATCATACTTTGAGAGTAATCTATAATTTAATGTTTTGGAAACAACATACACTTTATATTTAAAAATGACACTACAAATACAATGAAATCACAGTATAATCATGAACTTAAAAATAAAATGAAATACAAGAACAAGAATTGAATTAATAAACAATACTTCCCAACATTTTGAAACAGATACATTTTTTATTTTTTTTGTCGACATTTTGTCTAGAAAAATAAGGCATTGTGAAATTATTCGAATGTAAATTCGCGAGTAAAAACTACTTAATTTATATCGACTTTTTCTTAAATTTTCACGACATGAACTTTATATTTGTACTGCTGTTATTTATATGCTGTTTATTAATTCATCAGATTAGTTAAGTCTACTGGAAGTAGTCCCGTGATAATGTGTTCAAAAGCTTGGCTGTTCTTATGGTAATTCTTTTTGAGCTCAGTAAGGAAGAAGAAGAAAGAAAATATATGTGCTGTTATGTTAAAATATGAGTTATTGCTGTGAATGGCTAACACGGAGGAACAATCGATTGAAGCTCGGGCGCGCACATTGCATAGTCATGAATTGAAAGATTTTTAGTATTTTCTGTGCAAACAGGGTCAGAAAAGAGATGTAATCATCCTCACTTAGAAGTATATATATATATATATATATATATATATATATATATATATATATATATATATATATATATATATATATATATACATATATATATGAATATATATATATATATGTATATACATATATATATATATGTGTGTGTGTGTATGTGTGTTGGGTGCTGGGCTGCTTTCATATTTATTCCAGAATAAAAATAATAAATTCGCTATCAGATGACATTGCTAATGTCACTGACCGTTGGTCTCTTTCATGTTTTAAGAGATTATTCTGCCACAAGATTAAGAGATCCGAACAGTCCCACGAACATCAGATGAAATCAAATGCATTATGGATTAACAGAACACTTTCGACTGCCAATATGGTATTGATGCACTTGTTCCTATTCATCCTGCTTAGGTTTCTGTAGCTCAATCTAACGTAAATAGCCATGTATTACACATACACACACACACATGCGCACACACACATACACGCCCCCCATAAATACATATATATATATATATATATATATATATATATATCGGTGGAAACCCAGTAGTATTTACACAAAAGACATATTTACATTATAATCTGATAGCAATAATTGTATACAGATTTTGTGCATGTCTGTGTAAATAAAAAAATATTCATATATATATATATATGCAAAAATTGTTTACAATTACAGAATTCGTCTGTTGAATTATAATTATTATATATTTTGCATTTGACTGATGTTTCTTTGTGTATGTAATTCAACACACAAATAATAAATGTTCCATAAATGTCACGAACGTTTTCGATTCTTCGTCGAATCATCATAAGTTGTTTAAAGCAGATAAACAAACAAGCTGGAGAAAGAAGATACTTTTATAAGAGAAGGCGCAGAAATGTGCGGATAACTTTTCTGTATTGTTCCAAGAAAGTCGTTGACGATTTAAATACATTGACGCTGGAACGAAATCGTATTACGTCAATCATTTTAAAATGTTACAACTGGTTTCATATGTAATGTTATTATTGGTACGTACCAATCTCTGACTCACAGAGTGTGTGTATATTTTCGCGTTAATTTCCAATGTCTGTAGTTTTGTAAAGTGTTACTGAATATAGACTAGTAAATAAACCTATTCTAGTGTGTGTTTTGGAGGAATTAAATAATTTCTTTGCGAGTCTGGCAGCGGTAAAACACTCGTTACGTGCTATTTAATCATTAATTAAAATTATTTTTAATGTGTATAAGTGAATTACCTAATTATTTATTTAGTATGCAAGTTGCTTTGTGGTTTTATCTAGAGTAGTACGTAAAAGTGATTTTTAATTTTTTGTTTTAGGGTCTGTTAGCATCCACTTATAAACATTTGTATTTTACGTATAAATAATGTGGTTATTATTTCCTTTGTTTACATTATATATATTTTTTTGTTTTGTAACCGACACTTGAGGAGTGTCGTATTGTTATTATGTTTAGTTTTGATAATCACATCGTATGCAATTTGATGTTATGTTTTGTCTGTGTATGCTTTTTTTATTTGTATTTTTTTGATTACACAAAAAAACACGTGTATTTGTGATTTTAATATAGTGTATAATTATAGAAACACTAATAAAAAAGATAACAACGCCCGAGAAGAGATCCACCTTTATTCTAAACGTTAGAATTTACATTGAAACATGATATACAGTGAGAGAACATAAATAGCGAGTAGACGAGAGACATAGATACATCATTTATATATGAAGAAATATGGATGACTTATACAATTGATAATATATTACGGCCAATTAGAATAATGCACAACAATTCGTGTTCAACCATACTAAAGGTATATTAAGCGTAGATTTTCTGATATTAGAATAAACATAAAACGCTTCATTAAAGCATATTTTCACAAACTCTAATAAATGCAAGAACATATATTATACATACATGTATATTTATGATTAGGCTATATATTTTCGATATATATATATATATATATATATTTATATATATATGATATATATATATAAATATATACATATTTATATATATATGATATATATACATATATACATATGTATATATATATATATGATACATATATATATGAATATATACATATGTATATATATGATATATATATATACATATATACATATATATATGATATATATATAAATATATAATATGTATATATATATATATATATGATATATATGTTTATAAATGTATGCACATGCCTATATATATGTACATATATGTATATATATATATAGTATTCTATATATCCTGATCTATAAATATACGTATATATTTATGTATCCATTATCAATATAAACATGTATGAAACTCAATGTAGAACGTATACTTTTACAATGTTAACCTATGATGAAGTGTTTTAAGGTCGATATATTGAGAAGACCAATTATATTTACACATAAAAGAAGAGCGAATATGTAAGATTGACAAATCTATTAGTTCAGTAGTTCAACACAAGGTATATTTATTTAAATAATATTTATTTTCTCTCCTTAAAACTATGCTTTTCAAAAAATACATAATTTTAATCATAAGAATGCAAATAAATCGATAAGTTTCCGATGGTCAAACAAAAAGTCATAATTTACAAATAAGGGAGATGTAAGTGCGTAAGATAAATGTCAAAAATGCATAACTATGTCCAGTGAAAAAGGGTTCACGATGGATAGATAAAGCTTCACCGTTGGATGGTTCGTGAAGAATGCATCAAGTCGTTATAATCCTGTAAATGCAGGAGTGACAATTGATCCGTTCGAATCAAAGTAGTTCTGCCGTAGGTAAGATTGATTCGGATATAGGCTGAGATTTTGGTGCTCTTAAAATCTTCCATGAACCTTCGTAAATTTTTTTACAGGATCTGAGTACAGAACAGTGTAGACATGTAGGTAGTTTTCAAAATAAAGCAAGCCCGTTTTAGTAGATATAAATATAACGGCTTTATTGAAGGGAATACAATTGTTAGGTGAAACTAGGCATTCAAACCCGATGAAGGTTAGGCATGGGGTAGGAGGAGATATAGAAGGGAGGGGTTGAATGCGGGATTCGTACACTGGTGCGAAAATTTAAATGGGATGGGGGCTGCTTGGGCACAGTTCATCGTTAGGAAATAATCATATGTTTTTAATAGCGGCTGCTGTAAGAGATTTAGCAAAGTAGGGAAGAATATTAGTAAATGGTTGGGGTGAGCTGCTAAATAACTTAATGGTTGGGGGGTGCTTAATAACTAGAAATAGACATGATTAACTTTAAGTAGAATCTAGTGGGGGTAGTCACATTCAAAAGTGGATGATTAGAAGTTGAACATTTTACTTAGAGTGTTAAATATTACAGGGTGGGGATTGGAATATTTTAAAGTGTAAATATCAGGAGGGTAACCTGTTTAAGCAATACAATTTAGTCAGTTTTTATATAATTCAAAAGGGTAAAAGGGTTAATAATTTATCAGAAATCAAGTGATTAGAGATTTTGAAATTTACGCGTTTAAATAGTAGTATTACAACATTTATTATATTTCAAAAGGTTTAAAGAGTTTAATGGCTAAACAGTTATTCAAATGTTAGCGGCTTGAGTCGATGGGATTTACATGTTAAAGTAACATCGTTAACCCATTATTATCACACTGCAGAGGGGACTTCGTAGTCAATTAAACACGTACAATTAGAGTCAAGTGTTACAAGTCGACATATTCTTCAATACTCAAGTATATAGAATTCAATCGATTAAGAGCTGAGTTTAATGGGTGAGGAAGGATTAGGCAAGTAAAGTACCTTAAAATATTACCAATGTTAGAGTAGGGTGGAATTGGTATGCCTACGTAAGGGGAATCAAACTGCAGGATTTAAGTGTGGGATTAGACTGATTATATGTAAATGAATGAGCATGGGTTGTTTTAATGCAATTTGAGGTAAAAGAGCCGAATAGACGATTGAAAAGTTGACTGGGAGATGTGGTTAAAAATAAAACTAAGAGGAAGTTGTACGAAATAGACTGTCGGCAGTAAGAGTTGCACAAAAAGAACCAGTTAATTGTGTTCTAAATATGTAAGAGAAATAAGAGGAAGTAAGTAAGATGTTACGAGAGGTTAGCTCACAATTGAAGGTATATTTTGTAATTAAAATGGTGGTGGAGAGGGATTAAAAGTCTGATGGTGCGTTAAGTGCTGATATTTGTTCTAGATATGCGGTAAAGAATATGGGTTAAATAATAAATTAGATTCACGGTAAGTATTATATTATTTTGGTGATTTGTCATGAAGCTAGTTTATTGTTAGTAAGGGAAGAGTTAGTTATTTGATGACGAAAAGTTTCGGTGGGGAAAATGAAATTGCTTTATTTAAATGTTCTTTTACTGATGCGTGTCAAAGAAAATTCGGTTTTAAACTTAATGATATTTTTCTCTATACATGATAGTTACTATCATGACTGTTTCTAAGGTCCATAGTTGGCAAAATATGAAGCATGCGTATAGGGACTTTATTCTTTGTATATTGATCAAAGTAGGGAGTATGGAGTATTTTTACGCATAAAGCTTTTGACTAAGGGAGGTACCGTTATTATTGAAGTGATTGCTTTTGAAGCAGAATACATAATTGGCCATTTGGGTTTATATATATATATATATATATATATATATATATATATATATATATATATATATATATATATATATATATATATAAACCCAAATGTGCAATTATGTATAGTGCTATGTACCCTAATATCGAGTATCATCGAGCTTTTTTTATTGGCCTAATCCCGGTATACATCATATACTTATAAACAATGGGAAACATAACGAATAATATGTATACTATTTATCACGTAGTTAGAGAACAATAGAGATACATAGAGAGAGAAAGGGAGTTTTCATTTAAAAACACTGAAGTGTACAGAAATGAATGTTTCAAACTCCCACCTTTTCATAACAGCCGGGTGAATTATTGGTATTTTTCTGACGACCTGTTAAGAGATAATTCATACAAGACCTAGATCATGTATATATTGTCTCTTAACAAACCGTTCTTTGTTGGAATGGGGTACGCTTTGATTTACTCCCATGAGTACTACCTAAGGGATAAGAGGTGGATTTTTCCTGCGCTTAAGGCTCTCTCACCGAGTAATAAGGACAGGTTAGTTAACGATTAATTGTAGAACTCGTCTTTGAGAAAGCTCGTTTTAGTTAAATGAAACTGGTATTATGTCACATTATAGTAACATTAGATTGAAGTAAATAACGGGATTTTACTTTTTTCTCATCTTTAATATATACTGGCGAATTCTAGATATATTCTGATTTTAGGCTCTGGTCCAAAATAGGGTTACATCGTATGTCTAAATTTATTATTGTACTGTTTAGTATTAAGCGATCATCATCCCTGGCATTATTTACTCCTTTTTCCTTTCAAATAGTGACTTGATATATAGTATTTTTTCTTATGTGGTGAACTCTTTTTTAGGGAAAATATTGGTTCCCATTGCGAGTAAAAAAATACTTCAACTATTGGACAAATTTCTGTTAGCGTTAAATTTAAACAGAAATCATGAGTTGTATATTATCCGATGCGATAGTAGGTATGTACGGAATACGATCCCTGCCTGCTGACAACAGTGAAAAGTTGTCTGGCGCGATTAGATTTTTAAATCGCTCTAGTAATACAGTAGATAATGTAACGCAAAATCAGTTGTATATGAATGACTATATAGACCCAGTCTGCTTCCACGGACTTATATTCCACAGCTGAGAACTTTGTTTTTAAATAATTATACATTTATTTAAAGACATGTTATTAGTACTTGCGTGTAAAGTTTTATTAATTTAAGAAGTACTTGTCTCGTAGATAGCTTGTCAAATCCTTTGATGACTTGTTTTCGATTTCAAAGGGAAACCCTAGAAAAGGAAGATTAAATTTGAAACATAGAAGATATGTTATATGGCTTACAGAAAATACTATTATTGATCGTGCGAAATCATACAATGTGTAATTGTTAAATATCTTACAAATAGATCAAAGAAACATGTTCCTGTTCAAGTTTTGAAATATCTCCAATAAAAAGTATACAATAAAAAGAATTTGATAAAATTAGACGTTATAAAAATATCGCATTATACATATATAGTTGAGACAAATTTGTTTTTTAAATAAGCTAACAAATTTGAATACAGTCAATGAAATAATATATACACACACACACGCACATATATATATATATATATATATATATATATATATATATATATATACATATATAGTTGTATGTATCTGTATGAATAAGAACATTTATTGATGTCAGAATAATAAAAATATGGTGAACAGAAAAAAGTTAGAATATAATATTTTTTTATCAAATCACTGTTCTAACAATAGGAAACATCGTTCAGATAAATGGAAATTCTTTTCTAGGACTGAAAACAGGAAAACAGAATTCTTCTGCATTCTTCTATTGGTTCCATCAAGTAATTCTACAAAAACATCTCGACTGTCATTTCAAAGCATCGAATCAAAGGGTAACAACTCTGGACGAGAGATCGCCCATCCCGGTTAACAAATATGAAAATTCTCAGAAGTCCAAGCGTCCGCGCATGAGTTAAACAGGGAAGGAATCGAAACACAATACTTCTTGGCGGATTATCTTTTGTAAAAGATGCATGGCCGCTTTGAAGGAGTTCATAACTTTAATACTGCAAACATCTAACATTCTAGCTGTTACTGTTAACCTCTTCAGCGAAGTAATTGTTTATAAGATCAGTGTAACTCACATTACGGCATGTTTACGTAGAATTTCACTAGATGTTCCTTGTCAGATGTCAGTCTTCTTTTCATCTTTTGGGTCTTAAGCGTGATTCAAAGCATTGAACTGGAGGGGAAGTGTATTTCTTTAGCAGCGTTTTGTTTCTTTATTCTTTCCTATAGTTTTTACCAACGTTTTTTTTTTAATTCTTCTCATCTCGATTTGTTTGTGTTCTCTTACTTTTATATTCACTCGTTTTTTCATAATTATTTTGCTCTTGAAATTTTCATTTATTTCGTTTTAAATCTCCATCATTTCCCAATATATTGTCACAGGTTGTATTTTTCTAATCCTTAATTTAAATTAATTCCATTGTTCTGCACCTAAAGTGTCTTCCTTATCTAATTGAATCGCGTTTTAAACACTATTTCAGAATGTGTTACTGTGTTGAATGCGTACAAAGCCTTCCGAAAGAAATATAGTCGGTGTGTTATATTTTAGTATGTAATGATCATTCGGGGGGTGCTTAATAACTTATTTAATAGGCTCTGTGATGTCATCAATCGTTATGTAAGGATAGATGTTTAGTTTGAAAGTACATATTTGCAGTGCACAGGCGGCTCTTTAAATTGCTATGCGTGTCAGTGGTCCTGTCACACTTTAGTTTGAAATATTAAAAGTCTTAAGTAGACTTTAGTTTTTGTTTTAGCTGACCTATAATTCACGCTTACCTGTTATTTTGTATTTATTACGTATATTCATATGTGATGTGTCTGACAAAAGGGAAGACCATTATGGTATTGGTCGGTTGCTTTTTTTTGAGTGGGCGTTATGTAGACATATTTTAGACTCTCATTGTATTCCTCGTTATCAGTCTATCTTTGTCCTTAAATGGATTTTACATATAAGCGAGCAGTTTCGATATAGTTATGATTATGTCGACGCATCTAGTACAGCAAATATACCGGTATTCAAACCTGACCAGTAATACATAAGTGAATATCTGGGCAAATCAATTTGTAAATGTAACACACATCTATTAAACAATCAATCTTCACATTAATCGTCTACAAAAACGTGTATTCATTCAGTCTGCAATTACCTTACACTGTTGACATATCAAAGAACAAGGCGACAACGCGCACAGGGTAAATCGAACTGACACTTATTAAGACTGTGTTGCAGTTACGTAGTCTTACAAATTGTTCAAAAAGGTTCGAAACAGAGAAAAACACAAGGATAACGGATGAATAAATAAAAGATGAATGTAACCATAAACATATCTGAAGAAACACACTATTATATACATATATACAGGGTGTTTCAAAAGTCTTGGGAACATTACAAATGCGTATATCTCATGAACTATATCTGTAAATGTATATATATATATATACTAGCGGAACCCGTCGCCCGGCGTTGCGCGGGAGAAAGTACTACCTAAAAAAATAAATGTACTACCTAAAAAAAAAACACCGCCTATTGTTCTCCCCCCCCCCACTCTACCGTGTTGGTAAATGTTTTTTTCAATTAATAAAAAAGAACGAAAATGGTTTAGAGCAGAATGGGATCGAACGCAGATACTGGCGATAATGAAACCTACCTTGTTAACCGTTGCGCCAGATACTACTTGACAAATGCGTGTGAAAATATGCCACTTTACGTAAGGTTGTTTACTGGCAGCTTCTGGCAGCGAAAAGTAAAGTTCAACAATGACACGGTTTATGTCATTTATTTGTAAAGGGTGAAAGGTATATGATTTTAAAATATAAATGTGTCTAACATCATGTCGGCGGCTATTGAATTTAGTAGGAAGTCGATTCAATGAAGAAATTGTTGCTGGCATATTTGAAGAATAAATGTTGCAGGAACTGTGTTCGTTAATGTCATTCGCTTGATTCCCGAATGAATGTAAATGTGGCCCTATAACGTAATCTGATATTCGCGGAATATCATAGGATTCAACGGAGCGGTCATTATTTGTTTGCGTATTGTTTTATATTATGTAGTAAATTAATACCAGGCAAATAATAAATAAGGACGGACTGTTTTGTGAAAAGTAAACTGTGTTATTACTTCCCGGTGTCGATGAGTGTAGTCACAGTACACAAATGTTAGGGGGAAAAGTCTTTGCTACCACCTATATGGAGTTGGTTTTTCGGAGAGACGTTGATGGTGGGCCAAATGTAATATTGTGTGTTAGGTTGGGAAAAATAATAACAACTTTACTAAAACACGCTCGAGTGAATAAGTGTAGTATAGCGGTGAGTTTAGTAGCCTGTTTTGTGTATGGTTATTTTCCTATAGTCCGAGAAGGTACAGGGGAAAAAACTTCTCTACTTTATATATTATATATATATATATGTATATATATACAAGTACAATACATCAATTGTTAATTTGAAATGCTCCGTAAGGAAAGTAGAAATATGTATATTCCTGTAAAGTAGATGGGTGTGTAAAAGTGTAGCCACGTGTTACGCTTTGCGTTAGAACGCTGAAGTGTACGTATATGTGTCGCCTTTTGTCAGAGTGCGTGAGTGTGCAAATGTGTGTGTATGTGTGTGTGCGTGCAGGCGTAGGTGAGTGATACAAATTATAGGAATGTACGCCTCCATATGTGTGTCTTTGTTGGATTGTAGCCGCGATCTTCCCAAGCCGAAGAGGGCGAAGGAGAGGCGAAACCTTTTTCTCTTGCTAAGCGCCGAAGGGAAAAGATAATGATCTTGTCGCAGTGCGATACTTTTTATATTTCACAATCAGTTGTCGCGCGGACGTAGTTGACAGAACCCCGCGTGGCAGACATTTTTTGTTGGCAACATTTGATTTCGTAGCCACTTATTTAATCAATATCTTATTTTCTTTTGTGCGGGTATCTGAAGGCGTAGCTTGTGTGTTTACCCACGCCGTTGGTCAAACAGGTTTATAGGATTGGGGTTAATCTCAATCATATTCGGATTGAGAAATATTGAAAATATTAAATTAATATGCTAAGTTTTAGTGAAAACCATGTTCTTTTTGTGCGCATTTGTTTTTTTTTATTGAAAATAAAAAAACGTCGTGTGCCCGATACTTGCTTGTGAAGATTTCTGTCTGATGGACATTTGATTTAATGATTCGAATACTTGTTGAACGATTGAGTGCATGCGCGTTTACGGTTGTATGTTTGAATGAATATTTGCGTTTGCACGGTTGAAATGCGATGACGTGGACATTAGTTTGTACATAGTTTGGATGCAATTGATAATGCACCAAGTTTGACTGCAACTGAATAAGCCCTGAAAGTGATATACGGTACGACTTCGCTTTGCTGGTTTAATAATTACCAGATTCCGATGCATTGATGTAGTGAAGAGAATTTTTAGTTGGACCGGGGATTTGAAGGTATGTAGGTTTGTTTGAGTTTAAGTCTATAATTAGCCGGTGGATAATTAATTTGTATTCCAGTGTAAAGCTTTGACATGTATTTCTATCTTTGTTTGTTGTTGATTTGAAAGTTGAGCTCCGTCCACATACCTGTATATTTTTATTTGCTGACGAAACATATCAGAGTTATATTTTTTTATAGCAAGGTGATAAAAATAGCCGTTTTTTAGCTAGATGTAAAAGAGTTGATTTTGTGCAAATATAAATGTTCTTATGCGGTTGTTTTTCTTTTCAGGATCGACATTTCATATGTTCTTGTGGTTGAAGTCTGTTAATGAGTAACATACACTATTCAATATATAAACAATATTGGATTGCAAATAAGCGATACTAATTTGGTTGTAAATTGTTTTTTTGGAGTAGGGGTCGTATGGATTTTTATTTGGTTGTTTTTGTAGTTTAAATGAACTAATATAAGTTCGTAGATTCTTTTCGTTATAATTGTTTTCATCTGTGTAATGTTCTTGAAATGGATAATGTAAATGAGTATAATCTATTTTGGTTGTTTACATTTCCATGTTGTATTTTGTATTCCGTATTTACATAGCGTCATATACATTTTTCTTGTGTTAGAATGTATTTGTCAGAATGTTTGCATGTTTCAAAAGAACTATTTTTATTGAAAGACGTTGTCCCTTGAATGTTTGTAAAATTTCGAAACATAGCAAAAAGCAAAGATCAAAGATGAATAAATAAAAGATGAATGAGAAAATCATTATAAGAAATATATATATATATATATATATATATATATATATATATATATATATATATATAGACGATACCAGACATTAATTGCCCATTTGAAATGTTCCGTTAAAGACGTAACCACATATGGAAGTGCATGAATTTAACGAGAAAAGATTGCGAGGATTACACGACTTACACATCAGTAGTAAATAAACACTGTGACGATTTCAAGCTTGCCGAACAAAGCCGAAGTAAGACGCAGAGTTCTGAATAAGCTAGAAAATGAGCCGAATATAACCTTCGAAAACGTCGCAGAGGACTGCGAGAGATTTGTAAACGTGAAGCAAGACTCGAAAGACATAGAAGAATCGGGCATAGAACACATACGAAAGGTACGACAAAAACTATGTCCTAACTTTCCTTCAAAATCAAGTCAATCCAACAAGAGGGACTATTCTCAAATTTCCCCAAGAAACAACAAAGCAAATTACCACCTAGCCCCTGTTCGCGCTGTAGTGCTCTTCATTGGTATATGGATTGCCCCTACCTGTTTAAAACTTGTTTAATTTGTAACAAAATCGGACAGAAGAGCTGACATTGTAAGGCAAATAAAGGATTTAAAAGCCGGATAAAAATCGCAAGATCAGACGAAGAGGATAGCATAAACATAAGGAAGTACGTTCAAGTACAAATCCTTAACGAAAGCATAACGTTACAATTAGACTCCGGGTCTGATTTAACTATCATCAACCTGCAGACATGGAAAAGATTTGGTAAACCAACCATGTTAAAATTAAACAAAGTAGCCAGGTCGGTGACTGGGGAGAAAATACAATTCGAAGGTGAGATTAAAACTAACGTTAAGTTTAACGGAAACACCAAAAAATTAAAAAGGTTCGTGTTAAGAAACACTTACAATTTATTTTGGACAGAGTGGATGAGCCATTTTAATCTATGGGATTTACCCATTAACGCTTTTTGCCAAAAATAGAAAGCCTGACAAGCGAAGCAGATAAATTAAAAGAAGATTTGAAAAAAAACTTCCCAGAAGTGTTTTCAAATGGACTGGTTCGATGCAAAACGATAGCGGCAAAATTTAAAGGAAAACATCCAACCCGTATTTAAAAAGAAAAAGAATGTACCTTTCGCCTCATTCGAGAAAATAAATGAAAAACTAGACAGACTAGTTAAGACCGGCATGCTTTCTGAAATTTAATATAGCCAATGGGCTGCTCCGACAGTCTATGTCAAAAAGAAAACTAAAGAGATCCGTGTCTGTGCCGATTTTTCGACTGGATTGAATGCATCACTAAAGGATTATCATTATCCTCTTCCGTGCCCAGACGAAATATTTACTAAATTAAATGGAGGAAGATTTTTCTCCAAAATAGATTTAAGTGACACATATTTACAGATACCCGTGAAAGAAGAAAGCTCGACACTACTATGTATTAACAACCACCGTGCTCCAATGAATGCACTTCTGAAAAAATACAAAGAATGGGGATGAACAGCTGAATGCCAGGAGGCATTCGAGAAAACGAAAAAAGTCCTAACATCCAATCTTTTTCTAAATCACTATAATCCAGACTTAGAGTCTTTAGGGATCATATTTTCAGTCTCGAAATTCCACCGTTACATACACAGTAGAATTTACACTTTACAAACGGATCATGAACCTTTACTCACAATTTTTGGGTAAAAGAAAGTTCTGCCCGTACACACAGCTAACAGACTGCAGAGGTGGGGAACAATCCTTTTAAATTATAATTTTAAGATGGAATACCTCCCCTCGAAAAAGATCTGTAACGCTGACGGATTGTCAAGACTCATCCCAAAACGTAGCGACCCCCTAGAAGACACTGTGATTGCCTCCCTTCGAACGGAAGGAGAAATTAACTCGACATTACAAAACACAGTAAGGGAACTCCCCGTGTAACTGCACGAAATAAAAATGGAAGCCCTCGGTGACGAGTTTATTAAGATGACCAAGACTAAATTAATTAAAAGGACCAAAAACTTCAGGCATGTTCTCCCTATGCGATGAGGTACTCTTGTATAGTGAGAGAGTCGTCATTCCCAAAACTCTTCAAATAAGACTTCTGATGGATTTCCATGTTAGCGACCCAGGGACTACAAGAATGAAGAGCTTGATGAGGAGCTACGTTTACTGGCCTAACATGGACCATGGTATCGAGAAAATCGTAAAGACGTGCAAAGGCTGTGCAGCAAAGGCACCTCCGATCAAATACAGTCCTTGGCCAAAAACGGACCGACCAAGGTCCAGGATCGGTTTCAACTATTTAATTGTAGTAGATAGTTTCACAAAATGGCCCGAAGTGTGCCGATGCAGAAGTCCAACGATGGAAGTAACCATAAACTTCCTCCACGAATTTTTCGCCCGTTTCGGGGTGGTGGATTGTTTAGTCAGCGACAACGGAACACACTTTACGTCCGCTGAATTCAAGTAATTCTGTGATACGTTCTAAATAGAACATATTACGACCCCAGCATACCACCCGAGATCAAATGGCCCAGCAGAGCGTGTTGTCGATACACTGAAAAGAGCCCTGAAAAAGGCTAGATATATTCTTACGGAAAAAGCCCTACAACAGTTATTTCAGTTGTACAGAATCACGCCAAACACGAATACACCATTTTCATTATCCCCTACTATTAATCTAAGTTTCTTTCAATTTATCTATCGATGTTTCAGTTTTATTCTTATTCAATGCGTTTACTGTTTTTTTTTATTGCACATTAATCTTTCTTATAATTTCGAAGAGGTGTTTGCATGCATTGCAGGTTTAAATTAACTAAGCACTTATTTCTTCATTTTGTTCTGTCAAATCGTAGGGTATAGTATAGATTATGCTATATCTCATTGAGATGATGGGTGCACATATACCTTATTTCTTTACTTACTCTATTCTGCCAGTTTTGTTTATTACCTTTTAAAATTCAAAAGTTAAAAATATATCTACACATACTTTTAAATATAACTGTACGTAACACAAGGAAACTGCACTAAATATTACAACAATATATACTCTATATTATTGTTATGGTGACTTACCTATGTACAGCATGGACTCTTCCTCTTTGCCAACGGCTATTAACTCTCGGCGGAATCCAGTAAAATAGTCGAACTCTACTTACCAGGCGCATATTTCTTCCATCTGTACTCTATTTTCTTAATACACTTGTTTCTACTTTATACATTGTTCGTGTCATCATTTCGGCCCCTTTAACAGGGCCATAACAATTATCTAAGTATAAGAACCGAAAAAAATAGCCAAACTTTATTATTATTATTATTATTATTATTATTATTATTAGTAGTAGTAGTAGTAGTAGTAGTAGTAGTAGTAGTATGTCATACTCTCCAATAAGTATCACATAATTCCTCATTATATATATATATATATATATATATATATATATACATATATATATTCCATCTTTCTCCTTCTATCTCTATCTCTCTCATTTTTTTCTCTCTTTCTTGTAAACAATTGTATGTATTCTATTCACATGGGTAGTACCCCTTTCTGAATTACAAATATTTTTTTCTTTCCATATATTACCATATAAATTATGTGGTCTTAACGCTCCAGCAACTAAAATGTGATTTTTCAAAATAGGTATCGCCACGCATGCTCTCTTACCAATGCATTTGTTTTATTGGGTTCATTTGCGCATCTTCGCTGCATTTCTGTAATCAACATGTAAAGCGAAATACACGGTTTCGTGGGGTATTTCTTTCTTCGTGCTATTATACTGTTCCGTTTAGTTTTTACTAATTGTTCGCTTCTTATAAATGGCAAAAGTAACGGATCCTGGTGTAGATGTATGCGGGTTCGATGATGAAGAACATAATTAAAGAAACGTAATGAAATGAACAAATTTTAATTATGAAATGAAACGGGTTCATCTTAGTATGTGTTTACATAACATTTAAAACAGCAACGTTTTTGTTATAGATGGGCAATACTGTCGTAATATGTTTCACAGATAAGGATTTTTGGAAACCAACCCCACTGATCAAAATGTAAACTAATATTAAGTATACAGAGGAAAAAATATAGATAGAGATAGACGACGTTTTCTTGCTTTGTAACACTTTAAAATTAACGAAAAACATAGAATATACAAATGTATGTTCCTTGGAAATGAGACCGTAGAAAACAATGTAAATCATGCTCCACTATGTGTTGTACTGTGTCAAAGTTCTTTTAACGGTATCTCCTTCAAAAATTGAACAGTACATCATCTTTGGATGTATGTGACCCTTTTTACAGATAAATGATCGTCTTAGAATTTAGGAACTTAATAGAGCCGCATACTAACTTTACTATTCATTCAGCAACATTTAGGTGTATGTTATACATCTTCCATGTTATACCTGCCATAAATCTGAAGCGGGATGCTCAGCAAAAACGTGTTAACGAATAATATGTGTAGTACTGTAACACAGTTATGTGCACCAAAAAATCTCAAAGCCAAATAATTCAGATCAGAAACAGAGGGATTCCTGAATAGATCATTTTGGCACGACACCGTTTATAAGACTTTTGCCATTCCAAAGCTACAGATATACATATATTAAAATGATTTAATTATATAGAATAAATCGCCATATATTCGATGGCGGGAACGTTCTCACGCAACTCTTAGTTCTAAATCCTATAACATGTATTTTATATATCAATATTTCTCCATTCATTCTCTGATGCGTACACTTCTTGCCTCCTTGCTCCACCTCTACCATCTATCTGCCCAGAACAAATCAACCCCACACTTCGATTCCTGTTATTCTGTGCTTACATTACATAATTAATTGTACATATAATAAATTTAAATATATTAGTTTTAGGAATATTTAGGAATAATTATACCCTATAACATTACATATTAATGAATACAATTTTTTAAATATAAATCAATAAAAGTTAAGAAACATGCACTTGATATATATGTATATACACTTTATATATATATATATGTATATATATATATATATATATATATATATATATATATATATTTATAATCTCTAAATAAAATTGAAATAAATTAATTTTAGGAATAAGTATACCCTATAACATTAGATATTATTATAAAATAAAGAAGAATTAAGAAATATACTTATATATATATATATATATATATATATATATATTTGTAATCTCTTAATTTCCCACCCACCCCTTTTCATTCCAGTGAGGCTTGCTTTTCTTTGGATATCATACTTATTCTTGCTTTAAAGTTACCTTTTATTTCACAATTTATTTCAGTTTTGAATTTAAATTAATTCTTACAAGATTATTGAGTTCACAGTTGCCTCCCCTTGACCGTTCATTTTTATCAAATTTATCAAATTTAAAATTAAATTTGAATTAGAAAACGAAAGAAAAAAATTAAAAATAATAATAAAGTATATAAATAAACAAATATTTAGATGACAAGCTTTAAGCTGAATAATTATACAATTAAATTATGATAGGAATAATTAATATTGATATCCAATTAGCTTATCTAAACTTATTTCCTGCGAATCTGCCATCAATTATCTGTGGCATTTCATCAACAGTTGTGTCCATCTCGCCTTTTCGACCACTCGGTCATATTTTGGATCTTTTGATAATGAGAGGTTCCGCTCTCGAAAATGAAAGTTTACCTTTTCTGGAACTTTTTAAATTGTTTGACAGTAATTTTTTTCTATTTACTGCTTCCGTATTTAATCTGTTATAACGTGAACTATTAGTAAATTTATTTACAGATCCCATTCATATTTTCTCTTCTCATTTATTTTTGTTCATCTGTTCCACTTTCCGGTACCTATATCACATTTTTCCTGCCTAGGATTACAAACTTACATTTATATCAATATTAATTTCCATAGAACATAAGCCCTATGACCATATTTACATAGCCTGTGTGATATTCGAGTCAGCAAATCAGCAGTATATATTTCAAGAGGATTTATATATTACTTGTCATTAAGTATTTTATCATAGTAAGTTTGTTAACATGTTATCGATTTATTACAGTTTCACACACCTTTCTTGTAACTGACAGGGGACTGATCAGTATGTACCGTAAAGCGAGACGGAAATCGTATGACCCGTATTAAAAGTACTGAGCCAACCATGACAACTTTCCAAGCAGATCAGACACCTTTCCCCTTTAAGCAACGATTAACTAAGTCTGTGATTATAAGCGTTGATTCTAAAGTAAAATAACTGGAATGTTGTCATGTCCAGTTGTTTTACTCGTATCCATCCTCTAAACGTGTTCAGAGAAATATCAGACAGATACATTAATGCTATTTAGATTATATTTAGTCGTGATGTAAATTCTGCAAATAACTAGTCCTAGTATCAAAAGGGTGGTATTTGATCAGATACAGATGATATAACATGGTTTTCATTAACTCTGTTTAGAATAGATGCCTTACATTTGTTCACTTTGATTTTTGTACTTCCCCGTCTTTATCTCGGGTTCAAAAGCTTTTCAATACACCTATTGATGTAATATATTATGCATTTGACGAACATTTAATAATTACAATTTAAATGTGTGTAAAAGTCAATACAAGAGTTGATAGTAGAATACAGAAACAATGTGTAGGCATACTATTTTGTAAATTATTGTATGGTGAAAACCGGCAGAAACTTCGACGGATATAGCATTGGGAGCCTCAAATTGGAACTACTCCATTGCCCACAACGAAATAGAGCAGACCAAGTATTGCACATCTTTTCATGGTATATTTTCCTTGGGAGTTAGCAGAGGTTTATTCTCCTCGGACAGTCAGACTCATATCAGCAGCATAGGTTAAATGTGGCTGTACGAAATGACAATAAAACGGGCATATAAACAATGCAGAGGTTATTGAGAGTTACGAGATGGGCGAAAGTACATTCAAGATAAACTATCTACAGACGATCTATAAGGATCCACAGGTTTATCTCGCTGAATGGGTTAATTTCGCGCTTGAATAATGCAGTCGACACACTCATATAAAACTTCAACAGGAAAATTGCCACTAAAACGTAAGCAGCTACGGAGAATAAGTGACCAGATTTTAGGGCGTTATAAGTGTTAACTTATACATGCCGATATTATTCAGATTACATCAAAATAATGTTCACGACTGTGCAAACAGCAGACACGGAGGGTCTTCAAATGACAAGCAGGTTGATCAAAGTGATTAATGCAGCGTAATGGGTTCAATAAATTTAGTAACTGTACAGTAAAGAGGTTGGATTTTGCTGATTGAAGTCGTGGGTATTATGTTTAGGGACTATAAGTTCCGCAAATTTGTTTGAACATATGCGATTGTAGAACTTGTAAGACACCCCCACTAAATTAAGACTTGCGGGCATTGAGCTTGAAAGACATTGAAGGACCTACTATATTAGAGGGGCTTTTGGACACCGTATGAGTAGAAGAGACTAGTAGTTGGTTCGCTATCACGGATTTGGCAACAATAATCTCTGCATGGTCTAATGGCTCTTTGGTAGAGATATAGTGTACTGGATAATGAGGGAAGTTTTAAGCCTAGCAGAAAGTGTCCACTTCATTTGAAACAGACTACACAGAATCTTCTATACACTCCTTTCAATTCATTATTACGTGTAACTGTTAGGCCGAGAAGTTGGAATGTTCGAATCTCGGGTAGAGTGTCATTAGTTATGTCAATTGGTTGGAAATATTCATGGTTATTGTTAATGGAAAAGAAGCGGTTTAGTAGCATTAAATGTAACCTTTTATTTTACCCCAGTTACACTACATACTTGAGCTGATTTTCTATAGTGTCAGCTATTTACCTTTATATGTTTGCGTACATTTAACCGAGAGTACAGCGGTATGTCATCAGCAAATATAGCCATCCCGGACGCAATTTCATCAGGGATGTCTTATAAGAAATGAAAAATATTAAATGCCCAAAGATTGACCCCTGGTGCACACATTATTTATGTCATATAGTTTACTGTTATCAATGATGACCTGGGCAGTTTTGATTTGGCTAAGCAATATCTGATAATATTAAATATCTGTCCAGTAAATGTGCACCGACTAATTTTCATTGGTAATAACTTCATGCTAGATCTTTGACAAACGATGTGATTATATCAAAGGTTCTTGCTTAGCTTAATTAGCCGTAAGCAGTGTATTGCATATGTATTAAGAGATGACTATCAGGATATTCGCAGTAAAAAAGACTTGTAAAATCCATACTGTTAATCAAAAAGAAGTTTAGCATTTGCTAGGTGGAAGACTATTGCTATATTGATGAAGTATACAAATATTTCACAAGTATTCTTTAACAGTGGTACCACATGAGCAATTCCCCAGCAACAAAGACTTGGCAAAGCATTTTCATAGAGTTTGGAGCAGACAGAGGCCAAGCAAGATTACCACCTTTTTATTAATATAGCGGGGAAATAATCAATATCATATATGTAGGAAGTCGCGAAGTTTTTTTTATTACATCCAGGGACTACAAAGGATGATGATTAGATCATTAGATTAATAATACTGATGTTGGACTGTTTTTTTCTTTAGTCATGAGAATGCACCAACACTACATATATGCTTCCATGCTTAAAACATAACTTCATTGAACTTGTAATTTGAAACAACTCGGATGATATAACCCTAAAAATATATTTTTATATAAAGTTAGAAACAGTATATATATATATATATATATATATATATATATATATATATATATATATATATATATATATATATATATATATATATATATATATATATATATGTATGTAGCGCATTTTTTTCACCTAACAACTTTTACATCGGGGAAATAATTAAATTATGATGTTGCTGCTGCTGCTGCTGATGATGATGATAATGATAATGGTGATTAGGATGATGATGAGGATGTTGATAGTCAAAGGCGACACTGCTGACACTATCGACTTCCATACAAAAATTATTAAGATATTTAAAATTAGTGTAGATTGATATATTGACTATTAAACATGAAAATATGTAAATATCTGGGCATCAGGATGACATTTTCGAGCGTATGCTTTGACAAAATAAGGTATGATGATTAATGCTGATGATAGTAAAAATATAGCATGCACTTAATACAATTAATTAATTTCTACATTGTTTGAAAGGAGATAGAAACAATAATAAAGCTCACACTTCGTTGAAACAGGTTTTGCGTGAAATGCATTGCCAGCGATATACTTCATATAAATATATAAAGGGACTAATTAATATGCACAAATTCATAAAATATTGAACAACAATTAATAAATAAATAACTAAATGTAATGTATTAGATCGTGCGTGCGTAAACAATTATAGAAATCACATGATATCGATTTATTATTTTACAATTATGCGAAAGTGTAGTTAATTAAACTGTATCACGTTTTTACATACACTTTCTGTAAATATTATTCTTATGCTTATCCTTAAACTTGGGCTGATGTCACGAGTGTTAATTTTCAAAATTAGTTTCTCACATAAGATGAATAAAATACGTGCTTAAAGACTAAAGCTGTTCGCTAGTTCTGCGCCAATATTATGTAATTTTCATTTCAATTGTTGAAGATATTGCAGTTCGTACATTGGCTTCTGCAAGCAAATACAATGAAACCATTTTAAACGACGATGGGAAACTGTATCGTAAGTCAATGTACACGTTCTGAAGCTAAAAGTTATCATAGAAAACGATTGATAACTGACAAAATACATACTCATCATTAAATAACATAAATTGGCATACAGGTGATATGAGTTTTACATAGGTATCTATATTACATATCGGTTTTCCTTAAGAGTTGTATTGTTTCTATGAGCAATAATGTAGTCTTACTTGTCTAGCGCATTCACCATAGATAATCTCAATGGGATTAGTCAACTATATACTTTCAATGTTGTTACGTGCTGTGTTTTTATTTTCTCGAGCTGAACGCCATTACTGTTATCCAGGGAAATTGTAAATGTGTATGTGAATGTTAGTAGCGTTTAATAATCTACTACACGAGCTATACTTATTAAACCCTGGATAATAATAATTAAAGGTTCCATAACATGTGTTATGTTTCAAATAAGTAAAACTGGTCGAGATGCACAGAGGGATGGCTGTCACAACAGAGTGACATGCTTGGACTAAAGATAAATACTTGAACTACATTCATACAACCGCGTCTCTGGCGTTTAAATCTCCAAACAGAAGAGGAGAAAAGCGAGGAAGGGGCTAACAAGAAAATTCAATTGGTAACTTTGCCTAAACTATTGAGATGATTATGGGGCAATAAATTTCGTCTCTAGTGTCCTGGTTAGGAATCTCGCTAGCAATAGACACGCTGATGAGTCGTGCAAACCGAAACAGTGTTCGGTGATAACTATCTTTTATAAACATATGCGCTCCCATATACACGTGTAACATCACTAAACTTTAGGTAAATGATTTTCCATAAAACTAGTCAAAGCATATCCTATTATTATTATCGAAAATAAAATGAAAATCATTAATAAATAAAATGGAAACAGATTTTAGAGCGATACATTTTGCTATTACTACTTGACTCAGTGGTAGAGCATCATGCGTTATCCTCTTGGATTCTGGTGTCGAATTTCATTAGATTACGATACGCTGATTAGTCTTAAATGGCGAAACACTTGTCTGCGGATAATTATATTTTAGAAATATATCAGCTCCCATATTTAGAGCATCACATCATTGAAGAGAAAATGATTTCCATCGATAAGTAAGGTTTATTAATATTGTATTAACAGTTTATTACGATCAAGTATCAGTATCGCAAACTACATGAGAACATATACATGGATAATTTGACACCATCTATTAGTTTAATACTTTTATTCGACTAATACTTGTGTGATTTGGGCTCAGGTGTAGACAGCTGTGTGCATGCTTTAGGGTCCCAGATTCGAATCTCAGTATCTCTAGCTACGCTGATAATTATTAGACGGCCCACGTGCCCATCCATAATTATATTTCATAAATATATACGACCCAACGAAAAATGAGTATCTCATATGTATTTTTCCGAATTAATAGTTGAAAACGATCAGTTATAACTATTGCAATTAAAATAAAATAAATCAAATGAAGCAAAGGTATTGTCACTCTCTCTCTGTCTCTCTGTATTTCTCTCACTTTCTCCCTATATATATATATATATATATATATATATATATATATATATATATATATATATATATATATATATATATATATATATATATATATATAAATGCAAACATTATTAAAAATACCAGGACTCTTCTGTCTGGTTATACCGTTATTAATCTTTTCACAATTTCTAATGATTTTCTTCGTGTTAAATCAAACAAAATGATAAATAGATCAGTATGTGTCGCTAGATGTAAACAGCAATAAAATAATATATTCCAAGACCAATTTGAAAAATAATAAAACTATTTGAAGCCATCTAATAAAAACAACAACCTGCAATTACTAATATCGCGTATGGGACGTAAAACAATTTTAAAATGCATAACGTAGTTTTATTTAGTTCAATGATGCAACGCCGGCGTCGCTTGATTAATTTTTTAAAGAAAATGTTTATAAAATGAATTATTGCTTACGTCCCTATTCTTACCTTTTCATAATTATTCGACTACAGCAAATAACTTTGCCATTACCATAATAAAAATGAATAAAAAAAATGAATAAACAAAAGATTTAATGCGTGAAAGTCTTTTTTGGCACAATGTAAGGCGTTCTTTCATGTGCGCGTCTCCGTTGCATTTTAAAAAAATTATCTTCTTTCACCGGCTTTTTAATCCATTTTACCATCACAACCTGAAGATGATTCAGATAAGAATAAAAAACCCTTTTTGACACATACGGATATTGTATCAATGTTTTATTTATTTAAACACAAAGAAAAATTGAAAAGATTAAAAAGGTATAACGAAATAGAAGAATTATTTTATGTTTAATAATGTCTGCATGAATGAGAAAATGCTGCCTAAGGACACGCACACAATATATATATATATATATATATATATATATATATATATATATATATATATATATATATATTTATATATTTGTATGTATGTACATGTATATGTATGCATATGTATGTGCATGTATATGTATGTATATGTGTGTATGTTTGTATTTATATATATATATATATATATATATATATAAATATATATATATGTATATATATATATATATATCTATATATATATATATATATATATATTAAATTTGTTGAACGACACCTATAAAGTGTGGGGTGTTAGGCTCCAAAAGCATATTTAAAACGTATTCATTACTATTATTATTATTACCCTGTTTGATGTACAACGGTTGTAACAGAAACGGTGTATGTGTGACAATTAAATTCCAGGTCATCAAACAGTCAGTGTAATGAATAGGTTTTAAATAAAATAGGTATATATACATATATATATACATACATATATATATATGTATATATATATATATATATATATATACATATATTTTTATTCAGATAATTTACATAGTGCCTTCGTAAGCACGTCTGTAGATTAGATAGAAAAAGTATAGATCTTTGTTTTTCTATATTCTGCATGAGGATATTATAGAAGTTAGTGCACTTGCTATATTTAGTTGTACAAAATACTGACGTGACACATTTTATTAATTTTTTAATGCCAGGATAAATAGTGGCAGTGACTCTCAACCAACTACCAAGTATAGTCTCTCCGTCTCTCTCCTTCTCTCTCTCTCTTTTTCTCTCAATATATATATATATATATATATATATATATATATATATATATATATATATATATATATATATACTGTATATTGCATATTTCAGCAATGTACCACGGTTTCATCCAAAAGGGCAGATTTAGACATCTTTAGTAATCTGCCCTGTTGGATGAAACCGCGGTACATTGCTGAAATATGTAATATACAGTATCTAAATAAATTATATGAGCTCTCTTATATGATCGAGCACTTTATTTGATTTATTTTCATATACAACCTGACACACACACTATATATATATATATATATATATATATATATATATATATATATATATATATATATATATATATATATATATATATATATATACGTGTGTGTCAATGTGTGTGTGTGGGGGGAATAAAAACTACTATTAAAATTTCCATCAATACCATATTAGAATTTCTATTTCTAAACACCTCAAGTTAATTTGTCACATTCATTGATTCATCTTCATAGTAACGTATTTCGAATTTTTTTATGTCATTAACTTTTAATTATTATTTCAAAAGAAAAAACGAAACGTCGATGATAATTAAACAACTTTCAGGTTCCCCCTTTGATTTTATATGGCCGTGTCTGAGCCTGCCCCTGTTATAGTTTATACGTATTAACAGTGTTTATAAAATCTGTGTAATTAGTCGTCATTAAATCATGACATCGAATGAAGTTGTTCATCCTTGTCCATTTCATGTTAGTCGATTTTGATCCAAGCAGTGTCACTTTATGCATCTATAGAATACAGATGATGTTCATAAGTGACACTGACGTTGACACATTCATCAACTCTGACTTAATATTAAATCGCGTTTTAGCCTAATTCTTAAAATGTGTTGTCTCACACACATACACATACTAAGGTTATTATTAATTAAACACTATTTTACTCATTTCTTACATATACATTGTAACTAGTCGAAGAGTTATCAACATAAGTAAAACACATGCTTGTGTTTTCGGCGTTACATAAACTAGGAAGAGTGGTATATTTGGAATTGTATGGCACGTATAGGGCGACCTAGTTATTTCCAAATGCTTATCAAAATTGACGCGTATTAAATCTAGGTTAAAAGAGGAAACACAGGTCGGCCGTCGTTCTGTCGCTTCTAATCGGCTTCAAAGAGGAAGAAAGGCTTCTATAAAGAAATCCACTTAGGCACATCACTTGAGATTGTTTCGTTACGTTTTCGCTTAACAGGCGCTACACAACTGATAAGTGGAGATCACAAGCAAGCCACACGATTCGCCTGTCTGTGCTCTCGTTCTAGGTCTCGCTCTGATGAGAGAACAAGATATGGTTGATGCAGTCTTTTGAACATATGATTTTACCTTCACTCAAACTAAATATCTTCACTGTCCTTTTAGATCAATTTTGACACTCTGATTATGTTACGCTGTGTTAGATTATCGACGTCGGGAAGCAGTAATTTCCCTTTTCGAGGGGCCACGCTTGTTTTAAACTATTACTATGAACCAGAGATGTAAGAATTTGAATATTTCAAAGTCCATCATGAATCAGAAAATAATATGGACTCGACAGACATGACAAAACGTCAATATTGCCAGTATGTTAATGTTTTTTAACATTGCATTGATACGTTAGAAACGCGTAAGATAAAGCAACTGACGAAACTGAAGGAATATTTTGAGAAATATTGCTTAAAAACGTAGGAAGTCCGAAAAAAAATAGTCGCTTCTTTAAAGTATAGCCTCTCAAATCCTTATCAATACTATATAATGGGAGTTTATATAATATGGCTGTTGTTTCAAATAATTGACACACCTACAATGGCACACACTATTACTGAACTAATAGGTGGTATAGTGCATAACTGAAGCTTGATATCAACGAGTTATGGACTTGTACAAAGTTTTGCTTGTTCCGAAAGGAATTTTTTTCCAACGTTTGTAGTGATGGTGTCGGATATAGCCTCCCTCCTTTGGCTACAATGCATCATCCATTTGAATGATATTGAGCTTTTAGGACTGTAGCGGCGAGAAATTGTGTTCACTATAACTAAAATGTTCCTCACTTTCAGATTTAAATGTTTGAACTAGTATCACCCTTTAAATATCATATGTCTACGCACGAACAGGTCTTCAACAATATCAGACTTTGATTAGAAAAAAACTACCTAAATAATATTGTGTATTAATTCTCTTCTAATGTAAAATCAGTGTGTCAGCCATTTTAGTCATACTGAGTATAAAATACCGTAGTTAATATTAATTGTTGGCAGTGGGCAGTCAAAGTGAAATGGTTCTTTTGGCTGTCTGCAAGTATACACTCGGACGGTGGTCGGAGATAAGTTGCCTGATGATTGGTCAGAGATAAAAAAAACATTTATTTACTACCTTAAATAGAAATTCTCTACGTGTTTTTTTCATTCAAAACGCATTAAAATGTTAGTAATATAAAGGTTTAGTTTATTATCAAGATATTACATATGCTACATTTTGGCGTAAGGAGCGTAACGATGCATCCTGTACTCTTTCTATTTCTAAATAAAACATCAATAATTATGTGTATCTGTCGTTCGTTTTACATTCTAATGGAAAACACTCACAATCATCAATGATCCTTACAGTAGCTCTGAAAAAGAGTAACTACTGTCAATCGCATAGTATTATACTGTCAATTGCATAGTATTATACTATATATACATCATATTTCCAACAACAATAACATCATTTGAAATATTATAATTTTGTCTCCATAAAATGCTATATATTTCATGAACATTAATGTATTATCATATGCCAAATGATAAATGTCGTTGCCTTTATGTTTTAATAAATGAGCTAAAGTGTGTGTTTCTTTTACTATTTTCTATCAGGAAAAAACTATAAAATAAACAATTTTTAATTGATGTTTGCCTATTTAATATAGAGCTAAGTTTACTATTTAAGGTACAATTTCTATGTAAAATTCAGAATAATATTTAAGAAGTGAATAATTGTTTTCCTTTGTTCAAAAAAGCAAATAATATATAGAACTCTTATAAAAGTCATGAATACTATTTCAAAAACTCAAGGAATGAGTGTTTTCAATTTTTTTTTTTTAATTTATAGCTTGATCGATATATTCGTAGAATCGACAATATATATATATATAACTAATCTATTCTAATTAGAAATATGAGTACATTGTATAAGTCTACTAGAAATATAAATTGTCTGTCCGCTTTGTTTTAAATTGTAATAGCTAATATTTTATAATTTTAATTTAAAAGTTATTACACGCATCTGCTGTCTTCTTTTTACGTGTTCCACGTAAAATTCTTATTGCATGAGTAATATAATCTGTATTTTACCTTTTTCAAAACATATCTTCATTATTTGAAATATTGTGTATTTATTAATATCGTTGTACACCTGAGTAAGATGCACGAAAGTAGAGCAAAACTATTACATAACACATATAAATGGGATTCAAGTGGCAGCTCCGTTCATGTTCATTCGACACGAATTCATTTAAATTACAGTTTATGGATGTTAATTTCACGTTGGAATCTGCTACCTTTACTGACTGAGCGTGCCACATGTTTATTACTATTTCTTTATAAACTTGCTTACGATTTTAACACTACGTTATATATGCTTTTACCCGTGTGTCTCTATCATATATATATATGTATATATATATATATATATATATATATATATATATATGTGTGTATTTTGCGGTCAAATAATTTTAACAATTTCGTATTTACAACTCAATTCTCTTCAGAGATATGCATACACATTTCTCTTGAGGATAATATCAGGGTGCAGTTTTAATCTTGATTTATTCACGTACATATCATCCTGAAACAATACAGCGATACACGACTATACTGAGATATTATGTAATATGCCACTTGGTTTTAAAATTATACTTATGAATACTTATTATGAATAACGTAAAAGAAAGGAAAAAGTGGGTGTGCATTGAAAATAATATACTGCTAGAAATGCCATTACAATATACATCATACTATTTGATGTGTTCTCATTTTCCTATAAATCACGACCAGCACATATCTGACATTAATATTTGGTATATGTACGACTTAGACGGATTTGCTATATGCAAAATAAAATTAATCTATAATAAAAGAGAACGACCCTTTTTGACCACATTTCTCAATGAGTCGAGTTTTATACATAAACATGGTAAATACCCATATATAATGTGTCTGACTGAACGGAAAACGATTTATCAGAAAAAAAACACATGGAGAGTTACACATTGAACTATTCCAATAAACATACAAACACACAATTCCGACGCAATCTTTTACACGTAAAAGGGTCAGAGATGGTATATGATTGAGGAATGCAGCTACATCTTGGGAAGTTCCGCAAAGAATATGATTCATCCCTTCACAGAGTATACATCGGGTTGCTATCTTTAATTGCCTAGAATCCCTATCCAACGGAAGATAATGTTGTAGTCGTTATCTACTTCATCGTTTTTCTTTTTAGGATAGCTGAAATCATAGATACTCATTATAAAACATTAACAGCAAGAATTCGGCGATAGACACCCTATTGAAAGAGCTGTTTATCACCAGCCTCAGTATTTTAAAAACGAACCAGTGCTTATATGAATATAGTGTGGGTTCAAGAACGTCAACTCTCAAGAACACAACGCACCGCAACGTTGTCTATGTTGACCACATCATTGTCGTATTCAAACGCAATTTAAACACATTTATCTCGAGCCGTCTCCTTAAGTAATCAAACATCCGCCGTTTCCACTAGTCGCTTTCTTTCTTCTTAATTGAGTAAGCTCTATGAACTCTCGTGCGATTATGAATGTTTCTTACCCTATGAGTTCCCACCTACCGAGGGGTAAATCCGCTCGAGAATAATGGCAAATGAAATAATGAGTTTGATGATGGCAAACAACAGGATGGCACGTATTATCATGATAGATATCGGCTGTCAGTTTATATTTAATTATAGGATAACTAACATGTATTATTGGTATTATAATATGAGTATAGCTTTTGTTGCTAATAATGAAACGTATTGCACGTTAGCTAATGATGTGAATCGTGTTTTGTAGTAGGAGTGAACTATATAGATATATCTCACAATCATTCTATATCGAGATACCCTTAAACAAGAATTGTTATTTTAAACATAAAACCATTAAATCTGCGTATTTAACGTTGTAGATGGTGGTTAACAGTGAATACTGGCAGAAAAATGGCAATGATATTTCAAACGTAAGCGTAAAATATGAACCAAAATACTATTTAATTATACTTGATACAGATGAATCGATACATACTTCTTGTTATATAGATTATTAGAGACATTTAAAAAAAACTATATCCAAGTGACAGACAGGCCACTGTAGCAATTGTCTCGCAGATTTGCTATGCGGTATCTGAAACGACGACATTGTAATAACGATTTATTTACAATTACCGTTTCACAAGTGAAGCGTTTGCCATCATCTGAAATCGACTGGTCATTTACACGTATGAGTCAATTGGATTACTGGCAAACACCCATTGTTGTATTGCGTTTCGCGGATTTGAGAAAATGCACACATACTTAATCTTGACAGATAGAAATAAAGGGATATGACTGAAAGTTTGCATTTCGAGTTAATTACATGATGCTTTGACAGTTACAAGCTAAATTGACGAACAGCAGCTGGTCCTTGATTTGCATCATAGGAATCAGTTCAATATGAAGGAAAAATGTCTCTGTATAATTTGACTTTCGGTAACTTTCTCTGTATTTATTAACGTGTAGTATGTGCAATTATTCTAACTACAACCCATGATATAAAATGCAACCCCTCACTATGCAATCCGCATGCGAAAGTCTGGAGCAATTTTCAAATTGATTATTAAATTACAAATGTGATTATATAATTTCGAGTGCTTTTTTGGTATTTATTAGTGCCATCAAACTCTTATTTCATATAAAGGGAATTTTATTAAAGAAATAAGTGGTCAGTTATGTCTCTGTGCGGGTGTATACGTAAAGTATATGAGTGTGCAGCGAGAATGGGCCTTCTTTTTAACTTATTCTAATCGTATCAAAACATTTAATCGATAAAAAAGAAATCGCGTTTCATGACATTTTAGTAGATATTATGTTTGATACGCCGGTATATGTAAATGATAAAAACTAGTCAATCGCTTATTTCATTATAACATATATTGGTGTGAAGTTGTCCAACAGTAAATAATAAATAAAGGAAGTCAAGTCGAGGATTGGTTTAACAAGTGTATTAACAAATTAAGAAAGTGACTAGCACTTAGCTAGACAGTTACACGACTGTGCTTTGTCTTCTGTGTCTCTGGTGACTCGCACTATTTATAGTGACAACCGGTACAGTTTATCCTGTGTAAGAACGGCCGGTGTAACATATATAAATATAATTAAGATAAGTTTGGTTATTTTAATCCCTCAAAATACGCATAATATAATACCGTCAATATATGTTCATAGATGTAGTATGGCTATTGTATGTGTTGATCTTATATGTTTTTTTATATACAGTAGACATATATGTATACTACTTGCTGTTTGCTATAGCATAAAATAGAGCTATATATCGAATTGTTATTCTCCTTATCATATAGGTAAATATGTGTTATTTCTGCTAATTCTGATCATATACTAACAGGTTCTACAATTATTACCCAGGTGCAAATTAGTTTTAAGATAACTTATACTTCATTGAGTTGGTATCTGTACCGTAAATTGCATGCAATAATTGTGAGTTCGTTATATACAATACAATAAATAACAGAAGTTGCATAACGATTAAATATTGAGCAAAAATCTGAGAGCAAATTGTAGAGCGTTTTTTTTTATTAATAATTATTACGTTTAAGACACAATAAGTGTAAATAAAATAAGATTCTGTTTTGTATCCTTTTAAATTACTTAACAAGTAAATCTTAATTTTCTTATATAAAAACTTTGAATAGAATGAAGTAGCAATAGTTCTACATAGAAGGGTCCCATATATATATATATATATATATATATATATATATATATATATATATATATATATATATATATATGTATATATATATGTATATATATACATATATATGTATATATATATTTATTTATCTATTCATGCATCAAATGTAAGATTCAAATTTTATCACGTTGTGGTGTTCTTAACATTTAAAAAGTGTGCACACTGTCGTAATCTGATTACTTGCGTTTACATTTAAAACACAATGTATATTTGAAAGTCACAACGGCTCAGCGGTAAAAGGCCAGGGCTAAAAATACTTACTTCGAGGTTCGTATCGTCAATTCACGCAGACCTGTGTAAGGTAACACAAAACAATTATGTACATGGATCTTACAAATATATTAATTTATTAAAATAGTTCTATGTAAACAAACAGCACTTTTTGTACACATATTTTGTAAAAGTATTTCGAACATTTCGAAGTGGTAATTTTTAAAAAAGTTATTTCTAACTTTTCATTGAGTATTTTCAAAATGTAACAGTTACTGTTTAACGTCAGTTTTGTTATATTTTCAATAATACGTTTGAATTTAAAATCTTTAAGAACATGTTTTTTTCATAATCTGGAAGAGAAGAATACATTCATATTACCATCTAGTCTAGAAAAATTCTTAAAATTCGAATAATATATCTTTTAAAAATCCTTTTAAACATTTTTGTTAAATCATTTAATTTTATTTAAACTGTTTTTCGTCGGTATCAACTTGATTTGATTTGTATCTTATGTTATATGTTTATTCACCGTTATCAAGCATTATTCATGTCCGTATTGTGTTAAATTATCTTACATATTGTTTTCAGGAAAATTATAATGATACTATAATAATTAAAAAATATAAAAACATAATTGAAACATCTTGATAAAATATATACAAACTATTAAACATGACGCTATAATGACAAAATGTATAATCAATAAAATAGAGCGGAACCAGGAAACATGGAATATTCAGACAAACTCTGAATAAGCTATCGTAAAACGAATGGAGAATCAGTATAACTGGGTTGATAAAATGGTATATTGCTAAGTTCGCAAATTACTACAGAAAGGAAATGATGCAACATCTACTGTAAACTATACACTATTCTGTATTATTCAGACACCACCTATACACATATCTCAGTCATAATTGTAGACATTATTATATTTAAAGAGAAAATAGAAACAAACTAGCAAAATACTAGCATTCGAGGTTCCAGTTTATGATACGATTATGAACGCGTTAATTTGAAGTGAATAGGCCATGGAAGTTGAAAACAACGATACTACTAATTATTACAGAAACACCAGATAATTTCTAAATAATCTGGAAAACAATAGAAAAAGAAATAGGTAAACTACGCATTGCCAACATTAACACAAAATCATATATTGTATAATAAAATAAACTTTAGAAGATTCAGATTGTTTTGTTTATAGCACACCAACAAGTAATTGTGTGCTATATATCACATTTAATTATAGTCTTGTCTTACATTTTTTAAAGTGATTAAAGTATATATTTGATTTTTATCATGAGAACATGAACGGTGTTGTTTCTTTTAGGTAGTGTTTAATTGTGATTAAACACGTTTTCGAACATTATTCCGAGTTTAGGAGCGTTATTATATTCCTGTGTTTGTACACTCAATTATACTATATTTGATTCTAAGTCGTTGTGTGCAGAACGCGAAGAGATTTGACGCTCTGTCTTAATCTGCGTATGGACATATTAGGCATTTTCGATGTTTCATCTGCTTAAAAGTATATTTTGGTTTCTATCCTCTATCTATTTCAAGTTTATCTCCCGATTTTTGGCTGATGCCAATATACATTTTTGTTTACAGCACACATAATATTTATTGCTATTTATGTTCATGTATGTCATTAGTTTAGAATTTTTATCAGTTTATCGAGTGACAACATTAAGTTTAAAATAAAGGGAACACTGTCCAACTACAACTATCACGAGAGATGGAGTAAATTTAGAATAATTTACAGGAGGTGATACAACTTGCTAACATATATATGCTATAAAGTATAACCTACTCATCTCTAAATACTTCGTTGTACTAATTCCGAGTTGTCTGAGACCGTCTAGTGGTGATGTGAAAATCGAACCGAAATAAGACAAACTCGGCTGTAAGTTTGTTTTTGATATATCAATTAGACAGAGTATAACTTCAATTCGAGGGAAACACACAGAACATCAAGAGTGAGGAGGAGCACTAGTAATCGCTTAGTACCAGAACGCGAATTTAGTCACAGTGATGTTGTAATGCAACGGGGTATGCATACGATCAGGAAGGAAATGATCTCACTAACACAAAAAAGAGACACTGTTATGTATCACCTTACATTCACTGTAACTGCTTTGTGGAATACCTAGTTATGTAAAGAAATGATAATAATAATAATAACCTTAATAGATTGAATAAAAGAATTAAATTACTATTTTCATTGAGAAATAGTACGCGTCAAACTATTTATCTGGTTAATCAATGTTCGAAAAAATAAATTATTTTGAGCTGATATTATTACCGAACACTTGCTCATAAAGATAAGATTATCTTGTTTGTATGCGGCCTTCCCAGATTAATAGCCATACACCTAACCTAATTATAATAATGGACATGAATTCGAATTACGAAAAGTACAACCTGCTTGAGATTATGAAGACTTTATACAACAACAACCAATAAATGCAACTAGTTCATAGTTTGCGAAGTTTTGAATGCAACTAAATAACATTAAAAGCAGAGATTTAGATGATGCGTCCATTCAGTCTACTACATTATGACACAGAATTGTTAAAGAGTAAGCCGTGTACATGTTTTAACGTCTGTCTGGCAGACATCACCTTCTATAAAGATGCGTGGGCGTATGCACATATAATAGTTCAACTCACACGTGGCATAGCGAATGAAACTGTTTTTAACATAAGCATGACCAACCGCCTAATTTATTTTTCTAACGGACATGAAGTCTTATAACGAAGTTTTGTTGTAGTTAACAATTAATCGATACAATGTTTCGGAATTGTTTTAATACGTGTTGACAATTTGTAGTAATTGTATTAAGCATATTGCTATGCTTATCTGAGATGTGATTCTCAACACGTCATAGGTAACGAGATCAAAACAATATATCCTCGTGGATAAAATAAAGGTGTTATACAACATCCCGTATAGATTCCAGAGTTAAGCATGAAGATCTAAAGGGCAACAATTTACAAATGACCAATATCGAGGTACCTTCGAGAGAGACGTTGTATTGATACAAAAAGATGATAATTGCACTACGAATAATACAAAAAATTGCACGCCCTTTAACAAAGAATACACGTTAATAGTCCCTCTCTTACGTTATTTTCGTCGAATGGGTTCGACTTAACTCAAATATCTTACTCCTCGTTTCAAAACATTTACCGCAAGAACCAGTCCTTTACCACAATGAACAAATATTTCCTTCCCTTTGTTTTTTATTTCTAGTCAGCTTATCACCAGGCGGAATATAAACGAAAATATCCTTTTTTTTAAAAGTGTCCTTGTCTGCTAAGCACATTACCACGGGATTGCTTCCCTGTAGGTTACAACTTGGCCCGTAACAAGCACAATTTATACGGTTACTTGTCATGAAACTTCTTGTATGTATTCGAACTTATTCCCGACAATCATAGCATTTTCTCGATAATTATATTTATGTGAGTCTTGATAATGATAAATTCTAACCCATTGAGCAATAAATAATGAGACCAATAATGCAGGAACGGCGGGACAGTTATAAAAGTAGGGGGTTTTCCTAAAAAGTGGGGGGACCGGTTAAACACATGCATATAATTTAATGTACCCTCTCTTGGATAAAAAAAACTCATACTCAGAAAGTTTAAACATTCTTTAAGATCAATAGACGCTCGAAATGCTTTCTCAGAGTTTTTAGCAGATATATCTTTGCCACCAATAGTTAAGGAAACTAACATCCTCACCTTATTGGTAAAATTACTCTATTGGGAACCTTTATCTTCTCATTACGAACGTTCACTTGCTGAAGAAAGGAATTACCAAAAAAAACAATTCTTTTTACTAATGTTATCTTTTTTGTTCTTTATTATGGTGCCTCGGCTTAGCTGTATGCTGAGGAAAACTCGTATTGTATGACGAAATAAGCACTTACTGATTCTATTAAAACGCGTGCGAAAAGGACATGAGATTAAGTCCCGTAGGAAACTATTTCCGACTTAGCCACTTTACTTGCACGCTTCGGAAATATAACGATCGGAGCGGACGTGATAAAAATATCGTAATGTAAAAATACCACAAAAAAAATGCAAAAGTCACAAAAATAACACTTACCAAATTTACCAAGGCAATTCAGGAAACGCGGATTTAGATTTCAGAGTGTGGATACATATTCTTGATAGGCCAATGATCAACAAAGCTTATTCTTGAGAACTATATCACCACTATGGTGTCAAACGATATATATATATATATATATATATATATATATATATATATATATATATATATACATATATGTATATATATATAATATTTAAAAATAAATATTAAATGATAGTTATCTACAAACGACGTCGTTTCGAGCGTAAGCTCTCATCAATATAGGGTTGGTTCCGTTAGAAGTGTAGAGTAAAATTGCTAACCTGCATCTAAATTCAAGTTCTGTCTGAATAAACTAAGATGTGCATATCTTATTATTAATAAAATAAATAAACAATAACATCAAAATCAAAATACATAAATAACACTACCCATTTAATTCCATATACATAATAGTCATTTCAAATTATAATGTGAAATTCGAAAATACCACTAAACAATTCTTTTAACGTCATATGTCGCACCGTATTTTTTGCTGAATTCTAACGACTATGTTTTCATTTGAATAAACAACACTCATTATATGTCATCCACATATTTAAAATTAACAGGTATATTCTCTCCAAAATCAACGAACCAAACTTTTTTTAAATATTTGTACTTAATTATGAATACTTAAATGATATGAGTTGATGAATACTTAAATTATATTTTTGTCCCTTCTATTTTTCATTTTTTCATTACGTTTGCATCCTATTTCTATTTTATCATATACATATATATATATATATATATATTACATTTGAACTTATAAACATTAAAAATACATATGACTAGTGACCTACACCTAAACATTTTGTTTATATCTAAACGGTAAAACAAAAGATAGGTGTTTATGTATTCATCAACGTTTTGTCTTTATTGTTAGACTTCCTCAGGATGATAGTTTGAATATAAATGGCATGCAAGTACATAGAAGTTTGAGATTCACATGCTGGTGAGATGAGGGGATATAACAGCCGTAGCTACTATGACACCCATAGAGTCTGAGATCTGAAAGTCAATGGTCGAGAAAGATGCAAATGACTATGAAACGATTTATGTAGACAAGCTTGAGACAGCTCTTAAACGGGGAGGGGTGATAATAGAATTGAAATGGCCTTAGGATGGGAGAGGTGAAAGGGGGGGGGCTGATATTTTTGTTGTGGTGACATATGGGATGAATTTTAAGAGGATAGGGAAATAGGAGGGAGTGGCAGACTGTGTGTTCAAAATGTAAGTGGGATTAGGGTTGATGAGAAAGGCATATAAAAAGGTAAAGCCAACTTTGAAAATAGGGGTGTGATGATAATATGAGGTGTACTATTTTTGCGGACTGGGGAAGGGAGGGTGAAGGGTACTGACCAGGTTGCTATATCAAGAATGTGTGCGCATATGTGGTTTTGTAAGAATGTGTAAAAGTGTGCGAGAGACGACAGGGGTTGGCTTGAGAGGAAAGAAAATAATTTAAATTTCAGGAAAACGATCATTAAAATGTGGTTTCGTTCAAAATTATATCGATGGCTTCAGGGTAAATTGGAAGAAAATGGGTTAAAATATTTATATTGTGGTATGGATGTGTAAATTATGTGTATTTGGGGTTAAATGGTCTAAATTTGTAGTAGCTGATTCATAAGTACGCGAGTAAGTGTGAAGAAGAAGTCAGCACATAAGTGTACATGCGAGGAGTTGCATATATGTGCAAGTGTGAACGATACAAAGAAACATTTGCCGTGGTCTAGGTTTAAGTTTTCTTATTTGGAGGATAGATTGTTGAAACAATTGTGCTGTTTGATGGTGTTAGAGTCTGTAATGAGTGCTGTTTCAAGTATATATATATATATATATATATATATATATATATATATATATATATATATATATATATATATATACTAGTAAATATATGTTCATTCTGGTGGCATATTTCCTAGTCTGGCAAAATCATATCATGATGAATGAATACACTGCCCTTCAAAGGAGGGGGGATTTACTGAAGATTATATCATGATGAACGAACACTACTCCTACTAAGAAAAGTAGGAGTTTATGCATGGGAGGGTGATATACTGACAACATGATAGTTAGTACATTATAATTACAGATCAAGTACTTCCCTTTAACTAGCTTTTCTGAATAAAGATAGATGTCTTCACATGTTTGCATTACGTACGATATGTCAGACGGATTTCATTAAAGGCTGACTTTAAAAATCAAACACACTAACGTTATATGGAAGACATTCGTTTAAATAACATTATATGTTTCATAGTTCATCTCTCTTGTAAAGTAAATAACGTTTTCCACTTACCGTAAAACAATAGACCTGTGAGAATAATATATTTCTCATGTAATATGAAAAGGACTGGACTACTAGAATACACGCATAGCGCAATAATGTCTTCTATTATCCAGATTTGTGGTGCAATACATTCGAGATGTGACTGTTAAAGGTGTTTGCATGTGACAGTCCATTTCTGTATGAATATCGGCGTAAATACGCTTGTCAAATCTAACCACATGACGTCGGCTTGAAAAAAAACAATTTTCTCTAGATTTAAATACATATATATATATCTATATATCTATATATATCTATATATATATATATATATATATATATATATATATATATATATATATGTGTGTGTGTGTGTGTGTGTGTGTGTGTGTACAGAGAGATTTCCATTTACACGAAACTATTTCGCCGTCTTTGTATTTCTCAATTTCTGTATACATCTCATTCTTTCTTTTCAAGATTCGAAACGCGGGCCTGGTGTAGTCGCAATCGTTCGTATTTACCGGCTTATACGAGCATAGACACAACTATAATATATATTTGTTACATGAGAGTTAAGAAAATACTCATTTATAGGTTTGATTATTAATGCATTTTACAGTGTACACTAGTAATATTCTCACACCAAAGTAAAACAAAATAGAAAAAAGACGGTAGTACATAGGGAGATGGCCCTATGACTACACGCCATATCTTATATCACCCCTACCTCTAAAAGAAGGATGTAGTAGCTGGGTCAATGGCCCCTATCTCCCTTAAAATTCATGAGGTTATAATTGGGAGGTTATCTAAGTACGACAGACACAGGTCTACGCTACCAACCCTCATTAATAAGATGATACACTAATAGATAAATTATGTATTTTATTTATTTGAAATGGCAACCAGTAAGAACAATTTGTTACGGTCCTTTCGCTTTTCTTGTCTAAGCAAAAAGCGTACTATATGTTTGAAGAATGCAGGCACTTGAGGCGTTTTGCTATCGACGAAAATCGTATGAGATAATATGAAATTGGCAAATTACGACTGTATATTAAAGAAGATATATATATATATATATATATATATATATATATATATATACAACTATACACTACTATAAATATCCATATATATATATATCTATATCTATATATATATATATATCTATATATATATATATATATATATATATATATATATATATATATATATATATAAAATTCCTTCTTCAGGGGTGACCAGTATTGAGTCATTTTTTTTTTCATCAAAAAACAAGAATAAAGAAACTTATTTCTTTGTTAATTTGATAAACGTCTTTGATGGTACGACGTCATCGCCGTGCTGTTATGAAATGGCGGGTAGGATTCAAAAACCGGTGTCGAACGAGAGATGCGTTAGCACGCTGTCAAGTTATGTGTGTGTTTATCGTTCAAGTTTTAAAGTATTGCATGGAAAGTTAATAAAATTGAGATATTAGCCAAATTAGCAATACACGATTAATTTCTTTTTCTTACATTAATCCTATCGATTATGGAATAAAATTCCTTCTTCAGGGGTGACCAGTATTGAGTCATTTTTTTTTTCACTAAAAATCAAGAATAAAGAAACTTATTTCTTTGTAAATTTGATAAACGTCTTTGATGGTACGACGTCATCGCCGTGCTGTTATGAAATGGCTGGTATGATTCAAAAACCGGTGTCGAATGAGAGATGTGTTGGCACACTGTCAAGTTATGTGTGTGTTTATCGTTCAAGTTTTAAAGTATTGCATGGAAAGTTAATAACATTGAAATATAAGCCAAATTAGCAATACAAGATTAATTTTTTTTCTTACATTAATCCTATCGATTACGGAATAAAATTTCTTCTTCAGGGGTGACCAGTATTGAGTCATTTATTTTCATCAAAAAACAATTGCTAATTTGGTTTATATTTCCATTTTATTAACTTTCCATGCAATACTTTAAAACTAGAACGATAAACACACACATAACTTGAATGCGTGCCAACGCATCTTTCGTTCGACACCGGTTTTTGAATCCTACCCGCCATTTCATAACAGCACGGCGATGACGTCGTACCATCAAAGACGTTTATCAAATTAACAAAGAAATAAGTTTCTTTATTCTTGTTTTTTTATGAAAAAAAAAATGACTCAATACTGGTCACCCCTGAAGAAGGAATTTTATTCCGTAATCGATAGGATTAATGTAAGAAAAAAAAAATTAATCTTGCATTGCTAATTTGGCTTATATTTCAATTTTATTAACTTTCCATGCAATACTTTAAAACGTGAACGATAAACACACACATAACTTGACAGCGTGCCAACGCATCTCTCGTTCGACACAGGTTTTTGAATTCTACCTGCCATTTCATAACAGCACGGCGATGACGTCGTACCATCAAAGACGTTTATCAAATTAACAAAGAAATAAGTTTCTTTATTCTTGTTTTTTGATGAAAAAAGAAAAAAAAATGACTAAATACTGGTCACCCCTGAAGAAGGAATTTTATTCCGTAATCGATAGGATTAATGTAAGAAAAAATGAAATTAATTTTGTATTGCTAATTTGGCTTATATTTCAATGTTATTAACTTTCCATGCAATACTTTATAACTTGAACGATAAACACACACATAACTTTACAGCGTGCCAACGCATCTCTCGTTCGACACCGGTTTTTGAATCCTACCCGCCATTTCATAACAGCACGGCGATGACGTCGTACCATCAAAGACGTTATCAAATTAACAAAGAAATAAGTTTCTTTATTCTTGATTTTTGATGAAAAAAAAAATGACTAAATACTGGTCACCCCTGAAGAAGGAATTTTATTCCGTAATCGATAGGATTAATGTAAGAAATAAAAAATAATAAATTAATCTTGTGTTGCTAATTTGGCTTATATTTCAATGTTATTAACTTTCCATGCAATACTTTAAAACTTGAACGATAAACACACACACACACACATATATATATATATATATATATATATATATATATATATATATATATATATATATATATATCTTGTTGAACAGGAGTGCCAACTTCTGTTTTTTCCCTTCGTGATCCAATCTTTCTATTCGTCGAACAATAGATATTGTACTAATAACCAAGGAGTGTAGGAAATCTCTATATTTGACGCAAACGTTTTCGACCATCATTGGTCCTCTTAAGGCGGATGATTGAACAATGCAAAATAAAATTGGTGAATTTATTTAAGAATACGTTTCCATGTGATTAAACACATTAAACACATTCAACAGCATTTCAACACGCCTTCGCATCCCTCATAACGGGCATGGTTTATGTTGGGCTTTTTTTAATTCAATGAACAATGCTTCCATTATGGGGAGGCGAATCCCGCAAAATGATATATCCAGGATGGATGTACTACCGGTTAAAATATTTTTTAAATTATCTTTGGAGATGTTATGTGCTGTAAACTGTTTGTAGATGGAGCTTTGAGCGGAGGTCAGATGGCAAGTTAGTCGACGTGAAATACTGGTTCTAGTCATGCCAATATACATGTTGTTGGCGGAAACCCATTTTGCGATAGGACATTTAAACACGTATATGGCATTACTAGTTTTTAGTAACCCATTATCAGTAGGATTATTTTTTATTAGTAAATTGCTAGTTTTTACCATTTTATAGTAAATAATAAATCTAATTTTAAAGTTGTTATCTGCAGGGGATATATATTTATGTATAATATTTTGAATGATTTTTTCATTTACTTAATGGTTGGAGTGCATCTGATTGCAATAGAACAAGTTTATATGATTATGAGTAATGTTGTTGTTAGTGTTTTTATTCATGGCGGTTAGTGTGTTTTTATTTATGGCGGTTAGTGACTTTTTTATTTGTTGATCTACTATATAATTCGGGAAGTTATTGTTAATTAATGTCTGTTTGATATATATATATATATATATATATATATATATATATATATATATATATATATATATATATATATATACTAAAAATATAATCGTCACAAGACGGATCATATTCACTGCACATAACATTTTTGAACAACTTACAAGGATTTAACTCAGGATCTAGATTCGACAAAATATGGGAGATCGAATACATCTCTACTTTTTACTTAACCCGATGAACTATATATATGACATCAGAAATATATATATATATATATATTTATATATATATATATATATATATATATATATAGAGAGAGAGAGAGAGAGAGAGAGAGAGAAAGGCGAACGTGTGTTGAATATATCCTTATAATACTCAAATCAAAATAGCTTATTCTATAGAACAATATAACAGTGTAAAATACTGTATATAGAGTAATCTGCAATATACAAATTTACATATCGCTTGTTAGCATATTTTAAAAACAATTTCTAATGAAATTATATTCTGTAATATACATTTGTAATGTTCATTTTTATATTTGCTAGTATATACGGAATAGTTCTCTGTGATGTCGCTGGGGTGCTGATTATAGACTCTGAACTTTGAGACAAGCAACACGGCTATACAACTATAAAATACAATGTTTGTATTACGATACAGTTAAAATTAATGACAAAGAAAAACAACTGATTCAAGAAATTACTATTTTATCATCATATGAGTGTGGGTAATGTAGTATCAGTTGTGTTTTAATGAAAATAACATCCCCGGAATCACATCTGTTTTATCAAGAGTTAAGCTTATCCTCTTTCATTATACGTCATTCATTGGAGAAGAGTAGTATATGATTTGTTGTCACAGGAGTGCCTTCAAAGTGAATACCTAGCCATTGAAGGGAGGGGGGCTAGGTTACAAGTTTACTTGGCCGGTTGTGCCTTTATTGTGCTGCTTTGATAACAGCACAACTTTGAAGCGCTTGATTTCTGGCATTATATACTTAAATTTAACAGAGTTGACAACAAGAATGACAACGTCAAACGAATTTTAAGTGCCTTCACCCTTTTCTCTATGTTTTAAACTGTTTTCCGAACTAAATCCAAAGAGTGTGATGAGCACATTGACACAGAAATCACGTTTTCGTACGTCATAGTATAGCCCGGCTTATGTGAAATATACATCATCATATTCGGTGTAATGTAGGTTTTATAGGTTGGCATGGGTTGGACCGCTTTTAGATATTGACTTCCGAACTAACCTATCTCTCCTCGAGTATTTATCTATCCTTCTTTCTGATCAGTTCCGCCCATATGTTTTTTAGCCTAAAATGTACATTATGCAGAATGATCTCATTTACTTTCTTTCCAGACTTATATATATATATATATATATATATATATATATATATATATATGTGTGTGCATAATAATTATAATAGTGTTCATAAATAAACATTAAATTATATTTTACAAACATACGAAGTCGTTTCAAGCTTTCCGCTCTAATCAGTGTAGGAAGTGGCAATTACAGACGGTCACAAGTCACGCATCCGGTTCACAGAGTAACTGATGATTCTGTACAGCTTCGCCTTACACTCTTGGGCATAGGAAATTCGCACGTTATATTGAGTAATACAGTTATTTTTTTATTCCCATTGCGACGGGTGGTAAATAACAAAACAAGATTACAGGACTCAACCAATGCTTCGGCGCCTTGCTTTGACGCTTTTGTGTCTCTTTTTTAAAAACATCTCCATAAGTGCTACACTATATTTTTAATAGGGAGTTTTAATAAGATTATTTATAAATATATATTAAATTATATTTTAATTTATATTCATAAACTATATATATATATATATATATATGCATATATATACACACACACATATATATATATATATATATATATATATATATATATATTGTATTTAGACAGCATTATTTATTTTTGCGTGCATTGCAAAACGTAACATAATTATTTTACTTCATTACACCTATTTGTTATTTGATCATTTTTTCTTGATGATGTTTTCAGTGAATAAGCAAGTAGTGTATATGTTTCTTTAACACATTCGATTCTTTGTCGAATCAAATTCAGCTGACAAATACAAAATAACAAACAAGATAAGGAACAGAAGAGAATTAGAAAATGCAGCTCAGAACGCGAATGTAAAGTTTTTAGACGTCAACACTAAAAACCGTTACCAAAGAAGGTTGTAGATATTTTTGGAAATTCTACTTTTTTTCTACTAGCGTTTTTGTTCATTTTTTGTGTTTGCTTAACATTATTCGACAAAGAAACTAAAGCGCCATTAATACATAGGGGCATTCATTATTTTCTTTCAGAATAGAAAGAGAAATTTAGGAAATAGGTCAACTATGTCTCTTGGAAGTTCAATACCCTACATATGCTGCGTATTTTATAATAAAACCACATGCACGTAATAAAATATATTAGCCTATTGTAGTATACTCACTTAGTTATTATGTAAGTTTAAAAGGCAATCAGATGTTCGCTAGAGGTTAATAGTAAATAAGTACGTTATATTCGAACTGTATAAGTATAAGTACTTCATCATGTAAAGGTTTACTGGGAATACAATGAAGTATCCATAAACCACTGCACTGATACATATTTGTATCGCAAAAAAAATGAAACAACTTATGTACATTATCCGAAAATAAACAGTATTACAATAAGCTATTCGACTACTATATAAGAAGAAATGTCATTATAGTGTGGTCATTAGAAGTATTACAGATAATCGTGTGTGAATAGAATAGGGAAATTACATTTAATTTAAAGATACACATGTAATACTGCTTATTTGTCTTATACATACATTATATATCGTGAATGCTGGTCAGTTAACATCACAAACACTAATATCGTAATCAAGAATAAAGAAATAAGCATAATTAATTTCATAATATGTCCCTCCAATAAATATGATGGAAGCAGACGCGACGGATTCCACAAAAAATTGTCATGAAAAGTCAGAGTTGATTAAAATACCGACGAAACAGCGCAGTAACTGGAGTCAAGGGAAGTTTCATTTTAACCCAATCTCAGTGGAGGCCAAGTATCGCTGCAAGCGAGTCATCAATTGTAAGGTGCTCTTGCGATAACGCAAACTCATTTGCAATGTTTACCTAAAGAAGAGGACCCTACTGGAAATCTAGTGAGATATATTTTACTCGGTATCCAGGGAACAGAACCGGTTATTATCAGTAAAAAAATAATAAATGTTAAAACAATCTGTTTATCACATAAGTTAAGGCAATTCAAATCAGACACGAGTTCGTGGAAAAACAGTCTACTTGGAACTATGCACATATATTTGATTTACACATGGAAATGGTATTGGAAAATTAAAAACGACGTTCTTTTGCACCATAATAATAACACAGAAAACACGCACCACGAGCCTACATACAAAAATAATTAAATATCATACGCGAAACGGACTCAAAAAACGAGTAAATGAAGAAACACCTCAATAAAAAAATACAGCGATAATGGAAATATAATAATGTACTACAGACCGATAATATTCCGACTTGCCCTGTTGAAAAATTTAACGATATAGTTTAGTGCATATTTCAAGTACTAATTTACCAACTATGATCTACTGTCCGACAAACTGAAAATATGTTTGATTTCCAAAAAATAAACGAAGGATTTTATATGCATCGATGAAAAGTAGTCGGAAGTAAAATAAAAAAATATGGGCATAGCCAATACATGGATCCATTTCTAACAAACATACAGCAGAGTATCCCAAACTATAACAATTCAATGATTACAACTGTACACATAGAAAATTGTACTAACAACATAAAAACAACAGCAAACTAAATAAAGTGATGAATAAATGAATAAAATAATAATAGTACTTATACTAATAAAAATACTACTACTATTACTACTAGTACTGCTACTAATAACAATAATCATCATCATCATCATAATAAAAAGAAGAAGAATAAGAATAAGAAGAGACCCGACGCGTGGATATATTAGTACACTGGAAACGGGGCAATCTACAGCATTTCGATCACGAAGGCAAATGCCACACCCGTAAACTATAGACAGTACTGGAATAATAATAAAAAAATCCTCTCGACCATAGATACACAAACAAGATAAACTCATACAAACAAGGAGACCGGATTTCATAATAGTCACCAAGAATGAAACATCCTGCCGAATCGTAATTGTTGTCGTTCCAGCAGGCCACAGCGTGTAGATCAATGAGAAAGAAAAACGAAGCAAATACACAGAAGTTGCCAGAGAACTGCACGGGATATAGAGAATGAAGAAATTCAGTATAATACCAATAATCGTAGGAGCACTAAGAACAGTATAAACATTACTGGAACATAGATTACGATAATTGGAAGCAAGGAGATACTTAATACAATAAAAAGGTTGGTAATGATCCAAACATCTGCAATCTTAAGCAAAATTGTTGAATGCGAAAACCAATCCCATGAGTTACGAACGGAATACCAGTCACATAGAAGTTACAAAAGGAATACTTGAAAACAACAGGAATAGCTCCACGTGACATACTAAGAACGGGAACGGCAATACATTTCATAAACTGCACCACCCCAGCAAAAGAAGTCATGCCACCAGCTTGAACTGATACACTACAAAATATTTGTGAAGGATTATCAATGATGGACACCCATAGAGCGAGAGCACTAACCACGCCTCCACTGCAAAAGTGCAGAGAGTACTAGGACCTTTGAGAGATTTTTGCCACACTAATCTTAGAAGAAAACGAATAATCGTTACCAGCAAGAAATAAAAGGTAGGTGACTGTTGCGATACCGCGAAGTCCTTTGCGGTCGTTATCGAAAAGAAGGGGAAAGTACTTGAAATCTGGGAAGACTTATTGCCACTAGACTCCAGAGAACACCGCCAGCTGTTGTTGCCGGGCAATCACTGACGATGACTTGTGTGATAATGTAACGATAAGGAGATGTTTTAAATCGTGACTAAGGTGTTCTTAAACTAGTTTTTCACGCGTTCTTGATTATGCGTGCGGATATGGAGGTTCGAGCGTTCACTATACGTCTATGAAAGTGTGGGTGTGCCGCGTTTTTTCTTGTTTTTTTTCGTGTTTTCTCACACAAACGTTCGTTACAATTTAAAGCGTCATTTAACTGTTACTTTTAATATTCATCCGTCACTTCTTTCACAGTGTTGAGTTTTCGTTGATATTCATTCTTCTCATTTGTGACCGCCTAATCAGCGTATCTCTTCGTACACACTTTATTTAACTTTACAAACAAGAGTCCGGATACATATTTTGAGAGTTTCAAAGCATATTTTACGTATCTTCTCTGGGTCAAAAGAAGAAAGAGAGAGAGGGTCTGTAATATCTTGAATGTCTCTGTAATATCTTCTTTCTTGCTTATCTTGTTATAGATAAATTTCAGGGACAGGAAAAAGAGGGTGAGATTCTCATCTTCGTCTCATCTGAGACTTTACTTCAACTTGTTAGATCATTCTTCATTCCATCAACCGACTGCCTCGAAACTCTTTTCGTTTTACATTACAAAAAATTACGCCATCCCGCCTCAATCTGTCGACCCTATGACTTCCCTTTATTGACAGCAATCCTTTGTTCCATTGGTCTTAAGTTTACCTATATGTTACTCACTCGTGGAAAAACAGATTCGTTTCCCCAAAGTTTGACTCAGCGCGACATGCACCTACCTTGATTATGTCGACCGCAGTCCTAATTAATACTAGTTGTAATACATGTTGTTTACCATATATATTCTCACAAACATAACTCCTAGAAATGACATAATAATAATAATAATAATAATAATAATAATAATAATAATAATTATAATCATAATAGTTGTAATAATAGTAGTAGTAATAATGGTCATAATAATACTATTAATAATAATGATAATAATAATAATACAAAATAACAAATAATTCGAAAAATACAATACTTATAATAGAACCGTCTGTGATATCACTCTGCCCCATATTTTTATATCTATCTATCTATCTATCTATCTATCTATCTATCTATCTATCTATCTCTCTATCTCTCTCTCTCTCTCTCTCTCTCTCTCTATATATATATATATATATATATATATATATATATATACATAGATGTGTGTGTGTGTGTATGTATGTGTGGATTAAGAAAAAAAAATTCGTTTCATCGAATCACATGTGTATAAAAAGACCTTGCTGCATAAATACATATATACATGCATTATATATATATATATATATATATATATATATATATATATATATATATATACATATATATATATATATATATATATATATATATATATATATATATATATATATATATATATATATATATATATATATATATATATATATATATGTGTGTGTTATTAAAAATAACCGACAATTTTTGTCTGGTTATTTTAGTATTGATCCCTTCAATTTTCCAGATTAAAATCTTAATCTCGGAAGAAAATTGGCTGATTAAACTGCCGTAATGTACATATTGGTCCAGAGTACTTTCTGAACCGTCTGGGTATCGTCAGTGCAATAATGACAAACAGGTAATGATCTTGAGTGATATTTATAATTAATTATGGTGGGAAAATTTTAATATGAAACTATATTTATAAGGTATGATAAGCATTTAAGTATATATCTTCCGAGATTAAGATTGTAATCCGGAAAATTCAAGGGATATATACTAAAATAACCAGACAAAAAGTGTCGGTTATTTTTAATAATAGGTGTCTTAAGGAAAAAATGCTGCCTCGATATACATATATATATATATATATATATATATATATATATATATATATATATATATATATCGTATTATATTCCCAAGTATATTCTATCCATGGGTGTTAAGAACAATGCACGGTTTTGTATCGAAGATAACCCATTAGTCAGTGAAAGATGTGTCCGCACATCAACTCGTCCCTTGCGTGATTGCATATTGGACGTGTTTGTTAATTATACTTGATTAATAACCACAGAAGATTTTCCATAAACCATCATTAAATATTAAGTCAGTTATTCACACAATATCATAAGGACATGTTTAAAATAAGCATCAAAAACTTGATCATCCACAGCGCAAGTTAAACACGATTTACTGTAAAACACAGTCTCTATAAAAAAAGATCATCACTATATATATATATATATATATATATATATATATATATATATATATATGTATATATATGTTAGACGACGTGTAGCCCTGCTAGTTCTAAATGGGTTACCATTTAGGAATAGCAGTTTCTGTTTATATTTTCCCGCTTATCTCCTCATCGTATCCAGTTGTCCGGCACTTCTCCTTTCTATCGAATTGATGCTGTTCCGATTTAAGAGAGATGTGGTTATTGATTGCGCAACCTTTGCTTTACAATTACAGGCGTTGCCATCACACAGCAGGTATCAATTGCCTTTCAGGACTGAACGGAGGTCATATATATATATATATATATATATATATATATATATATATATATATATATATATATATATATGAATTATCTCATATATATGCTATACTACTAAACTATTTTCACAATCTTATAATGAGTAAGTAGTACATCGAATGTAATTATTTTGTATTCTATTTCAAGAATTCGTGTGAGAAAATATCCGCCGACATCATCGGAGGAGAATAGAATGCCCGTCTTCAGAAAACATTATTCCATGCTCATCTAGGTGAAATCAAATGATCAGTCCAGAGGGACATACGTCGCAAATTTGACCAGAAGAGACATCATTAACCTTAGCAATATCGATAAGCAGGAGAAAATGAAAGAAAAGGAAACGTCGCTATTTCTAAATAATTACACGAGTAATGAGAAAGTTTCCATCAACAATGTTGAAATGAATGTACGTCCCCTGAGATTCTAGCGTTCACTAATTTTACACTCGTCCCAGAAGTGTGCCAATACTCTAGTTCATTCGATATCAGGTTGTGTTCTGTCAGACGCCAAACTTTGTATGGTTTACAATATTTTGAGATATTCAGCATATATGGATATGCTGGACCAAGTAAAATAAATAGATAATCAAAAGAACTAAGTATGAGTTATATAACTAAGTGTAAAATGTCACTAATATTACTTAGTCCTCTTTACAAGTTAGATGAATGTGTTAAAATAAATATCCATGAACTATAATGTTTATATAATAACAAGTCCCAACATACAAAATTCACATGGCATTCGAAGATGAATTTACATGAGGTGGTCATAGATAGAAGAGTTTTCTGCGAGCACCTTAAATGAGGAAGGACATTGACACAGTGGGAATACTTTATGAAGACGAGTCAATAGGACATGGTTCACATTGGATTTACAAAATGTTTATCTTTTAGTATGTTACGAAGTAGTGTAGCGACAACGTGTTCTACATGTTGGAAGTTCTAGGTCTGAAATTATGTTCATTGTATTAGGTATATAGTGGAATAAATAATGCATTTTGCAGTGTTGGCAGAGAGACGAATTATTTCCGTCAATGTGTTACATTGGAAACAGGGGATAAGAAGCAGTCAGTCCAAGACTATGTAAAATAGATCAATGAAGTCTTCTCTGTAGGAACACTTCTTTAAGCAAAGTAAATTTGAAAACTCCGACTTGTACTATTCTATGAAAAAAGGATGTCCTGGGCGGAATACCCCATGATGCTACAGTATTATACAGTGTGTAGTAGTGCCTGCCTGTTATAGAGGTGCATTATTGCATCAGTATTCAGGTACTTACTGAAGCCGCAGAAAATTCTAACTATTTTTTAGCAACGTTGGAAACTAGTTAGATGTAAGTTTCTTTTTTCTTTGAAACCAGGTAGTATGCCCAGTTCTAGGCAAATGTAGGGGTTTATTGAGGACATAACCATACATTTTACCTAAAAAAAACGAGCCGGAAAGCGCTGGTGGTAAAACAATACATGCTTATTTATGAATTTATTACACTCTTTTAACCCCATCTTTTTTGTATTAAGTGCACTAATTTGTTAACTAAGATAACTATAAAAAGAATACTGCTCTGTTTTAAAGTATGTGTTTTTAATACGGACAACCAATCAATGTTCAAACCAAAACATACTATTTAACCAATCTTGAGTAAATTGCAGGTTTATAACATATTTAACATTATCAATATATAAATTGCATAGATTACCGGTGAGATATAACAGAGTGATTGGCAGTTTGGTCGACTTTGAGAATATAAACAATAGTAAAGTGTTCTTTTTCGATATTTCAAACGATACATTGTCTAACATGTATCTTGTACTGCGTCATGAGTGTCCTCTGTAGAGTTGTTAGAGGCATTATTTATATATATATATATATATATATATATATATATATATATATATATATACATATATATATATATACATATATATATATATACATATATATATATATATATATATATATATATATATTATTAAAAATAATTCTGGGAACATGAAAATAAGCAGAACTATCAACCGAAACACGCCGAAAAAAGGCAAAGAAATCACATCTTCTTATGCAGCATGTCTTTATAGTTATCCGAGATCTAGTAATTAACCTTGATAATGGAAATGTATTTATCCTTTTTAAGTCTAGAACTAAAACACACTCATCTACACTCCTCAACGTCTAATCACTTTGATATGTCAGCATACACCGCGAGTCAATACTCTGAAAAACATATGCTCCGGTTCGGAGTCCATCAGAGATCACATCAGTGACGCACCATGGACGGACACCTTCTCACTCCCTGCAAACCAGTGTGCAAACGAATTTACTGAATGGGTCAAAGCAGGCATTGAAGCCTATGTCCCCATGCGAAAATTCTTTAGTAAGCCTCACTCTCCTGAATGGTTCACCTCGGAATGTGCAGTTGCCATTTCCGAGAGGCAACAAGCATTCCGTAAATTCGGCTGCCATAAGTCAGCTACTAATAGAAATAAGTTTATAGAGTTAAGAAATAATTGCAAGGCCCTGATAGTAAACGCGAAGAGAAAGTATAATGAGTTAACAAAAAAACGAATCTAGTCACAGAAATTAGGTACTCGTGATTTCTGGAGAATCACCAATAGTGTAGTGAATAATGGTCAATCAACGATTCCCCCACAATCAAACCACAATGATGTCGCTCGCACGGCCACTGATAAGGCTCAACTACTTGCCCATCGCTTCGCTTCTAACTCTACTTTGGACTCAGATAACCACCCCCTCCCAAAATTCCCTTTGCTGACCGAAGCCACACTTGATAACCTGGTCATCACTCCATCCCAGATAAGATACATCATAAAAAACATTGACACCTCCAAAGCTGGTGGGTCTGATCTTATACCAGTAATAGTAATAAAGAAATGCTCTGCTGAACTTACCTCTGCCCTCTCCAAACTCTACAATAAGTGTCTAGGTGAATCTAACTTCCCTGATAGCTGGAAAATTGCCACTGTGGTACCAGTCTACAAGCACTCTGGAAATAGAACCGATCCTCAGAACTATCGCCCAATCAGTCTGCTACCGATCTTTGCTAAAATCTTTGAATCCCTAATTATTCTAGCGATAGTACGGCACTAAGTTAATGCTAACCTCCTTTCCGACAGCCAGTATGGATTTAGACAAGAACGATCTACTGCAGACATACTAACGGTCATCTCTGAGCGCATGTGTCATGCACTCGACGGGGCAAGAGAAGCTAGAGCAGTAGCGCTAGATATATTCAAGGCCCTTGACAAGGTTTGGCATAAAGGGCTTCTCCTGAAAATACGCTCATACGGTATTACTGGGCAATTATTTAATATAATTAGATCCTTCCTAGACAAAAGGAAAATCCAGGTTGTCCTCGATGGCCGCTCATCTATGCAACATGACATAAATGTTGGTGTACCCCAGGGATCTATCCTTGGACCCTTGTTGTTCCTGATCTATATAAACGATCTCCCTGATGGCATAGCGTCTGAGATTGATTTATTTGCTGATGACACCACCCTTTACTCTCGCCATGTTGGTAAAACCGACGCAATCATATCCGAGGCAATGGCTTAATCTTTAGAAAATGACCTCAAGGCTGTAGTGGATTGGGGCCATAAATGGTTGGTAACTTTTAATGCCGCAAAGACAAAGCTCATTTCCTTCAATAATTACAAAGAAACCTTTGCAACTACCGATGGTCATGGCAAATAACACCCTACCTGAGAGTTCATCATTCAAACTTTTCGGATTAACCTTCACAAGTAACATGAATTGGAACAGATACATTGAAGACATTGCCAAGGCCGCCGCTAAGAAGGTTGGCTCCCTCTACCGTGCTAGTAAACTCCTCACACTTGGCATTATCCTGTATCTCTACAAAGCCACCATCCGCTCATGCATGGAGTATTGTTGTCACATCTGGGCTGGCGCATCATCTACTAGTCCTTCCCTCCTTGACAAGGTCCAAAAAAGAATCGCCAACCTAATAGGTCCCTCACTGTCAACCAAGCTCTAGCCTCTGTCCCATTGCCGCAATGTGGCATCCTTGTGCTTGTTTTACAAATACTTCAATGGATTATGCTTCGATGAATTGGCTACTCTGGTGCCCCCTCGACGAAAATTCACTAGACTAACTCGACAATCAACTAAATCTTATTCATTCACTGTGGAGGTCCCCAGATGGCGGAGAGCCTTCTACTATAATAGCTTTTTTTCTTCGTACTGCTGGCCTCTGGAACATCCTTCCTGCCCCCTGTTTCGCCGGCAGTACAGACATGCAGAACTTTAAAACTAATGTAAACAGACATCTAGCTACGCAAATCCCAGTCTAGGTTGACCGCCCCTATCTTCTCCCCTTTTCTTTTTTCTCAGTAGCCCCTTACGTCATAAGTGGCGGCCTGCCTTGTTTTGGGTGAACTATGTTTAAAAAAAAATACGTAACACTCTCTCCTTATACTTCGAGAGTTTAGAGTCTGAATATGTGCACGCCTAAAGACGAGACTAATTGAATTAATGCGAGAAGTTCTCACTCACATTCAAGAGAAAAACATTATCTAAGTACACAGATTAGTTGCAATAGTTATTCAAGTGCAATGAATTAATTTTTATTTAATGAACATTAAGTCATACATACACGCTAACGCTTAGACATAGAGACATATGCTAAAATATAGAATAATGACATACACAGTTCGAGAGTCTACGGCTGCGTTTGACATAACGTAACTCGTACTAATTCTAATAGCGTAAAATAAATAAAGAAATTACTCATAAATTAAACAATTAAAACACGTGTCGTATGTCTTTCTCTCGTACACGCATTTAATAGCTTGACTGATAACCATACACATACATTCTTAAAAGTAGTATTAGCAAGGGTGATAAAATATCACGTTTAAGTAAATAACAGAACGAAACCACATAACGAAAAAAAGTTGATTTTGATAAAAGAAATACAAGTGAAAGCGTACTGGTTAGTAGTTTTTTTTTCTGCGTGAACGATATGATACAATGAATTCGAGATGCACAAACTAAAACATGGAAACCCTACTTTTCTCGCGCAAAACATCATGTTTAACAAAAGGGAGAGCAGCTAAATTGTAAACAACGACGTGAGTGAAGCAAAATTGATAGAGAAAAAGCTACGTATACGATTTATAAGCCTAATCAAATAAAAAGCGCCTGAAATCACACGGGCATGGTTACGGAAAGTACAACTAAACAGAGTGTCTCCACCGACAGCAGCGCAAAACAACGTCATCAGAACAAACTATATACATGTCAAGGCAAACAAAACACAGACACACAGAAAATCTAGAACATATTCTAAAGCAGCGAAACAGTATTAAACATCAGAAGTTTATGCAGAAATCAAGCCATAAATGAATACCAAAAAACAAGATTGGTTATAGTTGTGTCCATTGAGAACTGTGCAAGCGACTGAATTTTTCAAATGCGTGTTAATAGCACAAGTAGATACCCTATTATGTATTTTACAAAATAATTAATAACATTATCGCAACACAGACAGGGTAGCGTAAAAAATACATTCGAACACCACTCCAGCACGGGCAATAGTAACAAAACAAAGGAAGCATTCTGAATTGTAGATTTAGTTTTCCTAGCACGAGACAAGTTTCATATCAACAATGTAGAAGTACTAAACACATTATTTGAACAGGAAATATAGCTGAAAGAATTATGGCGAATTAAGAAATATAGTGTGAACTCTATAATTTTAGGGGCACTAATGACAGTTACGGACATCTTGTTAAAATGTCTAGGAGGAATTGTAAAATACAATGACATAGATACAAACACCTTTGATAGTCAGAAAACGCCAGAGCTTATGCAGAAGCCAAACTATATTATTTAGAAACATGCACACAATGCATTTAACATGGCGTAATCGCAAATAAAAAGAAAGTCACAGACATCCAAATGTATATAAACGATCAGTGTATGCATATAAGAACATTCGATAATATTAGTTCAACCCGAAAAAGATCCAAGTGATAATTACCCCAGTTGGTACCGAACAAAATGACAATTAAGTATGTACAAGGATGTCAAGACAAAGTAAGCACAACACCGTGGATACCGTCTCTGGAAGGGCACACAAAGTACTGTAAAGGAAAGCAGACTTATTGTAAGTTAAACTTATTATGACATGAACGTTGGTGATCAGCAATATTCGACGGCGGGGACCAGGACCCAAAAAAATTTGCGACGAGGATCGAGTGAAAGAAATATAGGAAAAAGTGTGTAACACAGATATAGAGAAAACGACTAAATGCTATTTCATTGTTATTTGTCTGGGTAAGAACTCTCATTCAATAGGAAACTAACAATTAATGCAAATTATATCATAATTGAGCATGCTCATGTCTGTCAATGTTATTGGTAAGTTTAATGCTACAAAATTACAACGCAGAAGTATACTCCATTCACCATCAATATGTTAAATGTACTACATAGGTAGTGGTGAACGTGGTAAATAATACTGGTAACACTAAAAATAGTAATAACTTATTGATCAGAATTGCACAAAATTTGACCTGAAGCACCTTGCAATTTAAAAATAAGGGCTTTCGCGTTTCAAACTATAGGTTAACCTTCTAAATTTGTAATAGTACATTATTGACATAGTAGGAATATGAAATAATAATTGTTACTACATCTACTACTACTAATGCGCATACTTGTTATATTCATCATACTGATAAAGATATTACTAATAATTACAATTATATATAAAAGAAGAATTAGAATGAAATCAAAGATATTATTAACAATCATACAACCTCTATTTCTCTCTCATATATATATATATATATATATATATATATATATATATATATATATATATACATATATATGATATCATATAAGTGCCCCTACATGCGGAGAGCTCTGGTTGAGAAAAGCATGATGCTCACATTGTATTTTTTCTTAAAAGAAGTGTTTGCTATCACTGAGTTACTAGGAAAACGGTGAAATACGTGTCCGTTGATATATATATATATATATATATATATATATATATATATATATATATATATATATATATATACATATATATATATGTATATATATATATATATGATATATATAGCTATGTATATATATATACATATATAAGATATATATATATATATATATATATATATATATATATATCTATATATATATATATCTATATATATATAGGTATGTATATATATGAATATATATATGAATATATCTCATATATATACATATAATTATAAAAATATTATCAAAATATTATATATATATACATATATATATATATATATGTATACTCTTCCGAATAAATCATCTAATTTTTATTGTGCATATTTTTTGTTTGTTTTTGTCCTGTTTATGCAGCTCCATTTCGATGAATAGTTTTTTTACAAGGTTTTAATGTTCTTATATGTTTTCTTTATTTGCCTACGAGTGGACAGATGTGTCTGAACAATCGATTCATGAATTTTCATCGATACAAACGACACATTTCTTAAGCTAAAAATATGCCTGGAATTTCTCGATCTAATCAAGAGAAAAGGAAACCTGATATTCTCTGAATATTCAATCGTTTAACATTTGTAGTCACGTTTCCTTTTAATATACTTAACGATGGTTTCCTGGTTTGTGTGCGCATCACTGGATTGACTAAATGACAAGAATTCTGCGGAATGATTTTTCCCCCATAACGCTTAGCAATGAAAGGATATATTATATTGGGAAAAATCAAAATTAATGTATGACTTCACAGCAACATCCCTTGTCTGAAATTTTGAATAACTAAATTTTTGAAAGCAGCTGTGCTTCTCAAAATATAATAGAATATTTTTTAAAACTTAATTTAAATACAAAATATGTTTAATCTTGTAAAGATTAGACATTACTACCACTTATCGAAGAGTATTTTCTATTATATTTATATAACAGTGTTGCCTTCTGAGTTGTAAATCTTCTTCCTATAACAAATACATTTGAACTAGTCGCTTTGTCAGGGACATATTTCCGACACAGAAATCGAAATATCTAAAATATTACTAAGAATGTGTTGTCCATGCCAGAGATATCAGAGTTTTCTACTACTTACTTATTTTTTTTTAATTAATGAATGAAGCAATTTATTTATTAATGCGAAACATATCTGTTATAAATATAATGATAATATGTGAAAGGAAACTCACGCGGAAATGTATAAAACGTGTGTTGATTATCTATTCTATGTATTACTTGTGAGTTAATTTAATTGATCTTCTATTATACATAAATAATGTACACATTTAGCACGAAGAGTACAAATAATGAATCATATATTCTCACGTATGTGATAAGAAAGATGCAGTCATTTTATTGCTCCTTGTTATGACACTACATTGTTTCCTATCTGATTAACTTGCGTGTTTTCTTATTTTATAGCCTCGAAATTGCACTTCCCCAGCCATATATCCCACACTATCAACCAGGGTCCAGTTCCTGCCTATATCGCTGCAATGTTGCATCCCAGTGTTGTCTGCAAGTACTTGAATAACATGTGCTCGGATGAACGTTCTGCACTTGTTTCCCCTCGACATAAATACACGTTACCGATAATCACGTTACCGATAATCAGCAAAACGCCACCCCTTCATTGTAGAGGTCATCAGATTCCGTAATGATCTTCACTCTTATGGCTTTTTCCTCGATCTGCAAACCTTTGGAATTGTCTTCCTGCTGCCTGTTTCAATGACTGTACCAACATTTAGAAACTAAAACGTAATGTCAACGTTGTCCTGTTGGAAAAATCTCCACTTAGGATATATTTGTAGTCATGACCTTTGACTCACCAAACTCTCTTACGCCTGTTTGCGGTGAATCAAAGTAAAACAATATAAACGAGTGTTTTTCTACGATAAAACACTTTTCAGTATTACAAATGTTTCCACCCTAACCTGTCTTGGTGTGACTTAAAACAACATTCAGATGTAACAGCTACATTCTAACACTGCCCAGTCACTGATGTACATTCAATTATTCCTATATCCGTTATGACCAGGAATTATAGTACCTATCAACTTCTTACTTATATTTTATTTGTATACCTTAGGTATGATATTATTATGGTAATTAATCTATACGGACTATATGAACTCTACCACTCACCATGAATTCTGGAAACACCTGTGTAGCAGTTACCTCCTCCTTTCAAACATAACTGCACCGGTTGGCTGTTAGGTGTCGCTTTTTCACCGGCAGAGTTAACTGCCCTTCTGATTATGAAAACCGGTGTAAACAGAAAAATCACTCTCTTCTCTAGTAAATTGGCCTCACTGAACGACGCTTGGACATCAGCGCTCCGTCACCACGTGTTCAACAACGGTAATGGTTCTCAACACATTTTCTTTGTATATGGTTTCAAGGATTTTCCCACGCCGAACTCATTTCTTCACATACTCTTTTCAAGAACTGTTTTCAATCGACACACATACATACACCACACACGTCATCATCCCACATACACACACGTTCAATAAACCTTATTTGCACTATCTTTTTTGTATGTTATTAATTACTCTGTTTTTGCATGCAACAATTGCTTGATTTTATGAACTCGCTTTTATGGAACACGATCCGATTCCAACACCTGCTTCTCAGTGTGTTAATAACACCAGCTCGTGCGGTCCTTCTATAACGTCAGTTGCTTAGAAACAGCAGACTGGACAATGCCAGTCGAGGATTCGTTCTCGATAATCAGTCCGGCAGGAGCTGTCATTTTGGTGGGCTTTTATCTGTCTGGCTGAGGTATTAGGTTCTGGGTATTCCTAAGCGACCCAATCTTTCCAAACTTTACCTCCCCTCTTTTAAGTGCAGTACATGTATTGCTTAGTGTCTGAAGCGCACTGACCGAGGAATGCCGACAGGGATACCCAGGATTTTTCATACGCTAGAGTGCTTCGTCTTCAGAGCCGCTGGTTTGACTCCCCCCCACCTTCCGGTCTTGTGCGATATATTCCTGCGGTGGGAAGGAAGTAAATACCTGGACCCACACTAGTCTATACTGGCAGTCTACACTGGCGTACAACCACTCCTATTCTTTGTGATATTATACTTTTTTACAATCTGAGTTCGTGTTTTCCTTCCAGACCCGTTACACGCCCACACCAACTGGCGAAAAAGTACAGTAAGAGATTATTGAGAACCTTAAAATGGACGAAACAACGTGCGATGATGTATATTAAAGTGCTTTTTTTAGAACTTAGAAAAAGACTAACGTAGAGAAATCAGTGACAAATTAACACGAAAACCTCAAAGTTCTCAAAACTGGCTGTGCCGGCGGACTAAAACGCAGAAAAAAACCCATAAAAAATGATTTTGTCTACAAAAAAAAGGTCAGTGATATTTGTATTGCTATACCGGCACTGTGTTTATTTTTTTAAAAGAAGGGGATATATATATATATATATATATATATATATATATATATATATATATATATATATATATATATATATATATATATATATATTATTTCTTTTGCTTTCCAAAAAAGTAATATTTCAGCCGCCGAAAGATACAAATTAAAACCTTATTTTCTTTCTGTTGACTTACCGTAAAATCTACGGTTACGTGAAATAAACATACTAAAAATAAAACTGTGTTTTTGCTTGTTTCTATTTTTACAACTAAATAGAACCGTAATATAAAATAAAGCACTTCTAAAAGCAGAATTATATAAATACACCTGTAAAACAGTGAAGATGTTAAGACTAATATGGCATTACATGAAATATTTTAAAATCTACAACAACAAGAACAAAATAGACGCCGACGAGGGGCTACAAAAAACAGAAAACATATTTCTGGAGAATAAAAAAAGCTACAAAAAGTACAGAAAGACAACGAAAACATGAACACATATGACAAATGCTTCTTCTAGTACATCCTCCAATACTACTCGAAGAAACAAAAGACACCGATAAAAGGCTACAAAAGATAAAAGTAAGACTTCTTAAACCAATAAGAAGCTAAGGAAAGACTTCTGGAAAAAATAGCGATCAAAACATTGAAGTAGTAATGCAAACAATATTATATGAAGGGCAAATTAACGACAACCAAAATATTTTTTCGTAGAGCGCCGTTTGGAATGCAATTGACTATTTCACTTATCCCCTTATAACACATTTGCTTCATATTTCAGTAGGTATGATTATCTATATAAAATAGATTATGAACATCGGTCTGACTTTAAGAAAGTTAACCTACTGCTCCGAATATTAGGCACCACCAAACATCAAAAAATTCGTGGACTATATTTACCCCGAAATACTAGCGACTTGACTTTTTCGGAACCGGTTACCATTTTTACAGAATCAACACGTCCCCAACCCTCTTTGTCCCACAGACGGCGGAAGTGTGTAATCTTAACCACAAAAGATAACGATAATTATTCTACATTCGCGTCAATCTTTAATAAACACTATGAGGATGTTAACTAGCTTAACTTAGTGCTGATAACTTTACATGTTTATTTTTGAGGCAATGACATGTATCAGGAAAAGACGCAGTAATCAGACGTACGGTTTTAAACAAGTTAAAAAGTGAACCAAATGTTACATTACATACATTAGCCTTAGACTGCCAGAGATTTGTATGTGTTAAACACAATTTTAAAATCATTGAAGAGGCAGGTATTGCTCACATAAAAAAACGTCATCAGATTTCAACTCTTTTTCAAAACCAATTCAAAACTAAATGAAGGGATAGTTTAATGCTTCTACAAAAACAGCCAAACCAATAAAATATAGGGTAAATTACAATCAAGTTTCCGTGTCTGTCCTGTAGCCTTCCATAGTCTTACGGTTTGCCCATTCTGTTTTAACACCTGCCTAACTTGTAATAAAGTCGGGCTCACAAGTTTACATTGCAGAACAAATAGAGGAAAGTCACTCGGGTTTAATGCACAACAATGAACAAACATGGTGGAAAAATTTAAGAAAATATGTACAGGTACGAAATTAGATTCTGGTTCAGACGTGTCGGATATCAATATGTATACAGAGATAAGGTTGGATAAACGCATCATGCTAAGGAACAACAAAATAGCCAGAACAGTGTCTGGTGAAAAAATAAATTGGAGATTCAAATTTTTACCGCATCACTTTAAAAAGAACTACTACAAAACAAAAAATGTTCGTATTAAAAAATACCAATAATTTATTTGACACAGACTTGATGAAACAGTTGAACCTATGGAAGTTACCAATCAACATTGTTTTCCAGAAAAAAATCTGACAACAGAGTATTAAAAATGACCGAAAATAATTCATTTTAACAATTAAAAATCGTATGAAATGGATTCAAAGTAAAGTGGCTGAAGAGATTGAATAACATAAAGGACGCAAAAGTTACGCTGAAAGTATCTAACAGAAACTAACAGAAGTGAAGGTTAAAGTGGGTGATCTATTTGTCTCAGAGTTCGAATTGCTACAGTTGCAACTAATAGATGTTTTACAAAAGATAAATACTATAAAGGATGAGGTGACTTGTTTTGAAGGTGAATGTCGAAGTAAAGTTCAAAGAAGTGCAACAAACTCAGAAGTCTAGAATTAAACGAAAACTCGAGGATGTGTAATCTTATTTTAATAGAGGCATGCAGTTTTCTCATAAGAGATACCCAAATACAATTAGGGGACAACTATCGGAGGACACTGACATCACTCCCAGGAAGATGGTAGTGTTACTAGATACGACACATTCGGCATACAGCTACTCAAACCAGCCTCGTAGTGTAAACTCCAAAATAAAACGATATTGTAATTCCTAGGGAGGTGAGACTATTGAGGAGGGTGTTATGGTACCTAACCTATGCGGGGTTCTTGGTCTTTTCTACCTACTATTATACTAGTAGCACTTGCCTCTCAGTTTTGGAACCACACCAGCCTATACTGGCAGACAAAACTGACGTACAACCACTTGTCCTATCCAGCATTATACTTTATTCAAAATCCTTATTCTCTCTGAACTCCGAGTCCGTGTTTTCCTTCCAGTCCCTTGACAAAGTCACAACAGATATGAAACTCCCTCCAGCGGTGAGGTACACATTTCGGATATATTAAGGTAGAACATATACGTTTTCTTGCAATTATAAATAGATTTACTCTAACAGAAAGTTGTAGTGCGTTGCAATGATACATCTATGGTTTAAAAATAATTAATAAAATACAGTACATCGATTCAGATATGTGCATACATGAAAAAGTTAATTCATAATATTTGAAAATATTTTGAACTTTAAACATTTAAACCTTTGCAAACATGACTGAATTAGATGTTTAAAACACACAGTGAATCAGATTGTGGTTATACACAGCGCTCAAATCAATTATTGCTGAAAAGTATTCATTTTAATCATGTAAAATCGCAATGTTTATCATATTCATTCATGCACAGTATGAGAGAAACAAAGCATATACAAACGTACTAAAGGGTTTTAATGTTTATATAGCATTTTTACATTGAACATCGATCTCCAATATGACTGATAACATTTTATAGTTATGTTGTCCTGCTAAATCAGTACTCAATATGTATATGTATTTTACATCTGTGTTTTAAAAGGAACACCTGAACAACTTATACTGAAACATATAAAAGTATTATCTATATATAGAGAACAAATATATATATATATACGATTTATTTATTTCAAAACAATACATTACAGGTTCTACCGAGATACAATTATTTCATTGACACGTGTAAGCATCACTCCCTATCTCAAATCGTCAGCTTCTCAAGCAAAAAAGCCAGATAGAAAAATGGAATACGTAAAATATATATATATATATATATATATATACATATATATATATATATATATATATATATATATATGTTTTGTATATGTATTATACATATTTGTATATGTATTGTATATGTTATTCATATGCTTAATACGCGATTGTTGCTATATACCAGCAACGAAATTTAAACATATATTAATAGTAAAATCGCAAAAGAAAACAAAACAATTGTACAACATACTTTGGAAATTATTGGTTCTGTCTTTTCAGGATTGGCAATTCATCGTTGTTCTTTATTATAAATATATTGTCATCGTGAATCCAAATAAATACAATGATTTAATAAGGAAAGTATACAGATATCCCGTATTTCCTAACACAAATAACATAAACGAACAAATAAAACAGAACAAATAGCATGCGATACGTTAAACACACATAATACACACGTACACACGGCAAATCTAAAGATACATTCGACTGCTTATGATTACTCATATGTAATTTCTATGTAATTTATTTATGTGGGTCTCGATTGAACATAGAGCTGTCGGCTATATTCCTAATTTTTCAATATGCTTATTTCTCATCCATTATAATAGTGTGATTTATCAATTTGTAACTTTGTAATGAAACTAATCAGTACTGATATGGATACCATTTATTCATAGATGTTATGTTTAAAGTGTGTAATTAATATTGATGTTGTCTTTTTATTACAGTATGTGTCATGCTAATGTTTACTGTGTTCCTTGTGCAATCGGTGTCCGTTATACACATTTCTCATGTTGGTTGTCTGATGGTTGTCGTTAAAGTAAGTAATTTACTATGAATCAACCTGGTACACCTTTGTTGACCGTCTTCTTTCTGTTGTTAGTATACTTATAGGAGCAACGATTTAATGGTTGCCAACATCTCTAAGTTGAAGTAGTTCTATGGACCCGACAGTACACCCAGCTATTCAGTCCGTGAAGTTATCGACCTACCTACTCTCACTGGATAATTATCGAAGTAGACTAGCCCGATCGCATCATGTTAGTTACCACGGAGTGGGCGGGTGTTTGTACTCGATTAAATGATCATTGCCATGCTTCGTTTTGTTTTCGACTATGTAGATTAAATTATAAAGAGTATAATATAGCAACGCAACGAACATATACATAAATGTGAGTTTTTTATGTTTGCGAAACCAAAATAAACTCTCTGAAAACATAAAACATTTAATCAATAATGTATGTGGAACGATTACTACTGACGGGAACTATGTCATTGACTTAAAATGACTAATCAGATAGTATTTATTAGATTAGATTACATAAAAGTAATGTTTAAAAAGGAATTCACGCAGCGATAAACAAGTGGGTTTTCGGTATGGGATCACATGTGATTTTATCCGTAGTATTAAAAAGAAGACTTTGTGGTATGGAGATACCATCTCCAAGGCGACAACGAACAACACTTCGGGGATAAGATTTCACACAGGACTCACTTCTAATTACACCGTAAGAACAACACTTTTCACGGGTTTCTATTGACTGTGCATTGTTACAAATGTCCTTCAAATAAATTCCGAGATGCTCAGCATAAAGCTGAAAAGACAAGTGAGATATAACCGAAAACTGGAACAATTTATGACACTACAAAAGATATAAATGTGTCCCCACCTTTAGCCAGGGTTTGGATGATAAGGAATTCAATATTTAAACTCAATACATCCGCAATAGGATTCGTCTACCGCGGTAACGCTTTCAATCGTAAAATACTCTCTTAAACAGTATCATTCGAACCTTAGAGACAGGTTGAAGGTTACGGTTTTATTAAGATACTGCTAAGACAAATATTTAAAAAAATAATTTAAATCCTTACATGATGATGAAAGTCTTAACTAAATTTGATATATATTTCGGAAATTTGAGCATTCATGAAGTGATAAGTTTAGTTAAAATCTAAGTAATAAAGAATAAATAGTATGATATTTAATTTGCAAAATAGTTTAGACAATAATATGTTCATACTTAAAAATGAGAAACAACTATGTAATACCATTGCTTACACAGAATTTAGGTTACTAATTTTAACATATACATATAAATTCAATAGACTCAAAGGTATAGACGTACTCATTCATGAATTCCAAGATAAAGATCTATACAGTCAAGGTGGCGTATGCTGTGATACCACAAGGCGTGTGTGTGATTTTCCTTTGTTTTTTTTCTCTTTGACATGCGGCTACATTAGCAAATATCAGTTACATTAAAGTGTCGTATCGCATATTGTGTATTCTTTCAAGAAAAACAGCACATGCATTTAAATGTTCTTTAATAACGAGCTAGTACATTATCGTATTTTTTTTTTGTGTTGATAGTGATGACATTCTTATACTATTTTTGAGAAGGCACTATGTGTAAGAAAAATACAAAACTATTTTCTATTTTAGATGAAAAAGGACAAACAATAATAATGTGAAGGATAAAAGAAAAATTGCATGTTTTCTTAGTAATTGAATTGCAAATATCTTTAAATACATTACAGTAATTTACTTTTTCATGCTTAGAATGCCCTTTTACTGTGCACATATACTTATATATAGTGTATATATATATATATATATCCATAATTTATATATTACCCCTTATTAATATACATTTCTTTATATATATATATATATATATATATATATAAATATATATATATATATATATATATATATATATATATATATATATATATATATATATACTGTTTGTATTTTTCTATATGTTTAAATACATTCCTTTGTCTACGGAGAGGTGTGCTGGCATCAACTGTGCTGTTTTGCCTGCAAACATTCAATCTTCACACATTGTGGAAGATCATATATCTTGAACAAAACATCATTTTTGATAACTAGATTTCGTTTTCCTACACGCTATATGATACAGAATGTCTGAAACTTTTCAAACATATTAATATTTATTTAAAAACTTGAGATCCTTACTAAATAACACTACTTTAATATTATTCGTGTTCATTTATATGTATGTCGTATATGTCTCAGTTATTACATTTCCATTAAACTGTGAGAATTATATATTAATTTATATTACAGATTGAAGTAGTTAAAGTCTTACTGGGCGGATCTGAATATAATAGGCGTTAAACTAAGTGTGTTGAGGAATACATCAATAACATATTCCCTAAAACAATTATATGATCAGTTAGAAAACGGCGTGACAAACAGAAAAATTATAGAATATTTTTACAGAACACACCAGAAAGTATTCAACGCAAGCAGAAAACGTTAGGTCGTAAAACGTTAGAAATGAATACATTCTAAACGACCACTAAAACAACATTCTGTTCTGCCAAATGAATCAGATATTAGATTGAATGAACTCGGTTGCGAAATAATTAAATATACAAGAAATAGTTACTAAATAAATAGCTATTCGTTAGTCTGTTGAAATACATTACAAAATAAGTGTATTTATTTTATAATGGTATATATATATATATATATATATATATATATATATATATATAATATTTATAAATAAATATTAGATTATTAGTAAAACATACCTAATTACGTCGTGCATTGCAATTTAGACTTCACCATGTGCTTATAAAACTGAAAGGTTTGAAAAAAACAAAAAACTCCATATGATATAGTCAAACGTATTTTGCGAAAAGACTTGTCACTGTAAGATCGTATAGTCGGAAAAAAAAATCTGACAAGTAAAACCAACTTACTTTCTTTCTGAAAGGCAAACGGACTAATTGGGGAAAAAAGTTCCAGATGCGAACAAAAATACAAATAATTTGTTAAATTAATTACCCAATAAGCCGGATTAATAAAATCGTTTTTTTTTCCCAAGAAACTTTGAAAAAAAAAAGATTAGCAAGTGCCGGTCGAATTCGGGACCCGAATGACGCAGTTATGAGAAGGGGTTGAGTTTGTTATTAAACAGTAAGCATTTGAAAAGAAAAAAATAGTGAAGGACTATTTGTGACTAATACTTTTTCAAGAAAGTATTTCTTTAATCATGGAAGATTTCTCGAATCATATATTGGAGATGATTAAATTTCAATCAGAACAACAGAAGGCTAACGATGAAAAACTTCACTCTCTACAGAAGGAATTTCAGTCGCAGCAAAGAAGTTTGTTAAAGTAGTTTGAGAAAAGAATTTAGCACAAAAGCGAGAAGATAGAAAATCTTTAGACGAACAATTGATTGGGATAAACAATTTACAATTAGAGCAACATACTCAATCAGAGAAAAAAGTTGAACAGCTTCCATAAGCAATGATAAATACGACGAATGACGACAGCGACGCGTTCAACCAAAATGCAATATGGTCAGCTATGGAAACCTTCAACTATGTGCCTGAAGAGGACCTAAACTTTGAATCATGGTACCGTCGATATCAGGAGTTTTTCGACATTGATTGTAGCACATGGTCGGAAAGGAAAAAAGGTTCGTTTAGTTCTTCGTGGACTAGGTACGGCAGAGCATACACCATTTGTCGATTATATTCCGCCGAAGAAAACGGGCGAACTATCTTTCAATGAAACCATAAAAATGTTAATGGAACTATATTGCCCCAAAACAAGTTTATTCCACAAAAGGTGGAAATGTATGAACCTAACGCGAACAGAAATCCAGGATTACTCAACAGTTGCTTCGATCGTCAATAAACACTGTGACAACTTTAAGTTATCATCCTTGACAGCGGACAATTTCAAAGTATTAATATTTGTTCAAAGGGCTCGTCTCGCAAAACGATGCAGAGTTAAGAAGACGTGCAATAAGCAAACTTGAAACCGAGTTAAATTTAACATTGCAACAACTGGCCGAAAACTGCCAACGAGATATTTCCGAGAAAAAGGAAGATAAAGAAATAGAGAAAGCAGCAATTTCTAATATTAAAAATGTTCGTCGTTTTTCAAAAAAATCATCTTTTCGAAGAAAAAATTCAATAAGGATTTGCCTCAAAGATCGGATGAAAAATTGCCAAACCACCCTTGTTGGGGTTGCGGGGACCTACATTGGTACCAGAAGTGTCTTTTTAAACGAAAAAATTGTGACAAATGCCATAAAATGGGACACAAAGCCTCACATTGCAGAAGTAACACTAGAAAAAAAACTTACATAAAAACAACTAAAATTAATGGTGGCAACTTAAACATACGAAAGTATATTGAGGTAAAAATGAGCAATCAATATGTTAAACTACAGCTTGATTAAGGGTCTGACCTATCAATTATTAATATTAATATCTGGAAAACGATCGGCAGACCGACTATGCTACGCACAGATAAAGTGGCTCGATCGGTAACCGGAGAGAAAATAAACTTTGAAGGGGAAGTCATTTAAAAAATGACACTAAAATATAAGACATTAAAATTACGCATGTTCGTAATGAAAGATACAGGAAATTTGTTCGGTTCAGATTGGATTCAGCACTTCCAGCTCTGGGATTCGCCGATAAGCGCCTATTGTCAACGAATAGAGAACTTTTCTGCTGAAGCATAAAAATTGAAGAAGGATTTGAAAGAGTCATTCCCCAAGGTGTTTACTAATGAATTAGGACGCTGTACTAAAATCAAGGCGAGTTTTGAACTAATTGAAAATAAGAATCCCGTTTTTAAGAGAAAACGAAGTGTACCATTTGTCTCTCTTGAAAAAAATAATGCAGAAATAGACCGGTTGGTGGAGAAAGGTATTTTTACACAAGTTGACTACTCGGAATGGGCGGCCCCAACCGTCTACGTGAAGAAAAAATCTGGAGAGATCAGAGTGTGTGCCAATTTCTCAACCGATTTGAACGATGCGCTGAAAGATTATCACTATCCTCGGCCGACACCAGAAGAGGTTTTCACAAAATTAAACGGTGGAAAACTGTTCTCAAAAATTGATTTGAGTGAAGCCTATCTGCAAATACCTGTAGAGGAAAATAGCTCTAAGCTTCTCTGTACTACGACACACATGGTATTACTAAAGTTCAATCGTCTCCCTTTTGGAATTAAAGTGGCCCCGTCGATTTCTCAGCAGGTAATCGACACGATGTTGAGCGAGCTCGATTTTTCGATCGGCTACCTTGACGATATCTTAATGAAAAGTACGAACGTCGGGGAGCACCGTGAGCACGTAAACCAAGTATTCGAAAGGATAAGCAATTTTGGTTTTACACTCAAGGAGTAAAAGTGTGAATTATTTCTAGAAGAGATCAAATACTTGGGACATGTCATTGATAAGAGTGGAAGACGTCCCGACCATGAAAGATCTATAGCCATCAAGAATATGCCCGAACCGAACAACGTTACCCAACTACAAAGCTTCCTGGATCTCGCAAACTATTACGAAACATTCATTCCCAGTATGCACAAATTGCGAGCCCCCTTAAATGAGTTACTTAAGAAAGATAGTAAATGGGAATCGTCCGCCGACTGTCAATCTGCATTCGACAACCTAAAAACGAAGTTAACTTCAGAATTATTTCTTACTCATTTTAATCCAGAGCTAAAAACTATTGTTGCAAGTGACGCCAGCTCCTACGGCATTAGGGCGTGCATTTTGCATAAAATGCCGAATGGCTCGATGAAACCCATCGCGCACTCTTCAAGAACTTTACTTTCTGCAGAGAAAAATAACTCGCAGATTAAAAAAGAAGCGTTGGGTATTGTGTTCGCAATGACCAAATTTCACAGGTATCTACACGGCCGTCATTTTATCCTACAGACATATCATAAGCCACTTATCACCATCTTTGGATTAAAAAAACACTTGCCAACCTACACAGCAAACCGCCTACAGAGATGGGGTATAATTCTGTTAAATTATGACTTTGAGATGGAATTTTTACCGTCAAAAAGACTAGGACACGCAGATGGTTTATCGCGGCTAATCCCAAAGTACACGGGACCGCTCGAGGATACAGTTATATCATCTCTTCGGTCTGAATATGACTATAGTAAAGTGCTGTGTAACACAATAAAAAAGCTGCCAGTCACACTTGGCGATATACAAAAACAGGCAAGAGAAGATAATTTTATTATCGAAATTAAAAATAAATTACAAACAGACGATGAGCAAACGGCAGAAGCTTTTTCAGTCTGTTGCGACACATTATTATACCGGGAGCGAGTAGTAATCCCAGCTACGCTAAAAAAAAAACTCTGAAGGATTTCCATAAGGGGCATCCCGGAGCGACACGCATGAAGAACCTAATGAGATCTTATGTGTATTGGAAAAACATGGATAGGAACATAGAGACGAAGGTGAAGGCCTGTGCGGGCTGCGCGTCGGCAGCGAAAGCACCACCTATTCAGTACTGTCCATGGCCAAAGGCAGAGCAACCATGGTCCCGGATTCACATAGATTTTGCGGGACCATTGGAAGGCTTCTACTATTTAATTATAGTCGGCAGCTACTCAAAATGGTTGTTAGATGTAAAAACCCAACAACTGATGTCACGATATGCGCGTTGCATGAACTGTTTGCCCGATTCGGAGTGGTGGCCATTGTTGTATCGGACAACGGTACACAATTCACTTCACGAGAGTCCAAAGAATTTTGTGAAGACTTTCAATATAAACATATCACCACTCCGACTTACCATTCGAGGTCAAACGGACAGGCAGAAAAATGTGTTGATACCTTGAAGAGAGCGTTGAAAAAATCGACTGGAACGCCGAGAGAAAAGGCACTCCAGCAGTTCCTTCAAGTGTATAGAATTACACCCAACGAGAAAACACCAGCCCAGGTACCACCGGCTGAAATTAATGTTTGGGAAAAAAATAAAGTCGGTATTCAACAAACCTTTACCAAAACAGGTGAAACCGACCGACATTACGGCACCAAAGAAGAGTTACGAGGATGGAGAGAAGTGTGCTTCCAGGAACACCATGGAAACAAAACCATGTGGGAAGTGGGAAAGGTACAAAAAGATTGGGGTGTATGGGGTACATTGTAGAGGGTCCTTGAGGCACTTGTAAAAAACACATTAACCAAATGCGTCGTCGCATGTCGGACGACCCAGGGGAAGGCCCATCGGATCAGAGTGAGACCATCTTGGAAGATCTATACGACGCATTTGAGCTGCTTACACCAAAAACGCCTCCGGAACAGAGACGTTCATCAAGAAAACGTAAATTAACCGGGAGTTCCGAGGTTAATCCTAGGAAAAAGACATACCTTGAGATTCCGGGGGAATGAGTTTCAGAAGGGAGGTGTTGTGGGTGACCTACTTACCCTTTAATAATAATAAAATGATAGCAACCGGCTACCATAAATACCGGTTTTTGCCGGGAGAACATTTGTAGGCACATTTAGGCACTAGCACTGCCAACACTGACTCTGTTCAATACAATTCATTATTATTATCTCTAAACCTTTTGTTCTTTTATTTCATTGTTGGTACCCCTAAACGAGTCCACAACAATTATACAATAATACCACTGGAAACAGATTATAGGAACAAATGTTTTAAATTTGAATTGTTCATTGAACAATGTGCTAAAACCTACTGCACCATATAAAATTATGGGTAAGCTCACAGTGTAGTCCTCAGGCCATAACTTCTAAATAAAAAAATAAAACAACACTTACTTTATATGAAAACGCATCAGAATAAAATTCTTTACACACCTGCATAGTTTAAGCATGTGAAAACCGAATTTAATTTCATACGTTTTTGTCTTTCACCTGAAGTGTAAACGACTTTGAAAATACCACCATAATGGATTGAGACTATCACAAAATGTAGTGCCATGTTCTTGTTTTAACTGCTGACTCTTTTCTAGCTACGATACATAATAATTAGTGTTGATACCGTTAATTTCGCTGTTTATATATGCGATTCGATATATTTATTTAAATTTGTTTTGCATTGAAGTTATTTTGGTTTTAGCTTATGTATTTTTTGTTGTAAGGACAATACTGTAAGTTTACCAAATTATGTTATGACAGAACTAAATTGTTCCCTGTAGTTTCCCTTCAGAGTAAATGCAGGTCTTATTTGGTGACACAATGTTTTGGTTATGATGTGCTTGTGCCTTGCATCTTGTCCATATACAATTTTTGAAGCTTCGTTTGTTAACTTGACAGCTCTTTCCACGCCTTGTGAATGTGCAGGTAAATTTGGAAATTCCAATGTTGTTCCATTCATTGAAGCTTCTAGGAGTTCATTGTTTGAAAATCTTTCTGCGAGTGCAGGTTCACAGACCCCACTTTGTGAGAGGTCAATCAAAGTTGACCAATGTGTGGCTTCAAAATTGATGACAGTAATGTTCTTCAATCTTTTTTTTGGTGGTTCGCTACTTCTGAAACAAAACAACAAATATTTATATTAGAAAATTTACCTGTACTTGGTTATATTTTTTATGTAATTTTAATGAAACTTAAAATTATTCTTGTAAATTGACATAACTAATTAAGTATACATAAATGTTTTCTTACCTAATGGACAATATATTTTTATGGCCTTTCCCCTCACCTCCAATTCATTTGAATTCAACATCGACAACAGAATGTTTTCCAGAAGCAAAGCTAAATCATTTTATCGTAAACTTTTTAATACAACATTCTGGATTTCGGTCGACTGTTGCTTGACTCTCGGGATCATATTGAAGATATAGAATTGGTGGTTAAAAATGTATTGTCCCTTTTGATCTGAAACCAACATACTGCATATACTTCAATTATAAATTGTATAATGGTGTGTAATTTATTCGAGAGTTCTGGTGGATAGGCACATCTGGTCCACAAGCACATTAACCTGATGGCTAAAGTCAGCCATCTTGATTCATTCAGAGGCCTAATCTTCCAGGCAGCAAATCTAGGGTTCACTTTCCTTGTGGAAATGCCTATAGCATATTCCCAAAATAGTCGCTGGCCCCCATTAAAAGCATTCATTACCTCTGCAGTAAGATATAAATTATCCAGAGTACACCTAATACTAGGAAATGCTACCTGGGGCAAATCCTCGTAATTAGTTCTACAAAGTTTCCCTAAAGGACCAGTGAAAGTGGTAGGGCTTCTTGTAGTTCCATCAATTAATTTAAAGATGGCTCTAAATGGCAGTTCATTTTGATGAAGTGAACAGCCAATGGTATGTAACTTTCTTTTTAGTTTTTTCTCCAAAGCTGTAACCATCCCGGTTTCACAACCAGTGTTTGTACTGGTATTGTCCACCAGAATTGCCTTAATAGTATTTACCGTGTTGTATTCTTCTAGAACAGCAGCAACATCCTCTGCTAGAAGAACACCAGTTGCACCAATGTTTGGTATCACTCTATGGGTGAGATATTTACTTGCAATTCCTATGTCTCTAGTAAATGTTAAGTGGCGCTCTGGTCCCTTGCTTTTCTTAATCATTTTTTCACCATTTTCCCTTGTAATTTCCTTTCAATACAAAGTGTACTTATCAACTCTGCAATCAACTCCAATGCAGATAAGATGTTCATATTCCTGGACATGTTCTTGATGGCTGGTACTTTCACTTTTGCTTTTTCTCTATCTATTTTTGATTCATCTATAATAATGTCTTTTAAATTAATAGTTGGATGAAGAAGGCCCATGTGTGGTAAGTCTAATAGAAAATCATTAGCAAGGCAAGCCCCAAGATTAGAAGATATATCACCTCTAATCAGTTCCATAGAATATCTCGGGACTTTTAAAAGACTGTAAGGTCCCTTAGACTGTCTCCCTGGCTCAAAACTGTCATCGGTTGTTTCGTCACTGGAAGATGTCTGTGAAAAGATTTCTGATGTAGAGGAAGCAAAATGTGAATAATCTTGTTGCTGCCTTTCAATTTGCCTGCCTAATCCATCTGCTTCAGCTGAATCTTTTTTGTATTTTTTGACAGCATTTTTGTCAATAGGTCCAAGTTGGAAACTGCCTTTTATCCTGTTTTCTCTCTCTGCTCTTTTAAATATTCTCTCCCTTCAATGGGAACCTGAAATGTCAACATTTTTATGTGTTTAATAACAGATCTAGCATACATGACAAATATTAAGGAAAATATCTCAATATTATTTACTAGAAAAAGAAAGATTATCAGAAGTAAATACATATTTTTCAATTAATTTAAATATTGAAAATTGGGACATGAATTAGTTCAATTTAAAAAAATTCAAACAAAAAAATATATATAATTAATATTACCTTCTTGTTAGGAGGGCAAGTGCAGACTATATGCTTTGTTTTGGCAATTTTCTGTATTGCACTTTACAGCAAAGTCATCACATCTTAAGACAGGCAGTTTGCAGCAACATGAAGAAATATCAAATAATTTATCCAGCTGTTCCTTAATTATGTTCACTTAGGGTGCACTAAGAGGTTTCCTGTTAATCAGTTTGGCCCTCTTAAAGCAAAATACATTCACCCTCTGCCCTATATAATATTCCCTTAACAAAGGCAATTGTGGGTTCACTGCTTGCCAAATATTGATTATTTCCTTTGCGATCAATTTGGAAATATCATTATTTGAAAAGTGAGGATTGGTATTTTCAAGGAAATAACTAAACTGGATTACTTGTCGTAAAGTTGGGGGGTTCCGTTTTATCCAACGAACAAGGTGGACCAGCTAATCTTTTGCAACTCTTACTGCGAGTTAAAACAGAACGTCCTTTTACAGACATTTTTATCTAAAAAAAGAAGAAAATAAATGAATAAGTCTAAAACAGTTTGATTTATATTTTCGAGTTTTATATTTAAAAAAATGGCTGACAATTATGGGAATGAGTTTTGGTTAGCTTTAGTGATAGTCTGTTGGAGTTAGGGTTAGGCTGCATCTAAAAGTGTGGCTTAACATGACAGGACTATTTAAACAGACTCAACACTGCTTGAGCTATGGTAAACTCCTTTTTTTTACTCAATAAATTAGATTTTAGAGTGCGGGATAACTTTACCAAATACATTTAATGTAAAATGATCACCCAATTCATGACAATCACACTATAAATAAAAATACTCTAAAATCTAAAATATTGGGTAAACAAACACAACAAAAGAACGGATTACTCTAGCGACAAAATCGGTAATTTTACACAGAAAAAAAATGGTCCGTAAAATAGAAAAGTAAATGGTGGGTAATAACTTAAAATGTGCCAAAATGTGTGTTTTCTAATACAAAACTGAAACATTATGGTATTTTAATACAAACTTCATTGATAAAATTTAATTTGAAACTCGAAAAAAAAGCTTATAAAGGAACTATTAATATTAAAAAAGGATAAGCATTATTTGATGTCAGAACATAACTATTGCGACTATGATGTATGCTATTTGAGAAAAGTTACACAATTCTCTGCAGATAGTGTTATTAATGTTGTACCTATGACGAACATTTCGACTCATCCATTCCCAATAATTACTGAAAGTATAACGCTTCTCACTTGTGAAAACTCCATCCTATTCAGTCTATCATTAACATCAGTTGAGTGAAGACATTGGGATGAAGTATGGTGATACTAGTCGAGGATTCGTTATCGGCAATCGGTCCGGCAGGAACTGAGCCATATCGGTGGCGTTTTATCTACCGCGCTGAGTTATATTGTAATGGGTTTTCCTAGGAGATATCCCCTCCCAGTCCGTGTCCCATTTCTTTGGGGAGGAGTAAGTTTGTTGCTTGCTGCCTGAAGCGCCTGACCGGGGAATGCCGACGGGGCTGCCCAGGCTATTTTTGCTAAGCCACAGTGCTCGTTTTTTAGGCTTGATTCTGCCCCACCTTCTCGACCTTGTGTCACATATTGCTACCGTGGGAGGCGATTGAATACCGTTGTACAAACCCAAGCCCATTCAGTTTTTCATCAATTTCGCTTGATTTAGGATTTTGGGATAAGGTAAGGTAATACCTGTCGAGGATTCCTTCTTGACAATCAGTCCGGCAGGAACTTGGCCATTTCGGTGGCCTTTTATCTGCCAGGCTGGGGTGTGCTGTCCTGTATTTTCGTAGGATGTGCACTCTTTCAGGCCCTGCCTCCCTTATTTAGGGAGGAGTAAGTATATTGCTTACTGCCTGATGGTGTATTAATTGGGGAATGCCACCGGATTGCCCAGGGTTTTTTTTGTCAGGCTAAGGTGATCGTTCTTTAGGGGAGCTAGCTTGTTTATTGCCCACTTTCCCGACCTAGCAAGAGGAAATAATTAAATACCGTTTTACAAACCCCAGCCCGTTCATTTTGTTTTATGACCTTCGGTTTTTTGAAGCCTTCGGGATAAAGTAAGGTAATAACAGTCGAGGATTCGTTCTCGGAGGCGGAGGCAAAGATGTGTGGAGGTGGGTGTCTGGTTGACGTATGTTTCTTTTTCTTTCTACTGGCATTTTTGTTTTAGATTATATCGGAATTGTTAACTGGATGCATGTTTGGTGCCAATAAGCTCACACATAAATACTACTTGTCGGGGCCATATTCATGAGGGTCGTAAACTCAGAAAAGCCGACCGGGGATTTCTGTCGGGTCTTTTTTTCAATGCGCGATATAACACGTGCAGTTTTGAACGATATTATACAATTGTCGATATAGCATTCGCACCACAGTGTTAGGGCTTATTTACAAACAATTACAAACAGAATCTATACAAGATGTTCGCTCAACTTGTCGGAAAAAGTGTGTTCCATACTAGTTATGTGAGACTTAGTAACAAGAATTTCCCCTAAGTTTCCCAGATGAAGAGAAACAGAGACGGCGTGCATTATACTAGTCAGGAAAACAGCCAAGCACTTAGTGTCCTTGAGGTGCACCTGCTCTAGTACTTCTGCGCCTTACTAATAAACAAATACACAGTGCTTAACACGAGAATAAACAGGACTTATGTTGCACACAAACACTAGCATCGTATAAGTCGTATTTATGGCTACACTTGAATTATAAGAGATTTACAAAAATACTCCCCCCCAAACAAAAGAGTAAGAATTTTAAATCATATTACATTTTTACAAATAATTGTTAATTCTGTGAAAAAAACTCCAACGTAACTAAAGAAAATTAAGAAAACGACAAACTCTTCTTGGAACGAAATGATGTCAAAACCAAAGTATTTTAAAAGTTCAACATCGATAGGAAAAAATCAAGATACCCCCCCCCCAAATATCTGTCTATTTTCATTTGTAAATCAAAAACCAAGTAAATACGCTGTGCAGTAACTTATTTTTCCACCCGTATGTTCTGAACTTTTCTCAGAGTAAAATAAAACTACGATCTGTGTAAATAACACACACACGTATATATATATATATATATATATATATATGTATATATATATATATATATATATATATATATATATATATATATATATATATACATATATATATATATGAATATATAAATATATATATATATATATATACATATATATATAAATATATGAATATATATATATATATACATATATATATATATAAATATATGAATACATACACATATATATATATATATATATATATATATATATATATATATATATATATATATATATATATAAAAACACGGATCATTTAGTAAATCGATAAAATTTTGTGCCATAGTATTTTGTCCCAAAACATATTTCTTCAACAAAAGGTGGAAGCGTTTGAAACCTACAAGAGTAAAATAATCTAGGAATACACGACGTTTGCAAGAATAAGCATTGTGCCCATTGGAATAAGATCCTAATTACTTGAAAAATCTAATATTTTCACAAGGATTGCTGTCGAACACATGTAAGGAAATAAAAACGAGAATCCTCTACAAACTGGAAAATTAGCTATATCAAATACTCCAACATTTTATTTGTCTGCGTCAATATTTAAAAGATATCGAACAGTCTGGAGTGTCCCACATCAGAAATATCTGAACTATAAAAATAATAACTTCACCAGTCAAATGTTATAATCAAAAGGCAATGAATCTTCTTAAACAGTGTCTTAGTTTTAAACAGTTCATCTGTACAGAGATTGCCTTGACAACACTTTGAAATAGTTTAAATACGATCGCGTATGACATGATTGCAGTAAAAAGTAAAACTTATCAATTATATTATAATCGCAAGATGTGACAACATTGTAAATGTTAGGAAGTGTGCACACTCAAAATATAAAATAGAAACATAAACATCCAGCTAGACGCATGGTCTGCTTTATCAATTATTAATCTAAATACATGGAAAAATCATAAAGCAACCTGATTTCGAATGACAAACACGATTACGACAGTCATACCTAAAAAAAAAACGCTCAATCAAAAAGTATTGTTGATGAATAATACAATTAATTTGCTTGCACATATTGGAATGAGGAATTCTAATCGTAGGATGTTTCGATAAAATTTTTTGACAGAATTTAAAAACATAAGATGCCGCGTCGCAATTGAAGACTGAATTAAAAGAGAAGTTTCGTAACTTGATTTCTCTGGTGGGATTGGTAGATGAAACGAAGTAATTTCAATATCTGAATTGAAATTAAATATACAAACGACCTTCAAAAAGATGCAAAATGTTCAGTTCGCGTGAAAAAATCAACTTAGAACTGCATAAGCTAGAATAAAATTAATTTATATTAAGGATTTAATACCGTGAATTTGGCCCGCCGAAAGTATACGTAAAAAGTAAGATAAAGACATCCTAGTATGAGCAAACTTTCTATGGGGTTCAACAAGGTATTGAGTGATTACTATTATATTTTGCCTAGTCGGGGAGAAATATGAACGACAGGTTTCTTCGAGAGTAGATTTAAGCGACGCATATTTTCAGATCCAGATGAACGAAAAATGCTCGAAGTTATTTTGTATAAACACACATTACTAAGATTTACAAATTTCACGGACTACGGTTTGGAGTAAGTTGGCGCTTGCTATATTTCAACATGTAACATGTTTATTACTGAGCGGTCTGGAGTTTGCGACGGCTTCTCTGGATTACATCTTAATAATTAGTTACACTATAGAGCAACATGAATCGCACATACATAGAGTTTACCAAATAATTCTAAGATTACGGTTTCAAACAAAAAGAGTAATGCTAGTTCTATATTGAACAAATCAAACATCGGGGACAAATGATAGTCAAGAATTGGAGAATACACGATCCCGAGAGAGAACGAACACTAATGAATATGCCAACACCGAAAAATATATCGTCTAAGCAGAGTTTCCGTGCGTTAGCGATTATCACACTAATGCGTACCATATGAGCACCTTTAAACACACTATTTAAGAAGGAGAAAGGCTGAATTTGGACTGCAAAAATCCATAAGGCATTTAAGAAAACAAAGACTATTCTCACGTCGTATTTATTTTACATCTATTGTGATTCAGAACGCGAAATCGTCGTAGCTTCGATGCAATTTCATACGTCATAGAAACTTGTATTTTATGCAGACCGGACGATGATTAAGCCGATAGCGCCTGCCTATTTTACAATTCGTTCAGCGGTGAAGAGCTACTCGCAAATTCAAAAAGACGCGCTGGGCATCATTTTTGCAGTAACAAAGTTTAACCGTTACGTGCATCGAGGACAATTTTATTAACGATTTATGGATCGACGAAGGGGTTGCCTACACATACGGCTGACATGTTCAAAAGATTGAGGATCTCACTTGTAAAGTATAACTACAAAATATGGTATACACAATCTTCAAAAATAAGTCATACATAAATCTGAGTAACCCTCTTGAAAACACTGTGATAGTATGTCTACGACAAAAGTTAAGGTGAAAAAAACGTTGTGAACTCTCGGGAGAAAACCTCAATAAAACCGGATAGATCAAAGCAAACGCGATATATTGATTTTATAAATATATTTAAAAGGGCATGATAGAATTTTTTAAAAAAATCGGAAGCATATAACATCGTCGACGATAGAGTAATGTACAGTGATCGAGTGATCATTCCGACGACATTGCAAAAGCGTATTCTACGATAGTTTCTATATTGGCTATGCAGGCATAACACGGATGATAGTGTATTATGCCTTATTACGACTACTGAAAGAAACATGGATGTCGATATCAAGAATACAGTTTTATCATGTAAAGGATGCAACCTAAACCGATTGTGATCGAGAATTCATATTGACTTTTTTGGGACATTGTTGTAGTTGATAGATTAATTAAATGTCTTGCGATTCTAAAGTGTGATACGCTCAAGGTAGAACAAATAATTTAGTGTTTGCATAAATTGTCTACATGTTTCGGAGTCGTGTCCAGTTATTTAAAAAATCGGTCTTTTCTAGTGGAACATCTCACACTCGCTCAGTATCATGCAAAAAAGTGTGTAATGAGTCCATCCCAACAAGCACCCACTCCTCTTTTTAGGTGGTAATGTTGCATTTGTTTTGTTTCTATGAGACCATCTGCCCATGGATAACTTCTATTTTATGAATATTATTGTACGTCGGCAACAATTTAACACAATCTATGTTTATTAAAAATTAACACTTACATGATATATTCTATAAATAAGATGTTCTTTGTGTCAATTATTACTGCTACCCATGATATATGGTTAATATTGGACTTTATCGCTAATAAATAAGTACACTTGGTTGTATAGTTAATGCATATTAAATAATTATCAAATTTGCTTGAACACACACATATATATAAATAAATATATATATATATACACACACATATATATATATATATATATATATATATATATATATGTACATATATATAGTAATACACTATATATATCTCATGCGATTCTCCTAATAATAAATGCATATTCATTGTTCTATGATATTATACCATACATGTACGAAAAGGGAATGTGAACAGATCCAAAGTAATGTCTGAAACTATAAGAAATGCCTTCTAGTCTCTAGTTGAAGGAATGGTATCTATTAATGTTACTACTCAAATCTTGTTTTCTTTTACAAAAATACACTTTTTTAACCACCGATTCGGTGACTAATGACTCTCTGTCTGAAAGTTAATCATTCAAACTACTCGGCGTGAAATACGCAGGTAACACACATTTTCATAAATACATCGAAGACATTGCCAAAGCTGCTGCAAAGAAAGTTGGCTCCCGTCTACTGCGCTAGAAATACTCACCCTGCCAGTATCCTACATCGCTACAAAACCACCATTCGTCCATGCATAAAGTATGGTTACTGTGGTCTATCCGTGAAAGGAACGTTCTTGAAAAGATAAAAATCTGTGAATTCTGCACCAACTGCGAACTGCCAACTGCCTTCTGCCCCTCTCTCTCCCTCCACGTCACTTTGCTCACTGAGCATTCACACTCTTCACAAAAGAGTACAGTTTTTATACTGCTTTTTGCCCCACCTATGCAAATTGACTGTCAACCAGAGCCATCTAGCTTTCAAATTCTCATAACAGCCAATTTGCAAAGGGGGACAACTCTGCAAACCACAGAGAGTTAATGAATTAACATTGGAGTTTTCATTTTCCACTACATGCCCCCGTGATCTTAAAATCACATCTCACCTCGCATAGTCGGCCATCCAGACCGGTTGTCTCCTCTAACGATTAGAGCGTCGGTGGGGTTCTTCCAACGGGGGCTCACCGGCTTCTTCCTCAGCATGTCCATTTAATGGTAGAGAGACACGACGTATGTCAAGCACGTGTCGCGGCATCCTGTCAACACTCACATTGTTTACAGACTGTGCATGCGTTACCCTTCCTCGTCCGCAACGTGTAGTGCATAGAGTTCCGGTGGCTTGACCCACACTTCTTCACCAACTGTGATGGATTCTTGTCCCACTTCACTCATGTTCGTTCTAGCAAGAGGATGACGGCACTCATACCGAAAGACTGACTGATGCGGCACTGACTCTTAATCTTGACCGCTCTTTGGAGACATGTTGTACCAAAATACCGCCTCTTCTGGTGTGGTTCGGCCTCTCTCTGCAACAGCCTTTATGGTTCAGTGATGCCTTTCGACAATCCCATTTCCTCCCGGTCGATATGCAGCCCGAAAAAATTGCCGGGTTCCCCACCTGGCACACAGCTCTGCAACGTCTTCAGAGCGGAAGGCGGCACCATTATCCAGTAATATCTCCTCCACTGGCCCCCTCTCCATAAACACCGCCTCCATGGCTCTGGAGATTTCACTCGCGGTTTTCGCTCTCAACTTACGTCAGATTGCCACTCTCCCAGGTCCACAGTCGACCATTGACAGGAATATATCGTTCCTATAAAGCGTGACGTCAATGGCCAGCCGTTTCCAAGTTTCAGTCACCTGTAATTCCCCTATGCCTGGATGGGGCAGGGTCAATTGATTGACACTCTCTGCATTGTTCCACCACCTCTTTAACCGCCTCCTTCGTCACACTCGGGTTCCCCTTTCTTGCAACAAAAAGTGCTCCCTCTTTTCAAAAGTGGTGCATTTCATGCAGCACTCTCGCTTCCTCACTTACGGCGCACACAGACGCTTCATCCTTCTCTTTAAGCCAGGCCTTCTTTACTCGGGTCAGGGCATCTGCTCTGTTCTTTTGAGTTGGGACAAGCGTAACTGACACTCTCAGTCTAAACTCGCGAATCAAGTCTCCCAAAATCCTGAGCCTACGCTTGATCAGCATCTCAGCTGCTCCCTGTCCTTACTCTCCTGTCTCCTGAGACTTCTGACTGGATCCAGGAGGCGACTGTGGCTGAGTCCGTTTTCAACTCTGCATTTTTCAAGCCCCACTTTTGAGCCATGTTCACTCACTTTGCTGCAGCCTCGAGCTCTGCAACATTTATGTGGGCATGGTCATTCCTTTTGCGTAGCCAAGCGGCATCCTCCACTGTTACTCCTCCAATTTCAAGCAGCACACCGAGAGCCAGAGTGCTAGCATCACACCAGATCACACCTTCTTTGCCCCGTTCGACACGCTATTTTCCTTTGACGGGGTCTTCCACCTTAACCTCCTCTACCACCTCGCGTATCAACTGCACAACATCCTCGGTCACTGTGTCATCACAGCGGCCGCCTTCGGTCCGCCTTTTTATATAGCTGCATGCTACTCTGAGCAACCCGCAAATGTGGTAATGGCCAACCAGCTTCCCACATATGGAGAACAGCTCTCTCTTAGTCAGTTCGTCTGAGATATCGGGCACCTCATTACCCCGTCCGAACATCAACGTCCCCTCCTTATTCCTTTGCAGCTTTAATCCTAGGGCCGTGCCATTTTCTAGTGGCTCAGGTGGCTTCGCAATCAACCCATATCTTCGAACGTGATTGCTAACACTTTCCGCGGACAGTTTTCCTTCCTCGACCAGGATGTCATCAATATATGAGCTTGTGGCCCTCTCCACCTCGGGTTTTTCCCCAGCACTGTTTTCAAAATTGCAGTCATAATTTTGGGTGCAGAACTGAGCCCAAAACCCAACCTAGTCAAGCAAAAGGTCTGACCCTTGAACTTTGGTGGGCTGGACTACCGACATGAGTGGTAGGACTCCGTCTGCTTCCCCAGACCATGGTACAAGGATACCTCGCTATCTCTTTCTCAAATTCAGCCCTTGTGTCACCATTCAGAGTACTTTCGTAGCACCCAACTTGGTTTTTAGTATTGGCGGCTCTGAAACCCAACGCCATTCCACCGTCCACTTATCTCAGTCAAAACTGGCCTGAAAGTATTTGTCTTTGATTTGGCACGGTTCCGCATTCTTGGGTGTAACACTCTCCATTCCTGCCAATCCGACTGGGCGCTCGCATCCAAATGTGATCATGCCCATGCTAAACATAGCACCCCCTAGTCGATCGATGACATCCAGGCCCAACACAACATCAACACCTGAAACAAGCCGCTCCATCACAATTGCCCTCACCTCAAGTTCCGTCTCTCTCACTATTATTCTCACAGTGCACATTCCTCGGCACATCACCTCACGGCCATAAACCGCCCTTACACTGGTCGTTCCATGCCAAGATTTATCAACATCCGTTGTCACCAACGTGGTCGTGCAGCCGGTATCAACCAGGGCTTTGGCTCTCTTCCCGTTTGCGGTGACCTCCACCTGTGGGAATGCAGTCCTATGCGCCGTCACTTGATAGGGGAGTAGCCACTGGCGCTATAGCACCCCTCTAATCGTTTCCCTGTACCGTGCAGGTTCGGCTGTGATGCCCAGTGTGTCCACAACGGAAACAGATTATGCCAGGCTAAGGTTCTCGGCAGTCCCGTACAAAATGAGGCACCTGGCATCGACAACATTTCACTGGGGCTTTTCCAGGTGACCGCCCCCACGAGAGATTCTCCTTAACTGCGGACTTCCCTCTTATCAGGCTTACACTCGCGGTTGCCTCCAACTGGTGACTCTTCTTTGTCAACACCCTGGCATGGGTCAGCACTTCATCCATGTTCATGCTCTCGATCATTGTCAGTCTCTTCAGCTCTGTGGACACACTATCAGGAAGACCAGTCACAAACGTCATTTGCACCGTTTTTTCAAGGCTCATCCCTGCATAACCCGCCACTCCCGCTAGCCTCCGGATATCCGTCGCAAAGACATCTACTGGCTCCCCTGTCCATGTGATCCTGCGCATTTTGCTATAGGCGTCGAAAACGCTTTCTGCGAAAGCGGTCTTTAGTCTTGCCTCTATCAAATCTGCATCGTCTTGTTCAGCGTCATTCATTTCCAGGTAGACCGAAAGTGCATTTCCTTCCAAATATAATGGAATCAAGGTTGCTACATCTTCAATTTTCTGCAATCTTGCGACCATCTTTAATTTAGACAGCCATCGCACTACGTCTCCATCACCAGCGTACGCCTTCAATACGTCACTGCTTAATTTGATTCTGTCACCCACCATGTTATGTAGGTAGGCCGCCGAAATAGCTTGTGGTCTATCCGTGAAAGGAAAGTTCTTGAAAAGATAAAAATCTGTGAATTCTCCACCAACTGCGAACTGCCAACTGCCTTCTGCCCCTCTCTCTCTCTCTTTACTTCACTTTGCTCACTGAGCATTCACACTCTTCACAAAAGAGTACAGTTTTTATACTTCTTTTTGCTCCACCTATGCAAATTGACTGTCAACCAGAGCCATCTAGCTTTCAAATTCTCCAAACAGCCAATTTGCAAAGGGGGACAACTCTGCTAACCACAGAGAGTTAATGAAATAACATTGTTGTTTTCGTTTTCCACTACAATTACAACATCTGATCTGGTGCATATACTACTAGTTTATCTTTATTAGGAAAGGTCCAACAAAGTTTGACTCTAATAAGTCCAGCATTGTCAACCAATGTCCACGCACTATCCTATCGCCCCAATGCTACTTACTTGTGCTTGTTTTACAAGTATTTTAATGGAATATGCTCTGGACACCTGTTGGTACTTGTGCCCCTCGACGTAAATACCTCCAATTAACCCGACACGCAGCAATATTTCACCCTTTCATTGTAGATATCCCCACTTTCCGAAAACCTTCTACCTTAATAGTTTCTTCCGTCGGACTGGTAGACTTTGGAATTCACTCCCTGTTTCCTGCTACCTTGACTGCACTAACGTGCAGACATTTTAATGTAATACCAACCTGAATAGTGCTGTTCTTCTCCCTACTAAGCTTGTACGTGTTGGCATGGTCTCTAATAGATGCGCATTACGTGCATGAATCAATGTGGCTTTTTTGGGGTGAATAAAAGTAACACAAACATTTTTTAAAAACTTTCATTTTTCTGGCTCATATATTAATTACTTATTTTTAAATTAATAACATTAGTAACATGAATTAAACTATACTATTTAATCGTCACATTTATATTGGAATTAATTGATGTTCAATTACTGACCAGCAGTATACTATATTTATATAAATTCTAGTAAATTTGTTCAAACGAATAAATAGAAAACGTCGATAGCTCATAGTGATAACAAATAAAGTACATTCTTTAAATGCATGAGTCGTATCTGCGTATTTTGTATCACATTTATTTGAATCTCGTTGTTCTATCGAATAGTCCCTCATAGAGCTTCTTAGACACATCAACAGTTAAATTCAAAACTTAACGGCGAGCGGCATTTCGAGCGATTAACGCTCTTATCGTGGTGTGTTTACTATAGTACACATTTAGTCTATCACCTTTTATTACCATTTACACAAATTGTTATTAATTGTCAAAACCTATGTAATCTGTCCTAGTAAGAAAATTTGCCCAAACTGTTCAATGAATGTGCACCGCCTATTCGGTATGTCTGCCATTAGGTAGGCAATTATGCCCTAGTTAATTCCGAGATGTTAAGTATGGCGGGACAAAGCAAGTATTCATGGTAGCCAATAATAAATGAGACTAGACAAAGCTATAAAACTGTCACCATTGCCGCGTAATTAAATTCTTTCTTGAGCAACACTTGGAAAGAAGTCTGCTTTGTGAATAATCACATACGAACACTTGCCAAAATAATGTGCGCACTCCCTTCAATTCTGGCCACGAAATTTTACTTTGATGAACAAGAGCGTGCCAACAATAAATCAACGTTTTGAATTGAAAAGTTGACGACTCTGCTATTTCACCAACCCTGGCCTTTATTCTTTTGTCTACATGGAACGCAATTTCAAAGTTTTTAACTCAGGCATAAAAGTATAGAAAATGTTAGAATTGTTTTATGAAACGAAAATGCAATATAAATAGGGTGTAATTGTATTTAGTAATAATAGACTTGCTTCTCGTAACCGGCGTTGCCTGGATTGATGAATTATTTGCTGAAAAAGATCGGGAAAAACCTTAGAGAAATACTTACGGTGTGTTACATTTATGACCAAATCAGTGATAAGTACAACTGTGATGCACGTCAATAGAACTCAAGAATAGTTGAAGAGAAATAAAGGACTTATTAATTACTTTAACTTTTTCTGCGTCAATTGCTTCCGTTTTTGTTTTTTAAATCTAAGGATTAATAGTAAATGTTATTATTGGTCGGCTGTATACAAGTATGTACTTAATAATAGCGAAGGCTACTTATGTCACTTCACGAAGACACTATATTATAGTTTTCAAAATAAAATCATCATTTTTTCCATTACAATAAATATAATTTTATGTGAAAACAGGCAAAGTAAGACCATTGTAGGGTTTACTATTTTTTTATTAATAGCATACATATGCCATCTGACCATGGTCATTGTCAATAATGTGTCCATTTTAAATAGTCTACTGTCTGAAGGAAGACTGTTACGCGACAAAAACAATTATTATAGCAACATTCTTGTGCAAGAAAAAGGCATAGGATTGGTTAGTCAAAAGCATATATAATTCGTTAGGTCAGCAGTTACTGATAAAAAAAACGGTAAATCCCGTAATACAATTTAATATATTACTTAGTAATGTGTGCTTTTAAATATTACGTTTTTAGATATATTCTCTAATTGAAAATCGAATCAGTTCTGTCAAGATTTGTTGTATACAATTAAATACCAGTCTCTCTTGTATGTTTGGAAAAAAAAGTATACTTAAAAATTTGCTGCGATATCACATTAATAAAACAGTTATCATCTGATAATCGGAGGTAAGAAATGTTTAACCTGGTCTTGCATCTGTGACTGTTTCGAAATCTGAACTGCTCTACATTGGAAGTACAAGTAGCGGTAAAACGAAACTTTCCACTTGACATATAATTTGGTAGCTGTCTATCAGAGAAACGCTGCATTAATGCACTTGGTCAAGGAAAGGCAAAAATGCGTAATACGACCAACGTTGCTTCATCTCATATTTCTCCTGGTCACTGAACATAACAAATCAGAAGACGAGCGGATATGTGTCTACATTTTAATCCCCAGTTATTTATATGCAATATATCATTACTCTCCTATTTCAAATGCATGATTTCCATTTTGTTTTTTGTAGTATTACTATTGTTTCTTCTTCTATAATGCAATCTATTTATACGATAAAACATACATCATTTTTTTATTAATTAAATCTATCACTTACCTATCTATTTTCATAACTACTCAGTTCGATATATATACATATATATATATATATATATATATATATATATATATATATATTACTATTAAAAATGAGTGGTCAATTTACATGCACTTACTGAATTATAGGTTATTCTTGTTATTGATCCAAAATTTAAAGGCATAGTTGGAAATTCAGAATAATTTCTTTTTATCTGACATACAATTTTTTGCACATTTTCCTATGCATTGGATATGTGATAATTACTAAAAGTCATGGTGATTAGTCTTTTCTTGCACATGACTTGTCGATGCAACGAATTATCTAATGCATTCGTATTTCACTTATATCTCAAAACACACCTCACTTATTAGGGGAACAGAATAACGCCGTGAATTTGGGTTAAAACAATTATGTAGTAATCGCCAAATGTGTTTGCGTAGCTCAATTAAAAAAAATGAAGTTTTCGATGTAATTACCGACATGTAATCGATATTTGTGTACTAAAACACATACCTATTTACAATCTTACAGCAATACATGCATAACAGACTCAGAGGTTAAAGTACACCCGTACATAAACAAACAGGATACGAATACACGAATAGACTTACATTACAAGTATATGTATGCAATTGTCAGGTATGACTGTGCAATAAGATTGTAAATAAGGGATATACATGTTTATATATTTATTGGAAATATATGATGTTATTTTATTCGAATATGTTTCCTTCTATTTGATATACACTCAAATGAATTTTTATTATGGGCGTTATTATCAAACCCTATTTACATCTGTCTAATTACGTGTCGCATTTGTCTACATTTAGTATGTTTTCGCAACCCTACATAGACTACACACATTATGATAGATTTGGAATAAATAATACAGATATATGTTTTGTTTCGTGTTTAAATTTTCTTAAACATCGGCAAATCATATTTATTTTTAATTAAAAATTTAATACGTAAAACACATTTAAGTCTATTGATTTCATCGTCAACAATCACATTTAATTTTAATTATTACATATTTATTATATCGGCGCATATAATTTCAACCGTATCGTTAAATGAGATGATTTAAATATTAAAGTGCTTCCGTTATAAGGGCCCTTAAATAATCACAATGAATCTATCTTTTTTTGGCGGATAAGATATATTTAGTCATCGAACCATACCGAATATTACTAAGAATATTTAGTCCTTGTCCACTGACATTACACACACTTATTCTGAACGGACCATTTAGATAAAATTGTTTTACTTCATTTTGTGGTAGGCTACGGTTACTAAGTGGTTTTAGACACAGACTGACAACCTGAGGGTGGAAGTTCAAATCAAGTTCATTTCAAATGAACCCATTCACATAGCATGTCGGTAACCTTCACGTGGTCTCCTGCGTATGTATTCGATATCTCTCTAAATATCATCTTAACTAGAAAAATATCGGTAAAACAATTCAAACAATAATCTGATTCATAGAAAATTAAAGTACTTCGATTCGTATGTGGTGTTTATAAATTAATAACTACGTTACATAATGTTTTGCAACGAGAAAAAGTAATCCTATTTTTTCAAAAATGTTTAATGATCATTTTCATATAGATTACGTAACTATTAGCTACTTACTAATGGTGTCAAAATGTGGGGTACCTTTTGATTTTACATTTATAATAAACTATATTTGTTGAGTATTATTTAATGATTTCGTTAGAAATAATTATTTGATTATATGATGACGTTTAACAAATCCAGGAGCTAGACATATACACATTGTCAGCTACTATATCCATATATAAAAATAACTATATATATTTTAATTATTTTATATATAAGTATTGTTATAATGAAAGTGAGTGTGTTTCGCGAATGTGATAACATATTTGGAAGACACTGATTGCCCAAGACATGAACATCGTTCTTCGTGTGTCAGTTAGTTTTGTCAGTAGTATTGATTTACTCCTCTCCAGGAGTTAGGCACAAGGCCAGTTTTTATCTAACTCCCACAAGTAAGATGTGACCCAAAGTCGGGTCGGGAAGTGGGGTTTAAACATTTCCTAGGCAGCCCCGTCGGCATTCCCCGGTAGGGGCGCCTCAGGCAGTAAGCAATCAACTTCCTTCTCCCCAAAGAGGGGAGGCAAAGCCTGGGAGGGTGGACCTCCTAGAACTGCACAGGACAGACCCATAGACCGGCGTAAATCAAACCCTGAAGATCAAGACAATACTGGTCTATGGGGTGCAGTATCCATCGGAACAGATACCACACTTTGATCTTAGCCAAAAGACAAAGGGAGTAGAACAGTTAGCAGACAAAAACGTTTCTTAACAGATATATCGCTATCATTATTCAGTGAACTAACATTTTGATATTGTAGGATTGTATGTGTCATATATGTTCCACCTATGACTCGTGTCACATATGCACCGTAAATCAGAGACGGAAGTAACATCTTTTTTTTATTAAAATTAATGAAGAAAGTAGACATGTTTTGAAATAAATTTATAAAACTATTTCTCCAACATATTCAATGTAACAAATAATAAATTAACATCTAACAAAAATAATCTCGTATAGAAAAAATAATGATAGCCAATAAATAAAATAATTACGCTATACGTACACAATTAATTTACCTTTTTTTATTGAAATATCTTAATCTGTTTATCATGTGATGAATTAGCCTTATTACAAGTTTCATCACACACCTCCAACAATTAACAACGTTCAAGCTACTAATAAAAATCAGACGCCCTGGTCGGATTCATCTGTATAGCAACAATACCCAGGAACGGTGTTACTTTGGAAAAAAGCAAAAGGTATTCAACAAGAATCGAAACAAAACGATCACGACTGATGTAAAATAAACACAAATTCAAGATTACATTCTGTGAAAAGCAAATTCTAAGCACCAATTGTCAGATGAATTAATTATATAGATGTGTTATTAGAATTAAACTGATGTAAATAGTAATCCAACAACATAACACCGATTAAAACAAGGCACGCTCAAAAGATAATCACGAATGCATCTAGAATCCACGAAGTGAGGGATAATTGAAGTGCATGAACCATCGGCGAGACATTTGCTATCAACAAAATATACGATGTTCGTCGAGCAAAACAATTATTAAGGCAAATAGCAGGTAAACAAACGATGTATTATAGATCAACACTATTATTTCAAGAACTCGTTGTTACGTTTCTTAATTTTTGAGGAATGTTCATAAAAAAAGATATGGATTAGATGAGAAATACATATCAATGCAGACCACTGATCGAATGAGTAAATATATGCGACTCATTGAAGTAGAAATAGCATGTCGTATCAATGTCTACAAATATGACCGCATAAAGTGGACCGATGGGAGACAATTTCTTGATTGGCACTCCATTCACAAAAGTGAAATATATCCTCGTTAGTATATATCTGCTGATACGATAGCCTCATTCATAGTTCCTTTGTGGTTTGGATCCTTGAATAATAGTTCGGATAACGTCAGCCTAGTTAAGACGTTTACGGTCATACTATGTATTGACATAGACAACTACCTAAACTATCTCTACATATAGCTTACTGAACAGTAAGGGAAACTTAGGAAACGGCTATAATTTCATGTCTGTTTTAAAAATCGCTCATGAAATGTAGGGACTAAAAGATGAAGTGAGGAAATCGAGAATTATGAGACTCCTGAAAGTTTACCGCAGGATTATTCCCACTTTCCAGTAATAGAGATTGCTGTTGGCGTCATTGAGTTTATTTGTCATTCATTAATGTTATCTAGTAAAGTTTTGCCAACAATACATAAAACAAAACTTTATAGAAATGATTACGAATATTAATTGAAAGTACTAAATTTGAGTATTACATATTGAGAAAATTAGATTCTAAGAATTCAAATCTTAGGTATGGTAAATATTTTTTCTGGTGCTGATCTACTCATGTCATCAGTTAAAAGACCCAGTTTAAAAAGCGACGGCTCGACTATGGAACCAATAAGACCACTTCACATGAAACTAGTAGGAAGGAGTAAGCAGTTAAAGTGAGCACGCCATCATTCTAATACAAACATAATATATAGTGCTTTTGTGTAAAAAAATGAACTGAAACTATTTCTTGGATATAATTGGTTAAATTATCGTACGGCTTTAAGCAATTCAAACTTCATAAATACCAGCATGATAAATCAAGCGTTTTTAACCATGAATATAGGTTTTTTATTTTGATTTTGAAGAAAAAATAGCAGCTTATGCACTTCAGTAAGGTAAAAAATATCTCTCTATAATGGATAAATGTGTGTAGTTAATATAATAATACGCATTTATATCTATTTACTGATAATGGATGTTCTTTCGTTCTCTGGAGATCTTATAAACAGGACAGGTTTCTATATGTCAAGGTTATATTTATAGAGGAACAAAATACAAGAAAATGTTCTGAGAAGTGTTTTGATGAATAAAAGATCATTTTCTTTTTGCGTGTTTTAGTTGTAATAGCCCCGAAATAGCATTCCATGAGATCCAAAAATGGCAATAAATTTTCCAGGCATTAGTTGTGTTGGCTTTAGTGCAAGACGTGAACAAAAATACACAACGTTTTACATTTTGAAAATGAAGCTTAAAGAAATGATCTTACATTCGTCTCAGCGACGTTCAACAAATTTTTCCTGATTATAAATGATTTCCCCATGCATATTTCTGATACATCGTGACACCGTTACAAGTCTAATTAGTATATACAGAAGATAGCTTTTTGTTTGGAACGGTTTGTCAAGAGGGAGACATATCTCAGTGCTAAAAAACACAACCATAACAATAACAGAAACTAATCAATACTGGCTGTGCAATGAAATACACTTTGGAATTCATCTGAGAATACTGGATGTACTGACAAAGAAAGAATGGAATCACATTTATATTCACACAGCTTTTGACAGTGAACAGATTTTCGACCTGTCAATTATTTTTACAATGTTTCTTATTTGTCGGCTATCCACTTGCATTTTGTCATGTCAGTATATGATATTAAACAATAGAGAACTCATGTGATATTTAATTTCCAATCCCATATTTGAATAATAAGTTTTAAAACGTATTACTTAAATATGCATATACGTTCGATTTGAGAATATCTTTACAATTAACTAATCCCAGACATTCCTGTATTTGTATTGTCATATTTTTTTCTCAAAAGCAAACTTCATAATGGAAACGACATTGCGTATAAATATGCTATCGTGCTTTAATAAATTCAGATTAGTTTAAAAACGATATACTTTTATCAACTTACAGTAGAAAGTTAGTTACAAAGTTAGTTAAAAGGTAAAATGTTCTTTAGGAGGGAGTTGAACGAAAGTTGTCGCATTTAGCAACTGCGACACGCGTTACATCTTGTTACATAGATGAGTGCTGAAATGACGACACACTTGTATGTGCTAACTATATATATATATATATATATATATATATATATATATATATATATATATATATATATATATATATTTGTATATATATATATTGATCAAGTTAGAATATGTTAATAAAATGAACATAAACAAATGTTCTCAAGAGTGCGCAATACCAAGTACAGCATTTATACAATCATATCCACTCTCTCTTTCTTCATTTTAAACACTTTTTTATTATAATGATTGGTATCCTGTTGCTTAAGTAAAACCTCGTTATTAGTATACTAACTATATGTTGCTTTATTATTAAAATATATTTTTTGTTGCTAGAATTATTGCCCACGTTTCATGAAACTAATTATACATTTCATGATTTATAGTAGTGGTTACAATGTGCGTTAATATATATTGCATTAGCGTAAACAATCTATGTGAGCAATATTTAAAGTATAACCCGATAGGCATCACATTCCTAGCCACACTATTTGCCAATAAAACCCCTATTAAAAACGTGATTAGCGAACAATTGTTGCATAGCCCTTCTCTTGGGCCGCGGCAGTACTCGCTTTGTATACTCTTCCCGGAGCAGGCCTCGTTTAAACAGTCGTCCTATTTTAACATAAAAACACATATAGTTTGTATACCTTTAAATTTATCGTACCATATCTTCTTTCCTTGTCGCGTGGAGGGGTGTTGCGTCTAGTGGTTGAATTATGTCCCCTCTCCTGTCTGCAACAAAAGCTTCCTGACCGACTCATTAAACAACACTCTTTTTAACTTTCAATTCTTTTCATTACAGACGTTAGTTATCTATCGACTTGGAGATATTAACCAACGTTGAGAGAGAGAGAGAGAGCAACTTACTGCTTTCGTAATTACTTATCACTCATTACTTAACCATTCGTGAAGGGGAACATAGAGGTATTTGGCTTGTATTTTCTTAGGGAAATAATTCCCCTAGTCTGTTGCTGACTACATGGTAAAAATCACGTCTCATAGGTCCGCATCAAAAACCCCGACTCTAAACCTCGCTTCTTACGAAGAACGAGTGACGTCACGGATCCCTCTGCTTCCCACGCAAAGACTCGTGACGTCACAGAGCCTCTCGCAGGTGCACATTCACCCTTGATCCGAGGTCTTGTCACGCGTTGACCCTGACACATCTGTTAGCTCTGACTGTGAGAACAGGCTCTATTTTGCACTCGACTACACGGGCCCACCCGCGCTAATTCACGCAAGTCAAACCATCGATTTCCAACAGATACGTCTATTCCCATAGGACCATTATCCAACACAATTACTGGAATGCGGACACTCGCGGAAAGTCATTTGGTAAATATTAAGATAGACCAGTCCATGCAAAACTTTAAACGATCCGTGTATATTATGTTTTAATGAAAATATTTAAATGCAATTTTTTAAAGACCTAAATATTTAACTGCTAGAGCGAAACAGCAACAAACTGTAGACATGGCCTTCACTTTATTTTAAAATAATTATACACATGATAAAAATAAATAAAATGAAATTATAACTTTTAATTATGACACTATCTTAATAGGCCATACAACAATTAACTCCCGTAGTATTAAAATGAAAAATGCTTCATATACGCATTACTTCGGTAAGACAACTAAGGCATTTAATTTGGAAGTCAGTCCAATTTATTATGTTTATTCTAAGTTAATAAAACTCATCATTTCACAAACCAGCAAATAAGGTTACAATCTACATTTTAATGATTTAACTTGTTATAAACTTGTTCAATAATATCGTAGATCTCATAGATGCCATATCATATCAGACTATCATCTAAAGAAAGAAATATCACATGCTACATGAGAAAACACACATATTTTATTTAGAAAAAAAAATGTATACCCACATATATATATATATATATATATATATATAAAAGCTATATTACTCACAATTATATTTTCTAGTTCTTTATTAAGCAGAAGGATTTTAATACTAATCCGTTAATACAAATTCAAACAGAACTTATATACATTCTAATAGCTTAAATATGTAAAAATGTTAATAATACATTCAATTTATTTAGTATCATTGCATTCCAAATTTCGATCCTATTTTAAGGTAGACTTTTTTATATTGAATAAGGGGCAAAATGAAGACGCTAACCGCTGAGTCTAAATAATAGTTGTATCTGAATAATAACGTGTGCATATAACGAGATACAATGTCATTTTATTTTATAATCGAGTACTGATATGTTGAATTAATCATAATGTGTTCTACAAGCATACCAGGACATGTTTGTGGCTTATTAAACTTTAAACCATTTAATGCTATATGGAACTTTTATTTAATTTTAAATATCGCAAACATGTCTAGCAAATGAAGTATAATTTAATTTATTAAATGTATGTATATGTTCCGAAATCATTGGTTTCATGTGGTATGATATGGGTTTCCGGTTGATGCTATTTTATCGTATTTTAGTATATATCGTATTCTCTATCACTGGTATTCGTTAAATCATTGTTAATATTATTATTGTTGGAAATATTGTTGTTCATTTTTAAGTAAATACTTTGCTCTATTATACATCTATATACACCAGTATGTTGCATGCAATTATTTTCGCACGGACAGGAATTTTATACCAAGCAATTACATGTAGCGCTAATTGTATTTGCATTGATTTCAATTATACTTTGTTTAAGCTTAGTTACAGTAGAGAAAAACATCTAATAGTATTTTGTTAAACATTCAGGCTGCATTAATGTAGGGCCTAAAAGTAATTTAGGAATGCCAGTCTGAATACTTTTCTGGACAGGTTTATTCAACCATAAAATGGTACGTCTTTTAGTTTTCTAGAGTTGTCTTCCGAGACAACATGTTTGTTTCAATCTATTTCACAAATCGCTGGCTGAAAATATTTATTGTGTTAAATTCAACTATTATTTTATATCATTATATATTGTTTCTTTTGTTTAATTTTGTAATCGACATGCTATTTGTTAGCACACTCCTTTTATTCAATTAAAAAAAAGTGTTATTTTTATTTTCGGAAACGATTTGTTCTGTGAGCCATTTAGTTATGATTAACGTATTGTAACATTCAGATTTCGAATTATATGTTTTCTTAGATGAACTCCTCCTGTTTATGTTATCAATGTTAAGTAATATAGATAGTATAATTGATATATGGTTATTTGAGTAGTTATACACGTTATATACGGTTTGCTTTGGTTAGTGGACACTTCTGCTAGAAAGGTTAGGGGAAAATACTAGCATTTAATTCATATTTGATTGATGTATATTCTTACTTTTATATTTATATTGTTGGAAATGTAAAGTTTTTCTTTCTGTAAACAGTGCACCAAATGTGTGTGTTGCTATCTCCTGCGCCATATATTATTTGTGGGTGTCATTTCGTAATAATAGTCAAACCAAGCCCGTTACATTGGCAGTCTGTTATACCAATCAAAATATAAAAAATATTTCAGCCTATTTAGCCTGGTCGTGTGAAAATTATCAAATTATATAATTGGAACTTCTAACTGGCAATATAAACTCTATATATACGGATGTAATGTCTGCCATTTTTCTAGCCATGTGAAGTGAGTTATTTAATATAGTAGTCGAACTTGATAAGAATCAGTATCAAATGCCAGTAATGTAACCTTATATGTGTTATTTATATTTGAGAAGAGTTTCCTGACATGATTTAAAGAAGTCTATGATGTTGTTTTTTTTACTTTAATTTTATATTTCACAAAACCTATGTCAGATCAATATGGACAGATTGATTTAATAGAATCGTTTTGTATAAGTTACGTTTGTGGGACTTTAAACTGAATCTTTATGTGTATTTGTAAATTTTGAGTTTAGACAATGTAATTCTATTAATAGTGTATGGTGTGTAGTTTGACATTTTGTGCCAGGCTCCTTATAAATAATAGCTTAATTTTGATCGTAGATCATGCTAGAGAATCTCATGTCATTTTCAGTTGGCACTATCAATCTTAAGACTTTTAGAGAATGTATTAATTAGAGTTATTGGTGTATATGTTTAGTGGCTTTTGAAAAAAATATATGTGGTTTATAATCAATTTGATAGAAATAAAAATTATAATTATTGAATACAGATTTTTTAATATATGTATATATATATATATATATATATATATATATATATATATATATATATATATATTTAATGCTTGTTGTTGATTGTGCAATACTAGAACGTATTCACACATCGTTTTCTTACAGGAATGCAAAAAGGGAAACATTTTTCCCTTTCACAGATGTTATTGCCATGTATGCTTAGCGATTTCTCTCTCTCCCTCTCTCTCTCTCTCTCTCTCTCTATATATATATATATATATATGTAAAAATGGAATAAAGGATAAGCAATTTAACAACTAATAAAAATAAACTCAAAAACTCATGTTGTATAGTTCTACCGAAATATTTCGGTCGTTTAAAATACGGCCACTATCAATCGGTTGGTGAACTTTAATTAAATGGTCATAATGGCTGTATTTTAAACGACCGAAATATTTCGGTAGAACTATACAACATGAGGTTTTAGGTTTATTTTTGTTAGTTGTTGAATTGCTTATCCTTTATTCCATTTTTATTTTTACATTTTGTCCGAAACATTGTTTCTTTTCTTCTCATATATATATATATATATATATATATATATATATATATATATATATATATACATATATATATATATATATATATATATATATATATATAAAGCATTCATCAGATGTATTTTGCAGTGAAACTGAGAATCGTAAATTTTAGAGCAGTATTTCAAATTAGAATATTCATAGGAATTGTTGATATTTGGATTTCGATTATTTTCTTTGCATGCAAATCCACGCACAATATCTTTATAACTAAGTACTGCATTTCTTATAACGCTAATAAACAACACGCATATTACTTGACAACAACGATAAAAAAGAAATTTAAAAATGTGAAACAATTCATGATGTCTCTGATAAAGTCGTCTACAATTGAATTGTTAAAGATTAAACTACCTAAAAATGTGGTTGTATTGCATGGTTTCTACTTGAAGAGGTTGACCCTCTGTGAAGAGTACAACCAAAACATGTATGCGCATATGTAACCAATAATGTTTGTATAAATAAATATTTATACTAAAGAACAGCTCTACTTGTTATTGAGCACGTTTTTATAGAGACTGGAGTGTTACGGATTTACATCTGCAGAAGCTAATGAAATACGTGTACAATATATATATATATATATATATATATATATATATATATATAAATACATAAATTTACAAATGTGAAACAATTCATGATGTCTCTGATAAAGTTGTCTACCATTGAATTGTTAAAGATTAAACTACCTAAAAATGATGTTGTATTGCATGGTTTCTACAGCCATATCATTAATAATTATAATTAAAATGTCAACAATGCTTCCCAGAAAATTATTATGCTTTGTTTGCTAGCGTAGTGGCGCTGAACACATTCTAATACAGCTTAAAATATCTCGCGGATTCAACGACCACACTGAGGGAAAATGAGGCTTTTAAAATATAAAACAATTGTTGAGTTTTTGATGAAGGCGTATAAAGTATTTTTATCTAAATTGTGTACCAATGTTTTAAGTGTAATACACTATGGTGTGCGATCTTTTATTTTTGTGATTATTTGATACTCAAAGAATACCTTAATGTATGTAACACGTATTTCGATAAAAATCGAACTATATTACTATATATTACTAGATTAAATACCCATGAAGACGTATACGAATTGATTTTTCGAAATCAAAATGATGACATATAAATAAACGTGTAATTGCCAATTAATAATATTAGTTTACTCTCTCTCTCTCTATGTATATATATATATATATATATATATATATATATATATATATATATATATATATATATATATATATATATACTCGTGCTGGTCAAAAAAATAGAACATATGTATAAAACTGTAAAAATCATTCCGTTTGAGATAATTTTCGGCTTTTAAATTGTGTAGGCGAAATATTCTATATGTAAATAACAATTACAACTATTTTTAATCATTTGTCATATTTGCATATGTCAGACTTTATTGTCACAGAGTAGTTTATTGTCACATTGGGAAATTCAACGTTTCAATTTAATAGAACATTATTCGTTGAGTAATCTTAAACTCAGAAAATTTCTGTGTTTAAAAAGATTTTACAAGTAATTTAATCATAATCTCCCATTCTTATGATGTAATTGGTGCTAAAATATTCCTATCATGCTAAACTAACTGAAATAGTAGTTTTACGATAGAAACATTATTTTCATATCAATTGCAATGTCAGTTTTTCAATATTTCGCGTTTCAAAATAATAGAACAATACAGCTAAGAAAACAAAATTTTTTTATTAACTTAAATACAAATAAAAATTAATCAATATTTAGTAGCAGCACCTTTTGCCTTGATAACAGCATCAATTCGCCGGGGCATGGAATCAATAAGCTTCTCGCAATACTGTGTAGACACCGAATCCCATGTGTTCTGTATTGCAATCTTCATGGCTGCAAGGGTAGTAGGTTTTTCTTTGCGAAGCTTCCTCTTCATCTGATCCCACAAGACTTTAATAACGTTCACATCTGGCGAGTTCGCCGGCCATTCAAGAACATGGATCGATCATTCTCGGAGCCAGGAAGTTGTGGACTTTACAGAGTGTGCCGGTGCCAAGTCATGTTGAAAAATGATGTCTGTGGCGTCACTGTCAAACTTATTATCCAGCACTTGCAGTAAATTAGCTTCCATGATATCTTGGTACACTGTTGCGTTTACATTTCCTTTGATGAAGCAAGAATTACACACACCCTTAGCACTCATACAGCCCCAAACCATCCAAGACTGCGGGAACTTCACAGACTTCTTGACGCATTCTTGGTTATACCGTTCCGTGGATCTTCGCCGAAGGAGATACAAACCGAGACTCATCTGAAAAGATCACACGCCGCCATTCGTCTGTGGTCCAGGTTTGATGAGCAGTTGCCCATCGTAGCCTCTTCAACATCTGTGTTTTGTTAAGGAGCGGTTTGGTGGCAGCTATACGATTTTGGTATCCCAGTTGCCGGAGCTTTCGGTAGGTAGTGCTTCGTGAAACGTCGGCACCAGAAGCCTGTTTTCTACTCTTTAGTAATGTGGCTTGTTGACTGGAATCGACTTTACTTGCCACCTTGTCCAGTGTCCGGTCTTGTCTTTCAGTGGTGCTTTTCTTTCGTCCGCATTTCTTGCGATTGCTGTTGGAAACACCCTTAACATCTTTCTGGAGCACTTTGGTAACTACCGATCTTGAACATCCAAACTTGGTTGCAATTTCCATGTGCGTACTTCCTACTTCTCGCAAATCGAAGATTCGCTGCTTCTCAGATATGTCTTTAGAGCGACCCATAATGAGAGATTATGATTAAATTACTTGCAAAATCTTTTTAAACACATAAATCTTTCGAGTTTAAGATTACTCAACGAATAATGTTCTATTAAATTGAAACGTTGAATTTCCCAATGTGACAATATGCTACTCTGTGACAATAAAGTCTGACATATGTAAATATGACAAATGATTAAAAATAGTTGTAATTGTTATTTACATATAGGATATTTCGCCTACACAATTTAAAAGCCGAAAATTATCTCAAACGGAATGATTTTTACAGTTGTATACATATGTTCTATTTTTTTGACCAGCACGAGTATATATATCAATCAATGCATTTATATTCTGCTTACATCTCCCTCATTTTTTTTAAATACAACTGTTTGTTTTTTGATACTTTATTTAATAATTAAACAACGCGTTGACAATATTTTTATTTTACTTATTAACTATTGTCATAGCCTTGAAGTTGTTTATGGTTTTTGTTTGTGTTTCCCCTGTCCTATGCTTCATTATTATTATTTTAAATAATATCTCACTGAGCTATACTATCAAATCCTTCTATATGTTGTGCATGTCCAACTCCAAATAGTATATCCTAACGTATAATGCAATGTGATGTATAACCTTTCATGCATACTGTTGTTCAACAACAACAAATAGAAAGTTGCCATGTATTATGATGAAATGTTATTTGACAAATTATATTTGGTTTTGTTAGATTCAGAAACATCGAAAAATACGTATTTAATCCATTATCAGTAGTTACAAGCTATTTTTGTAGTTAAGCTTATATATAAAGCACCTGCTTCAATAACACGTTAGGGCAGGCACGTAGCCATTAGGAAATTCACCTAGCAAATTAGTGTTTACGTAAACTTTCCAAAGCGTACTATATGACTTTTTTATCTTTTTAAATTGCAACTACACAATATAAAAGTCACTTCCCCTAGTCTAGAAATAAGGTTAAAGTGTGATTTATCGCTTTTATTACTTGAGTGTATACTTAAATAAAAACAAACAAACAAGAATAAATGTCACAATCAAATTAAAACGTCAGTAATGAATAATTGATGGAGTACTCAATTACTTTCAACGCTCTTCTATTTTTAAATTTCGGATGTTCTGTGTTTTTCAAGGAAGGCCTGTTTCATGACGATGATTAATTTCATTCGAAGTCTACTTATATTCATGATCACTCTGTGTGGTTATCGAGTAAAACACTCACCGAAATAAATCTTATTTAAACACACACACACACATATATATATATATATATATATATATATATATATATATATATATATATATAGAGAGAGAGAGAGAGAGAGAGAGAGAGAGAGAGAGATGTGTGTGTATATGTCTTTTTTGTAATGACGAAAAAATTGAAAAACTACCTGGCGAATATACCCGGTGAAAAAAAGTGCAAGAGAGATACAAACAATTGCACTTAAATGTAGTGTTAGAACTTGAATAATATCGTCTGGAGTGTCTAAAATAGCGGATAAATGTCTGGAATCCGATAGGATACTCCATACCTCGCAAGAAAACAAAACTTTATTTTCCTCTCTTTTTCCCTTGTCTATATAGAAATAGTATATCATTAATTACTTAAAAGACACCAATAACTTGCTCGATGATAGCTTATACAATGGCTTATATGGAATATTTGATTGAAAAACTATACATAGCAGATTCTGTTGTATGTACCGGTGTTTCATTGTTCTTGACATTCTGGTTCTGGGGGTATAAACATCCTGATATGTCTCCAGGTTCAGTACGTTACAACTCCGGGAACGTGAGGAAAAACACAATTCACCCAAACGGTGTCCACTTTGTGCGTCACACCATTACAGATAACTACGTGAACAAATATCCCACTTAAACAATGATAAACTAAATAAGCTTTTTACGAACTATTTTTTTCTTTCAGAAGTGAACATAAAACGTGGACACCGTCTGTACTTAATGGTTAATTTGTTTTCTTTTTTTTCCTAAGTCTCTGGCAGCTGTTCTGCATATTCGGTCTGCCAATTTGAGACAGTTCCACCCCTGAGCCGAAATGGCTTGACCCATCAAACGTTGGTACAGTTAACAGATGTTGTAATGCATAGTTTTTGAATATAATATTTTATATATGAATATATAAATATATTTATATAAATATATCATATATATACATATATATATATATATATGTATATACATATGTGTATTTATATATATATATATATATATATATATATATATATTACTATAAAACTATTATTTCGTGTTTACCAAATATCATTAAACTAAACTTCATGAATAATGTTGGACTCAGATTGATATCAATAAATGCACGTCTAACGAATCAGTCTACCGGGAGAGTGTAACATATGTCAAAGGATCACCATATTAATTAGTGTTATGCATGTGTTAAATATTATATAATATACTTACAAAACTATATATATATATATATATATATATATATATATATATATTAATATATATTTATATATATATATATATATATATATATATATATATATATATATATATATATATATGTTAGCAAAACTACCCGTACTTCAGGCGGCAATTACGGACGCTCTATACTTCTTAAAAAAAACATATAATTAGTTTACATTTTATATTTGGTAATTTAAAGGGAATGTAAAAAAAATGTTGATGGTCGTAGTATTATTGGATGTATTCCAATGTTGGGGAAATATACTGTGCATGAACACCGTCAATTTTCTTGGGAAAAAAACCCCAAAAATTCAATTTATATTTTCTTTATAATATTCAACGTCGATAAATTTTATTTTGTTTCAGCATACAATAAAATTAATAAACATTAAAGGGGGAACCTCGATTTGTCAAACACTCCACTTTTATATTACTGAGTTATTCGAAATGTGTTCTATTTACTATACTATAAATGAGAGAAAATTACGTAAAGAATATTAAGAACAAAATACCTCTACTTTGTAATTTAGAAAGGTAAGAGGAAGTTTTTTTCTATGACAGATCATGATCATCATCATGATTATTATCATAAATACTACCAACATGTTAACTAAGTGGCTTTTTGGCTAGGAGCAACATATAGTATCCGTATAGAATCTGCACTTAGAGTTTATGTTCTCTATCAGTGAAAGAGAATACTTCTAGACCGAGGCAATTGAAACTTTTGTTCCAATTCACAACGCTTATTTTGGGGGAGCTGAATTCTCCCCAGGTTAAATATTGACAAGGTGCCTTACTATGCTCTCGTGGGAGGAGGTAAATAGGAATAGGAACAACCACAACGACAACAAATGTATTTAAAAAAATACTGAACTCTGTATTGAATTTTTTACAAATTAGAAAATATTAATTCCTTAGAAACTAAAAAAATAAATAAATATGCAAATTTGAGGCTTAGATGATTATATCATGATGAACGAATTACATACACAGCCGTCCTGGGAAGAAGATGTCAATAACAACAGAATAGATAGTACACTAACTGCCCCCGCACTAATCTGGTAATCCTTAGGAATTGTATCATGAGGAACACATGTATACTGTACGGCAACACTCCGAAGAGGAAGTAATGCCTGGGACGGAAATATAATGGCAAATGATAATATAATACAGAAAATTAATAAAGCAGGAAGTGTGTTAATGTCAATATAGTTAGAATAGGTTGAAAAAAAAACGTTAGCATTTATTTATTTAGATGATATTAAAAGCCATGGCAAGTGTTATTGTCCACGTGAAATGTTTAAATGAAAATTGACTGGAAAAATGTAGTCAGCATCTTTATAAATAAAGATGAATATGCTGGCTAATGAGAAACAATAACTTTCATATTTTTTTAAAGTTAAATAATGCATGTTTATTTAAAGTTGAGTTATCGTTCTTACTTAGCTATTATTATGGTGAACGAACATATACTACACTTACACCCTGACAGACGATAATATCATGATGAACGAACAGTGCTTCCCTTTACCAAAAAGAAGGAAGTCATTCTTACGTGAACCGTCTTATGAGAACAGTACCGATACTACACGACCCCCTACCTAACTCGAGTATTCGGGATTTTTCAATCCGGGTGAACTCATTCTTACACACACTTAAAAGAAGAAGGTAGTTCCTGGGAGGAGAGTTTAGTACAACATGATCTATACTACACGACACCACCCATTAAAAATGTTTCAATTTAATCAATTTTTTTTTTTTTAATTTAAAAATTCTTAGTCACAAAAAAATGTGTACGTGGCCTTTTGGCTAAGATCAAAGTATAGTATCTGTTCGACATCTCAGTGATATTTGACACTTTACTAAACCCGGAAGTAGATAATCTTCTTTTGAAAATAGAATCAGAAAATAAGTGTTTAAACGCTATCATTTTTTTTTATAACATCTCTTCATCTTATTTTATTACTCATTATAATAATATCACTATCGATAAACCTTTCTTCTCTATTTTACACTTCCCAGTGTTAATCTACGTACATACATTTGTAAGCATACATATCTGATCTGTATATAAAACACACAGGTACGCAGTAATCCGAGCTAAGTGCGTAATAAGAAAAAAAGAAATAAAAGGTAGAAAAATAATAACACACATAGAAACTAATTGAAATAATTAACAAGTAAAGAATGTAATCTGATACTGAGCTTGACCGGTGGAAATTGTAAACATATCTTAACCCTAAAAAAAAAATTCTTCATGGGAAAGCTTTCCGAATCCATCTCACTTCCTTGTCTTCTTTGGTTTGTAGAGGTTGACTCTCTGTGAAGAGTACAATAGAAACATGTATGCACATATGTAACCAATAATGAGGGTATAAATAAATATTTATACTAAAGAACAGCTCTACTTGTTATTGAGCACGTTCTTATTGAGAATTACATCTGCAGAAGCTAATGAAATACGTGAACAATATATATATATATGTATATATATATGTATATATATATATATATATATATAAATACGTAAATAAATAAATAATTATAATAACACTTAATAAGTATCATTAAAACTATTCTGTCAAATGGTTGTTAGCATATATTACATTATATAGAAATAAAAAGGCATAACATATATATGAAAAATATATACAAAAATATATAAACACATAAGAATATATATGTATATACTATACTATATATGCATGTAATATATATATATATATGTATATATACATATTATAAAATCTAATCTCAATGTAATTTAATCAATATCACATGGTATGTCTTTAATCATGTAAGTTTAGTGTTTATAAAATGTCTGTATTTATTTTCATTTTTATTATCATTATTGTTAAAATTATCATTATGTTAATTATATATAAAACATAATTTAAACAAGACATACATTTGATCTATTAAGTGGTGTATATTTATTTTGATTCGAATTGACTGTTAATGCGCATTTATTAGAATTTAAATGAAACCTATATTTCTTCTTTACCTTGAATTGCAGAAAATACGGAATACGTAATTGTTAATCAGCTTACATTATAATAAGTACTGGGATAGCTCATTAACAGTAGGTGGGATACTATGTATATGCCGTTGATTTTCCAGGAAGCGTTACGTCATTTTTAAAATCTCTTAATTCAGTATATATACAAACATGCCAGATTACCTTACACAAAATAATGTTTTAAAATATGTTAGAATAAATTATAAATGGTTTATAAACTCTACGGAATGTGTATTACAACTTGCACTTGGTAACTTGTTCTTCGAAAGGCTTAGTTTTCGCTCGACTTAAATCTATGCGCATGGGTAAAGGTTCAGGAACTAAATTCTCTCGCTAGTTTCCTCTTCTGTGGAGTAAGGCAATTTTATAATATTCGGTAAAAGCAATATTCGAAGTGCTTTATATCTTTTAAATATGTTGTGCAATATCCAGTCATGATTATCTCGTTTACTTTTTTGATGTTTAGAATTATCCTCTTTTGCATTGCGACGATACATATTAATTCAAAGTAGCCGTACTACTAGTTAGTTTTCGTTGTTATGGTAATACTTTATTTATAATTATACATCTATGTATTACTGGTTGTAATAAAGCCTTACTACACTTGTTTCAGTTTTAATTCTGTTTGCCTCACACCAATTCCCGTTCACGAGTGCGTCTAATACTTTTTAAGTTTGCATCAACTGATTTGAAATTCCATTACAGCTTTAACGTTGAAAGTTATTTGCTGACAGATAAAATGTATTAATTAAACATTTCTGCGAAGTAGCACATCCTGTGAACTATAAGAGAGACACTTATAATGATGGAATATTTTGAGAAAAGTATATCACGTCTTGAAATATAAACTTTAACTGAAGTTAAAGATATAATATAAACTTCTGAGTGAAATTACAAGTGAATATTATTCACAAACTTATTGCTATGTGTTCCCAACGGTAGTCTGGAATTATACAATCTCGTATTAGTTATCTAACATTCTGAAAGTGTGTTAGTTACGAATACTTATGTCTTTGCTAAGTGTCTTTACTGAGATATGTAATCGGAGAAACCACATTTAGATCTAAGTAATATAGTTGCTTGTGCGTCTGTCATTCACCCCTGATATTCGATATTAATTCCTATTTTCTGCACACCAGCAAATTATAATTTTACGAACTTTGAATATAATATAAAATTCATCGGAAATTCCCCACTATATAGCAAGACAAACTTGGTTTATATTATAAACTTATGGGCTATATTTCGCAGTGAAACAGTTAAGCTTAGAGAAAAGAATATCACAGTTAATTAAGAATTGACATATTCAATATTTACCGAAGTTAGCATGTCATTGATTATGACTAAGTGTTCAACATTTTTTCAATTCTGGATCTTGGATAAGTTTTTACTAAATATTAAGATAATATAGATTAATGGAGAAACACGTATGTGTTTCGAATATGAAGTAAATCAGTTCAGTAGTGCGAGGAAATGGAATCACATCTCAGAACTATTAAAAGTTATGAATTTGTCTATTATATTTAATACGAAAATAACAGATATCTTTCTCAATTTGGAATAGCATACTTTAAATATATATAGCATACTTTAAATATATATATATATATATATATATATTTATATATATATATATGTATATATATATGTATATATAAATATATATATATATATATATTTACATTTACATCTATATATATATTTATATATATATATATATTTACATTAAGGAGAGGTAGTTCGCTTGAAGCATTGGGTGTAATAAGTATATAGAGGAGTATTAGAAGGCTATCACAATGCAAGAAATGGAAATATGTCGGCGTTGAGAAGTAAGACAAACACAAGTGATTTAATTATATATTTTTTTCAAAAACTTGTTTAATATTTCTTTTCCTATATAGTAAATCTTACTTTATTAGGCAAAACTTCAACACTGGTCTAATCTGTGTGACCGTGTTCCATAATATATTTCGAGGAAAATCCCTTTGTCAAATTGTAGGTGTTTCAAATCTCAAAATAACGTGTGGTTTGCAATATTGCTTATAACGCCGGAAATATTAATATCCGCAGCAATGTAATGAAACAGAAATAATAACTGAGATTTTTTAATGATTTTAACTACTTATTTAATTTATTTTTTTTTTCTGAATATTTCATATTTGAACCCACCGATGAAGTGCTACATATTAATATAAAGAAGAAAAAGAAAAAGAAGAAGAGCAAATAACAGGGAGGTAGGGATTACAGCCAAGAACGGTGTTCAATTAATTTTTTTTCTAATATTTATTTAATTTTTTTATATATACTATTGTTATCTTATTTTATTCTAACAATATTTACTTCTTTGCTTTTCTTTAAAAAAATTGTAATTTATTTATTTAAAAAAAAATCAAATTTATTTCATGATTAAATATGTTTTGATTTATACCCTGACCAGATTGTGTGTAAAACGCAGTAAATTTAATGAACGAAACTAATTCTTAAATTCTTGGTTGATTTAATTGTTTTTTTTTTAATATTATGATTTTCTACTTCATCTGAAACTATTAATACTGTTATGATTTTAGTAAAATGTTATTAAAATTTGTAGTTTAATTCACAAACGATTTTTGTTTTAAATTTAAATTTCGTTTACTTTCTTTTTTTCCGAGAACGTGGGACAACTCTTGCAAAATAGTAATGAGTTATCTCCATTATACATAAAAATATAAAACTAAATAATAAATCTCTAATATATAATTTATTTTACATGATTTTCAACACTTATTTGAAATTTCTAAATATTTTACCTTACCTTTTGATATATATCATACAATTATAAAAGGGTAAACGTGAATCTATGTAGTTAAATGTGTTATTATATTCATATTTTTCTATTATTACATTTAAAACATTTTAAAAAAATATGTTTTAAAACTTCGATATTCATTAATATATTTGGTACTTCATTTATTTCTATAATTATTTATCTATTTATTGTTATAAATATATATATATATGTATATTTGTTTCTTCAATTTATTTTAAGATTATTATTATTTATTGTTTTTATGAATATATATGTATATATATATGAATATATATGTATATATTTTTTTGTTATTATTTTTTTTAAGATAATTAGTTTCTCTTTTTTTATTTTTAGAGTTTTTTGGGGGGTACTTTTAATATTTCGTAGAGGAAGAATATGAAATGTGTATTTACCCACTAGGTGTGTTATTCTATTAATATAAGACAATTATTTTTGTTTCTTTTAATGTATTTATATACGTATTACATAATTAATTTATCTTAACAGCAATGCTGTAATATTGCATATAACAGTGAATGTGAATGTGGCATGCAGTATAAATATATAACACCTAATCAGTGGCGTCAAATATAAAGAGAGTCATTGTAAATCCATATATCAAGTGTATTGTTTTACTGATGATTCTTTAATCTATATATTTTAAACTGATTCAAGTGTATTTATAATTGTGTAATTGCGATGTCTGAGGTTAAATACGAGATATACTATATTATATATAATATCATAAATGAGGAATTCAGTAAGCCTACTATTAAGTTAAGGTGTAATCTAGAGATAAATAAAGCTCATTTAATTCAAAGATTTCGAATGCCCCTCTCCGTGGCAAAGATGTTAACTTTCATAATGTTGTTAGTGTGTCTGCGTGTGTTAAGGTGTTTGAATAATAATTGTGTCTGTGTATGTACCTTCATCCTGATATATAGGGGTCTCATGGTATTACCTATGTAAAATGTGTTGCAGATGGTGCATTCTAATCTGTATACTGTATATATGCGGTGAAAGATGTCCGTGGTATTCATTGGACAGTTAGCTAGGATGAACTGTGTTAGGTGATATTGGTGCTTGCGCGTAGCTAGCTGCTTCCATAGTGATGGGCCCGAGTGAGCAAGCTGTATGTTCAAGCCCTCTCTTCATATGGCCTTGCGGATTTCTGTTGTGATTTTATCACTGTGATGAGGCAGTTTAAAGAAGCAGGTGTTGGCTGTAAAGTGTCTCATCCGTTTTCTAGAGGTATCCAGGTGGCTGATCGTTGTGTTGGGGTATCCAGTCAAGTCCAGCACCTGATAGGATTGCCTAGTGCATACGGTTTTGTCTGCTGATACACTACACTTGTCCAGGATGCATGTTATGTAATTCATCGTATATCCTATTTTGGCTCTTAGAAGTAGGGCCGACTTTTAATGCAAAAATATGTTTCTGCTAGCTGCCTTCCTGTAGAATATTGTTATAAGAGCTCCCTCATCAGAAATCTTAAAGTTAAAATCCAGAAGCGATAGGGATCCAGAAGCATCAGGTTGTTCAACAGTGAACCGTATATATGGATCTGCATTAGATAATGTGGTGTGAATATACTCAGCTACCTCCAGTGATGATGTTATGATCAGAACGTCGTCGATGTATCTTTAAAAGATTATAGCTGTATAGCAGGGGTCGACGGCTTGACTTTCCAATTCATCCATATACGATATAGCAAGTAATCCTGTGACTGGATCTCATTGGAAGCCTTGATATTTGTCTATAAGTAAGTTGTCCGAAGGTGAAATATGTACTGTCAACTATTACTTGTAATAGTTCGTGAATATCAGTGGCCGTGAGGCCAAAGCAGTAATGATCGTTGGAAGAGAGTCGGTCAGTAATAAAATCATCCGCTGGATGTGCACGTACTGAGGTGTAAAGAGCGACGACCTCTAGGCTGAAGGCGTATCGGTGTTCTCTTAACTGCTTTGGTTGAAGTGGATGTAGACGGCGGATGACCTCATCAGCACTATTGACGTGCCCAAGAAAGGTAGAGAGTAGTGGCTTAAGTAGTTGAGAAACGAGCTATGAGATTTTTTATAGAGGACCTAATCTGTGTAGTTTTGTTTGTTTTGTGTGTCTTGATGAGGTGATAGAATGTAGAGAGTCTACTGTTTCTAGTAACTAAATTATATTTGTATTTATTTGGGAGGTTTCTTTTTCTACATATGGCAGTCCAGGCAGGGTGAATGTGGTCTTGTATTTCCATAGAATAGATGTTACTGACAAGAAAGTAGAGAGTATCATTACTTGAGTGTGTGTGCGCAAGGTTGTCGTAAGTTTCATGTGGTATGACACAAAATTGTTTCCTTTGTCAGATGGTAGGAATATAAAGTCTTTTATTTTAGTATTTTAAGTGTGAGACGCTGTGAACTCGTGATGTTAGACACACTGTTTGCGTGTTCACGTTTAATGATTGAAAAAATGTTGCGTTTCAATGTTGAGAGCTTAATGTCTAACTCATGGTTGTTAGGTTGTTGATGTAATGGGTCGTCGAGTTGATATACAGGGAAGTTATCAGTGGTGTTCTTGAGTGTAGTAGTATTGATTACAGATAGCCATTTTAGGTGGTAACCTGCTCTACATAAATGTGTTTCAATGTTTCACAAAGTGGTTTCGTTGGCTTTTTGAGTGGTGATTAATTTAGAGCCGAGGCTGAGGAGTTCTTTTTCATCATGTTTAAGGGAATCTGTGAGGTCTGTGCAAAGGTATCTGTGGCTGGGGGTGCGTTTGTGTTGACCGCTAAGTTGTCCTGTCCAAGTGTATGTGTGAGTGTGTCGCTGTGTAGCAGCCACGTGAACTTGCGCTTGAGTGTATTCCTTTCTATTAAGATAGAGTAGTGGAAGCATTGATCTATGGATTCGGTTGTCTTGCTTGATTTTGGATACTGTGGCCTTAGTTTTAGTAAATTCCTCGATGTGCTGATGTAGCATGTGGTGTAGATGTTTCAGGAGTGTATTCATGCAGAAAACACGTATGAAGCTACGTGATTATTTGAATATAGGAAGGCGGAAAATGAAGGTAGATGCATATTATTGATGGTGTTGGGAAAGATCTTATTCTTAAGGCAGCGCTTGATGATGCTAATCTGACATCCAGTCTAAGCATGTTTTTTCGGAGATCTGAAACAGTTTTTCAGTTTTGCAAACTCTGTCTTGCTCAGACTAAGAGATAATAAGGAGAGGTAGTTTGCTATAGATATATATAGATATTTATAGAGATACACTATTTTTAAAAAGTTAAATTAGATTTTATGAAAGTGATATTAATTAGATTCCTAAATATATTTAGAAACTTACAGTTTCGAGAAAGTGACTTGTAGAACAATTTCACGAAGTTCAACTGATCATAGTAAGAAAGACTTAAATTATATTTTTATTTGGAATTATAAATCTAAAATAAAACAAAATGCAAGACTTACTTTGTTTAATTTTTAAAAAATGCAACGTGTCATATGTTTTCTGCTAATACATGTTTACTTCCAAACACATGCGGACGAGGTTATTTACTTGTCCATCACAGCAGGATTACGTTGTAATGGACATATTATACATTCATTAGATTCTGGACTGTAGAGATCTTCTAATCGTATGTAATAAGTTGCCCATTGTCCGCAGGTTTTTATTCCATAGCTTTGAACACAATGTTTTTCGTAAAATAAGTAATTATGTTCTAATAATATAACATTTCCCATAAAGAATAAGGAAATAATCCTCGAGTGAAAATGTTTCATTAGTTTCAACAGGTCAGCATTTACATTTCTGCATATCTGATGAATGCACGATATACGTGTGTTCATAATGGATTTATTAAAAGTTTATACAAATGATCTATTGTTATAGATTCTAGACGATCAACATTCCTGCATAGACTCTTCATAATTATGAAGTAAACTATAAAAGAAGGTAAATATCAATAGGTTTTGTACAATATCTTTAATTAAACGCAAAGCACGTACACATGCAAAACAACGGAATGGTTTCATGTCAATGAGCATTGTTAAGCTCATTATGTTCGAGTGTTTACGTGTAACTGCTTACTGACTAGATATAATCAAGTCTATTGCCACAAAAGAAGCGATCCTAATTATAATTGCTATCAGCATGACTTGACTTGAATATCATATACATGGATCTGATTGACGACAAATAACTGAGAAACTACGTGTGTTTGTTTCCTGTTACGCCATATCAACCCTAGAATTCGAGTGGTGTCGTTATTCTATGATGGATCGTGGCATGCCATACGTATTTTTGTAAATAATAATGAAATTTATGAGAAAAAAGATGGGAAATGGTCCAATAAGAGTAGATCCCCTAAAATCTAGGATGATAAGTGTACACTGTGAGTAAATGTAACAATGTGTATTAGAGTGTGTTCTGAGTGTCAATGCATTTTACATACAACTTTCAGGCGAATATATGTTTTTTTATAAACCGTGATGATACTTCCGCAGATTTTGTAATATACAAAGTTCTATAGCGCTACTTTATTGATGCCAGCCGTTCAGTACTAGTCCATAATATATTCGAACTTGTGAATATCTTATTATAAAGATCGCCTACACTACTTTAGGTTTATTCCGTGCCCAATGTAGTCGTGCGCTGAGTTTTGGAGAATACATGCGAATGTTGATATCTTAAAAACTACTATTAATTCAGATGTTGTTATTTGGATAGTAAATAAATGACACTTCTATATATGTGATAACAGGTATACTTTTAAAAACTGCATCAAGGCACTTAATATTTATTTATTATAGCATTTACATATACATAGTGCATAAGCAAAACTAGAATTGACAAGTTCAACTTTTTACATTAAGCTAACCTGTATTAACATAAACTAATGCAAACATCAATAGTTTCTTACACGCGTTTAACACCAATGGCAAAGGAAATATATAGACTTCCGTCCAACTATCATATTACAAGTAAGAGAATATCCATTATTCCAACAACAGAGGAACGGGGAAGTGGAATAATCCTAGAAGAAGACTCAACCAAAAAATGTGACTAACCGAAATACATGAGAACACGTAACATGTAAAAATGGTGACACACTTGTATAAGCATTATATATATATATATATATATATATATATATATATATATATATATAAATGAGTAAATCATTTCATTTTCCTTGTCTTGAAAAACTCGCTTTGATATTTCTATACTCATTTTCTTCAAACATCCAAATAAAGAAGCCCAGTAGCTATCATTGAATTAGTTAAACATAGCATACAAATTCTATCTTAATAATCTTTTTTAAAAAGTGTAACCTTCATGGGATGAATCATCGTAAATAGTGTTTTTCTGTCCTTGGCCAATCTTAAATAAATGATACTTTAAAACAAGCGTAATCTTTGGTTACACAAATTATCATTCATTCTCTGAAGCAGTGCGTTCAATACATATAAAGCATGCGGACAAAAACACCCATCCAATGATATTCCCTAGTTAAATTCATATTCATTCACAGCATAAATAAACGTAAGTTTACAAACTACCTTACTAAAAATTATAATATGTCCAAACAACAAAAAAATGGTCTAATTAGCTATTTCTCATGTAAAACGGTATCAGAATGACCATACATAAAATAAGATACATCAATATCAATTGATATTTAGTTTGGTAAGAAAACACCATATATAATCACTACTTGGTTTAAATTGGTTTAAAGGAAAACCAACCGTCTCTACGTAATGCAGTGTTAACACATAAATGTGTCGCATACGCTGAAGATCATGCTATCTTTCCAATACCATTTCGCATTTTATCTACACTTGTATGGAGATTGTGGGTTTATACATTTTCCAAATGTATGGATACGTAAGCGACAAGAATAGATCCGATTTGCTTCCCGGTAGTCGATAGTATATTATTAATTGTTTTGCATCAGGTCACTAGTACAGCTATTATTCAGAAAATATCAATATATATGGAAGAGATATGTAAGATCACCCATTGGAGGACGTTGAAATTAATGTTATTTCTACAATCTTACGTGTTATGTAAACTTGGAGTATTTTTCATTCGAAACACTTTTTCAAGAATTGTTCTAATATGTAGTTTCAATATAAAATTTCCTCACAAATTTCGCATTTATTCGGCTATAGGTATCAGTGTATTTATCTACGGTAGCCCATGATTTTATATTATAATCTCATGCTGTAAATATTGTATGTATTACTCTGAATATTTTTCTGATGATGTAAATGAAAATATAGCTCTATATCAAGCTACAGTAAAACATATTAAGTAATGTTTCATAACGAATACAGACGCTTTTATAATTATATCATATTCTTAGGACATACATAAAAAAGAAAATACGACATTACATATTATTTGATTAAAGTGGTATATTTAATATAACAGGAATTAATAAAATAAGCATAGACACAATAATATAGACTCCAGATCTTAAATCATGAGCACATTGGAATCCTAATGTATTCCAGTTAAACGTGTCTCATAGGTACTAGTGGCATATATAAAATGACGACTTATATGATTTTTAACTTCTTTGGTAACAATTTATGTTTATTTTCTATTATTTTATTTACTTATATAACTGACAGAAAACATACATATACTTTCAGAGACCATATCTATTTGCAGACCATTACAATATGTCCATATATTTATTTTAGGAACATTTTTTATAACATACATTGTCCAATTTGTAAGTCTTCAAACTATCACAATGTCCGTATATTTATTCTTTATATTTGCAAAGGTTACGTCAAAAACTGTATATTTATACTGTTTACACGTTTAGATATTTTACAATTGTTCTTTATATTATGTAGGGTGTTATTGAGTAATTAACAGTCTTTATCATGTATTATTCCCTGTCGTCGTTGCGAGCTTTCCATCAAACATTATTTAATGTACTCGACTAGATTAATAACTGTTCGCTTCCAATAGTTTTTTGTTCATTAATCAGGTATGTATTGTACAAACTATAGGTATAATACACAGTAAACTCATATGACGCCTAACTAGACATGAATACATGTAAATACAAGTGTTCGGTTTGACGTACTTAATACAATACATATAAATATGTTCAAATGTAGACGAAGTTTCAAAAGGTGACTCCTCTCTTATCAATCTATTATCATATAATCTCTCAAATTTAACTTTCAGAGAATGACATTTACTATTCTCTTAGGACTTATACTTTATAAAAGCATTCATATTTACTATAACATAAATAATCGAATATATCAGTAAAACATATTTAGACATGCCTATACATATAAGCAGTACGTCATACTCAGTATTTATTCCGCATCGCTCGTCATTGTTGATGTTTATGAATTCGAATTTTACGATTTGATTATATTATTATATTCTTTATCGACTTCAAATATGAACTTAGTACATTACTAATTCATATTCTACATAGCGATCAAAAGTATATGATAATAGCTGATCCACCGCTACAGTGCTCAGCTACATTTGAAACATGTTTTCATGTAAATCATTTATACCAATATACATTTAAACCATATAAAACTTAATGATGTAGTAAAACATGTGTGAGAATAACGATTACGTTACTGATGTGGAGATTTCTCACGTAAGAATAAGCTCAGATTAAGCAAGATCTGATGATTCATGAAAACCCCTTCGTGCAATCTGACACAGAAAAACATAGTAAACTATGGGCATTAATCTTAACAATACAATTATTTCGTTTATCAAAGAAAAACAATGGGATTTAAACACGTTTTCGTTTCTCTTTGAATAATGCACGAATATTATTTCAAAACAATAGTAAAAAAGGACAGTTCACTACATTAACGGAGTTTCCTTACTTCTGTCTATGTAAGTATTAATAAAGATTAATAATTAACTCACATCCAGTTTTCACCTCATAAAGTATAATGAGTGTCTTCAAAGAATAATCTAATGAAGACGTAAGAAACACAAACGAAAAGAAAATGAAAAAAAAGAAAATGTTTAATGCCCCAGACAATCTTATTACATTTTCTCTGCATGCTGTCACACAAATAAATGAGTTGTTGACTGTATATGACGCAAGTTTACATAAGTTATATACATGTTATAACTTGCTTTCTAGAAAAAGGGCATCACTTATTATCTTAGACTTATTCACTTTGATCGTCTTAATGGCACAATGTCAGTAATGGTATTACGTCATTATCAACAGCTTGTAAATCAAATCAAACTAGCTAATAGTGACGGATATTCCACCACTGGATTGAATGGTTTTACAATTCTATTTCACCAAACAAGTAGGGCATACACATATCCACACATGTGTCCTAATGAGACTTAGTTTAAGTTGAAAATAATACACATCAAAACAATTCGCATGTTTTAAATGATTTTAATCATGAAACGTTAGTCAACATGAGAACCAATTAAAATTAAAAAAAAATTATACTATTAATATAAAATGAGAAATAATATTCGAGAATACGAATAAGCAACTATTATATCATAGTATAAAAACCTGCAACCGAAGTGACATAGTTTTAATCTTCTTCCACCTTTTACATGTAAATGTCGGACTGATGACGATGAGACTATCAAACAACTGTAGCTGAATCATGTCTATAAATATGCAGAGAATGCGTTGGTAAAAATTATATTAAAATGTATCAAATATCGAATATTTATATGTATTGATTAGTCTTTAATACACAAATAAACTATAATAAGTATATATATATATATACACCCCCCCCACACACACATATATATATATATATATATATATATATATATATATATATATATATATATATATATATATATAAATATATATAGTAAGTTATGAAAATATATTTATAGCAATTAAGCTACACGGACGCTTCCGCGTTTGATCTCTGGAAGGAATAATCAGGCTATATATCATATTTAAAAGGGATGAGCGGAAATCTCTCAAAGGTCATTTCCACTATCATCTTGTCAGGAGAAAATCAATAGTTTTTAATCAATAATATCGTCGAAAGAAAGAGCAAACGGGGAATTGAATATGCCAAAATTAACGATGGAGCGATTAAAAGAAGGTAATTTAATGAGTTCGTTAAAAAAAAGGCACTACGTAGGGGGAAAAGGGAGGGGGTTTAATAAGAAGTATATATATATATATATATATATATATATATATATATATATATATATGGGCTAAAATAAGGGTCCTATCTTTAAATTTGAATAACTTGAATTTGAATAACTTCCACAAAATAAAAGTTAAACTCACCAAACTTTATGTGTGTGTAGACTGACCCTTCCGAGACTTTTTGAAATAAACAAAACAAATTTAAGACGAAAAACACTTCTTAAAACTTACAAAAACTAAAGTATTGTTTTTTACACTGTTTTGAGTTTTTTAAGCAAAAATAATGTTTTCTAAATGAGGGTACGTTCCTTAGGGCTAATACGGCTCATGCTTGCTTCGGAAGGGGTCCTTTACTTATTCTAAAAAAAAAACAAAAAAACTCAATAAATAAAAAAGTTATGAATTTTTAAAAAGTAGGACCCCTATTTTTGCCCACCCTGTATATATAGGTACATTCAAGATGAAAACTAAGAAACTTTATTCGTTTTTATCTTGTAATAGAGTTAATATATTGGATACTTGCTTTTAACGCTTTACACCAAGTGTTAGTAAAAATGTAAACTACGAAAATGCATTTCACTGTTTTACTACGATTGTACAAAAAATATTAACTTGCGATGTAATACCAATGGACACTGCAGGTAATGCGAATGCATCCAGTAAAGCAATTTACAATATGAACCCTATGGTAACTATTGTGGCGCTGTTTTTATTGCTAATAATGAAGTAAACAATGTACTGACATCACTGCTAGAAAAACACACATTGTTAAAAAGCGATCAGCCAGTTGTAGGCATTTGAAGAATTGCCGACGTCCTTGCAGCATGTATTTACCACGTTACTTAAGTTTATTCTAGTGTTGCAGTGAAATAAAAAAGAATGTTGTGATCAAGTTTATAAATGTATATATATATATATATATATATATATATATATATATATATATATATATATATATATATTGACAACATTGGTACACTGATCCCTACAAAAAAGGAGTAAATGTGTATTTCTTTTGTTTATTAAATCTTTTTTCATCTTGTAGAGTATCCTTGTTTTTCACTATTTTCAATAACTCGTTGACGGTAAGTGTTGATTTACTTTAGGACTTAGTTTTAATTAAATCTCTTATGTAAATTTGTGTCTGTTCGAGACGGATAAGTAATAAGAATAAACGCAACCGCTGCTCTTTAAAATGTACAGAAAATGGATATTGTAGAGAAGCATTTGTATTTTCCTTGTTATGCTCCAATATATCCAAAGCTACAACATAACATACTTCTATGTGATTTAAACTACGTCTAATGTTAGAAAAAACAAATTCACATCATTTCAGAAAAAAACTATTCCATCATACAATCGTTTCGACTTAGTACCAATATATTTATAAAATGCCCCTGTACCATATGTATATATTTCCAGGGGTATATCTTATATAAAACAAAGAAAAACGAAGAAGAAACAGGAAAAGGTACATCTTCAGGCAAGTAAAGCCTGTATTACAGTCCGTACTTATCATATTCTGTTTCATACTAATGGATATGTTTACTTCTAAATGTCTAAGTCGTAGCATCCAAACGTCATCCGCGTTTAGCTATTTGTTTTTTTTTGTTAAAGATATTCATTTCAAATCACATCAATATTAATAAATGTTGTAACTAACCGTTTTTTGTGTTCAGATTTATTAATGTACATCATAGTCTTTACCATCAGTTTTCTTACATTATAGATTCGAATGTTTGTGGTGATTTTCCGTTTCTTCATACTCTTTGTATTCTCAACGCTATCTACATTTTACGCCTGTCGCAATCTCGCCATATCTCGTATCACTCATCATTTAATTAGGTCATAGCATATATGATCAGTTTTTTTTCAAAATTGTAATGGATAGCGTCTACAGTTTCTGACGTCATCATATCGGAACGATGTCATTTCTCGGGTGATCCACTGTACTCAGATGTAAACAAATATGTATTACAGACTTTCTATTTTTGAAAACGTTTCTGGCGTCATCCGCAGTGCTCAGATACACATGAACAAGGTAAGAAGGTATATATGAAGCGCAAGGGAACCATATTATATATATATATATATATATATATATATATATATATATATATATATATATATGTGTGTGTGTGTGTGTGTGTGTAGTGCGGGTGCCGGTATGTGTATGTTCGTACCTTTGTGTGGATTATTTCTCCTCAATTGTCCATGTGGCTCGTAAGAATCGATAAAATATCTCTTAAATATCCACTTTTCGAATTACTATGTGGATGAAAGTGGAAGCCGACATCAATGTGTCATGTTTTATTTCACCAGATTTTGTTCGACGGAAAAGGTTAAAGTCGAGGAATAAGGCTGGCGAACTGTATTCTGCCTGCCTGCATTACCTGATTCGGTTGATCGATCTTGAAAGTGAATAAGAAAAGGATCCCGTTTTGATCTTAAGTGTAACGGCAAATGGAACCAGTTATGATTGCCTTTGTGCAATTGTAAAACGTATTGAAGTCCCGAACGATCTTAACAGCCCCCGCTTAAGTTAAGTACTGCAAGAGTTAATGGAGATTCTTGTAACAGTCTTTGCACCAAATACAATACCTGACTGCCGGCCGTAGAGTAAATATGCATGTATTGCTGGGGATTATGCTAACATAATTATTATATAAATACATCTTACGTCTGTAATTATTGTGTTTATATTCCATTTTTAATAATGAAAATTGGGGGCATGACCAGTGCAACCAACTGCAAGACAGATCGCTTAGTTACATGTCAGAAATAAAATGTATATGGAAACTTCATACTTGTCTCTGCGTAATTAAAATTATATTATTTATAATGCAAAGTCAATATTCAATGAGGTTTTCATTGTATTAATATTTTATATAAATTAACAATTAATTTATTTATTGTTAGATTATATTTATTTCAAAAGTAAAAAAGAAATTACATTCCCGGCTTTCTGGATGAACCTTTATGGAAATACGTACTTCCTAACTAAATCAATAACTTGGTAATACGCATAATTATACGTCTTTTTTACCTGCTCGATATTGTTATTGTCATTTGTTTAAGACAAAGAGACTCACACGATAAATCATATGAAAGTGTGCATCTTTGATAGTAGAACATGTATTATAGAACTTATTAGATTTGAAAATTAACACTCCGGGTCGTCAGATTTCGTAGATATCCATTTAACTACTGTCAGAATTTACGGATAGTTTACGACAAAGCTTAAGATTAAGCTTTAATATGTAGTTGATCAGTATTGAAACATTTATCACTAAACTTTACCTTAATTAATTTAACCTGCTTATTCTTAGCATGTAGTGTTCGACGAACTACCCGGCGTATGACAGTTTGATATGACAGGCGAGGAATATAAGACTCTGTAATGCAATTTGTATTTGTAATTCACAAGTATAGTGTTAGGCAACATTCTTTAGAAGGTACAATAAATTTATAATAGAATTGCGCCCCTTCATATTGTGTTCTTCCGGCTAGCAGACCAGAGATCTGACGAGCAATAATCTATAGCATTAAAGTGTGTCTATACTAATATTCCGAGAGTAATCACACGAGTGTATACATGAGCAAACTATGAATCTTGCCACCTATATATATATATATATATATATATATATATATATATATATATATATATATATATATATATATATATATATATATAAAGACAAAAAACAATCTATGAATTAGATGGGTGCAAGGTGCATTTAATTTGTTAAACCTTACCGTGGAATATTTATCCACCCGAGGAACTCCTTCATAAATATATGTGATATTTCGTATATCGTAAAACGATACATTGTTGTAATGATTTCTAACAATTGTATGTCAATACATTGTTTGTTAGGATATATGAAATTTATCTCTGAATAACTACGGTTTATATGATGTAAAATTTAGAGCTATAGGCGTACACTATTGAACACAATATAAACATTTGTGTTTACTGAAAGACATTTATAATATATATATATATATATATATATATATATATATATATATATATATATATATATATATATATGTATATATATATATATGGGAAGAGAAGGATGAAGGTAATCCGACGTGATGGGAAAATGAAAAAGAAAAACCGAAAAATGGATGTTTTTTATGTGTACATCAACGTTCGTCTTTATTTATAAGACTTCATCAGGATGATAAAATAGAGAAAAATGTCATTGCAGCACAGATACATGTAGGGTTGACATATTGGGAGGAAAAATAGAATGAAATAATGGCCACTGCTGGGTGGACGCCCGTATTTGTTGGAGCAATAGAAATGAATGTTGAAGAAAATGAGTGGGGAAAAAATGGAAGGATGGGGTGAGCAAGGACTGCTGTGGCTGGTGGTAAGAGAAATGGGTGGGGGATGAGCAGGGGTAAAGTGGATGGCAGAGAGGGAGTGGAGGAAGAGGGGGGAGGTGTTTGACCAGATGGCAGCGGTCAAGATTGAAGGGGAAAAGTAAGTTGGAATGTTTGTGTATGGAGGGTGTATGCAGGGAAAGGAGGATGGGTAGAGAGGGAGGGGGCTGTGATTTTGGTGGATGGGCGAAAGTTATGGTCTTAGAGAGCGTTTTGAGAAAATGAGGGAATATATATATGTATATATGTATATATCTATATATATATATATATATATATATATATGCTCTTGTGTGATATATTTTCAATGTGCATACTATTGAACTGAACTATATATTTTGACTTTGATGCTTCTGATTTTTGTTTTTCTATTTTTCATACAACGTACGTTAGAATACTATTATCCATGCTAATCCTATGGTAATTGCATTTGGAGTATCTGACTTATCTACGTATGTCTGCGAACGATAGATCGCTCTGCTGAATTATTGCGACGCTATATAATTCATATGTTATTAAAAAGGGGAAATATCCGACAATCTGGTAATAATATTTTAATGTGAATATATTTTAGTCATTGCATAAGCCCTATTTCATCTGCTTAACCAAACAAAAATAAAATGTTTTCTTATAAGAGAGGGGCGTGTTATGCTTTTTAAAGGACGGTAAATTAGTCAAGAATTGACAAGCTGCAAGGTGAATCTACGCAATGTGGTAGCGGTGGTCAAATAAATGCAGCTATTAGCTATATTGCCATTATAACTGCACCCTGTGATGTTGGCACATTTCTGTAAATAATGCGACAGTAACGCATTCTGAAACCGATATTTAAAAACTAAAAGCGCCCGAGCGATATTAATAAAAAAGACCCAGCACCTTACAATGAATAAAATTACGTAAAAAAACATTTAAAACATTTAAAGATATTTAATATAAAACAATTAATCATGTGACGCTAATTCTGACATCAATGATTTTATATTGTAAGTGTATCTTCTGGAAGTTCACCTGTTTGCTCTTTTGAGGTCTAACTGACTTCACATGCGTGTCTTCGGCTGCTTATTTTAATGTTTCTCCTTTTCTTTAGATGCATTGTTTATGTCAATTGAAGATGATATAATTAAGAACCTAGAGTGCTAGTGATGCATACTGAACTATTCATTATTTTATTTTATTACAGAAAGCAAAAAACAACATAACCAATCAGTTTTTTTAAATTTATTTATTTATGTATTACGCAAATGATAAACCTAAGGTTAATCTTATGATGTGCAGGTACGTGTTTCCTATTTAACTTTTACTGCCTACACAGAATATAATTTACCTACGGTTACAATACATAAACAAACAAATACATGAATAAAAGTAAACTTAACTAAATGCTAAAAAACAGAAAACTAAAACCTGAAATAGAAATACAAGCAACCACGTGTTAAAATCAGGTCACTCGTTATATTTACACAACAAGGAAACACGAATGAGGCATCATATAGAACACAACACAATAGAATAGGATATAGGAAGTAAAAACATTAACCATTGTTTGTGAAGCCCAACGATTTGCTAAGAAAACTACAAACAAACAAAAATGAGTATGTCATCTTATAAACAACAGAACAACAGAATGCGATATAGAAAGTAAAATCAACCTAACCTTTGTTTGTGTAAAGCCATCGATTGGCTAAAAGAACAACAAAGAATCTGATTGGTCGACTAGCTAGACCTTGTTATAAATACACCCGACATAACAAACTCTATGCATTCCAACCTTACGATTTCCTCCGGAGATGAAACGTGGAAGCCTCTAGGTAGCTTTACTGCAATAAATATATTTTCATAACTTAATACCTAGCTCTACTCACGTGCCGAGCACTTTTGAAGTAAATACTGAAAATTGATACATACAAAATATATCCCCTTATAACATTTTATGTATATACATGAACTAATAATACTAATATGTATATATATATATATATATATATATATATATATATATATATATATATGTATATGTGTATATACATGTATATATATGTATATATGTTCATATGTATATATGTATGTATATATTTTAATATGTATATATATATATATATATATATATATATATATATATATATACATACATATATACCGATAAATGAAGGAAGAGAGATAAACATATAAGAATAACAGATTTATTTCAACTTCGATTGTTCAATGCAAGGTATACTCGGTAAAAAATATGTTTACTATACTTTCATTCGTACATGTTTATCCCTCTTCTTTCATCTATCTTTATAATTGCTTTATCTCGTATATTGAGCTTACACCATTTCACTATAGGTTCTATCTACTGAAAGTATACTTTCAGTTTCATATTATATATATATATATATATATATATATATATATATATATATATAATTTTCTGGCCTATGTCTCTCTAATTGCTGCAACGGAAAAACTATATACGGATTTCAGTTTCAAGATTATTTTTTAAACAAAACTCAAAAACATTAACTTATTTTCCGTTAACATTACCCTGACCCAGTAGTCCTCTAGTCTCGTACTATTAACCTAGCGCACAATTTAAATATATACCCATTTAGTGGGTCACCTTGTTTTGTTCTCTGAAAACTCATTTACAAGAAAATAATAAGGAATGTTTCTAGAATAGCTTTCAAGCGTGACATTTTCGAATAAGCCGCTCCCTACAAAATCTTTTGAGGTAAAATATTCTATACTCTCAACAAAATATGTTAGCAACATAAAGGTTTCTTTGTAATTCAGGGCGATATTATACAACGGAAACTTCTTTCTCTTATAACTATATAAGCACTTGCCACAACCTAATGCCTTTCAAAAACTATTAAACAGAAAGTCGATCGAATCAAGTATTTATCAAACCCATCGGGGTGAGGGGAACTAGTATCCTCCAAAACCAAGACTCTTAACGACATCTATAACAACATATGTTTATGAAGGATCGGAAGAAAACAGATGGTTGAGAGGAATCGGCACTGCAAGATTAGTAATTTTTGTAACCAGTGTCATCTCATTCAGTATCATGAAAAAACGAAACTTATATCAAAGTGGTTCAAGTTAATCTGATACAATAGCCTCATCAAAACACATTTCGACAGTTAGACAAGCGAAATTCAACATCTGTCGTAGCCTGGATCTTCATACTAAATGATGCCAATTCACTATATACTGTCGGGTGGATTTTGATCTTTGGGATATAAAAGTGGTGCAAAAGTGTTCCGTTATCTATAGGCTATTGGACGGGGATGTATCGAATATGTTATATATATATATATATATATATATATATATATATATATATATATATATATATATATGTGTGTGTGTGTGTGTGTGTGTATATTAATTACATTAAACGTACATAAAAAGAGTCCATGAAAACGAGTTGCTGGCTATAAGCCGTCATAAACATGGCTAAACTTTACAAGAATCGAACCATTTTTATTGTCTGTTGTCTTACGTCGTATCAACAGACAATAACACTTTCCCTAAATATGTACGATTTTTATTGCTTAGATGTTAGGTTACGTAGTTTTTGTGATTGTTTTTTTTTGCGAGAGATTCAGTTTACTGTTTTATGTAAGTATAAATTTTTATTTATACAAACATTATTGAGGGATGTTTCTTTTTTGTTTATACTCATACACAGCTCTACTTGTTATTGAGCACTTTTTATAAACACTTGAGTTTCTATGGATTTACATTTACAGAAACTAATACAATACATGTACGATATATATATATATATATATGTATATATATTTTTATAAATATATATACATGTAAATATTTTCTGTGCTAAAATGTGAGACTACAGAGAATAATATCGAGAGTTCGATTATTGTCCCGTGAACTATGTTGATGTTTGATAATAGCCAGATACACGTGCCCTTGGATTTATTTTTATGTACAGAGAAATTAATAAAGGATATATATATATATATATATATATATATATATATATATATATATATATATATATATAAGATAAAAATGACAACACGCCCTATTAAAAAAACTTAATGCAATATTCTTTTACCTCGTAAGAAGTGGAGAATACTACACTGGTTCTATCGCCAGTAAAACAAAGAACAACACTTCGTAACTTATATATATATATATATATATATATATATATATATATATATATATATATATATATATAATGTGAATATTATTTTAGGTATCGGTGAATAGAACTGACATATATGAATACATATACATACATTTATCATATAATTATATATATATATGCATCTGCACTTATATATATATATATATATATATTTATATATATATTTATCATTAAGAGGATTTTGCATTTGCATTTAATTAATACATTTGAAAAATGTACAGAGTCATTATGTTCTGATAACATGTTGAAGACTATCCGATGCAGAAGATTCTACCTATTTATTGGTGTTACACATCATTAAAACTAAGTAGACATAAGGCTGTAGTTATTCATCTTACTATTCCAGTCTTATCCCGGTGATATATCCGTCGATATACTTTCTATAAGATATATATCGATCGCAATCTTTAACTTGATAAGTAAGGAAGTGGGGGGGGGGCTGGCATACAAGTGGGCGTGCATCAGTTGACGATGTGACTGAATAACTGCTGGGAATGGACTATTCTACATAGTGTCCATTATTTATGTAAGAAAATAACATTTCTATTCAAGTACGCTACTCTACCTGTGACATTGTTTATTTCCATGAGATTATCCAGTGCATATGTCTGCGTACATTCGTACTTCTCTACAAATCCATAATTTGTTCGCTGTGATTACTGTCGCATATCCACCTGCTTCAATGTGTATTTTCTATTGATATCAAGCTTTTTCTACTTCTGAGACCACGAAAAAGAACATTCAATAAAAACCAATCACACTGAACAACACATAAATTGTTGCAATTGATAAATTAATTTATAACCATGTACGTCCGAAAACGGATTATCACAAAACGTATGCCTTCTTTAGAGTAAGCTTTACGCGTTGCGTTATATTCTTTGGGTTATTTCCGAAACGGTTGCCGTGTTCCGAAAGGCTTTCCATTTAATTATATTTAATCGTGTGTAAGATCGAGACAATTCGTGAATATATGTCAATATCTAATTCGAAGTGTATACCGTATTTAAACATTGCCAGATTTAAAAGCATGAATGTATATTTTTTTGTTGATTACAATCTGTGTACCCTTTATGGCCACTTACACTTATATGAGTTAAGTTATATTTATACCGAGAGATTTAAAATGAGCACGGTGTTTACTTTTTTAGACGATAATGTGTGAACATTTTCGAAAAATGAAAGAAGGAAAACAAACAAGTATGTTTAATTCAGAGTGAGGTACATTTCCTGGCGTTTCTAACTTTTAAAGCTAGTTACACAATGTGACCACTAATCCGAAGTGTGAATAGTAAGATCACAAAACACACGTAATTGCCTAAGAATATGACCCCTCTGAAACAAATGAAGATAATTCAGATCCAATGTCGAAAAAAAAACACTGAACTGCCCTAAAATGCTAGACATGGGGGATGATTTAATATTTAATTTAGATACGAACCTGATCTACTACACTTAATCTTTATTTATGGTCGTTGCTTTCTTCTTTCCGTCAAGTATTTTAGGATGTTCACATGTAAACAAAAAGTAAAATAAATATTTGTTGGTAGAGGCGGGCTGATTAAGTGGATTATGTTAATGTAGAATTATACCAAAACATGAATCGATTATTTCGTAATTTCAACAAATCATATTTTAATGTGTATATCTATTAATAATGGAGTTTATGTATCTGTCTGTATGTCTGTCTGTCTGAAGCCAAAACTATACTACTTAAGACTATTGTACTTATCATGAAATACTATAGTATATACTATTTGAGACTAATGTACTATCTTTAAATGCTAAATTCAGGGGCATAGTGTAGTGTAGTATATATTCTGTTGTTATGATACCATCCTCCCAGGAATTTCTCCTCTTTTCTTGAGAGGTGTGGAGGTAGTGTAGTATATGTCCTGTTTTCATGATACCATCCTCCCAGGCATTTCCACCTCCTTTTTCGAGAGGTGTAGAGGTAGTGTAGTATATGTTCTGTTGTCATGATACCACCTTCCCAGGCATTACCTCCTCCTTTTTGAGAGGTGTGGAAGTAGTGTGGTATCTGTTTTGTTTTCATGATACCATCCTCTCAGGCATTACCTCCTCCTTTTTTGAGAGGTGTGGAAGTAGTGTAGTATCTGTTTTGTTTCCATGATACCATCCTCTCAGGCATAACATCCTCCTTGTTTGAGAGGTATGGAGTTAATGTTGTATCTGTTCTGTTTTCATGATACCATCCTCCCAGGCATTTCCACCTCCTTTTTCGAGAGGTGTAGAGGTAGTGTAGTATATGTTCTGTTGTCATGATACCACCTTCCCAGGCATTACCCCCTCTTTTTTGAGAGGTGTGGAAGTAGTGTAGTATCTGTTTTGTTTTCATGATACCATCCTCTCAGGCATTACCTCCTCCTTTTTTGAGAGGTGTGGAAGTAGTGTAGTATCTGTTTTGTTTCCATGATACCATCCTCTCAGGCATAACATCCTCCTTGTTTGAGAGGTATGGAGTTAATGTTGTATATGTTCTGTTTTCATGATACCATCATTCCAGGCATGCCTTCCTCCTTTTTTGAGAGGTGTGGAGGTAGTGTAGTATCTGTTCTATTGTTCCACAGTATCATTCTTTTTTTAATTACGTTGTTAAGAAAACGTGTTTTGTTGTAAATTGAAGTTAAGCAAGGTATAGCTCGGGGGTTAGTAAATAGGGGGACCATTTTGGAAAAATAAACTGCGACCCACCTTTTTTTAACTGAAAATATTAATATGTATAAGGGAGGGAAAAATTTAGAGGGGGGCATATTTTGTTTTGTTTTAAACAAAAAACATTCTTATGTATGGGGGAGGGTGAAAAAAAAATTTGGGAGGGTGTGTAAACAATTTTGTTTTTAACTGAAAATATTACTATGTATGGGGGAGGGTAAAAAATTGGGTGGAGGGTAAACATTTTTTTTTTAATTTTTAATTCAAAATATTTATATGTATGAGGGAGGAGGAAAACTAATTGAGTTGAGGGGGCAACAAATCTGGTGTTTTTTTTAACAAAAAATATTTTTATTTATGGGGGAGGGTAAACAAATAATTGGGGTGGAGTTGAAATTTTCTTTTTTTTATTTTAAACTAAAAATATTCTTAGAGGGAAACAAAGAAAATCAATGTCTAACCACCCAAGAAATATTACTGGGGGTCCATCGGTTTACGGGTGAGCGTTTATTTCTGACGCGGCAGCCTAGCAAAAATATGCGACCGGATGGATCATATATTTGCTAGTGAGTATACTTATAAAAAGAACTTTGCAAAAATGTACAATATGCAGCGATGTCATTTATCCAGCTAATTAAAGAAAAGTAATTCATTTATTTTTCAACGAAAAATGTAAAAACTTTTAAAAAGGGCGATAGAAAAAAGTTGCGAGTTACAACTAAGCGGGCGAGCCAGCTACTCTGTCTTTTTTTCTTCTCGCTTATGCCTCGTAGCGAGCACTTGTTTGTTAATTTAAGAAAGTGTTTTACTCATTTATCATTTTTTTTCTCATTAAGTAATATTAATTGCTGCTAATATCAACGAAACTAATCCATATATATATATATATATATATATATATATATATATATATATATATATATATATATATATATATATATATATAATATCGCTTTTTTTGTATAATAGAGGTTTCACATTGTTTGATCTGTTTAGACAGTCATTTGACAATAACGGGTCTGCGGAAACATCATATCTGCGGGCGATAATGAGGATGGTATGTTTACGTTTGTCGTGATCCTGTACACTTGTAAAAACTGCTGCAGGGCCGTTTTCGTGGTAGTGCCGCGAGCTTTTTTCTGGGCTCTTTTTAGAGTGTCCACGAAGCGTTTCGTCGTTTGACCCAGGATTATACGGCGAAGTCGTTATGTGTGCTGACTTGAAAGAGCTCACATAACTCTTTAAAGTCGGAGGAGGTAAACTGCGTTTCGTTGTCACTGACTAAACAATTTACCATCCCAAAACGGGCGAACAGAACGTTCATTGTAACCTCCGTGGTGGATTTCTTTCATCGTAACACTTCGGGCCACTTGGAAAAACTAACGACTACAATTAGATCGAAAAATCCGCCTAATGGACCCGCAAAATCCACACGTAGATTATGTTTGATATAGGGTGTATTTGCCGCAAACGCGCCTCGTTTTACACGTATTTACGACGTTCGCAATGTTTTGATCCATTCTAGGCCAGTACACGAAACTCTTCATTCCTTTTTTCCCTGATGGCCAACGTAAAAACCATCATGATTCTCTTATGTAGCTTGTTCTTAAATGACGACTCTCACGTTGTACATTAGTACATCACCACATAATGCAATAGCAAAATCAAGTTCTCAATACATGGTATTCATTCCTTTCTTGCAAAATTGCGGGAGCAACTTTGACCCCGAAAGCTAGTCTTTCGAACTTGTATAAACCGCGATGCGTATTTATACACAACAGTTTAGAACATTCTTCTTCCACAGGTAGTTGGAGGTACGCTTCGCTTAGAAGTATTTTCGAAAACAGAAATTTCTACATTTAATTTTGAGAAAACTCCCTCTGGGCTATGCAGTGGGTGATGAGATCTTTTAGTGCTGAATTTAATCTCGTTGAAAAATATGCTTTCGCTTTTTATGTTTTCCTCACAGAGACTGTATTTCACGTTCGATAATATACCGGTCATCATTAGTCGGTCCAATTCCTCATTTGCTTTCTCTACCGAGGCAAAAGGCACATTTCTTTTTTTTCTTAAATACAGTTCAGATTTACCCGTCGTCTTTGTTCATCGACTAACGCCAACGGGAGAAACTTATTTCGAATACAGTTTTAGTTTTTCTGATACCGATGACCGACTATCTATTTTTTGACAAACTCTATTTATTAGTAACTCCCATAAATTGAACGCTTGCATCCAATCAGTACCAAACAGGTTATTAACGTCTTTTAACACGAACATTTTTAACTTTTTTGTATTTCCTATTATAATCTCATTAGCAATCATTTTTACCTCAAATTGAACTCTTTCACCAATCACGGTGCTGGCTATCATGTAGTTCGTTACAGGGTGGGTATATTCAACATCTATCACGTATTTAGATTTATTATTTACACGTCAAAGCCCGAATCCAAATGTAATTAAATATTTTCATCCAGCGATTTCGAGTACGGCTTGTAAAAAAGTTATTTCCATGCGTGCTATATGTAATCTCACTTGTAAAAGTGTACATTTTAATTTTTGTTTGATAAAAATCGCTTTTTAGTACGCTTTTACGCGTGGTGCGTAGCCGTAGAATTTGAAGTCAGCACTTTTTTCAAATAAAAAATAAAATAGTGTTTCAATGTTTGTTTGTTTGAGGCAGAAGTAACTTTATCTTTTTGAGAGAGAAAAAACTCATGTATGCCCTTATTGTTAAATTTTACAACAATCTCGGTATAGCAATTCAAATAAAAAGCACTGATCGTTCTACACTTAAGAAAATAATAAGTTGCTCTTACGTTGAATACTTATTTATGAGTAGATTAAACTTCATCATGGCATAATACATGACATATGCATGTGGATAACATATATTGTGGCCAATATATCGCTAACTTTTATTAAGGGGACGATGCATATTTTTTGTTTGTTTTTGAGGGATATTACAAATGATCGCTTTTCTTAATACATCCATGCAATCTAAATGTACATGATCAAATCGTAATTTAAACATGTATTCTTTTCAATGTTTGAATGACAAATGAAGAACGAATAATCGGCCTAGAAAATGCAATGAGAACGTAATCTCATAAGCCCTTAAATTGCAAAGCGTCAAACAGTAAAATGGTATATGACTCAAATTATCAATGTTATTCTCAGAAATGAATCAAGAAACATCAATATTTCAATTCCCAGCTAATATTTACAGGTAAAAACAATCAGAATAAATACATACAAGTCTTTTGGAACTCATCTACAGTGCTAAAAAACTTATCTAATTAATAGTTACAACTTTAGATATTATGTGGTTCACGTTAGGCAGATTATTAGATAAATAATTGTTTTGGTTAAACCAAATTTTAAGAAAATAATGCAAAGGTCAGAATGATTAATGGGAAATAACTTTATGTTGAGAAAATCAAAGGGCCCAAAAAGTATACCAATCAACAAATAGAAAGGTGTGATATTTTTGTAAAATACTACAATTTCCGTTAAAAAAGATGTAATTTTCTGTCAAATTAAAATAAAACAGAAAATGTGGCATTAATTCTAATATATATATAATTAGTTGTTTATGTTAGTTATCGTTACATAGAAGCTTCAAAACAAAACATAACTTATTCATGCAAAGTGCCATTATAGATGTTATTTAATTATTATTCCTAATGTCATTTAAGTATACTTGTTTAAACATACTAAGGCATATATTTTACAGTTATATGTATAATTATGAAACAATATATTTGAAAATAAAATACGGTATTTCCACGATATGATATAAAATTATAGCGTATAGAATAAAAAAGTATTAATAACTAATAGTTGGAGCTTTGCATAATCAAACTGAAGGAGACATACAATGTTGCCTTCTATTTTCCGATCTTATCATCAGTATACATCTGTCGATATACTTTCCAGCTAAATTGTATCTAGTACCATCTGAAGCACTATAGTGAACATCGAGTGGACATCCTTACTCGACGTTGTGACTGAGTTGGCTGCTACCGTAGAACCAGCTTACGTGTTTTTTTAATTTTATTTCTGTAGTGTTCCTGTCTAATTATGTATCTTCAGTAGTCATTTTACTGCAAAGGTATGTGTACATTTCTACTACTCCTTACACCGTTGATTATGACAGCATGATTACAGCAATGTATCTACCTTCCTCACTATTCTACTTTCTGGTATCCGATGCTTGTTTCTCTAGTATATAATTAGACAACTTAATACAGGAATTACAGTTAAAATAAATATCACTGTCCAACACATATTCGAGAATAACGGATCCACCATTACTGGTAACTTCGAAAATGACCGTAGAGGATAAGTACAAATTTAAACTGAAGTGTTGCGTTTCGAGTTTTACAAACCCATACAGGAAAGAAGTTAAAAAAGAAATAATCTCAACAAATCAGGACAATTTGCCATTAGAAGTGGGACCAGAGCCTCAAGGTGGGACAGCATAGTCTGATGTTTAAACAGAAATCTAGAACTAAAGCATACAGATAAGAACAATTTAGAAATTTACCAGAAGGTAAATATTTAATGAGTCACACAATATTTTAAGTAGATGTGGCAAAATGGCACGCGCTCTACTAGAAGCACCGTAGGTAAACTAGCAGACTTTATATATGAACATTTAAAAGAAAGGTTTGGAGTTGACAAAACCTGCTAAAAGAAATCAAAGCTAACCAACTATTAAAAAATAAAGTAAAAGACTCACAGTGATAAATGGGGAGAAAAATGCATTGTCAAGTAAATAGTTAAATCAGCTGTAAAATGATCATTAAGCAACGGTATTAAACCATGAAGTGAAGGTTTAAAACCTAAATGTAGAACGTCATAAGAACTATGTAAACAGGAATAAATAACAGTGCACGAATATATTTTGTAAATAACCTATACTAATTTGCTAAGAGATTATCCACAAAGTTTAAAAGTTGAAAGTCGTAATGTTACAAGGTAGGGATATACGTGCATGTAAAACAACATATTCGAATTAAAAGAGAATTAAATGATATAACATTGACATGATATGTAAGAAAGCCAACAAGAACAGATGTGATGTTCAATGTAAAGAAAAGAGAAGTTGATATTTTTAAAAAGGGCAGCTGAGAGTTCACTAGACAATGTTGGCATCAGTTATAAGGTGTATACACATTGTCATCGACTCCGATTGAGGCATTATTTTACTGAGAGAGATGTGCGGTGGACTAAAGTTGCTGTTGAACGATGATAACTAGCAGATGGCATACACCTACCAACAGATGAACATGTCAAAGAACTATGAAGATTCTGACTTACATCACTACTTAACATCGATAGAAAGATGTTAAAATCAATGGCTTTATAAATTTCACTTCAAAAGGCGGGTATATTCGGAATACCTGACTCTATCGAGCATGCATATACAATATGTCAGATTATACAATAAGTCAATGAAGACAAATAATTATGTGATTGTTATTACTAGATCTGTTAAACGCATATTGCTCAGCGTCATATGAAATGAGTGTGTGTGCGATAGAGATCTTTCAAATTTTTGAGGCAGTTCAGAGTATGATCTTCAAATACTATGATCAATTCAAGATGCGATTTACAACATGTAACTACAAAACAGACTTCAAAAATGCTGCAGGTTGGGATTGCTCCCGGGTGTACACTATTAGTTATCTTATCTATACGTGTGATGGAAATGTTTGAAAATGCCAGTAATTGGTGTGTACAAGTCAACGTGCTAACATTCATGGAAGATGTGACTGTCAAAAGCATAGCAGAAATGTAGAAGTATTGGTCTAACTAAACAGCTCATTTAGTTATACAAAATGTGACAAGAAAGCAGGGGGGACGATGGAAAGATGCTAAATAGACACATTAAGTGACAACAGTCAATCAACAGCAATATAACGCCAGAAATAAGAACATGTAATCTATCGATGAGACGGAGTTTTCTGTAAAGTAAAAATATTGGTGTCTGAAGTCTATTCTGTATCCTCGGATAATGTAACAATTGTATATTTCTGAAGTACCGTTTACGCGAGTAGAACAAACCGAATAACCCTGTGTACAAAAAATGGTTGGCGTGCACGAAGAATGTTTAGAACGCAGCAATATTTAAAAGAGATTGTCACTTACAGCAGCCTATCGCATAGATTATTGAAGTGCAGACGTTTCAAAATTAAGGGCACTCACGATCCTTTGTTTTCTAACGAAAAATACATCAGATACGATTCACCTAAAGTACAAACAGGGGGTAAGTGCAAGGCAGGTCAAGCAACCAATACAGCTATTCACATCTAAAGACACGTAAGTACCGTTGGTCTTATGTAGTATACAAAATTAAAGCACATATTCAGAATTGTAGACTTTTCTGCGTCAGGAAAATTAAACAGAGAATAGATTATGTTGTTTGTGAATAAAACATGGAACTATATTTACACCTGTCACAGTGCAGTGAACAACGACAGCGTGTCTGCCAGAGAGAGAGAGTGTAGTGCACCGGAAATCTAGTTCGAGTAGAGTAGACAGTAATTATAAACGTAGATGTAGGAAAAGACTGACCATCATAATATGCTGCCCAACTGAAACTTTACACTAAATAAGTGCACACCAGTGCATACCAAGTCCTTAAATAAATAAATAAAACTACTACATCAGAAAGTAAAGAAATTAAATGAAGGATAACTACCGAAGCGAAAACTGTGATATTAATCACTGGTCGGAATTATGTTGAAGCTGAATCGAAACTGGGAGGATATTTCTACAATCACTGGTCTTTCTACAGCAACATACAAACCTTGTAGTTAAAGTGATAAATTAGAAATCGGAATGATGTTGGAGCTGGAAGGATATTTCTGCAATTTCAGATCATAAGAATGATAGGCAATATTGGGACATTTCAAGCAAGAGCCATGAAAAATAATGGGTGTATATAATTACCATTTAGCTGTAGATGCAAGAGGATAGGTTGAGCGAAATATTATAAACATACTTTGCCATCGTTTTTGTTGTACGAGGACAAAGGTAAATAACTTTATAATTGATTTACAAATAGTAGCATGGAAGATTTGATACTAGATTTAGTGCAAGGAAAATGAATGGTATCTTACATCAGTACTAATACGCTCCTATTATGGACGGACCTCCCAACTTTGATATGATTTTTTTAATACGAAACATGTAAATAAAACACCAAACAAAATAAAACTTTTAAAACACAAAACTAAAAATAAAATAAATATTTAATCCGATCCACAAATTAATACCATCAAACAGACACTTCAATAGTACACCTTTAAAACGAAGTATTCAAACGCCCAAATCCCCTTTGTATTTTCACTTTTCATGAAACCGGTAATTGCATACGATCTACAAACAACACCTTAAATAAAAATGAAAATACCAAGCTACAAGAGAATAAATACATAAACACAAACTAGAACACCATAAAAACCGTAAAAGAAAAACTGTAAAGTATGAACAAGATAAAACGAAATTACTTCCCAACAAATATATTTTTTTCATAGAGACTTTACAGGAATACTCCGGTTTTTCTTATCGATATAACGCTATTTCTCATCGTGATTGAGTATCATTAAAGAAGGCTGACGATTCCACTGGGCATGCTATTTTTTTTAATGTAAAAAGTCAGCACATCTACATGAAACCGCGGTACATTTTTGAAATATGTAACATATAGTTTTATAATATATATATATATATATATATATATATATATATATATATATATATATATAGTCTAAAGAAGTTTTGAGTTATTTTAAACAAAAAGACAAAAAAAAGGAAAATGCAGTTTAAATTCCCAGAGAAACTAACTAAATCCAAAATAGTGTAAACTTATATATATATATATATATATATATATATATATATATATATATATATATATATATATATATATGCAGGTAAACAATGCCTAAACGTCATAGATTGTATTGAAGAAGATCAATAGTGTCAATAAAACAACTGATTATTGTTCAATGTTACAAAATAATAAACATTGCATTGTATATTCCTGTGAAACGAAGCTTCTGCCACATGGACAATTACACTATCATATGTGATATTACTCATGTGTAACATATTCATTTCATTATCCATATTACTGAGGCGTATATATATATATATTAAATAATATGTTTCATTTCGTAATTTTTTTAGAGCAAAAACACTCAAAAACGTTACATATAAAGAACAGTCACCTATTCCCTGAACATTCCGAGGCGACATCTACTTCATATAAAACGAAAGAGGAAATACATTTGAATCAACTAACACTGCCTTTGTGCTTCATTATGTGTTATTCTTCCTGTTCGGCATTCACTCTTTTTCTTCTCACATGGCTTCGACAAAACTAAAAGTGAGCACAATGCTAAGGATGTCCGTACAAAGTGAGAAGGAAATGTAAGCCGACGTATTGAATAATATGATATTGTGTAACAATACGAAATATGTTTGTGAATCTTCAATTTAATTAAGTGTTGGATATATATGTACAAATAAAATCATGAAATAAAAATGTTTCGAATGTATGTTTGATTTGTTTAGATTCTTTGACTACCAGAACAGGATGGCTAAAATAAATGTGGTTGTTTAGGAAAATGTAAGTTCTTTGTTGTGAAAATATTGTCTCGTGTCGTTTTCAATTTTGATACATTAAAAACTTTTTACACGATACAACATGTTTACAGAAATGCAATAACTGCCTGTTCCATTTTATATGCAATTAAAAATTAATAGTAAACAGGACATATGCAATTGAATTGCATTCATGGATACCGAATAAAACCTTAACTATTAGATATAATTATACCTTATTCCTCAACATAGTCTCTTTTTAGGGGGTACACTCATTCAAATGTTTCACGCACAATTCGATTCGTTTTGGTTGACCGTTTGGTGGTCAGGTTAAACTACGCCTCAATTTAAAATATAAGTTATTAATTCGAGGGAAATCTCTATCTCTGTAAAATAATGTTGTAGTCTGCAAATAGTCAGAATTCGCCAGTTCCATATTTGCATAGTTGTGTGAGCGCGGATGCAATTAGAAGTAAAATTCATGTTGTTTTGCTATCGTTTCGATAGCTTAGTCACACGGTACATGGTCCTGGTTAAACATGACTTTTTCTTTTTTATTTTTAGCCGTTCTTAAACAATGTTTCCGTCAAATGCACGACTGATACTATATGATATTGGCTATTTTGGTTACACCTATTTTCAAGTTTATCGCTGAAAGATACACTGTGCATCGCAAAATACAATGAAAACACATTATCTTCTCATGTTGCGTATTTAGTCGCATTGGACGGATTTACACTCTACTAGCTGCAGACTCAAATGAAAAGTTAAATAGTTTTTTTTTCAGGTGTTGTGTCACTTATTGACTCAAACCTCTTGTCTTAGTTGCGTTTAATTAGCTGCAAAAACGCTCTGAATCGCCGACGCTATGTTGTTTTTGATCGACTGTCAGCAAAACACCGCACCCACTTTCTCATCGACAAATGTTCATGAAATATATTGAATACACTGCTTCTTTTTATATTCTAATAATCTGCTATATCACGGAATATAGAATTTACGATTAGCATGATAGAGTGTTTTGACATTTTGTATGTATCATGAGACAACTGTCGAATTTAGCGACCTGGACTTTCAACATTATGTCAGTCTCAGCAACCGTGTTTAAAGTCACTTTACAACTTATTAACGATTGTTTCCGACAGTGCTGCATACAAATAACACTTATAAAACTATTTTCTTGACTTATAAACATATGACATTTCAATTTCTCCATTGTTTTGAATATGTCCAAGAATAGCTTTACTTTCATAAATGTAATTTTAAACAAATAATCTAGTCAGGCTTATATTTTGAAACTTGCAATTAAAAAGTAAGTATTTTATAAAATATTAAATCCTTTTTTGATATTCTTTTTAAAATATTACATGGGGATCAGCTTATATTACTATGCATAACATTTCACAAAAGCATTTTTTGTAAAAAACTATTTAAAGAGATCTATTGTAAATTGACAACCTATACAGAGTGTATTTCCTTAATATATCTATTTGTGTATTAAATACAATTGCATTTATTTGTATTTTTGCTTACTAATTAAGGTTTAAGTTGATAGAGAAAAGAAACCATCAAATAGAGAAAATCAACAGAATACTATGAAAAACTTGACACTATTTAAATAGAGTGTTAGCATATAAGAACGGCACATATATCTGCAATACATGTGTTGCTAACAATGTTTAGTATTTAATCACTAATAGTAAAGTGGATGATCAATGTTGAGAGTGGTGGCCAGTAGCGTTCAATGACGAATATGAATTGGATTTAGAAACCACTGTAAGATATATTTTAGCATTTTGCGAAGGTTGTCAACCGAGATACATTCATTGTTGCAGCAGAAAAAAAAACAATAAAATATATTGTTATCTAGTGGGGCAGTGAAGAAAAACAACATACATAAATAAAAAAGATAATTGCAATATTCTATTTTGTCACCAGTTTAAAATAATAAAAATGTCCACAAGTGTAAGATGGATAGATTTTAAACAACAAAAAGCAATTGTTCCCCCTTTTCTCAGAAACATCGCTCATGGAAAGGACATATATATGGTAGCAGGTATTACGATATATGCATATATATATACACACATATATATATATATTAATATATATATATATATATATATATATATATATATATATATATTATAATTTAAAGGAAACACGTATCGCATTCGAGATAAAATGATAGAAAATGTACTGAATTGTCCTACACTTTTCTAACTCTTCTATTTTCTTTTTGTTACACTAGCATTTCTCTTCAACTAAAAGGTCACAATCAAATAATTACATCATTTACAATGATGCCAAAATATAACAGATATTTCTATATCAACCTAAGATGTACACTATTTTGGCAGAGTAATTTTTTATGAATTTTAATCATGTTTATTTTTTCATCTTTACTAATTATACACATATATGTAAAGAACTGTAACGAAAAAAAAGTAATGTTTAAAAAATGTTAATCATTGTATACTAGTATTTTTGTAAAAATCCTATAGAAATCCCAAAATAAGAAACCTGAATAATTATAATTCATTAAAACTGACAAACGATGCGTTTATATCAGTATACTCACATTTTTGGAAATATTATTAACACAGTGTGTAATTAAAAGATGTATGTAAATATATATATATATATATATATATATATATATATATATATATATATATATATATATTATTAATTGTATACGTACATACACAGTTTAATGTGTATGTGTTACATTAATAATATATGTATGTATATATATATATATATCTATACATATATATATATATATTTACATATATATATACATATATATACATATAAAATATATTAAAGAGTAATTTCCTTCTTAAACATGTTTATGAATTAAAATATTAAATCTGATTGCTATTTTATTTGGAATTATATACTTGGTAAACAAAAATCCTATTTTAAGTATAACAATTATTATCGCTGTTAATGATTAAATTCGATTTTTTTAATTAGTTATTTATTTTATGCACAAGTATCAGACGCGTTGTAATTCCACAAATAGTTCCAGTTTTAAATTAATCAAAAATAATGATTACATCATAATTTACTGTTTTTATTTACATTTTGTAAACATAATAATAATATAAACACTTTATTTGTATGCATATCATTTTCATTTGAGACAGCAGTTTTGTTTGCAATTTAAGATTTTGACATCGCCAGCGAAATTCTAAGTTGATTAAAATCGATATAATAACAAAATTATTTACGCATATTAGGAAAATATGTACCACTACACGACTTTAGATGTTTAATACAGTAATGCTGTCAAACAATGATTGATATGTAAACATTTAATAAATGAGTCAAATCTTTAATTACACATGCGTAACAATACTTCAAGTGTATAGCGAATTTTCACACGTACAAGTGTCTAAACAAAAAACAGAAAGCAGTTTTCATAATTAGATTATTTTTATTCATACCTGCTATTCGGCAAAGTCTTATAATCAAGTAAGTAGAACTATTTTGAATTTATTGACAACTATTTCTGCTGAGAGTAAATCTGATTTCAGCACTTTAAATTATTTAAAACTAATTGTCTACCTATATTGCTCATATCTAGGGTCGCGGATATGGACTTAGTAAAAGCTGCTGACGACAACATTCAAAGACAATCAAAATTACAATCGATAGTTTGTGCTAAAGACACATAAGTAGATATTTTTTTATTTTTAAATGAAAACAGAAACGCTCTGTAGACAACCACAGGTGTAGAACAGATCGTATGTTATTCCTTACTTCAAACTATGCCTACTCTACATTGGAGCCCTCGCACCAAGTAACATATTATATGTGGAAAGAAGCAAGCATGCAAGCAATTAAATTTAAAGTGTGTGTTTGATATATCATAATTAGTAGCAAGATAACTATATATATATATATATATATATATATACATAGGTATATATATATATGTATATATGTGTGTATATATATATATATATATATATATATATATATGTATATATATGTATGTATATATATATATATATATATATGTATGTATATATATATATATATATATATATATATATATATATATATATACATATACAGGTTATACAATTAATTTAAAAAATGTATATGAAAAATAAAACATTGATAGCACGCCCGGTTAAGGGTGACTGAATGCAGTACTCTGCATATGTTTAATGGTTGTTTACCCTTTTTACCAAATGTTTCTTATTCAAAAATATGTATAATATAATGCAATTACAACCAGACATATCAAACAGAAATATTTGAAAACGTTCGTGATTTTGTGAGAGCAAATTGCACTAAAAAAAATAGTGTGTATAGTAACACAAATCAATATAAAGCATCTATAGAGTAATATTTAGCGTTCAGACTCGATAATGTACAGTTCTATGGCCTAAAGGAGCGCTTTTTTAAATTTCGTGTTGGATTCCGATGCGGAGAAAGGTAACACACCTTCAAGGATTCATGAATGCATCACGTTATTATGCAAGTGACATCTTTTTGTTCAATCGATATTATTTGTCATTTGCGAAAATTGGAATTCAGTGTAAACAGAAAATCTCTCTTCTTTTATTAAATCAATAATTTGCAAAGTTTTAAATACACAGGTTAATATTTAATTATACAATTAAATGTCGCTCCATTAAGCATCTACAGCATTGGAGTCTTAATCGACGTAGTGCTTTGGAATCTATCTAAGAATATGGCTGACGTTTCTTAATAAGATTTTAATACACCAAATAGAATATATATATATATATATATATATATATATATATATATATATATATATATATATATAATAACACCTCAAAGAACGTTGGCTATACACTATGATTGTATAACATGCATGACTCTTACATAGGCGGTACAAACAAATGTAATAATAGAGTGTATTTACATAAAAGCAAAATTAAAATCAAAGAAAACCGTAAATTATTCGTCTCCCAACATGTGCGCTCATGCAGCGGAGGAAACTTTTCCGAATCCAAGATTACGCATGCTTACTAACACAAGAGAATCGCTTCATATTTAAATTCAATCCAGCATTGAACAGATCGTAACTCAAACTATGTGTTGTTGTCATGATACGATCCTCCCAGAAATTACCTCTCCTTTTTTAGAGGTTTAGATGGGGTGTAGTATTTGTTCTTTTATGATGATATTATCCTTCTTATAGGCATTACCTCCTCTTATTTTTAAAGCTGTGAATGTAGTGTGTATATGTTATATGTTGCTGGTGCAACCCTCTACGACATCACATCCTCCTTTTTTGAGAGGTTTTGGGATAGTGTTATAAGTGGCCTGTTGTCATTATATCATCCTTCCTGGCATTAATTCCTACTTTTTGAGAGGCGGTGAGGTAGTGGAGTATACGTTATGTTGTCATTATACCATCCTCTACGGCATATTTTCCTCCTTTGTTGATAATGTGGAGGTAGCGTAGTATATGTTCTATTATCACGATACCTTCATCCTAGGTATTACCTTCTCTTTTGTAGAGGTGTGGAGTTAGTGTAGTATATGTTCTGGTGTCATGATACCATTTTCCAAGGCATTACCTCTTCCTATTTTGAGAAGCGTGGAGGTAGTGTAGTATCTGTTCTGTTGTCATGATACTATTCTTCAAGGCATTACCTCCACTACTTTTAGAGGGAATGTAGTATTTGTTTGTGGTCATGATACTTCCATTCCAGGGAGTAGCTTTTCTTTTAATTTTCAAGGCGGGAGGTTGTGTAGTATCTGTTATTTTGTCATTATACCATTATCCCAGGTCACACCTCCTCTCTTTAGGGGAGTAATGTAAGATATGTCTTACTCGCCTTCTGATTATTGAGTATCCTTTTCTATTTCGAACGCACAGAAAGGTTATATATATATATATATATATATATATATATATATATATATATATATATATACGAGAGAGAGAGAGAGAGAGAGAGAGGGGAAGGGAGAGACACACACAAGACATGGAAGCCTTATTTGATTAATAACCTGTAAACAACAGATTCTATGAAATTGATCGTACGAGTTACTCAAAATGGTATATTTACTTCGATGTTTTATTTACACGTTTTGGGTGTGTTTTGTTTTACTATTATCATAAATAATGTTATAAAGCACACATTTATTGAATCAAATTCTTTAATTTTAAACAATTGATCAAAAATTACTATTTTATTGCAGGAAAAACTAAACACATTTTACTGAGGATATAAATAACTAGTTTATATTTGTGATTGTTAATTTAATTTTAGGTACACTTTTTTTTAGATTTGAAACACTTCAAATAGTATTATCTTTTTACGACATTAAGTGAGTTCAGGATCTTTTGTTTTACATTTTACGCCGTAAAAGTGTAAATTTTGTTAAAAAAATGTTATTATTATTATTCCGTGTTTAATTTATTAAAATAAAGAATGGGTTGGTTTTCATTTTTTTTTTGTAAAAAACTAAAACGTTTTACTGCGCAATTTAATAAAACAGCTAGCAAAAAGTGAATTAATGCGAAAGTCTTTTTTATTTATCAAACATGAGGCTTATTTAATTCAATTATTCATTAAAACCTTTTCGAACACTCTATAAATACAGATCAAAACACACGGATCCAGAGGCGTCGCTGCATAATAATTTTAGAGAACACTTTTAATTAATTTTTAATTATGATCCCCATTTTTCTTATATCTGAGTATTTTTTTATATTAATATCATCATTATTATTAAGTAGTAGTAATAATTATTTAAGCGTGGAATGAAAAAGGTTAAGCCTCCAATAATTATGATTTTTTAAATTCTAATGATAATACCAGGTAAACTTTCCGCATGCGTACGAAGACGCAACTTGCATTTCTTTTACATATTATTTTTAATAATTTAATATATACTTTATTTTCAAAACAAAATGTGTTGTTTTTGTTGTAGTGGCGGTTGCAGTTGTAGTACATTTGCAATTAAAACAAAAATGAATTTAAAATATTTAAAACTAAAATCGATTCATATTTAATTGAAATTTTCAATGCATGTTTATTCTGTCTTTAAAATGAATACACGCGAAAGTTTTTTTTTTAACAGAACATAATTTATCTGAACGTACTTTATTTTGAAAACTAAAATTGTTGCTGTTCGTGTTGCTGATTTTGTTATTGGTAGTTGTTGTGGTTATGATGATGTTTGTGAGTATGATGATGATGATGATAATGGTCATGATGGTGATGATGTTTATGTTGCAATGCCTGTTCCTTCGGGCGACGAAGTAGCATCAAACAACACACAAAGATAGAGACAAGAACGTGCTCGAGAGACTCTGTTTCTTTATTCTGCACCACCAGCTTGTGTAACTTGGGTATACACACAGACACACACACACACGTAAAAATCTAAAAATCTAAACATGCAATGTAGCACTAAGTCCTGGGAACATCTACCGGAGAGGACTGTGGGAAACAATAAGTATACTATACATTATGATTATGTAGTTCCTACATCTACCTACCTACAAAATGCAGCAGTAAAACCGGACATAGTCATATTAAATAAGGCTGAAAGAGTGGCAACACTGATTGAGGGGAGTGTGCCAAATGACAGTGGCTTAAACAGAGCAGAGAGGGAGAAGGTGACAGAATACCAAGGCCTAATGTATGATATGAAGAGAAACTGGAACCTAAAATACATCAAAATTATCCCAGTTATAATAGGAGCTAAAGGCCTTATGAAGAAAAATTTCAAAGTATTCCCGGAAAACCAAGTGCAAAATAAATCCAAATAATTGCACTTAAGGGCACGGCCAAAATCCTTAAAAGAGCACTCCGTTGGAGCCTCAACATAGCAGGTGATAATCTAGCATTTGGAAGAATGCCCCTCCCTTATGCTAACGAAAACAGAAATAAGAAATTTAAAAAAATAGCGACACACACACACACACACATATATATATATATATATATATACATATATATATATATATATATACATATATATATATATATATATATATATATATATATAAACCGTACTTTGTTAGAAAAAGTGATTTGGCATAACTGTTCTTTCTCTTGTCTTACGAAGAAACCATTTTCTGTACTTTGACGGCGGTTAATATTTGAATCATCTCAACGTAGGTTATTTTCGCGAAAACCAGGCAGAGTGATTAACTTTCCAACCTAGAGTGAAACACGACAATACTTTGTGTAGCAGTCTGCTCCCGCAATCTAGGGAATACTTGTTGTCCCCACGACCTTAGTTATGGCAGTTCGGCCGTGGTGAGTATACCTCTCTTGGGAGCTTACACACGACAAGTGTTTCTCTATATCCTCCCAAGTCGATCCCTGCTAGGTAAGCGCTCCTTTTACCTTCGTTTACAACCGACGTTTTTATTTCTGACTTTGCACTTCCAGCGGCTTCTATTTCCGGTCTCGTGCACTTTACTCTTTTAAAATTACCGAGTCGTTTTCCTTTAGAACATCATACTTCAAATGAACTCGTCGACCTCACACACCTTGGATTGTTCAAAGGTCACCAATTCATTTCTGTCGTTCTGTTTGCCCAATTGACAATACATCTAGTCTTCGGCTTTTCCTAATTATTGCGGGGTCATGTCCCGAGCTTCCCCGTGACACCTAATGCGTTATTACTCAACATGTCTGCATAATTACTTTCCAATTATTACGCCTATTACATTCGCAAGAAAAACTCGTCTTTTGTCATATATTTTTAAATCAGAAAAAGGAGAAATGAATAACAAATTAGATGGTGTTATCTTCATTTTTTTTACTTACTGTCTTTAATAATCGATGCGAAAAATACAAAGTAACCATTTTAAATCTATCAATAATATAACATTGTTTTATTTGATCAATTGACGTCTAGCTTTTTCGTTTATCTCATTCTTTATATAAATATTTTTAAAGTGATTTTTTTAAGCATATACAAATTAAAACCTGTGTCTTGGAATATGGAAAAGAATATATGAAATAAATATATGAAATAAATTATTTCCACAATTAAACAAAATGGCTATGTTCATAATCATAATAATTTGTTTTATTAACATATGTATACTCTTAATCTTCACAGGAATTGCCAGTGTAGAAAGAACTATTAAGACAGTCTCCGGACTCGAACCCCGGAACATTATTTATATTCTAAATTAACCCAGTAAATCAGCGTTAAATGTATCCCTTTTGAATGCAGTTAAATATTATCAAACTCCTCTCTTTTCACATACAACGCTTGTATAGTTATTTTGCCCCTGATTACAAGAATGCATATCCTGCTAAAGAAGAACCTTGCTTTGAGAATGTAACAACAATATTCCATGTATTGGCGGACAGTGACTTTTCAAAGATATAGGAAACTTTTAGGCGTCAACAGTTTACTAACACGGTAAATGGAACAACCCTTCTACACGACTTAATTAGCAGTGTCTTCAATGTATTTGTTCCATCTATGGTACCCGTGAATTTTAAGCCGAGCAGTTTGAACGCTGGATCTCAGGTAGGGTGTTATTTGCCATATCACTCGGTGGTTGAACGGGTTTCTTGTAGTTGTGGAAGGAACATAGCTTTGTCTTAGCAGCATTAAATATTACCACCCATTTATGACCCCATTCTACTACAGACTGGAGGTCACTATATAATGATTTAGCCATTGTCTCGGATATGTGCGCGTCCGTTTTGCGTACATCACGAGTATTCTTAGTATATGCCAACAAATCATATGTAGATATGATTAGAAATATAATTTATAAAGATTAAGAGGAAGGATGTGTCCCAGAATGATATTCATAGTTCGAACTTCTCTTCGTTAGCAACTACTAATATAAACCTATCGTAGCGAAATAATTTGATAGTTAAGAATTGATATTCAGATATCTCATATACCACAAAGATGTGAAGCAATCTTTTATGGCAAATGATATAAAAGGTGTATGATACAACACACGCTATCACCTTAGACACAACTTCTCTGTCTATTAACTATTGCTCTTTATGTGCAAACCTACAAGCAGCACTCTACCTACTGATCTCGCAAGTAGACATCTATATAACTTGCCATTAAGTTGAGTGTTGTTGCTGAAGTGTTTGAGCACTTCTTGATTTATTATAGATTCAGGAAATTGTGGGCATCATTGTGTTTGTATACGTAAAGAAAATTTGCCCTTTTTGTCACACATTAAGCCAGTGTCAAATTGTTTGTATTGCTTAATAAAATGAGTCAAAATATCAAAATAAAAAACGAACTTACACATTTTCCCGTTCTGATTGCTATGTTTCACCCCCCTCTCTCTCTCTCTTTGTGTTTATTGTCTTCCTATTTCACTTATACTCTAACCATATAACTGTTCATGCTCTTATTATCTTTGTTTTAATCAGTTTATCCGTCCTTTCTATTATTATCTTCTACTGTAAATAAACACAGACACACATACACCTGAAGCGAAAAATAAAAGTAAGTCGAAATAGACTCACGCTAACGAAAGTGATAGAAACCTTATCAAGTAAGTGAGAGATTCACACAAAATACGGTGGCAGAGAGAGTACAAACATAAATATTGAATGGTAACTTGGTGAGTTTATAACACATTAAACTTCATTAAAGAAATTAAAATTTACATGTTTCACATATGCTCTATTCCAAAACTATGGACTACGGTATTTCATGTGGTTAACAAATATAAAATCCTTAGAAAAACACAACATTGTAACCGGTTTTCCTTTACTATCGCTGCTGCTCCTACTACTACTATTACTACTACTACTACTACTACTACTACTACTACTACTACTACCACTACTACTACTACTAATAATAATACTAATGATACTAATTATAACAATAACTACAACAGCAATAAATGCATCAACAATAATAATAATAATAATAATAATAATAATAATAATAATAATAATAATTAAATGTGGAAGCTTAGACAAATTACTCCAAGGGAGATAACTATGGTTGCGATAACGACAATGGAAATTTGGAATAGTTATAGAAAAAGGTTGGAATCATTGGAAAACTAGGGCTGATCCAAGACAAATGGTTTCTCTATATTCTCCCAACTCGATCTCTACTACGTAAGCGATCCTTCTTCTTTCGTGTGACACCACCGTTTTGATTTCTGACTCAAGTATAAAATCCCTCATTTCATAAAAATGTAAATGTATACCATATACTACACTTGCCATTCGATAAGCAGTCGTCGAATACTCATTAATTCTTGAAGTAAATCATAAAGATACTTTATTTATTTTTTTAGTTCTATTGATGTTGGTATAACTAATTAATTAATTCTGATGGCTACACACTTTTAAGATTATACATATTAAAATTATTCCAAGAACAATTTATTGTACACATCATATGCTTTGTGCATTTGTGCCAACCAACAAATATATTTTTTTATGGTTAAACAAATTAATAGGTAATGTTAATATCGAAGCGAAGATAATCAAATCAAATGTAATGTTTCAAATAATAATGTTAAAACGTTGTATTGATCGAGGTTCCTTTATTACTTATTTTTTTAAATTAAATGTTATCATCACGAAACACTATTCAAAAGAAAAATGATGATTGTATTCCTTAAACCACTTCTATAGTGTATGTATTTTATTTATTATATTTAGATGATACCAAGAATAAGAAAATACATATAGTTTATTTCCAAACTATTTAGTTATTTGTAATAGCTCTTTAAACTCTTTATGTACGATACAATGCATTAGCGAATAGCAAGGACATGTTTACTGACTATTCAGACTTATCAACATATGAATATATAAGAAATACAACGTAGTAAACTTAACGCAAGCCAAAATAACATAAATTGAAGGTATGGAAAAACATGTAAAAGCAGAATCGATACATTTTCCAACAACATGAGGAATCTTGTTTTTAATTTTATAAAAGTTACTGTGAAATTATTAATTATTTAATTATTTTCCCACGATAATGTACTAACCTTTACTAGAGAATACAAGTCAATATAATACGTTACATTTACTGCATACTTTCCGAATTATGCTGAAATATTGAAACATAGATTGTTCTCCATGGCCAGATACATTGAATTTTCGAGTATTGCTAAAAATAAGTTACAGCAATTGAACATCAAAATGAACATAAGTACATAACTATCAAAAATAATTTTGAACACGAAATGGTTTTCTGAATACAATAATTTTGGCGAAAAATGATCGCTGTAACATTACTTTCGAATCACTTACTCTAATATAAAAGCATAGTGTATTAGCAATGTCTAAAACATAAGCTACCATACTCCAGATATGTTAATTTTTTTTTACATTTCTGCAATGTCTTATAACTCTAAAGAACTGTGATATATACCGCACATCTACTCTGAAAATTATAACAACATTTTAGCAACGAAAAATAGCAAAATAATTTTAACGCAGATTATATACGCAATGACATTTAACATAAAGTAGAAAATAATATGTTCTGCTTATTTTGCAACTGAAGTAAATTACCCATGATTTTAAGCGATTATTTTACGTTTAAAAGATTAACATATTTTAAAATCTCATTTGTAACTTAATAAAATTACACATTAAAGAATCAAATGAACACATTTGTTTATTATACTCATATACACATGTTTGTACAAATTCAGTAGAATTTCAGTATAAATGTAGTAGCGCCAGGAATATTTAAACCAAAAATAGATATGTGCTGAAATACTTCGATTGTTAAGTTGCATACCCAGTAGAAACCTCTACTAAAAGTAAAATTTAAAAAAACAACACTATGAACTTGTGAAAATAGTATTTAATGCATTTTGAAATACTGCTCTTAGCTAGACAAAGAAAAATGTGATTTCAACCACTAAAATACTTCAGTCGTAAAATTCATGAACACAAGTTTAGCCTCTCTGGTCAGGCTAGCTGCCATTTTAACAATCAGCAAATTTAGAGAAAAAATGTCAAAGCCATATTTAGTTCATTCTATTTTTGTATCAATTCAAGTGTGCAATGTAATGTAATAGTTCACATTTTTCAGTGGTTCTTTCGTCATTTTGCCTTATTTAGCTATATATATAATACGGATTTACAGGCAAAACCATCTCACTGTATATCTTTTAATCGTATGCGTTTGACTTTAGGTGGTTGTGCCTTGAAACTTATAATCATATTAAAAATATACACTTGCTGGTTATGTAACTATTTCTCATTTTTTTTATTTCAAACAAGGTAACTGCATATATCAAGAACATATGATTCAATGAGATTGTTAACTTTGGGAAATGTTTCTAGGTAAACATATAATGTACAAAACAACATTATCCTGATTAAACACGTTACTATCTTGCTTGCTTTTTGAATTTGATTTTCCAGGTTGCATATTTAGAGTCTATTTTTTCTCTGGAACTACCTACTGTGTACACTAAGACAAGTATCTGCTCAGAATTCAATTCATTTATTTCCGTCACTATTACAAATGTATGTAAAAGTACTACCTTCTCCCATAAATCATTTTAACCATGTGTATACTATCTGCTAAATATGAAACTGAATGTTGTAGAAATTATTGTGGTTCTTTCGACATATTTGAAAAGCACTACCAGTGAACGTTTACTTGTATGTGGTTACACACACATCGTTTGTAATTTCTTCTGTATTTTGTTCTTTTGAAGTGTTACACGTCCTGCCTGACATCCTTGATTTTTATTGATTTAGTTTAGTAGAACAAGCTAAATCGTTGAAAATAGGTTGATTTTTTTTAAAAACGTAAGCAACTACCTATGCAATGACATCAGCAAATGCACAAGTATAAGGAATAGATCTATGAGTGTTGTATTCCTTTTTAGTGTCATCGTATGTGTGATTCTTAATGGTATTTTCTATCTATTCCATTCTACAATTTATGTATATGACGGAGTGCCTTTGTCATTTTTCCCAATACAACAACCACTATTTAATAATGTATTTAATGAGCATCTGCTTTTATTCTTACCATTTCTCTACGTTATGTTAATAAATTATGCTTTATTTTGGAAAGACATTCCATCATAATCTTGAAGTAAGATGTAAGGTAGACGTTACCAAGTCAGGCTCTGAGATTGGAAACATTATTTTGATATATCTATGTAATATGTTTTCATAAAAAATAATCTGCTTATTGGTTTGAAGTTGAAAAGGCATAACAATTGGTAAATACTCTGAACTTAAAATAACGCTGGATAGAAGATTAAACATTTAAGTTACCTTACGTGATACTAATTAGTTTAATGAGGTACCTTTACTTTCAGACCCCCACTATTATATTAACCAACATTAAAAAATTACCTAATGGTCTGTCAATCAATATTGTACTGTCTCGAGTAAAGTACCTTGACAAAATAGACGGACTAAACTGACACAATTATCTATGGACTTACTATTAATACTTATTGCCTTGTAATAACAAGGCAATAAGTAGACTCGGTGTGAGATTAAATAATAATTAATGAACATTGTTAGGTTTTGTGATATAGCTTAACGAACATTTATTAGGGAATTTACCTTCTCTATTTTGTAAGATTTACAACAAAATTCTATGATGTTGAACTTGATCCTGCTAATGATTATTGTGATGATTAAGTTAAATCGATATAATTTGGTAATTACTTAGACCCTCTTATATATTATATATGCGCTGATAGGTCGTTGTTCGTTTCCTGAAAGTATATGAATAAAAGAATATTAAGGAATATGTTTTTATTGATACAAATTAGTATGCCTCTTAGTCAACATCATATTCAATTAACTTTTGAAATGCGGAACCTTTTCTGAGAGTTCATAATATGTCAACGCTTACAACATGTGCAATATTTTATTGGAGATTTTATTTGTATCGAGAAAGCTATATATATATATATATATATATATATATATATATATATATATGGATATATATATATATATATATATATATTTATATATCTTATATATATACATTTATATATAAAATGCAATATATATATATATATACATATATATATATATATATGTGTGTATTTGGATATGTATTATATATATATATATATATATATATATATATATATATATATATGTATGTGTGTGTATGTATGCATGCATAGGTGTGTGCGATGTTCGGACGTAAGGCGCGATAGTTCTAAATCGTTTAAATTGATACCTTAAACAAAAAAAAATTCGAATATATTAAATCTGGACTTCGATTGACAGCTTATTTTAATGGAAATCATAAGAAACTATTTGGTATCATATTATTTAACAAAAGTGTATGCAACTTTTTCTCCAAGAATGGCTCTAGTCTACATATAGATTCAGCTATTCAAAGAAAAAAAGTTTACCCTATTCCAGGAATACCAGCTTATTTTTATGTTTGCTATATATCTATGAATTTAAAAATGAATTCCAATTAAAAGTAAATACTGAAACAATGAGAACGAAGCTTTATCCTCCCTCTCTTCCCGCTCAACCTCTCCTTCTCCCCCTCTCTCTCTCTCTCTATCTTGAACAAACACACACAGACGGCTTTTTTTAAATTTTAAACTCATTTTCTGGAATGTTTAACTTGAAGTACAGAGTGGCGCTGAAACAACTTAATATGAGATATTTAAAAAAAAACTTTATAGGAAAAATAAACAGAACTTTATAAGAAAAATATTTCATATTTTTCGTTACAAAATAAGTCGGGCAAAATATTGTCAGCTTAGCGTTGACACATCAAACTTGCTCTTATAGTTTATTTTCTTTAAACCGGTAATATTTCTAATTTCTTTCGCGGCCTTTTGGCTGAGATCAAAGTCTAGTATATCTTACGAGAGATGATACACTCCTTAGACTGGTACCGTCTTGGCGGTTGGATCTTGATTTCGCCGGTCTTAGAAAGTGTCCTGTGCAGTTCTAGGAAGTAAGCCTTCCCAGGATTGGCTTTCTCACACTTTAAGAAGGTCTTCATTTATTGCTAATCGCCAAAGGCGCTCCTACTGTGGAATGGCGACGGGGCTGCCCAGACATGTTTTGTAAGACAGAGTGCTCTTGCTCAAGGGCGCTGGTTTTCTGTCTTACTTTCGGACATCGTGTCACATCTTACCGCTTTAAAATTATAATATTTTGAATTTACAATTATTTTTAAAATAAGATGTGTTTACAAAGGTTGGTACGAGAGTATTTTTATTTTAAAGTCGTGAACATTTTGTTTTGGCTCAACTCACCATTTTCAACAACACCGAAAGTTAGGGTCATTTATGTTTATTTATAATACTAAGTTTCATAGTACACGTAACACATCAGACTAGAACATACGTAGGAAAACATATTTAAATGTTGTTAAGAATAACATCTATTTTTTAAAAAATGCAGTCAAAAAATCGATGTTTTTTATTATTGTTAATTGTTAATAATTTTGAAAAAAGTGAACTATTACTTATTATTTGCAAAATAGGGGGTATCACTGTTCGAAAATTTGGATTTCAGATATGGAAGCCATGACAGTGTGTTAAATTTCTATTCATCTTCATTCAGAATGAGCATCACAACGGTTAAACGTATTCTCTACACAAGAATTATGGTGTAAATCTTACGTCAGGGAAAAGAAGAAAAAAGTTGTATCATGTAATGTCATTACTAATTTTAAGCTGTTCGGCGACAGCTAAACAATTTCTGTAAATTACAAACATTCGGTCCGATATGGGCCCCCTTTCTCTTTCGAAATGAGAGTTTTTGTTTTTCAAATTCACTCACGAATTTCTATTATTCGGACTAATATTCACATCATACTATATATCACCCAGAAAAACATTCGACTCTGAGTCAGTTTGGTTCGTTTCAAATTATGTAGAAGCACCTAAATTTTTCCACTTCGAGAATTTCGTCGCCAATATTCTGTACTGAGTACACCATTACCATTTTAAATATTTTAAAAATGTTCATTTGTAATATATTTAAATTAACCAATTTTGTTTTTTGTAAATGAAGATAGTTGTGTGTCTAACATGAATATTATGCTGGTTTAAATTTATGTCTCTTCAACAGTTTAAATGCTTCTAAATTTCTTTTTTAGATTTCTAAGAGTCACGAAGTTATTCATCCAATGTGTTATGAGCAGCTAAAACAGGTTATATAAATATATTTATAAGTGTAAAACAACAATGATGTTATATAAATAATAATAATAATAATAATAATAATAATAATAATAATAATAATAATAATAATAATAATAATATATATAAAAATAACAAGAGCACACCTTAACTACTAAATAATACATAAATAAAAAGTAAATTACTTAATTCGATCCAAGGCTGAAAATCGAAACCAAAAACTGTGTATCCAGCCTCTCCTACCTACCTACTAAAACGTGGATCAGGTTGTAAGAATAGCTACAAATTACTGTACTCATATCTTTTGCTTAGTGAAAAATTGGCAACGAAACTTTCGTCTCCCGCTTCCTGTCTCACTCATTCTCTCTCTCTCTCTCTATCTATCTATCTCTTTCTCTCTCTTGAACAAACACACGCAGACGGGGTTATTAATTTGAAACTCTCCTTTCTTATATTTAACTTTAACTACAGATTGGTACAAAAATATTATGAGATAAAATAAACTAAACTTAATAAGAAAAATAAATTTAACTTTATAAGAATATTAACAAAACTTTATAATAAAAAAAACCTGTTTTCTCTTTATAAAACAATCGTAACGAGGCTATTTTCATTCAAGTATGGCAGAATATTATCAGCTCAGCGTTCGGGCTTTTATTTTGTCAGTCATAGTGGTTGTTCTGTGCAGTCCTTCTTTTTTCTGATCAAGTACATGCACCTCAACTGTTTGTGGAACAAAAGAGTTTTCGTGCTAAACAATTATGTTTGATGTTTAATATCTTCAGAAAAAGTCAAGCCTCTCGTTTTTCTAGGTCCACGAATTGTATATGTTCGGTGGTCCTTAATTTGTGGAGCAGTAAGCGACCGTTATAATTTCTGCCCGATGTTGTATAGACCATCATACATTCTGAAAAATGGAGGGGCAGTTTTATCCTCGTCTGGGGAATGAGTTACATTTCCAACGTCATTTTTAGAAAAAGCATTGTCGTGTTCGGTATTTTTACCCTTATTCTGACCTTGTTTTTAATAATTCTTCGATTGTTAAAATGTGTTTACAAAACTCTACTTCGGTTTTTTGTTGTTTTCGATTTTGTTCGAGTAATCTTTCACCGTTTGTTTTCATTTAGTTTTTGCTGTCTCGCTTTGCCTTTTTAATGTTGTTCCAGTCGAAGATTCCAACAATTTTCCTCGTTTCTGGTCGCTATTGCATTACTATTTAATGAGTTCTACCATGGTTTATTGTAAATATTCCATGTTTGAAATGTGTCCTTATAGAATACGGCTTTTAACAGATGTTCTTAAATGTTAAGCTGCTAACATAATATTAGTTGTAAAATAAGAGAAAAACACATGAACACTTTTTCTCGGCCAAAATATCAGTTTAAAAGAGTATTAGACAGTTTTTTCACGTAATAGTTAAGTGTATGTCAACAGTAAAATAAAGTTTTTATTTTTTTAATTTCTGCATTGAGTATATTTATCTTTTGCAAAGAAAATAAAATATTAGGTATTCCTTTCTGCTTAAAAATAACCACAATACTAGAATAGAAATTTAAAAAAATACGTTGGTGTCTTCGTAATAAATATACCCAAAGCAATCCACTCTTGTGAAAAAATCCAACTTACGAGAATTTATTTTTTCTTTCTTAGTCTGCAAGTATATCCTGTTTTTGTTTTTTAATTTTAGAGTGTGTCGGGTAAATTAGCCGTTGGATTATCCACGTGCTTCTGTTGTCAGGTTTTAAAAATATCCTTTAATATGTGTTGTCGTCAGTTGTTGTAGCCATGCAAAGTGTTTCATTGATATACACGAACTCGGGGTGAAGTACAACAGTGTATATAGAAGAAAGTACAATGCAACGTATAACAAGAGTAGTTGATCGTCGTTATTGACTGTGTGTATTAAACAATGGTAGTTCCATCACCGATAGGCATGTGCACCTGGTTGTTATAGTTAAGCGGAAGAGTTTACGTAGTCCGTACGAAAAGGCGGGTACTATAACACTAAATTAACACGTCTATTAAGGTGAAAACATTAATATTAAGCTACTTATTTATATATTCGTTTATATTGGTAAATAAATATCTCTGTAAATAATTAACCGATTATAGTGAATTTTGTAGCAGAAATAGTTTTATTTAGTTTCGTGCGAATGGGGTAAGAGAGTCGGTGTAATTTTTCTGATTTTGAGAAATCTTAACAAAATAAATAAATATGCCCAACATTTCGATTTTTAGAGGATTCTGAAGGGTTGTACTGACATACTTTGGACACAACCTAAATGAAAAATGTTGCATTAAATATGATACATAGTCATAAGACACTAATAAATCAAAAGTCCTTGAATTTGCATTTCTTATAGAATGCAAATAAGATTCTATTTAAAAGGGGTTCTTGAAAAATAAACATGTAATGGATTTTGATCCAAATTGAAATAAACTCGTTAGATATGAAGTATAGTAGCATTTTTCTAAATTTTACTCGACGTATTTGAACGTACATTTGCTGCAAAACTATTTTGTTCAGTGAATTCATTTTACTCGTGCAGATACAAAAACAGTATCTTAGTATATATTCAACGGGTCATTTATTGACATATGTAACTCGCTTAATAATACATTCACACAGGAGAAACAGGAACCGTTATGCATTTACTAAATCTATGAGAAAAACATTGATTGCCATAATACAAACTTCATCGTATGATTTAAAGAAAATAAGTATTATTTTGTTTCATCATGAAAAGCTGTCTTATATATTTCATATTAATTATCTCGCAATATCTTTACATCAAATTATGTGTTAGGGTACATACCCACATTTTTTAATTGTAATGAGGAATATATCTATTTGATTTCTAATGAGAAATATGTTTTTTATTTACATTGTATTTTATCGGTGTATTTAATTCAATTAATGTCAGTGAATGTAAAAGATGGGCAAATTAACCAAATAAAATATTGTATACATGAATATCTGCCGCAGACAATTTTCTCATATGTGTCTATGTTGGAAGTGGGAATTACACATCAACTGATGGTTAAATAAAATACCACTTGTAAAAACATGTATATGAATTACCTGCTAAATTCATTGCTAGATAATATGAGAGCGTAAACTAAGAAGTTAATATTACTTGCTATTTTTTTTTAAATTGTATATGTAGCAATACATATTTATGAAAATAACAGTAATCACAGTGTGAATATATGAGTTAAGATGAATTTTTACGTTAGAAAAATGTGATAGGACATAATGTATGTAAAATATATTTACTTTCTGGAGAAATAATCAATAATAATCGACTTATGTTTTAAGAAACAAAAAAATGAATATGTAAATTAAATATTTATATATCAACTGATGAATACAATTTGTAAATACAACTTTTCTATATTAATGAATTAATTCTGAATACGTATATACTTTTGGAGATGATAAGTTGTACTATTTAGATTATTCGGAATATTATTCTCATCTCAATCATTTTCACATGCTATTGGCAGAGATAACGCTAATATTTCTTCAGTCACATCGTTTCGAGCTGTGCAATCTTTATCTAAAATCTACGTGATTTCTGACTGAAACCTTTATTTAATCCATGCTGTTAGAATGTTCTGGCCACGAAGCTATGGTCAGGTTGCAATGCCAATAGGTATACAAATAATGATTTTCGCCTGCAGTAATTATTGAACATTATACTTTCTGTAGATGTTGACTAACAGCGAAATGCGGTAAAAATTATTATAATAAGAAAAGTAATAAATGATATACAGTTTGTCGACATTAATGGTATGATGTAAGAACTAGTTTCGTGTGTATACTATCAGACAATGCCACTCGGTAAGATTTGTATTTTAAGATTTTCCGACAGCAAACACCCTACTCATCTAACCTACATATACATCATAGTTTCGTTTATTACTCCAGCATTATTTTGTCAGTTTCAACAATATTCGCTCAGCCAATAAAATGCTGCTCTTAGTTTTCCGTCTACTATTTAATGCGATCGGCATATCATACCAAATCTACATCGACTTCTCCGTCCATGTGCTCACAGTACGATGCTATTTTACAAGCTATTTAAGATTCCTCACTACAGTGACATTAATATCACCTTATTAAGGATTGATATCACTGATTTTACAATTGTTTATATTCTAAAAGAGCATCAATTACATTACGTAATTAAACATTCGACAATTTAATGGAATGCTTCATTGATGTTCTAAAAACGTATTCTCTCAAAGCAATAAAATAAATTTAAATTAATATTGAATTATGCCTCTACATTACGCTGTTACTGTTACCGTATATATCGAGAGGTAATGGTGGGTTGCGCTAATGTAAAGTATGTTGCTTAATTGCAGCGTCTTCTGAAATACAAGATCATGCACACTGCCGAGTGTGTTCTCTCCTATCTATAATACTGCTTTCCTTATCCCTCACTCCTCTTTGATATTGCCTTCTTCATCGGCTGCTGCCTTGAGGCACGGAGTCACAGATTGTTTGATCGATAGCACCTGCCTCCATGTATCGCTTGCAATCATACCTGTAGTGCGAGACACTTTTTCCTACTAATCTATAGTCGGAGATGAGTTCGTCAGATATTTAAAATGCTGTTCTGCCAAATACGTTACAATAGTGTTCTGATGTTTCGCAGCTAGATGGGCTTCCCTGTTCTTTTTATCAGAGGTAGACGGCTCATGTTTCACTACCGTAGAGCATCGTGTTCAGCACGAAAGTGCGGCATATTGTACTCCACACTACCTTATGCAACTGTTATTTTAAATTCTATAAGTGCAATATATAGTACGAGTGCTCCCGATTGAAATACCAGAGTAATAGACATTGAAATATACACGTCATCATATATTTTCGCGCCAATCATTACGGCTGCAAGCCCTAATGAATTAGACAGTAAATTTCATAGAAATTTCTTACTGGAATAAATTACTAGAACCAAGAGCATTCGAATAACTTTAGGGAAAATGAAACTGTATTCTTTGCATTTTTGACATTATCCGCACGTTATTACCATTATTTTTATGAGCACGTTATCACAAGACGCATATATATTTACAACGTTTGCGCTGAATCTCATTTAGCATTACCATTTTCGCAATCTAAATGATTGCCAGAAATTACATAATTTTAACAAGTAATTTCTTGGAACATTAATTAACATATTCTTACATAACCGTATACGTGATATTTGTACTGCAGCAGGTAGGATATGAATCAGAATTTAATTGATTTATTTAAAGCTGAGCGATACTTTCTGTTACACCGGCCGTTCTTACACAGGAGAAACTACACCGGTCGTCACTATAAATAGTGCGAGTCACCAGAAGACAAAGCACAGTCTTGTAACTGTCGTTCAGTCGCTTTCTTGGCTTTTGGCCAAGATCAAAGTGTAGTATCTGTTCCGATAGATACTGCACGAGACTGGTCCTGTGCAGTTCTAGGAGGTCCACCCTCCCAGGCTTTGCCTCCCCTCTTTGGGGAGAAGTAAGTATATTGCTTACTGTCTTAGGCGCCCCTACCGGGGAATGCCGACGGGGCTGTCCAGGCTATTTTTAAAGGTAATAGGTGCTCTCCCTCTAGAGTGCTGATTTATCAAAACCCCACTTTCCGACCTTGTGTCACATTTTACTCTGTGGGGAGTAGATAAATACCCAGTCTTGTAACTGTCGTCTCAGTAAGCAACAAAGCCCGACTGTTACTACGTTATTTATTCACTGCTGTGAGTTCGTTGTTAGTTATTGTTACTTATTGTTATTATCGTTATTTGTTAAACTTGTTGCTTATTTTTTGTTACTCCTTATTAGTTTTCTTTTTTTCACCGTTCTCCGGTTATGACAATTTCTGTTACAAACAGACCACAAACCCGTATTAACGATTTTCGGATCGAAAAAGGGACTACCACAACACACTGCGAATAGACTCCAAAGATGTGGTACCTTTCTTCTTAACTACAATTTTAAAATGGAGTATGTACCATCTAAGAAATTTGTTCATGCAGACGGGTTATCAAGGTTGATACCTAAGCAGACAGAACCATTGGAGGATATGGTGATAGCAGCCATTCAAGTGGAAGCTGAAGTAAAAAAGAACGTTATTAATCCCCAGAGGGGATATTTTCAAAGGGGGGTGTTACACCGGCCGTTCTTACACAGGAGAAACTACACTGGTTGTCACTATAAATAGTGCGAGTCACCAGAAGACAAAGCACAGTCTTGTAACTGTCTAGCCAAGAGCTAGTCATTTTCTTACTTTGTTAATACACTTGTTAAACCAACTCTCGACTTGACTTCCTTTATTTATTATTTACTGTGGGACAACTTCACAACACTTTCTATCGCCATAAAAGTGTTTAGCATTAGTCTGTTGAATTTTTTGACTTACTGAGTATGTTTTTTCTATGACTTTTATGATCATTATCCCTGGTGACTGAAAAAATATAGTGACTGTATTTTTGCAACATTGTTTAAGTCTATTGACTGATGTAATGCAAGAAGTTAAGTGTTATGTAATAATCAAGTGTAGCGCTGGTGTACCCTTCATATTAAAAACCCGGAGTTGAATCCAACGACCTGAATACTACATTACAGGTGGATCACTGGGTTGATCCAGTCGGGGTTGTCTTTGTTAATATTATTATTCTAGCCCCCTGTTACCGGCTATAAATAGTGGAAGCTCTGTTTTGACATCACCTAAAGTTTAATTCGTAAACCTGAAATACAGCTATCATAATAAAACGAAAAATATTTTCATAATTCTGCTACATGCGTCTTTAGTTTTTCGAAATATTCTGAATATATAACATGTTTAGAGTACACCTGCTTTTTATGTAACAATGAGAGTTACTATTATAAAAATAAATCGTCTTACGAACTTTGTTTTCATACTGTCTATATATTTTAATTATAGTGGTTTTATAATTTTGATATTTCTTTTAACATTAACTCATTAGTTTCAATTAAACGGCTTTAAAATTGTGTTTCCATGTCGAATATAAATAACTGATCGGCACAAGATAAGCTACACCAACAGACTAATTTGCCGAATATTTATACTATCCATGCAAGAAATCAATCGTATTATTGGGTCGAATTGTTATGACAGCAATTTATATATTAAATTATAGTAATGCTGATTTGAATGTCGTCCCATATGAACACAGGCATAGTAGTAGTATGCCAACAGTAAGGTTGTTAGAACACGGCTAAAAGGTTTAAAGGAGTATTAAGTTAAATATTCGTAATTTAGTTTAGTTTTATTGAAACGAGCGCAGCGGGAGAAAACATAGTATGTAGTCTAGTTACATACATATATATATATATATATATATATATATATATATATATATATATATATATATATATATATATACATACCAATATCACAGATTACACAGTAAACCTGGAATTACACCCTTTTACAAGATCACTCCAAGGGAATGGATATTCACCATCTCGGATATTCTACAAAAACATCCCAATACCAAGTAACCATGCTTACACTAGGACACTACTCACAAAGATCGTCGAAGTAATACAAACAATGAAATGGAAAGTCCTAAATGCTGACGGTATATTTGCAGAAAAAACTACTACGGTCTTAAATCGAACAAATACCCACCAAAAGTCGAAATGTTGGAGAATTTCGCAAGAGACCTGCTTAACATTACACATAATCTTCGATTTAGAAATTACACAAACCCATTACAGTTGAAACTCACCTCTGACATAAAAAACCTCAATAAGCTGAGAAAAGACAATTACTCATTCGTTTTCTCGGACAACACTAAAAACATATAAAATGAAAAATGAAAAAAGACATCCCTTACTAAAAGCGCCATTACTACAAATTACAAATTAGCAAACACTAGCACATACACAAATATTAACAAAAAAGCATCAGAATTAACGACTAAATTAGGAATTGAATATAGAGCAAATATATTAACTAAAAATAAGGCTTTCATTACTCTTAAGGACCATAAAGATAGTTTCAATAATAGGCCTTCTTTCAGACTCATAAACCCAGCAAAAGGTGATATTAGTCTTGTTAGTAAAAGCATTGTTAAAATCATAGTTAGCAAAATGAAACTTAAATCAACACTCAGTCTGTGGGATAACACTAATTCTGTATTCAAATGGTTCAGGAATATTAAAGATAAAAATGTATGCAAGTTCACACAATTTGACATAGTGGACTATTTCTCCTCAATTACAAAAGATATCCATCGAAAAAGCCCTTAACTACCCACTAGATTACACAGATATAAGTCAGTTAGAACGAGAAACTATCCCACACGCCAGACACACCCTCCTTTTCTTTGAAGGAAAGGCCTGGGTTAAGAAATCTTATCCTAAGGACCCATTTGACGTCGCAATGGGGTCCCACGAAAGTGCGGATATATGCGACCTGGTAGGACTGTACATCTTACATACCCTCAATATTAAGTTTCCCGACTATTTTATTGGATTATAGCGAGATGACGGAGTCTGCCTTTCACGCAATAAAAACGGACACATTCTAGATAAATTTAGGAAAGACCTCATTAAAACCATCACAGGTGTAGGCTTAAAAATCACTACTACTACTAATTTAAACCACATCGATTTTCTCGACACCACTCTTAACCTCACACATAATACTCACAAACCCTACCATAAACCGAATGAATCACTTCTATATATCCACAAAAACTCATGCCATCCACGATCAATCCTCAACAACCTTACTAAAAATATAAGCCTAAGAATTTCAAACCTCTCCTCCAGTTATGAAGTTTTCACACAGGCCGCTCCATATTATAATAAAGCTCTACGCGACAGCGGGTTCCGCGATAGATCGCATACATCCCAAACCAGAACATTCCACAGAACACCAGCTGCAAAAAGAGGAGATCGATTTTCTGGTTTTCGCCGGCCTTATCCAGCAGAACAAAATCAAGAGTTTGTCATCATTTTCTCTCATTATAAAGCCAACATTTCCCTCCAACACACGATTTACACAAGTTTTTCAATAAAAACACCATCAAGGTCAGTTACTCAACCATGAAGCCTATTAGGAGTTATATCACCAGAGAGCAAAGCACGGCAGTGGACACCGGATGCTCATGCCAAAATAAAAGTTCTTGCCTCCTCAGGGAAATTGTAAAGTTAACTCTTTGTATACAAAGCTGAAGTTACAAGTCAACCAGATAATAGTACAGATGTATACTACGGCATGACACAGGGTTTCTTCAAACAAAGATATTATTCACACCTATATTCCTTTAGAAACAAAGATCGCGCAAACACATAATAGGCTAAACGAATTTGGGAACTTAAAGAATGAGGAAACCCTTTTTCTATAAATTGGAAAATCATAAAGAGACAACCCATTTATCACCTATATCGAAAGTTTGCCATTTGTGTAATGCTGAAAAGTTCCATATTAAAAACCATCATGAACCCAAGCATCAGATGTCTAAATGTGCGCGATGAGGTTTTTAAGGGTTCAGTACATCGTAAACACGCACTCCTGATTAATTGGATGGATCGAATGACTTAACCCTACCCAGAGTCCCCCTTTAAATAATTGTCAGACCCTTATATATTTCCACTGAAGACTTCTCATATATGAACCTGATTACAGAAAGGTTTCCTCTTTTTGCCCTTTTCCCCTTCGGGTTCCTTCTACCATTTCTTTTTTTCACCACTTTCTTTAAACGTTTAAACTTTCTGATTTTTAAATTTTCTGATTTTTAGAATTTAAAAATTTAAAAAATTTTGGAATTTTTAAGTTTGCTAATTTTTAAATTTTTAAATTTAAATTCATAAACCTTTTTCTCCTGACGCGAACCCCCAACCACGAGATATATTTCAAAGTCAAATTCCAACGTCATACTCCAGTTTAAATGATAGCAATATGGATGTGTGTGTACTTATGTATGGTTGTGTGCATACATGCATATGTGTTTATATACATGTATATCTAGTATGCCAATATTTGCCGCATGCGTAAAATATAATTAGTAAATGCATTTACACATGTATATATATATATATATGAGTAGGTATGGATGGATACACAATCTATAGTTATGCATATACAGGATTGCAAGTATACGCATGTGTTGAGCATGTATATATAAAGTGCGTTTATAACGAATTCATTCAGAAACCGTTAGAATAATGTCAAAAAGAGGTATACATAGTTATGCATGTTGTAATATATTATCGTGAACTAATCAGTAGAAAAGAGAGTGTATCTATTCGTAATGAGGGTATGTATGCATATATGTATGACTGGATTTGTATATGTGAATCTGTATGTCAGCATGTGCCTATGTATCTATCTATCGATCTATCTATCTATCTATCTATCTATTTATATATCTATCTATCTATCTATCTATTTGGATTTCCATATATATATATATATATATATATATATATATATATATATATATATATATATATATATATAAATATATATACGTATATATTTGTTCATATATATATATATATATATATATATATATATATATATATATATATATGTGTGTTTGTGTGTGTTTGTGTGTGTGTGTGTGTATCTGTGCACTTGTAAATCCACAGATATATGCGCGCATGTTCTGTATATGCAGCTCAGAGTATGTTTATATTCCCATTGATGTATTGTTGTCGAGGTATATATTTGTGGGTATACATTATTAGGTATTTAGACGTTTAAATATATGCATGTAGATTAACATCTTGAAGTTTTAAATAGAGATGATGAAAAAAAAGCTAAGTTAGTAATAAAAACATGAAAGAAATTGAATATATGGCAATTAAATAACGAATGGTGGAGGTAATAAAAATAATAACAATCTAAACTAATACAAGGGTTAACAAGTTAATAATGTAATCCGATGCTGAGCTTGACCGGCGAAAATTATAAAAAATATGCCATCCCCCCAAATATATACTTAATACGAAAGTTTTCCAAATTTATATTCACTTCTTCGTTTGTTGGGTTCTGAAGAGGTTGAGTCTTTGAAGAATACAACCGAAACATGTATGCCCATATCTAATCAACAATGTTTGTATGAATAAAACATGTATACTAGATTTATATATACATATATACATATATATATATATATATATATATATATATATGTGTGTGTGTGTGTATTGGCACATGGCTAAAGCTCTTGCTTATCTAGTCACATGTATGTGTGTATATACATGCTATATGTGGATGTATATATATATATATTTTGCATATATATATACATATATATATATATATACATATATATATACTAATAGCAATTATACTTACCAAAAACGAACACATGATGAAGAATGTATTTATGAAATATAGCATTTTTTTAATGCTTTCGATTTTTAGTTTCACAATTACGTACCATTTCCAAAAAGTATCCATTACATATAGCATGGTCATTCGATTATGACGTATTATGACATTATGCGTGCTGTTCATTTTTTGTAAAGTTTAAGTTTTGTCAACGTAAACCGTTGCTTTTAGATACATCTACAAAAGAAGTTATTGATAGTCATGTCTGAGGAAAGTTAAAGACAGTAAACATAATAAAAGTAAATAGTAAAAAAGTAATTGCCAACAAAAATGAGTTAAAAGCTAACCAGAACAGACGTCTTGTTAACATGTCCGCAGTAGAATAATCAAAAAAAGTTTTAGCGAATTTTCTGCTCTTCAGGTAAGCGAATATGAACCGTTTGGAAATAGAATTTTAAGCGTAATTTGCGGTTCTTAAAAAGGAATCTGAATTAGCTGAATTTCTACGGATGGGCCCGGTAATGTAATCCTTAGGCTGTATTTGGTATAAAATTAGAAATTAACTAAAACATAAAATAAAATCAAAATGTATAAGTATTAATAATTGAACTGCTACTCGTATATTTAATGAAACTGAAATATTGAGAAAAGAAAGGGGTGTATAGTAAGTAACATAGATACAGAGTAGTATACACAAATAAAGATAACGGTGTTGTGGGTCCATTATGCCAGGAAAAATGTGTCCCCGGTGATACTGGGGATCGTATGAGTATACAGTATGATGCGGCTGGAAATAACTGAACTGTTCTGTGTAAAAGTGTTGGTTATAGGAAACATAGTACAGGGAGAATATGAAAGACATTTATGAAAAATGCGAAATGCAACCATATTTTCTGGAAACACGCATGAAGATATGAGCTAAGTGGCTTGTTGATCAACTAAACATACAAATATTTTGATTCTAAACCTATAATAGCCAATGATATATTTAGAAAGATGTACCTTGTATTTACCAATTTTATTTTATATATGCATTTTGACTTGCTTATGGGCGGCAGGGGTGAGAAGTGTAACTGTAGAACACGATTAATCAAATGAATTTAAATTAAGTTATTAAATAATTAAATTAGCTAAATATCAATTTTAGACTTAACCGAACCGCTTACATCAAAGCAGAAATAATTGATGTTGATATTATATTATCAATAACATGAGTTTCGGTATGATAGCTATTTTTGTTGCAATTTTAAAAAGTGGTGTTAATCATGTTTGCATATAAAACTATATACAGTATATATACGTGCATGTGTGTGTAAATGATTGCATATACATTTTATTAATGTATGTATGATATATATGTGTATATATACGGCAATCTTTTGTTATAGACAGAAAACCTGTTTTTTTTTCTTTATAGTATCTTTAAATGTATCACAACCATTATAGTTGTTTTTTTCATTTTATTTGATTCATTTTTTCATGTTATTTGATCATATCACAGAAATGTGTCGTCTGCAATCGTAGCATCTAATACTATAATCTCCTAGAACGTCGTTTGAAATTTTTCTAACAGAAAATTAAGTATCATCTTAAATGAACATGAAAGTGAATCAATTTCAAAACCTTCATTATATAATACCCTGACATAATTAGAAATAAGAACATCAAATGCAACTTTGAATGTAATGAAATAATAAAATGTGCATATTTCTGAGTAACTTTGTTTATGTGTCTTTGTAAGTAATTTGCATATTAATTAAGGAATATCGTTTAATTTATTCGCTGTTAGTCTTTGAAATATTTATTTTAATATGTTGTAAAATTAAACATGATTAATTAATTGGAAATACAACTTCTCTAAGTAATTTATCATGGGCCAGATTAGAAATTACTAAGATACATATTTTTATAAATTACCGATTTTAATGAGTTAAAATACCACTAAAAGTTAAAATATAATATGCTTCAAAATTGCAACGAACAAGATCGTTTATTTAAATATAATTTTCTGATGTATAACCTATAGGTAAAAAAAAACATAAAAATAATTTTGCGCAAAATATACCCTAATAAGCAATCTCTGCGTTAGCGTATATGTACTTAACAAACAACCAACACTTTATGTTTTAATGTTCATTCACATAAGGCAACTTGCCACTAAAGCGTTTAAGTCTATTGCAATGAAGCCAAACGGAATCCCATAGAACATAATGTATTTCTAAGAACTTTCAACTTCCGGAACAGATTACTACAGAACTGTTTCTATGGAGGTACCACATCATAATCTCCAACTCATGTCAGTTGCAACTTTACGCACCATTCATACTTTTTAATGATCTTATAATATAAGTCAGCATCCAACTGCCAATCTATAAATTTTATTAACAACTATAATAGAGTGGTGATTGGCATTTATACAGTACCGCAGTTATGTATATATATATATATATATATAAGCATTTAGCCTGACGATTCCCCCCGGGGATGAAACACGGGAGCCTCTGTGTAGCTTGATTGCCATATATATTTTCATTGCTTACTACCCAGCTCTACTGACGTATCGAGCACTGTTGAAGTAAATACTGAAAACTGACACATAAAAAAGTATATCTCCTTATAATATTTTATGTGGATACATGAAGTACTAATATATATATATATATATATATATATATATATATATATATATATATATATATATATATATATAGCATTAGATAAAATAAAAGAATAAAATAAGGTGCGAATTTAAGCTTATTACAACTCAAAGGTCAAGCAAATTAATTGCAAGTCCTTAACTCATGGATTTTCAAAGTAAATTCTTTGAACCCCCATGGGTTAAGGACTTTCAATTACTTTGCTTGGACTTTGAATTGTAATACAATTTGATTCGCACCTTATTTTATTATTTTATATCATGTAATGTTATTAATGCTCTATGCAGTATACTAATTCATAAGAAATAGAAAATGACTAATTGATGTTAAGTCTGTTATCCAGGATTTAAACTTGAATTTAATTAATGTTGTTCTGTTTAATGTTTTTTTTTATCTTGTCTGCTCCTAATTACTTTAGTAGACAAATCATTAAACACCAAAACATAAAGGCCAAATTGATGGTATTCATAATATTGGCTCACGAGATTTATATAAAAATACTGTATTGTTTTTTATTTTTATTTTTATTTTATTTTCTTATATCTCTTTAAATCTTCTCCGCTTAAAATGTCAACTGTTTCTTTTCACCCCACCCTTACTTTCAAACCGTATTAAACCTTCCTTACACTAAAGTTAAACAACCATGCATACCACTTTAAGCAAACAACGCGTCCAAACGAGAGTGACACGTGACTGCACATTTCCGAAACAGATCACAGAAGAAGCTGAAGAGAGCCGGATGGCTATATCCTTCTGTGCTTGAAACCGACGGTACGAATGTTGTACTACTTTTTCTGTACCAAAATATATATATATATATATATATATATATATATATACATTTTTATTTGTTTTTAGAGAGTTTATTTCTCATCTAAAATAGTCGGTTGTTTAGAATCAGGTTCAGCTTGGCAATGTGATGAACCTACTAGATATATGGACATACATTTGTGATCTGACCTATTGCGTTAATAATAGTCCGAATGTATTTACTCTCAGTCACACATTCACTAAAACCCTATACACTTTAGTAAATAAATACAAATGTTAGAAATGATGTGTGTATAACAACATATATATATATATATATATATATATATATATATATATATATATATATATATATATATACGGCACAATCACGCTGATACACCGGTCCCGTTAGATCACCGAAGTTAAGCGACGTCGAGACTGACCATTACAACATGGTTGAAAATTTGGGAATACCAGGCGCTGTATGTGCTCTCTGCTTATCTCGGAATTGTTTATAGTCGTCTTGAATTGCTTGCCATTGGAATCTAGCAGTCTCTCCTCAGGAGAGGTGTTGTAAGGATTGCGAACCCCTTGCTTTACAATTACACGCGCAGCCAGCCCCTTTCAGGAGTGTCCATAGTCTCTCTAGACTGAACGGAGAGCAAGATATATATATATATATATATATATATATATATATATATATATATATATATATATATTTATATATATATATATATATATATATAGGATTCTTTTATCAAGGCCTGATGGGTAACCTTTGTTTGCTTCACCTACGGCTGGGTGTAAAGAACAGAGGCAAGCCAGTTTACAGCATTGCTTACCTCTTCCGCCGAGTGTGTAAACGGCTAAAGGGGCCCTTTTCATACTAGAGGCTTGCCTGCCAGTATTTAGTTTTGTTGTGATGTTGCATTTATATCAGTTACTTATTGTACACGGTTTCTTATATGTTCTTTCTGGTGATACCAGATCAGGCTGCCCTGTGGCTCCCTGAGACGAAATTCACCTACATTGACGTTTTTTGTTTTTCTTCTTTTTTTTTTTTTTGTAAAACTTAATTATGTTCTACAAAACCAAAAACAAAAACAACAGCCCCTCTCCCTTTCTCCCTCCCCTTTTTTATTTTATTTTTAGAACTTGAAGCATAAATCTTTTACTATAATGACCAGATTCGGCATTAAATAACCCAAAAAGGGTTGATATGCCGTAAAACAAAACTACCAAACCAAAAACGATGATTAAACATTTGAAGATATAAAGAACTTGAAGCATAAAAACTTTTACTATAATGACCAGATTCGGCATTAAATAACCCAAAAAGGGTTGATATGCCGTAAAACAAACTACCATACCTTATATGTTCTTTAAAGATGCCCCATGTTAATAGACGAGGTCTCCACGTGTGCAACTAGGGGACGTGTTAACTGGTTTTTAGAGACAACACACTATTTTTCATACTAGGATTAGGGTTTACTCTATATGAAAAAAAGTATCTTTATGCCAGGCTGGCCTGACAACCCTTTGTATAGAGAGACTGAACACATCCAAAGGGTGGTGTCTGGTAGGCCTTCAGTTTGTTCACAGTAAATTTTCGCTTTCCTTTTGTGTGCACTTTTGTGTGCATGTCTGTAACATTTTACATATTTGTACTACGACAGTTTTTGCGTATTCAATTTCTATGTCATCGTATTGCCATAGGTTTCTTATGGTCCACAAAAATAAAAGTAAGTATGTTAGTTACTTACTTGAAATTGATGATTGACAATTCAATCATGCCAGTTTTTTTAATCATATAGCTGTAAATTATTAAGCTTCTAATCTTCATAATCTATATAGTTTTCATATTTTCGACATTCTCATCGCATATATATATTAAATAACAAAAAAATAAAATTATAATTCAGAAAAATAAAAGAAAATAATTAAGCATTGCAATCCCGACAAGTAAACATTACAATGCCGACAAGTTCTGCTATAAAATATGTGACGCTTTTCCATTTCAACATACAATCATTTATTTGAAAAGATAATCATTAATTGTTGTTACATAATTGTACTCACATATAAAATAATTATATTTATATGTGACGAATGTTATTATGTATAATTTGCTGTACATAATTATGTGTCATTTAAATGGGAAATGTGTTAAACTCGTATGCATTGCCGGCCTTTATAATCGAGGCAGGCAGAACATTTTTTTAACCTATGTCTTTAAAACGACATTTATTTAAGCAACCTCTATTCATTAATTCCTACTCTACATTCAGTGACAATTATTCATTGATGCTTTTCATATTTTAATAAAACAAATCATCTTATTTCCACGATGGACGTTCATAATTTGAAAAACATTATCTGTAATGAATAATCATGAAATAACGAATTAACTATGGTAACTCCCCGGCGAAAAAAAATAAAATGAATTATACGGTGGATAGGTATTGGCGTAGTTTAGATGAACTAATATTTAATTGTTTTTTCGATGTCTCCTCGCATCTAGATGATGGTTTTGTCCGTCAGTCGATTGTTTGCTACATTGCGTTTATTTTGATACCAATTTAATAATTAAACTAACCATGCAAGTTTCACATAACTATTACTGTTATATAATTCATAATTATAAGTCAGATAATTCTATATATCAGAAATGCGTCCGCCATTCGTCCACAAACGCTGGTACTTTAAATACACTTTTCTTAATCTCATGTTCTATGGTCTGTCACTCTTAAGTATATATCATGGTATTGCTCGTGTCTCTAGCGTGATAACATTTTAGATATTATATTTCGTTTTTTGTAAATGATTATTTTGATTATTAGTCTCATAAGCACTGTTGAACACAAGTTTCCCGACGATTATATAGATGCATTTTTTTTTCTGAATTTAAAAACTAATAATCGAAGGTAGTAATATTAATGTCTAACTCGGATATATGTATGGAATTTTAAACGTAACTATTGTTTTAAATAAATCAAAGGGTACGGTATCCGGAACTGTTCACTTTTGCTTCGCTTCTATCACATGTAGTAAGCAATAGATACGCAACCTCCAGAAGATTATAAATTGTCACATGATCTATGAAATGTAATGTTTACCTTTATACAACGCTATTGGCTGATATAGTAGGCTTAAGTTTAAAATATGAGTTTTATTTAAGTTATTTTGATGACTGAACTTACTGTTTTGATCCCGATGTTCATATTCACAATTGTATATTTATGTAAACTACAACCATTTTCAGGTGTATAAGTGCAAAAGTGTAAACCTAACAGTCGAACTGTATAATGTTAATGGCGAAGTGATAAAAATGTATAGAGTTTCTAAATAAACACTTTATAAAATCCACGGTTTTATACTATTCTTATTCCATCGGTCATTATCTGGCAGAAGTAGTATTATTTGTTAGTTTAACTATTGTCGCATATAGTAGCGGTTGAAACAACACATCCAGCAGTTCATTTTTAAACTTTATTTATGTTTATTTATCACGTTCTCCTGAAATTGATTAACAATAGGATTTCTAGGAATCTTCTGAACTCAGGCTAGAACAGTCCTGCTTTTTACTCAGTTTTCTTTCTGTTTTAAATATTATTTGTTTTTGCAGTGCGTGCAGATTGAATGGACTTATCTTTAAATATCCGTTATTGTTTTATTTTCCACTTAGTCATCGAGGTATTGTTGGGGACAAAATGAAATTGCAGAAACTAAAACCGAGTGAAACAATGAATGTTGACTGGAAAAGAAAGCTCATGAAATGAAAGATAGTTAATAGCTTTCCTATAACGAGAGAAACACGACATTTTCACTCGTTTGATCTCGAATGATTATGCAAAACCAGGGAAAGTAATTCATCATGCAGCCACACAACTAATAGAATAACATCGAATTTATGTAAAAAGAACTTCTTGATTTTTAAAAAAAGAAACAGTTCCATTTCGCTTACGGAATAAGAATTAGCCAGAGCAATTTCAATATATTTTCTGAAAAATGTTTACTCTTCCAATTGCATTCACCCTCTCCACAAACTGACCCATCAAACTAACACACACACACACATATATATGTATATATATATATATATATATATATATATATATATATATATATATATATATATATATATATATATATGAAACAATAAGGATGAGGGTAATCCGACGTAATGGGAAATGAAAAAGGAAAAACCAAAAGATGTTTTGTATGTATTCATCAACGTTTCGTCTTTATTTGTAAAACTTCCTCTGGATGATAATTTTAAGAAAAATGTCATGCACGTACATGAGAATATTGTGCTGACATAATGGGTTAATGAGAAGAAGTAGTAGCTACTACTGGGAGCGCAGGTCCGATGGCCGGTCTGAGAGATGTTAGTGGAAGGGAATGAAATGAATGTGGATGGATGTGAGTGAAAAAGTGGAGGTGTGGGAGTTAATGAACATAATGTGAATGGCTGTAAGTTAAAAAGAGCATGGGAGGCTCTCTGTTTTTGGTGTGTAGGCAGTGTCATAGTTTTAGAAATAGTATATATGTAAAGTGTTTCGAATATGAATATATGTCTACACAGTTACATCAAAAAATAAATTGAATCTACATTGTCCTCTCTTACTCGAATCTTTTTTGAATAAAAAAATATACGTTCATCATTCACTTTCGTGTATCTCCTATATATACATATATTTCATACTATATATATATATATATATATATATATATATATATATATATATATATATGTGTGTGTGTGTGTGTGTGTGTGTGTGCACATATATATCAACATATACGGCACAATCGCGTTAACACACCGGTTCTCGTTAGATCACCGAAGTTAAGCGCGTCAAGCCTGGCCAGTACTAAATGGGTGACCATTTGGGAATACCAGGTGCTGTATGTGCTCTCTGCTTATCTCGGCATTGTTTCTAGTCGTCTTTATTACTACTAGCTATTGGAATCAAGCAATGCCGACTCAGGAGAGCGGTTGTTGGAATTACAAAATTCACGCGCGGGCATCCCCTCGTGGGGTCAAATCGACGGGAAGTCCATCATATATATATATATATGTATACCAATCAATAGGATGAAAATATATCTATAGATACAAAGATACCCGTGTGCGTCTCTGTTTTATACCTGCAGTGAATAAGCAGGCTTATTTCATGGATGATTATTTTTAAATTTGTTTTATTATATCTAAGTAGTGGTCAGCTAACCAAGGTAATATTTTCTATTATCGAATCGGTAAGCTTCTCTGAAATAAAGATCTGGTCGAACTTCGATTTACGACCTTTTGTTGTGTTTTGTTTGTGTGGGTGCATCTCTTTTTGTGGTGTGTTGAATTAACAGGTTATTTAATTTTAGCGTGTGCGTTGTTGGTGCGTAATTCGTCATACCATTTCTACTAAGCGCTGTTGTTGAAGTAAATTTTGAAAAGCTATACATTACATATTGTATCACTTCATAAGATTATACATGTATATGCATGGAATAATACACTTATATATATATATATATATATATATATATATATGTATGTATATATATATATATACATATATATATATATATACATATATATATATATATATATATCACAAGTAGGCTACACATGCATATTGGTGTTTATTCTCGTAAGAACCAATCAGGCACACTTAAGTTCATTGTCAAATGTGCATGAACATATAAGTAAACGGTGGAACCATGGTAAGAAAATATGTGTTTGACTTTCTCAGTGTAAATTTGCATCTAAATGTACATACACATTCCGCAGCCTAAACTAACATACATTGTTTTTGAAAAAACTTCATTTTTTGATTGTTCATAATACTATTACCATAATCATTGTTATATTTCTACCATTTAAGCGGATTTAATATTAGTATCGTGTAATCTCTACACGCATTCTGTTGACACTTTATGTCGAATTTGAAAAATTTCAAGGAATTTCTAACCGTAGAATTTATAAAATCCACGACGATAGACAGTTCTCATTAGGTCAGATATGATCGAGTATATATGCTATCTTATCTTATTCTCACATAGCATCGACTGTAGTACAAACTATCATGTTCTACAACTTTACAATTTCTCTTATTAGCTTCACAAAATACACCAAAATAAGGTCTTAATCATGTTTATTCTATTTTTACACTGATCGAAATTGGTTTATTTTTCTAGAGATTATCTCTCTTCATAGGAGCGATATTACATTTTAAGATCTTCAAACATAAATTTGTTTCCAGGTACAGTAGTTATCAGATATAAGTATGTCTACTACACATATGTATACATGTCATATTGATCTATTTATTATCGCCTTATATATGCGTAACTACCCAAATGATCTTGTTCAATCATATATATATATATTTAGAAGACTAACATGACGTTATGTTTCACGAAAACTGGTTTCGATCGTTATCCGCACATACACCGTATCACACTCATTCTATGAATGATACCACATCAAATGTTTGTTTTACTATACACAAATGGGGACTGATTTCTTGAAATACTTACTGACATCTAAATCCTGACACTTCCCTACCTTAAATATTTAATTAAATACACTCTGTTTGCATCTAAAATGCATTCATATATAGAAAATTAAACGGCACTCGGTTAAAATAGGTCTCCATACGGATTAACTAAAATATAAAAGTCCAGATGTAAAACGTACGACTACATGAAGTAATGAGAACAAATATATACGGTTATATTAAAATGTACACATCAGTTTTCTTCTCGAATTAAAACTAAAAAGGGAATATTTACAAAATGTGTGTCAATTCGGAGTTATTGTACGATCATATTGAAATGTGAAGTATCAAAATATATGTGTCCGTATTAACATTTTAGTTTTGCGTTGGGGTTATAAAGATATATGTTAGGTTGTTGCAGCTAAGCTGCAATAATATTACAAGAAAAATAACTAGCACATATTTTCTTTTCATGTTTGTGTATTTCCTCTTTTCATATAATATTTATTGTTATTTTCTCCTTTTTACAACATTTTAGATATTTCATCATTCTCATCTTTCTTATTCTTGTTTAACTCTATTATTATTAAATTTATTAAATTTCCTTGAAATTCAGACTTCGTTGAGGATCGTTGCATTTGTATATACCAGAGAAAAATACTTATCAAACTGATTATTGATATTTGTCAGGGCGTGCTATTTACAATATCCACCGCTTAAACCGCAGGCGTGTTGGTGAAGTCGCTCCTATCACTTATGCCCGTTGCACGATTTTAGAGTGAATGAGGGCTTCTTAGATTACGGAAAATCAAGAAAGAATGATTATCAGAGATAACAACACTGCTGACAACTGGTTAATGTGAAAATGTATACCTATACTATTCTGACATTAACCACCATAGTTTTTCGTTATTTTTCGGTATCGTCTAAGCTTTGGAAATCATCCTACATGAATATGTACATAGTATGTTCCCCTAAGCACTTCACGAAATAAATATCTAGGAATGGAGAAAATTGCGCCAGATTCTAAGTTCGACTTTTGACTGGTCGTGCATGTTCAGGTCAATGGAATTGCTACATATTCTAAAAGATAAACAACTTTTAGATTGTCTACGAACTACTATATCCCGATATTGATTGACAAACTTTTTTCTCACTTTTGTTCAATTTATGCCTACACTTATAATTCAATAGAATGATAAGTGTAGGCATAAATTGAACAAAATAATTTAATATGAGCCATATTCAATAGAATATGGCTCATATTAAATTTCTTGTAGAAAAATATCAGAAAGCAAATCTGTGTGCTGTCCTATGAAACTTCAATATTAACTACAACTGTTACTAAGAGTATAGAAATGTACTTACCCAATACGGTTATCCGGGCATGGCTGACGGAGGAGAACAATCTACCTTGCTGATTGAATAAAAGGATGAGGTTAACATTTCAGTATATATTCCGCGTTTCGACAAAAAAATTCTCGATGTCAGATAGAATAAATCTGATCGTTATATTAGCTGAACATGTTTACAATATAACTCAAGATGAGAATGTAGAATAAGTCATATAATACTAACTATTACACTTCATTTTAAAATAATCTGATCGTTATATTAGCTGAACATGTTTACAATATACCTCAATATGAGAATGTAAAATAAGTCCTATAATACTAACTATTACTCTTCATTTTAAAATAATCTGAACGTTATATTAGCTGAAAAATGTTTAGAATATAACTCAAGATGAGAATGTAAAATAAGTCATATAATACCAACTATTACTCTTCATTTTAAAATCATCTGAACGTTATATTAGCTGAAAAATGTTTAGAATATAACTCAAGATAAGAATGTAAAATAAGTCATATAATACTAACTATTACTCTTCATTTTAAAATAATCTGATCGTTATATTAGCTGAAAATGTTTAGAATATAACTCAAGATGAGAATGTAAAATAAGTCATATAATACTTACTATTACTCTTCATTTTAAAATAATCTGATCGTTATATTAGCTGAACATGTTTACAATATACCTCAATATGAGAATGTAAAATAAGTCATATAATACTAACTATTACTCTTCATTTTAAAATAATCTGATCATTATATTAGCTGAAAATGTTTAGAATATAATTCAAGATGAGAATGTAAAATAAGTCATATAATACTTACTATTACTCTTCATTTTAAAATAATCTGATCGTTATATTAGCTGAAAAATGTTTAGAATATAACTCAAGATGAGAATGTAAAATAAGTAATATAATATAATACTATTACTCTTCATTTTAAAATATTCTGATCGTTATATTAGCTGAAGATGTTTACAATATAACTCAAGATGAGAATGTAAAATAAGTCATATAATACTAACTATTACTCTTCATTTTAAAATAATCTGATCGTTATATTAGCTGAAAATGTTTAGAATATAATTCAAGATGAGAATGTAAAATAAGTCATATAATACTTACTATTACTCTTCATTTTAAAATAATCTGATCGTTATATTAGTTGAACATGTTTAGAATATAACTCAAGATGAGAATGTAAAATAAGTCATATAATACTAACTATTACTCTTCATTTTAAAATAATCTGATCGTTATATTAGCTGAAAATGTTTACAATATAACTCAAGATGAGAATGTAAAATAAGTCATATAATACTTACTATTACTCTTCATTTTAAAATAATCTGATCGTTATATTAGCTGAAAAAATGTTTAGAATATAACTCAAGATGAGAATGTAAAATAAGTCATATAACACTAACTATTACTCCTCATTTTAAAATAATCTGATCGTTATATAAGCTGAAAATGTTTACAATATAACTCAATATGAGAATGTAAAATAAGTCATATAATACTAACTATTACTCTTCATTTTAAAATAATCTGATCGTTATATTAGCTGAAAAATGTTTAGAATATAATTCAAGATGAGAATGTAAAATAAGTCATATAATACTAACTATTACTCTTCATTTTAAAATAATCTGATCGTTATATTAGCTGAAAAATGTTTAGAATATAACTCAAGATGAGAATGTAAAATAAGTCATGTAATACTAACTATTACTCTTCATTTTGAAAATTCTGTAACGTAAAAAAAATATTACAGTCATTTATTTTTCTTATTTGATGTAAATACTTGGACTCTCAATTTATTTCGCTTTCATTTTTATAATTTGTATTGTCTGATTCCGCACATTTGCGTCGTCGTTTATATTTTAAATACGTATGTATATTCACAATATGTTATTAAGCTAATAATCACATCTTAATGGGTTCTTTATTGAGATATTAACAAACATTTATTTTACTATTCTATGAAAGAACGTATTTTTTAATAATTAATACTTTTTTAATATCCGTGTTTAGAGATGCAATTGGTATTTCAAACAATTCCTCTAAAGAAGAATGAGGCGTGATTAAAAGAAACTGTAAAACTATTGAAATAACTCTAGTTGCTTAGTGTTATTACATAGAATTAGGGTTACTGGCTCAGAGAACTTTCATTATGAAATAATATGTACTATAGTCGCAGATATCGTATTTCATGGTTATTCACTAGACCCTCGAGTATAACAGGAATGGCCAACTCATAATAGGTTATATATTATATGATGCCACTTAGCAATCAAGTATTACTTATCCTACTAGACAACGATACCCTACGTTAGGCTATAAAAAACGATGCAGCTTAACTATGTCACTCAACTTTCGTTCGAATATAAAACAGAGTCGGATGCATGGCTTACGTTTATATACATGCATATATATATGTATATAAATATATATATATATGCATATATATATGCATATATACACATATATATATATATATATGCATATATATATACATATATATATACATATATATATATACATATATATATACATATATATATATATATACATATATATATATATACATATATATATATATATATATATATATATATATATATATATATATATATATATATATATATATGAAATTAAAAATGGAACAGTGGTAGACCCATAAGCTCAACGTTTCGCCCGAAGTGGTGTGGGCTTTTTGAAGAGCGGATGAAAAGTGTGCTAAAAATGATAAAATACGGGAAGGTAATATAATTGGCGAATATATATATATAGTGGTAGGGTTTGAATGGAGGGAAATATATGTAAAACTGTAAAGTGTCAGAAATAAATTAACGGTCTTTAAAAATCGCCACTGATGTGTATTCGGTTATCGTTATGTGAAACTATTTATGAAAAAATATATATGATACATATTTGAAGGTGCACTGCGGTTAAATACAGATTGCTTGACTGTGTTTAACTGTTAAAAGTCGTCTATAGTCTATAAGAGATGCATTGTATTACATAAACCACAAGAGCTATATGCAGTAAAACACTGTAACCATTGCTAATGTTAACACCATTTGTTCACTGCATCTGTATGTTGTATAAGTTAGTAATTAATAAAAGATTATTTAGTTAAATGTTTTATATTTTTGAAGACTAGCATGATGCAGTTTTACATTATCAAGGAAAGTGACCTAAAACCCCAGATGCTATCTTTGGTAACAAATTACTGCTATTATTTTTATCGGTTCTACTGTTCTTATTTCCTAAACAGGATCCTTCAATTATTTGTTATTTCGAGAAATCCTTTGATAGTCAACATTATTAGATCAATGAAATACAAGTTTCTTGAAATTGCGGACACTCGTCGCAAACACTTCGCAACTTATATGGTAAAGTGAAAGGCAGGCAGATCAGCAAAATCGAACTTAGTTGAACTCTTGATTATATGTTACAGAACGGTAATGATAGCTGACTGGAAATTACTCCAGCTCGTCACACCTAGACACATGCCGAGCCGTGTGTAGAGCAATAATTGCTGACGGCCGATTCACAGAAGCGGTAAGCGAAGGCATCGCTAACATATAATTAAGTCCTCTAGGCTAATGATTGCAAGAAGAAGAGGTGGAATTGATCAGCAACCCACATTATTTCAATTCCTTTATTCGTGACACGCGTAATGAAACATGAACGCAGTGTACGAAAGAAGAATGATATAAAGTGTTGTCGTTTATTAATAAAAGCGCATATTCTTTAGTTGTGCCAATTGTATCGGCACATTTAATAGGTAAAATCATTCCTTTTTTTACTATTTAGTCACCACGGATTAAGACGAAGGTTCAACGGAAGATAAGGGTAAATGAGACTGACATAATTTACACCCGATAGAATAGGTAGCATTGTGTCAGTACTTGCATTGATCAATGACATGCTTTTAGAGGTTATGTGATAAGTATTTATTTATATTGAATTTGAAGACAACAAAGTTTGACTCAGAAAGAGAGGCAGTCTCGCAGTAATATGTTCTACGCGTAGGATGCTTCCATGGATATTTCGGCGGACTCAAGGCACCTGGAATAAGATAAGAGATACAGTTGTTCTTGTGATATTAGATGTGGTATATCTTAAATGCACTAGAAACGAGAGCTCGATTTAGTACATTAGATGACAATAAAAATAGAGTAGAAAAATTATACCAACAAATCTTCTGTCAGAAAAATCTTCTGTGTGGAGGGTAAGAGATTCACCAGGATTTCAAAAGTCAGTGCGACGGGAAGACGCACATATATACCATATTTAAGCGATCACTATAATGATGTTTTTAAAAATTATAGCGTGTGAGAACAAATACGTATTTATCATATCATATCCAAAGAACTGAGATATAAACCTGTTTCAACGTTTCCAAAATATTATACGTGCTTAAATTCTAAGGTTTGGCTTGAGGACATTTACTTAAAAACTGACACAAAAATGCCCGTGTGTGGTGATATAAGGATGCATATCAACTTGAATGGTTTCACGATTAAAAAGACTACTTCTAATGTAAACGCATGTGACTTACCGACTGCCGTAGCAATATTAGTTTTAACATGAGAGACTGTATATAAAATAAGGTTGTATACACCTTGCAGTTATCTATAATGCTTCATATGTTATTATAGCTTAGTATACATTCACATTACCTTGTCAGTATGATGATTTTCTTTCATGGTATGAGACAACAACTTGTATACCTTGTTTTATTATCTTATACATTTTATACGCATATATATATGTATATATATATATATATATATATATATATATATATATATATATATATATATATATACATTAGAACAGCTTACGATTGTTAAACGGCGTTTCGATGTTAGATGCGCCCCACGTAGGCTGTTCTCATGTGAAGATGCGCATATATATATATATATATATATATATATATATATATATATATAATATTTATACAATGGGTATATTTCTCCTTAAGTATATAGAATAATTTAGAGCAATAACACTTATTTTAAGTTTAACGAAAAGATAAACACTCACTTACTAAATGAGATGTGACTCCTAACTAATTTTGCTGGATACACTTTCACACTATTGCTTATCTTAAATGTATAGTAATATAATAGCCGTGTATCGTACTGTAGGTTTATGTGGTTTTATCTAGTGTTAAGCCCTAAAAGCTGCGGAATTGTGAGTACGGAATCGCAGATTTTCATTATTAATTCACGATTTCAATTGAAATATATCATGTATTCGTAACTTGAGAAGGTTGAATTATTCAAATCTTCTAAATATAATTAGTACTTTTGTAAATATTAACTATTCTCTTAGAATTAAGGATTCTATTATTTAAGTCATGTAGGCTCAATTGAAAAATCAGTTTATTTAGAAGTATATTTCCATGGCCGATTGAATTTTTAAATGACTACCTTAGGAATGTTATACATTTTGAAAATAATTTCGTGTCATCTAGGGAGTTGTGATATTTTGCTAATCATGGTTGGTTCTGTTTGCTGGAATCTGAGTGGCAATAAACCTCCCCTAGATTTTAGTTCACTCCATAATCTTTCACGTGAAATCGTTTGGTGATCTCCGTTTCTGTTACATGTATGATCATTTGGAGTGGTACAAGACGAGACTGGTGTTACTACAAAAATTACCACATCAGTTGTGTAAACATATTACAAAGAAATATATTTTGGTATTTGGAAAATAAATGATGGGCAAAAGCAGAGAAAATCCTTGTTAAGTACAAATTAAATACACCTAATCGATGTTATTATTTCAGCCGGATAAATAATTCACCGACAAGGCTGAAACTTAGAATGTAAAGAAGGAAGATGCAAGACCAGCATGAACTCAAGCAAAATGTTCGTCAATAATGGCCAAATACAAGGCAAGCAATTTGCAAGGCATTCGTAGGGGACTAGTCTTTGAGCCGACATGATGGTTTTGCAATCACTGATACGCTACGAAATATACATTGATGAATGAATGAATCTATTGACAGATTTGTTCTTTATTAAACGTTTTGATTTGTGAGTTTTATTTATTGATCATATATTAAATATCTGCTTGTTTTACCACATTCTTAAACATATTCTCTATTAGAAGTAACAATTTAATTAATGTATCTCTGCTAGAAATACATTAAGACATCGATTAGTTGTAATGCGCAATACACTTTGGCGTGCCACGTCATATAAGCGTGCGGCTTACGCTCATTTGTTAATGGTGGGGCAGATTAAGCCATTTTTTTGCCGGTCTGGATCCATTCGGCTCGTGTAATGTTCTTTCTTTCGTTTGTTCCTATTTAATCTTATTTGTGCCTGGTAAGTTTTAGTTTTTGATTTTATTTGTTTCAGCACTCAAGGATGTATATCTACATTTTAACTGGTTTCACCATTAGTATGTAGTGTATGGTCTCAATCATCACTTTCATTCCAATTTCTTCTAGTTTGCTTTCCATCATTTTGTGAACAGTTCTTAGTGTTTTTAGAACTAATGGGTATGAAGTGTTTGCCATTATTATTAGTAGTAGTAGCGGGAAGAGTAGTTGTTGTAGCATTCAATATTATTAATGTTATCTAAAAAATAATAGCCTATATTTAATCCCCCCTGAAATAAAAATAGTTGACACTGTTGACAACGTCGGGGGCTGCGGAGACAGTTGAGTCGAACAAATATAGTACCACCCAAAACGGATACTCTCTGTAATAAGATTTACGAATATTGTTTTAATCACGTAAACAATTGCACAGTTTTTTTTTTAATTCATAGAAGTCTAAGTTCTACACCCTCATCATCTTTATTAGTAGATACTCTAAGACGATTGACGAGAACATTGTTTCAATATCTACTCATATCAGTAAATATACGATTCATTTTGTCCGAAACTCATACCCATAGCAAACGACTTTTTTATCTGATTAATCTCTATACGATTACATATGTATGTTGTTTTACAAGCTTTTCGTACACAAATAGAAACATGTGATTGGTTGGCATAAAAAAAATCCGCAAATAACTTATTACCATAGCAGTAGTTTTATGGTCTAGGTTTTATTTACACAGTCGATTCAACAATCACTTGAGTACAAAGTATACTAACTGAGTATTGATTTACTCCTCTCTAGGAGTTTTTATCTTACTCCCACAAGTAAGATATAACCCAAGGTCGGGTCGGGAAAGTGGGGTTTAAAAATTACCGGGGCAGCCCCGTCGGAATTCCCCGGTAAGGGCGCCTCAGACAGAAAGCAATAAACTTACTCCTCCCCAACGAGGGGAAACGAAGCCTGGGAGGGTGGACTTCCTAGAACTGCTCAGGACAGACCCATAGACCGGTGTAAATCAAGCCTCGAAGGCCAAGATAATACCAGTCTGTGGGGTGCAGTATCCATCGGAACAGATACTACACTTTGATCTTAGCCAAAAGGCCAAAAACTATACAAGAAGTATACTAACTGAGTAGGTGTTTCATTTATTTCAAGAAATTATTGTATTATATTTAATCCGTCATAAGTCAGCTACAAATAGATAGAAACTTATAGCTTCCAGAAATGAGTGTAAGGTCGTAATAGATGAAGCAAAGAGAAGGGATACAGAGATGACCAAAAAACAGATTGAGTCACATAATCTAGGCACTCGTGATCTCTTGAACATCGTCAATAGTGAGGTGAATAATGAGCAAGACACACTTCCCCCGCTATCTAACCAACATGATGTTGTGTGCAAGACAACTCATAAGGCTGAACTACTTGCCCAGCGTTTAGCCTCAAACTCCTTGTTCGGCCAACACACAACTCTCCCAAATGTCGCATTGCGGACTGAAGCCACATTTGATGACCTGACCATTAGCACATCTCGTGTCCGGGATCGTAAAACAAATTGACGCTTCTAAACAATGTTGGCCATATCTTATATCAGTAATAGTAATAAAGAAATGTTCTGGTGAACTGGCCCCTCTCCTCTCCAAACTCTACAACAAATGCATAGCCTAATCTTGCCTCTTTGATAACTGGAAAATTGCTTATGTGGTACCAGTCCTACAGAATTCTAGAGATAGAACTTACCCTTAGAACAATCGCCGCATCAGTCTACTCCTGCTCTTCGCTTAAATCATTAGACTATTTTTCAAAGTCGCGATAGTACGTCACCTCGTTAATGCTAAACTTCTTTTTGACCATTACTATGAATTAAGACAAGCACTGTCTGCTGCGGACATGCTAACTTTTATGTCTGAACGCATATACCATATATTATACAAGGCAGTTGAAGCTACGGCGGTAGAGCTTTATATATCCAACGCCTAGACAAAGCCTAGCATAAACGTGTTCTGATGAAACATGCTTTTACTATGCTTTTACTGGACGAATATTTAATATAATTAGATCATTTTTATCAAAAATAAAGATTCATGTAGTCCACGATGACGGTTCATCAAACGGTATGACATAAATGCAGGTGTACCCTATACATGGATCATTGGGATTTATTGTTCATGATTTTCATAAACGAACTCACCGAATATATTTTGTCTGAGATGTGTATATTTTCTGACGACACAAAGCTCTACTCTCGTCATGTGAGTAAAACGGACGCGCACATATCCGAGGACGTGGCTGAAATCTTAGAAAGTGCCGCTCCCCCCGTCTTTAGTGGAACGGGGTAATAAATGGTTGGTAAAAATTAAAACTTCGAAAAGAACTGTTTTTCTTCAACAACTACGAGACGCCTCTTTAACCACGTATTGCCATAGCAAATAACACCGTACATGGGAGTCCAACGTTCAACATCCTCGGTTTTACATTAACAGGTAACATGAATTGGAACAAATATATAGAATACATTGACAAAGCTGCTGAAAAGTAAGTGGAGTCCCCCTACCGTATGAGAACACTTCTCATACATTACAGTATCCTATATCCCTACAATGCCACCATCCGCCCATGCATGGAGGATTGTTGTCACATCTACGATTCAGTAGTCTCTCGATCTAAGATAAGATTCAAACAATAGTATAGAATCTTATACGTCCCATACTATCCACCAAGCTTCAGCCCCTGTTCCATCGTCGCATGTTATACATGCGTGTTTTACAAGTACTTCAATTGAATGTGCTTCGATAAACTTGCAGCTCTGGTTCTCTCTCGACGTAAATACAATTGACCAACCATATTCCAGAGAGCCTTCTACTCCTATACGTTCTTTCCTTGAGCTGTCGTTTTCTTAATCTGCCTTCCTGTCCCCTATTTCCCCAAATGTACCGACATGCAGAAACTTAAAAAGTAATGTAAACAAGTTATCTCACTGCATGGCTCCCAATTTAAGATTACCCTCTAAAAATACATCTTAATTTTAGCAGTCCCTTGCGTCTACAGTGGCATATTGCCTTGTTTGACGTGAACTAAGTTAAGAAAAGTAAGAATCACAAACATAAAATAACTATATTTAACTAACTTTTTTCATAATACGAAAACAGGAAGACATACAGGTTATTCCGAATTAATTAAAATCGAATTGTGTTTCTTTCAAAGATACTTTATTATATATTTTCCATACTGAGAAAATGCAAATATATTACCCGTAAGTACTCACTCTTTCATGTTATTACAAAGTAGACTATTTTCCACGTAATTAACAAATAGTTTCTTTGTGTATGCTATACATATGTCGGAAGCAGGTACAGATGGACATTTACATATCTAGGTACTGCAACAACATGGCTACATAACCGAGTGTTACGTGTTTGCGTATACTACATTTCCCACTAGAACAGTCGAATAATTAACAGTGTAAATCATTCGCATCACAATTAGTGAATCCATGTTCACAATGAATTGCATAAGGGTTTAACTGAGCGTAGCCGATGAGAAATACGCGTTTATATCTTGCCAATCACGCAAGCTCAGTTGCTATTGATTTCCATATACGAATGATTTAATTTCAGAGGAACATCAAGAAATATTGAGGGATCAAAGTCGGAAATAATATCTTTTGGTGGAGAATAATGTTGGTTATTTATACTAATGTATTCCTCACGTATTAAATCTAATTGAAATCATTGTCAATCAACCGGGAATTTCATTCAGGAATCTAAAAATTATTTAGCATCTAAAAAGATGAAAATAGCCAATGATATGATCATCATAAATTACCATTCACCGTGCTTTTGTTTAATCATCCATACGCAATTTCATCTTCGCAACCTTGAGCATTCTGATGAAAAACACATACAATATGTATTTTTGGGAAGCTTTCATTGAAATGAAAATGTTCCGTAAATGCGGTTAATTTGACATGAAGTTCCATTCAATCCTTAATGACTCAGAAATATATTGATATAATAAAAGGGAGTTCTACTAAAAATCAGCTCTATTGTAATATTCTATGTGAATTAAATTACACACAGTTTCTAAGTCTGAATAACGTTTTATTGGTGATGTATTTGACATGCTATTTTGGTATAAGAAGGAGACAAATTCTCTGCTCTGTAAAATAGTGTCCCTCCAACCAAAGAATTGGAGTAAAGTTATAAATTGAAGTTTACTCTATTATTATACATATAAGGAGTAAAATAAATATGTATAACAAATAACGAGATACCCCCAAACCGGGTATATAGATAGCGCAACTCACGAAAACCTATATATGTTTTCATAAAATGCTGATGTGTAAATAGCACGTTCACACAGGATCATTTAATTACAAATCACACTTATGTAAGTGAAGCTAATGAAACAAGTCTTTAAAACAGGAAAAACATCTGAATTCCATGTATTGACGAATAATTTCTTTCTGATGGGAAATATAATGTTCGAACTAAGTAATTGATTGATAAATGTAGTTCGTGGTGACTTTAAACGCGGTCGTACAGACACAAATAATGCTGAGCACTTCGTTTGTTAAAATTCGGAAGTTGTCCTTAGAAAACATAAAATAGTCTTCGAACACGTGTTTGTAAATCGTAAATTGAAGTTGCATGAGATAGGAGAAGAGTTGTAGATCGCAGAAGACAACTTATCTACTAGTTTCCATTAATGGGTATCAATGAAAAAGCTGTGTTCAAAGCAGGTACAGCATCTTCTCACAGGCAATCATAAACAACGCGACAAAGACTCAGCGCTTTGTGTGTAACTGTTTACATGGAAGTATAAGCATTGTCTCTGTCAATCTGTGATGTGAAATGTGACATAAATCCAACACTTCACTCAAGATATCCAATCGGTAGCTTGCTGAGTTGACAGCTACAGATGAAATCCGTTTATAGCGATAAAAGGCGCATACATCAGCACGTGAGTTTCTGACCTTCGCAATTTTACATGCGCAACGTAATCCGCCTATGTATAACCTTGAGAATAAATAAGAACCACCAATAGCGACTATTATATACGATTACTGGTTCGGATCGAGAAAGAAATGGCCAACACGTTTCTCAGATAAAGATGAAAAATAGCTTTTCCATGATGACAATGAATCGTGTTAAAGGTCGCTCGGAACAATGGCAAACTAGATAAATTTAGCATCGAATTGCTTTTAAATCTTGTTTATTATCCGGATCCCCCAAGTGACTATTGTTTGTGTGCAGACCTCGAAACAATGTTCCATGTAAAGAGACTTGGCTTTAATAATTAAATTATATTTAAAACAGAATAACGGGGCATTTTGACACCAAACAAATCGTTCAACAGAAATTACCTCTAATTATAAGAAAACCGTTAAAACCAGTGTATTGTACTGGAACGATACTGTCTTTTAAATAAATTTGCATGTTTCCTAAATGCTGTTATCTAATTGTAAGGTACGGAATTATTAAGTTATGTGTTATATTTCAAAGGCAATACATAAAGTCACTTTAAGTACATTTAATTTTGCAACTTCCTAATATTATTTAAACAGGGCACCCATCACTCTCTATGTACGGAACTAGTTAACGTGGTCAAACATCACATAGTATTAAGTATTTTCATTTAACAGAGTTTATTTTTAGAATAACACCAATTATTTGCATTTGAATAGAGTATATTAAAAAATTAAGCACATCCTCAACATTCGTTTCAGATGTTTTCACCGATAACTTATGTTAATTTTAAATTTCATTTTACACGACACGCCACAAAAAATCTTATTAAGTCTATTTCATTTTTTTTAATATGTAAAGCAAAAGTTAAATAAAATTAAAATCCTGTTTACCCTCAGTAAGTTTTTACATCAAAAGCAACTAATTGAGCACACCGTAAGATTTTCAAGAATTAGATTTTGTACAGATTATAGCAAATCCAGTTGTCGTTATAGCTAAGTGACAACTTATGATGTCCACATGATGACATCCGTTGTTTGATTCAATAAATGCACTACTTGTTTTAATGGAATGCATCATGAAAAAAACATGTTTTTGGATAAAAAAACACAAAAGTAGTTTATCGTGACAGAGTTTTAGTAATTTAATAAATCTATGAAATTTAAAGGTTTCTGAGCAAATTATTTAGTACCTGCAGGCCAATATTTTAAACCCTTTTCAAAATACTATGACTATCTCTAAATTATAACACATAATGCTCCATAGGTTTCACTGGGGTCACGAACGTTTTTGATACTTCCTCGAAACATCCTCAGGTGTCAACAGCAAATGTAACGAAAAAGCTGGATTAAAAAAGAGTGTTTTAAAAGACAGAGGAGAAACGTCGTTGATTATTTTAATTCAGCAACGCTGGATTGCATGACAGAACAAAATCGCATTACCTTAATCATTTTTACTAGTGAAACCTACGGAACATTTATTATTTTATTTATGTTAATATTAATAAAACAATCATCAAAATAATTAAAATATATAAGGTATAATCAAATGGACGAATTCTGTAATTTTGAACAATGTTTTCATATATATATATATATATATATATATATATATATATGTATGTGTGTGTATTGTGTGGCTTATACGGACTATTGTTATTTAAACGGACTTACTTATTTAAAATAGTTGATATTAAATCTTTTTATTGTAGTTGGATGATATAAACCTACAGTTATCACTAAAAATGTTATTTAACCGGTGAAAAAATACAAACTATTAGTGAAATTAAACTTTTAAGAAAATCATTCAAAAAATCTCTTTGAAATGGGAATATTAAATATCTAGCACTATTTAAAAATAACTAGTAAAGTAAGTCCTAACACACTCAATTAAAATGATCATACTTCATACTGAAAATGTCATAGTTTTCCAAAATTTAATAACTAAGGATATCATCTGTAAGCGATTAAATGTAAGATTGTTAGCGACATTCAAAGATTATATGGGAGCTTATAATTGAAATAATATATCATGTTATTATTTTTTCTTTTATTAAGAAGATAATATTTTGTAATAGTAAACACTAATTGTATAATTTGTAAACAATGTGTTTTTTATTATTTAGTTATTTATACCTTTAATATATCATTGAACTTAATGAGATTTTATTTATCAATGTGATATCAAAGTTTATTTTGAATAAAACTTTGTTTTTGTGTGTAACAATTTTTTACGTATATATGTATATATATATATATATATATATATATATGTATATATTAGTGTTAACAGTAACACATCAAAGTGTTGCTGAAATAGCAATAATAAGGAGAATATTTTTTACAAATATTTAGATAACAAGGACAACGCAATTCATTAATGTTTTTTAAAATAAATTATTTATATACTATAAACACTTGAGTACTTTCTGTGAATACACCCTTGTCAAAAGTATACGCACATTTTATCTTCTTTTTTCGTTCAATCCTCCTTGAATTAGAGATATTTATAGAAGTCAAGTTTAAATTCGTTTTGATGTTATCGAAGATTAATGTTGATATGTCGCTGTGGGTAGCACGCGATTACGTGAATAAGGTAGTTTGAAAATAATATGCTTATACTTCTGGCAAGGGTGTATACCACCGAAGGTTCTCATGTGTTTAAAGTAAACACATCATTTATCAAAAAAAAACATAAATACATTGCTTTGTCCAGCTTTTCAAAATGTTGTTTTAAAATATTCTATTTATTATTGCCATTTCAGCAATGCTTCAATGCGTGCTACACACAGCGGCATATCAAAATCAATCGTCGATAACATCAAGACGAATTTCAACTTGACTGCGATAAATATGTCTCAATCAAGGAAAATTACACGAATTAGTAAGAGAAAAACATATGCTTATATTTCTGACAATGGTGTATATCACCGAAAGTACTCAAGTTTTTAAAGTAAATAAATAATTTATTTTAAAAAACATAAATAAATTGCGTTGTCCAGGTTTTCAAAATATTTTTACGAAATATTTTTTTTATTATATATATATATATATATATATATATATATATATATATATATATATATATAGATAGATAGATAGAAGAAAAAAGAGTGATAAATATGCGACGATTGTCCAACTTTATTTCAAATTTCAATTGTTTAGTCAAGGTGTATTCAGTAATAAACTAATGTTTATTATTCCTTCCTTAAGCCAAGGCTTTTCAAAGATCGAAATCTTATCATCAGAGGAGACATACAGATGGATAAGTTGGCTTTCGAAAAAACCAAAGTTCAAAGATTTGAAAAATATGAAAATCATTATTAACGGATTTTTTGTTAAAAAAACGCAGTTAACGAAAAGAAAATTCCGTGAAAAATATATGCAGATTGTCCGGGTGGTAAATTTCCGTTGAAAAGAAGTCAAATGAATTGTAGAAAGTGAAGAAAACTCTTTGCGTGGAAGCAGTGTGGAGAAAGTGCTCAAAATATAGGTGAGTCCAGAAGAACTTAAATGGGATTGAAAAGGGAGAAATTGACTATTTTTATATACTTCCAGAACCAAATAAGTCAGATGATAACTCGTTCCAGGTTTATATCCAATAACAAAAATTCCGTTAATAATAATTTTCATATTTTTCAAATATATGAACTTCCGTTTTTTCGAAAGCAAACTTATCCATCTGTATTTCTCCTCTGATGATAATATTTCGATCTTTGAAAAGCCTTGGCTTAAGGAAAGAATAATAAACACTAGTTTATTACTGAATACACCTTGCATTGAACAATTGAAATTTGAAATAAATTTGGACAATCGTCGCATATTTATCACTCTTTTTTCTTCTATCTCTACAATTGCTCTATCTCGTATATTGAGCTAATCCTCTTCACAATAGGTTCCATCTACTAAAAGTTTTTACTTTGGTTTATATTTGATCCTATATATATATATATATATATATATATATATATATATATATATATATATATATATATATATATGCTACTCTGGTAGCTGTTGAAATGATGTGTTACACGTATCTTCAACGAATCCGGACACGTGACATAATTATTAAACGACTTGATTAACAATCGCTCTTAAGTTACACTCTTTTAGAGATTGAATGACTAATCTTGACAAGGAACCCGTTTAGGATCGGATGAATAAAATAGCATATTGGCATGTAAATTATCAATTTGAAAGCGTGTATACTTAAAAGAGTGGGGCTCGCTACTATGTTCATGTGTCTGTTGCCAGCAATGTATATCAGAACTTAAGATAATTTATTCTAATTCAGTAAATTAATCATTTAGAATAAATTGAATTACTTCAATTTTCGCCCAATGAAATCTGAGCTTTTCATCATTACTTGATGTCGAAGTCAGGAGTTTTCATAAATGTGATTATGTGTGACAAATTAATCTTATTTATCCCCAAGACAGTTGTACATAAGTTACAAATTAGTGAGTTAATTTTATTGGGTTGTTTACAAGCAGCATGAGAATACGCAGAACACCCGTATTATTTCCTGTGTGTATTGGTCTGCAGTTCGGCATATGATTTTATCAGGACTGTGTTATCTGTTTATAGTCAACATGGGAAGAATGAACAGCAAGGCATCGGTGATGATTCGGCGTGAAACGGCCCGAATGCTGGCTGGCTTTTTGTTATCTGCGATTAATAAAAATACCGTTCTGCTGATAATGTAGCGGATGAAGCGTATTAATGGACATAATCGAAGAGCGGATGATATCAGAACGTGACCCGAGCGAAGCTATTCCCGGATAGCTGCCCCATGTATTTCATGAAGATAATTCTAGCATACCAAACAAATCGAACATTACAATTAAAAGGCCATCACATATCAAATGTGAACTAATTGAATTAGGAAATAATAGATCGATTGTATGTAAGCGCATGTATATTTCGATATCGCACGCATACACTTATATAGATAAACGTAAATGTGTGCATATATAATGAGCGATTTTACAAAATAAGACAGTTAGTTGATTAATATGTATACACTGGATCAAAAAAGTGCTAACTAACATCATTATAGCACATGCGATAATATAATATTATTCTATAGATATAGAGTGTGTACACTATATATCTATAGAGTGCATACACTCTCGAGATAATATATATACTCTATAGTATATATACTCCCTCTATATATACTCTGTATATATGGAGTATACATACTCTATACATAGCATATGCACTATACACAGAGTATATATACTCTATACATAGTATATATATATATATTCTACATCTATACTATGTATATATGTACACTATATATATATACTATATGCATAGTATATATACTCTATAATGCTATGCATATACTCTACATATATGCTCTGTATATAGCCATTATACATACCTTATACATACTATATAACTTCTATAGATAGTATATGTATACCCCCTTACAGGATATACACATTCTATATATAGAGTATATATACTCTTTATATAGAGTATTATATTGAGTACATATAGAAATATTTTTATAGTGTATGTCTTACACCAGTCATCCGAATCGTTCAGTTTCCATAAAAATACTGTAATTTCGTTATTTCGCGGCCAAAATTATAGTGTGTATAAACTTAACGATGCCAAAAATAGAGAACACATTAATTTATCTCTGGTCATACACTTTATTTGTTAAACCTAAAGGTTGGAGTAGGTCCAGTTACCCCATACATCTACAAATAAATATTTCTGAAATTCACGTAAGATTTCTGAGCAAACACAAGAAGTAAGTCTTTATAATGTCACGAAGTAAAATTAAGAATGATTGAAGTTTTATAAAAAGCTTAAAAAGATTTATAAAAATGTTTATTTTTTAAACAAATGTGCTCGATGACAATTCATATTGGTTTGAAAATACATGTAATATGTGTTAAATTTACGTGACATTCTTATAGCTATCTTTTATGAGGCCCAATGAACTTTAAAATTTCAGCAGCAACTAAAATCGCTGATTCTTGTAAAACGAATCTGTTTTTATGGGGAAAAGCTTGCTAATAGTTGCAACGGTCGACATGTTTTCAATAACCTTAGAAATAGTATAACAAATTAAAGTTGGCAACAATTCAAATACCAAACTATATGTTATCTTTTAAATTTTGTCCAGAGAATTAATAATATTGCTAAAATTAAAGAGAAATAAAGCAGCATATATCAAAGGGGAGGGATCAATGCCAAACGGGTTGAAAGAGAAACAGAAGACTAGTGAAATCTGGAGAAAGGTCTTGTCACTTAGGTTGCAAGTGTGAGTTTAGTAGTAATTATATAATTGAGAAATTGGGAAATACTACTAATACTGTAATTACCCTAACTGAGAACAATACGACAACAATAATTACGACTATCACTACTACTACAACTAATAATAAAACGCATGCCACAAACCACGTCGACAATATTTACCGAATTACCGAGAGAACACATCTATCACTCCCGAAACAATCGGACACTACTCCAGAACGAACCAAAAAACTAAATGAAGGGAACGATCTCGACGCATTTACCGGTATACATATATCTTACTATATATATATATATATATATATATATATATATATATATATATAATAGAATACATCTAAGCCTATACACATGCCATAGAGCAACCATTAGAAAGCTCGCGAGAAAACATATCAACTGATGTATAATTTAATGCTTAAACATTACTAACTATTCGATTACTTAATCAATCTTTTAGAAAAGGCAATGGACACTTTTAGAAAGATGGAAGACAATCAAAACTGAGATAAGAGTCCACGGACATATTCATATAACATTCTCATAAAGTGCAACCATGAATACAAGTTCACAAGTAAAAACTACACAAATAAAAAATAATTATATATGGATGATCTGATGTAATGTTCTTAATAGTACTTGAAAAGCCGGGAAATATAACCAAATGTATTCAGCAAATACATTTTAACGGAGTCCGAAGCCCAAAATGTGCACTACTATAGAGAATACAGGGACAACGCAATGGCAGTTCACGCATAGAACTACACGATGGAAGAGGATTATGACACTTTGCGACGATGATATCCATACATATATGGATTCTAGGTGTATCCGTTCAAATAAACGTAAATATAACAGAACCTCAGAAAAGTATACGTGAGAAAGACAGGAACACACTTAGAAACGAGAGTATGCTGTAGAAACCTAATAGAAATAAAAAATAGTTGCTAAGATGTTATCCACTTTTAATATGCAAGGCAAAAAAACTAAACGATATTTATTATTATCATTATTATTATCATTATTATTAACATTATATATATATATATATATATATATATATATATATATATATATATATGCATATATTAACACGATACCGTGAGTCACGCTTTCATTAAAAGCTGTGCACCAAGATTTGAAAAAGCATTCAAGTAATCTAATTGTCGTGATATATTAAATTGTGTCCCTTTGTCGGAACGGTGAGCTACGTACGATGTGTTCGTTGGTTTTTCTACGTCGGCGTAACTGGTTTATAGTTCGATCCACACCAAACGTTATGATTTGTTTCTACATCGAAGGAGGAGACGACCGGGAAGACACATATTAATACGATGTTCATTTAAAAAACAATATACCAGTCAAATCGTATCATATTTTATTCAAACATGTATAGAATAGGAACAAGATAATTACTATTTTAAACACTATTTCGTGTAATTTACACGGGTTCTGCTAGTTATTATTAAACTAATTGTGAACATTTTATTTTTAAGGTAATACATGCATACTTATTTAATTTGATAATGATACTATAAATGATTGTCTACTCAAGTGCATTATATTAAAATTTGCCGGTTGATATTTTTATTTGTTTATCATATATATATATATATATATATATATATATATATATATATATATATATATGTGTGTATCTTGGCAGCATCTTTTCTTTTATACAAGTATCATTAAAAATAACGGACATCTTGTGTCTGGATATTTTTTCTATGATCCTTTCCGTTTTTCTGATTAGGTTCTTAGTTTCAGACGGAAACTGTCTGATAAAAATGCCAAAGCTTCCCAAAGCGCTTTCGGACCCTTCCAGGTCCATCGTCAGTGGAGTAATGTTAACCAAGAATAGTCCTAGGACTGAATATATATTCTATTTAGGCGGGAAAAATGAAGGACTGTGTTTAATTTAAATTTATATTCATAGGGATTTGAGTATATGAGTACTAATAGTATAATTAATCTTGTTAATAGCTGTTTTTTCTGTTTTAATGTATAGGGATTCGAGTATGTGGAGTTTAAGTGTATTAGTATTTTGTGCGATGATTTCTGTGTTATCTACTAGAGCTTAACGGATATGCGAACGGGGGCAGGAATGCTTTTTATAGAGGTGCTCGGTTATGGCGGAGTCGTTAGATAAATGCATAGTTAATCTTCTGGATAGCGTCGTAACAGTCGACCCAATGTATACATTTTCATGATTGTCGGAGACACATTCTCCCAAAGGGCATTTACACTTGTATACGAGGCCGGTCCTATCAAGAACTCTAATCCGGGGTGAAGAATTATTATTAACAACCAGATTGGTAGTTTTAGTTTTATTATAATAGATAATTAGTTTTACTTTTTTGTTTGGGTCGGTGGGGAGTACGTTTTTATCAAAAATGTTTTTGAGAACCTGTTCGTCTATTTTATAGTTATGATGAAATATCCAGACCCAAGATGTCAGTTATTTTTAATGATACTTATATATATATATATATATATATATATATATATATATATATATATATATATATATATATATATATATATATATAATATGTGTCTTGTTCATTATCTATAATCGTATACGTTTCGCCATTTATTATCAGAAGTAATCATCATAGAGATATGCCTTATCACCACTGGTCTTGCGATTCGAAACACCGGATTCCAAGTATTTTGCAAGTCAAATGCCGACGTCCAGAATTGCGCGGCCAACGCTGAATAGCGAATAAACAGTGATAATTTTAACACTTTATATGGCGGCTTGACGTCATATATATATATATATATATATATATATATATATATATATATATATATATATATATATATATATGTATATATATATATGTATATATATATATAATGTACGTATGTATATGAATATATATATATGTATATATATGAATATATATGTATATATATGTATATATATATAAATGTATATATATATATTTATATGGGTATGCATATATATATATGTGTATATGTATTTGTGTATATATATATATGTATATATATATGTATATATATATATATATATAACTATATATATGTGTGTATATATATATACATATATATATATATAAATGGGTATATATATATTCATATAGTTATGCATATATATGTATATGTATGTGTGTATATATATATACATATATATATATATATATATATATATATATATATCTACTAGAGTTAATATGATGGCACATGTGTATTGCGCTATTATTAAATATACATTTAATGCCTAAAATATTTAAGCTTGAATTGAGATTAGAAATATTAAATGTACACTTAATCACACTAAATCACAATGTTGCTAAAATGGCAGACATATGCAATGTTTTTTCTTAGCTCTTTCTTGTATATTATTATTTGGATTTTTACACGGATGTCATAAAACAACTAAATATTGTTTTCCTTAATTATACAGTGTATTTTGTTGAAATAGTCCCCTCAAGTAAACTGTAAACAATCATGACTTATGACAAATTAACAAATGTAGGTAACTGAATTATGATTTGCTTAATTGACTTAAAGATTTTGAGACTAATCACACAACTTTTTATCACTTGATCACATTATAACTGAATTTAAACATTTTTTGAATAAAATTGTTTTTAACTATGAAATTAAAAAATATATATTTTGCACTTGGAAGAAATGCATCAATTACTACGATTACAAAAATATAAAAATTAGAACTTGTTACAAAATGGTGCTAGCCATTAAGGAAAGTGTATTATTAGTAAATGTTGAATGTAACTAAATTATGTCAAAGTATGTTTTTTTTATTAAAATAAGAAAACACATGTACATTGTGTGTAACACAAAACAATTTGTGAAGTATGGATACATTGTTACTTACAGGATGAATCCATAGCCTAGAAGAGCCAATCACAGAATACACTCTACTAACTGTGATAAGGTAAAGTCCTATCTCTCAGGGATTATTCATATGTCGGATTAAGCTTTAGACAAATACTTTATTTAATGAATCACCTTCATCATGATTGTTTATTATTATATTTACATTGCTTATTTAACTCTACATTTAATTCTAAAAATCCTAATTACAGTTTCAATATTTTAAGAGTTACTACCACTTAGCATGTACTTTTCCAGGTTTCTAGTAAAGAATATTAATCTGTCCGCATTTTTCAGTCTAGTCCACTTTTTTAAGGCATTGCAGTTTGAGGACGTACAATGTATTTTTCTTACAATGTAAAAAAGGAACAAACAACAACATCTCAACGCATCAGTGACCAAGTGTACCTTGAGTCACCTATACTTGTTGGTAGAAATATTAGTAACAGTTGGCAATTAAGTTGTAATTCATGAAAAAACATAATTTTTGAATGTTATCAAAAAATATATCAGTCTTCCCTGGAGAACCCTACTGCATGATTTGGTACTGCCTACAGAGACCAAGTGACATAACCATATTCTATTGAATAATTAAGAGTGTTACTCAAATAAATCAAGTTATCAAAAATTAGTTAACAAGCAAAAGAAATAATCGGATTACTTAGAACTAGTACCTCCACTTTTAACCCTGTAAACTTATCCCAAATGTTCTTAATATTATTGTATTATTCTTATTGTGGTTATATAATTCTCCTTATGAATAAAAGTTATTCTTTTTTTCTTTATAAGATATATATATATATATATATATATATATATATATATATATATATATATATATATATATATATTCTAAAGAGGCTTTAAGTTATGTTAGCCAAAAAAAAGGTAAAATGCAGTTTAAATTCCCAGAGCAATTAACTAAATCCAAGATATTTCAGACTAAACATTCGTTGAAAAATTCATAGATAAGTAAAAAAATATATAAGTAAATTACATAAAAATTAAAAAGAAAAAGGGGGGGGTTAAGTATCTAAAAGTGAAACAAATAAAAAGACCTTAAGCGTCTAATATAAACACCGGAAGAATCAGCTGTTTACCATGTAACTGTTATATATATATATATATATATATATATATATATATATATATATATATATATATATGTATATATATATATATATACTAGCTGTACCCGGCCACGCGTTGCTGTGGCTGTTAGTTGAAATGAAGAGGTGGCCTTTTGGAGTTCATTTTGATCCAGTTCCTTAAGTTGCCATTTAATATGAATGGTTTAATTTTCCAATACTTGTGGATACACAATATTCTTAGTGGTTCCCGTTTCAGTGTAGATGAAGAGATTGTCCGGTTTTTAATGGTTCTGGTGGATCTGCCAGTTGAGGTAGTTTAATTTTCCCTGCGGCACAACACAATCCTTTAGTTTCTCCCTTAAATTTCAGAGCTTTGCAATAGGGACACACTTCAGTCATAGTGCCTATGTGAACATGGTGGCTTAAACTATAATCCTCATGAGGGTTGTAATGAAATGCTAGGCGATCCCAATCCAGGGATTGTTGAGCATGGAGCCTTGTTTGACGCCGATCTGCTAGTCTCAGCCTCTCGCGTTCGTTACGTTGTGAACGAAGCAGATCTGAAGATGCCTGACGGGAGTGTTGTATCCGCAACCGTTCCTCTTCAAGTCTGGCTGCACGTCGCTGTGCTGATTCATTCGCACGTACTTGAATCATCCTTTGTCTAGCTTGTTGGTTTGCAGATGCCAGTTGTTCATGAGTTTGATTTGCAAGTAATCGACGCCTTGTTTCTGCACGGCGAGTATGACGACCTAAGTTTGATCTTCGGGGAGGGGGGGGGGGCATGTTTGTTAGTTACGTATTAAATTTTACCTGTATAAATGTAACAGTAGGAAAGAATAATTGTATAAACGTAAATGGATTAAAAAAAACAATCAATTATAACTCGCTTCAGGGTTGTCGAAGAAATGCAAGTATGGTTTTTTTTTATAGATGAAGCATGTTAAAAGTAAGAAAATGAGGAAGAAGGCCGGTTTAAAAAACAACGAAGTAGATACAAAATGAAATTAAAGCACTTTGTTAAGTATTAAATCGTATGAAGGATGGTTAAAGTCTAAAAAATGAGTAAATGCGAAATGAAATTAAAGCACGTGGGTTATGTATTAAATCCTACCTGTAAAAATGGTAGGTTTGGTTTGGTAGTTTTGTTTTACGGCATATCAACCCTTTTTGGGTTATTTAATGCCGAATCTGGTCATTATAGTGAAAGTTTTTATGCTTCAAGTTCTTTATATCTTCAAATGTTTAATCAGGGTTTTTGGTTTGGTAGTTTTTTTTTACGGCATATCAACCCTTTTTGGGTTATTTAATGCCGAATCTGGTCTTGTTTTCTTTTCTTTTTTGTTTCCTTCCCCTTTTAATATCTGTTTCTATTTAACCCATAGTTGGGACCCTAACAGGTACTACCACTCCGGGTCAGGGTGGACCTGGGAGCAATGGTAATTAAGAGGAGGCTCCACATTCCCCAAAGTCTGTAAGCCGGATCTCACCATCGGATGTAGTTTAAGGTCATATCCAGGACCGGGAGTAGGGTAGGAAAAATAAAAATAAAAAAAGGGGAGGGAGAAAGGGAGAGGGGCTGTTGTTTTTGTTTTTGGTTTTGTAGAACATAATTAAGTTTTACAAAAAAAAAAAAAAGAAAAAAAAAAAAAACGTCAATGTAGGTGAATTTCGTCTCAGGGAGCCACAGGGCAGCCTGATCTGGTATCACCAGACCTGTAAAAATGAAACAGTAGAAATGAATAATTTTATAAATGTAACTGGTTTTAAAATAAACAATCAATTATAACGCGCGAATGCAAGTAGTGTTGTTTGTTTTTGTTTTTTAGAGATGAAGCATGATTAAAGGGAAGAAAATGATGAAGGAAGCAGGTTTTAAAAACATCGAAGTAGAGAGGAAATTAAATTAACGCACGTTTGTTAGGTAAGTATTAGTGTAAACGTTTGTTTAGGGAAACAAATAACGAATAAGGAAAACACTTTTTACGTATGAAGTAGATACGTGACAGCGGGAAGAGGGAGGTCAATCCGGAAGTGAAGTTGGACATGCAGATTCGCAGAAACGGATTGTAAACCGTAAGTGCAACTTAGTAGGAACGAATTGTAATAAAAAGTGTTTTTTTATGTGTAAAGTAAAAATTATGTTAATAACATAAAAACATAGCTCGGATGTAAGGATTTGCTATAAAAAGATTTCAGTGGTAATGGTATAGTGGAAGTATATTTCCATGGGAAACGAACAAACCAACTTTACATTTATATATATATATATATATATATATATATATATATATATATATACTTAACTGGAGTCAATGCAAACACCTAATTAATAATAAATATATATATATATATATATGTATGTATGTATATGTATATATATATATGTATATATATAATATATATACTTATATATGTATAGGATATATCTTTATAAGATATATATATATATATATATATATATATATATATATATATATATATATGATATATACGTATATACGGCACAATCATGTTGACACACCGGTCCCCGTTAGATCACCGAAGTTAAGCGGCGTCGAGCCTAACCAGTACTAAATGCTTATCTCGGCATTGTTTCCAGTAGTCTTGTATTACTACTTGCCATTGGAATCAAGCTATGCCGACTCAGGAGAGCGGTTGTTGGAGATTGCGCAACCCTTGTAATTACCAATTCACGCGCGGGCAGCCCCAGGTGGGGCACTCATACGCCGAAATCGACGGGAGAGTCCATCATCATGATGTATACGTATATGATATATATATATATATATATATATATATATATATATATATATATATATATATATATATATATATATATATACATAATGTATAATATATATATATGTATGTATATATATATATGATATATTTATATATATATACATAATGTATAATATATATATGTATGTATATATATGTGATATATGTATATATATATATATATATATATATATATATATATGTATATAAATTATGTATAATATATATATATATATGTGTATGGTTTGAGTAAGAATTGACGCATATAATTTTGTGAAGGGATATATATATATTATATATATATATATATATATATATATATATATATATATATATATGTGTCTGTGTGTATACATATATTAATACATATATATATATATATATATATTTATATATATATTGATTTATATATATATATATTAATATATCATTTTGTATGGGGGTTAAATTAAATAGCGAATTACTGAAAGCAATAAGTATTAATTGGATAATTCAGAAAACTGTTTTTATTTTGGATGTTATTCGCACATAATGTCGGCTTGCGGTCACGTAGCGTAACAAACGTATATTAGTGCTAAGGGATTATAAGTTATAAATCAGATTCTTCCTGGGGTATAATTTTCAGAACTCTTTTCGAGCGAGGCGAATAATTAAATGACGAATTACTTATTCTCGACCATTGTATGACGGACCGAGAGCAGATTACTTTTGTTGATTAAATACAGGGTTTCTATTAGAAATTCCGTACATATTTCCGACTTCGATATAAAAATCCCTGAGTTGTGCAAGATACAAGCTGAAGATTGTCGGAGGTTGCATCAGATTAAACGTTGGTAGAATAACATCTGACATTAGATAAGTTCTGACAGTATTAAACATAATGCATCATATTACTCTTCATCTTAAAAAATCCTAAACATAATATAGAAGGTAATTTCTTTTGTTGTGCTGTCTTTAACTAACTGTTGATTATGCGTTTTTCATTGATTTGAGTCAGGAAGACGAAATTTATTGTTTTCTAGATTGGCACGGGATGTTTGATAAAAAACTCATTTCTATTTCAAATCTGGTAACAAATTTTTTTCTTCTGAAACACATTTTGCAGTTCGGAATTGCACCAAGATTAAGTGGGAGATGGGTTAACAAATCTACGCTTATATATTTTAGGAACATTCCTTAAAATGTATTTTTTGCATTATACGATTATTATACCCCAACGAGACGAAGTCAACACCATAGATGCCGTTTGTGATTTTGATTAATAATTTTTAAATATATATTCTTCTATATTTTCGTTAGTTATCTAGTTTCATTTTTGCCAATTGCCTTGGTAGAAATGAAGTTGACACAATGTCAATGATTAAAACAAGATGTATTAACAAGAAAGACCCGTAGGTTTTATTATTTTACTTTTATATATTACATTAGTTTTTCGAAAACTAAAATATATACATACATTCTATTCTCTCTTTATACATACGAATTGTGAAGAATATAAACGAAAGAAATTGAATCTGACAATACCATTTAAAGGAGCACATCTTAAACGACCTCTCCTTTGACAAATAAGTTGTACATGGGCAAGCGAACATTTTCATATATATTGTTTTTTTTTCTCCAGGAATAATTAGAAAAGCAAACAAAGTAAACAATATAAAATAAGCAAAAGTTGTCTAAGAACGCCAAATAATAGAGTTAGTTTTCGCTGTAAAGAAAAAGAGTAAACTCAAAAAAATTAATAAAGATGGCAATCTTACAATTGGAAATAGAAAGCTTCTCTCGTAAGATTTTAAAGGCGAAACCTAACGAACCACTTTACTGAATGTGTGTAGGTGTTATTTTCTTTTTTTCCTGTTCTTGCTATTGAACAAGCTCATTGTTTTTACCCTGATGTTAAATGTGACTGACCTGCCTTAGTTAATGGATTTATACTTGTTAAAGTATTTCATCTGATCCTGAGATCGGATTCTGACATCAGTTAATTCATATCTAAAATCCTACGCTTAAGAGCATTTTTATATCTTGTTCTAGTAACCACTTCTACGAATATCCCTACAATTGAGAACAGTCTTGTACACTTAATCACAATGAACGTATGTTCGCTGTGAGTCTATTTTTAGAATCTTAGAATATAAATTCTTGTTAAGCAAATAATAAATCACACACTAACAAAGAATGTATCATATTGAAATTATAGATACGTACTAGTGTATATATATATATATATATATATATATATATATATATATATATATATACATGAATATTTTGTATTTATAAAAAGATGTACACACTCTATATGCGTCTTACTCTCTCTCTGTATATATATATATATGTTTACATATATATGCATATATCTATATATACATATATATAATGTATATGAATACATACATACATATATATATATACATACATATACATATATACATATATACATACACATATATATATATACATATATACGAATATATATATATACATATATGTATATATACATATATATATAGGTGCATATATGTATATATATACATATATATATATATATATGTATATATATACATGTATATATACATATATATATATAAATATATATATATGTATATATATATATATATATATACATTAACTAGAATAATAAAGTGACAAGGATAGATTAAATCAATTCCATGCATCAGTCCAGTTTTGTACAGCGATTATATCTAGTAGCGAATATTAAAATCAAGATATAATGACATTAACTTTTATGTCTAAGATTCTTCTTTTATTGTGATGAAATCCATTACATAGTGCGTATTGTATAGGTCTCGAATTTTAGCTGAAGTGTTTTTAAAGAATACAATTGCAATTCATAGAATCTGTGTGTATCCTGACTATGGGTCGATTCAAATAATTATTATAATTACTCATATCAGTGGTAAACGTTATCCGGGCAATGCTCAGGTATATATTACATTTCTATTACTGCTATATACTTTAAGTTTTAGTAAGTTTTCTTCGTCCTATGGACGTGTTATTTTTCCATCAATTTGTCAACCATTGCTTCGACATCAAACTTATTAACGTATGTGTACTAACTACTCTAAATCATTTTCAATTGAGTACACTTTAACATTCTTTGATTTTTGGTGTTTGATATTTATCAATAATAGTGACGTTATTTTTTTATGTGCCTTTCTATTCTCAGAACCAATACTTTGTTTGCGTTTAATTGTGGTTCGATCTCTTTTCTGTGATTTTTACAGTTAATCTTATGCACAAACTGTTGTATTTTATTTTGTATTTTCTATGTAAATATGTATCTTGCTTTTCTCTTCTAAATATGTCAGTTACTTGCTATGTCGCTTTAACGAACAGTAGTCTCCCTTAAGTATATCTCCATCAATTCTTAGAAGTGGCATGTGGAGTATTTCAACTGTGCGTTCAAGTCTCATTTTTCATTATTTCTACACAAAGTTAAAACAATTTATTCGGTATTTTAAAAACGCTAAAGCCTAAAGATTTACGTGCTTTGATTATTTTCTCGTATACAATGTTGTACGTTTAGAATACGCGTTTGTGTGGTTTCCTGTGTTGTATTTTCTTTGGTATTATCTGGTCTAGATACCAAATGCAACTTCCCACTGTTGTCGCTTTCCAGCCTTATTTTGTTTAAAGAGGTAATCATTGTTTTAACATGATGCTTGCAACCCCTGTCAAAACATGATGTTCTACTGTAAACAGACTGCGTTATATAACATAGAATTATGCTTTATAAAATTCACATATTAAGTGCTCTCATTTTAGCCACTTGTAAAACAGTATTTTCTGTATAACCTACTATTTTACTTCCGGTAAATATGTACTTCGCTCTCATATTATGCTTCAATTAATCTATTTTAATTCCATGTATCAGTTGATATGATATATATAAATTCATGTAATATATTATATGTATATGCATTATTTATTACTGATATCACTATAACTTTCTTAAATTAAATTTATTATTTAGTGGTTGATTTTAATCTAATGTGTGTTAATATTTGTTATTATTTACGTTTCATACGACTTCAATTTTATTTGCAGATTTTAATCAGTTTTTATCATTAGATGCATAAAAACATGTTGCATTTAATTATAAGTTACATTCTCTCCTATTTGATGATGTTAATTGCATTTTATTTAATTTTTCTAAATTTCAATTATGTTTTATTTCAATTCAGTGTAGTGTTTCGCGGTCCTGACTTTTCATGATAATATTTTATGGGAGTCATGTCTTGATTATGTTATGAGAGTAAATTGATACGAATATTTGAAGAGTGTGAATGCAGGACGCGATAAATCTAATTTGTTTCAATTGAGACATTTATAAATTAAAGAAAGAATATATTATTTCCAGTTTGAACTAAATACGTATTGTTATTGAAGGAACATATGATTTCGTGGTATGGTCAATTGTCAAAATGTAACACTTTTTGTAGTAATAACACCGTTACTTAAAAATGACGTTTGTCGGGTTTTGCTGTCGAACCCATTTTAAAGATTTTTGATCCAAAACAAATTTGATCAATCTCATCGATATACCATACGTAACTTTCTTCACATTTTTATCTGATAATGTAATTACTAATTGCGTCACAAATGATCAGGATCTTCAGACCACACAAGAATAAGGGTTAAGGTGATTGTCGGTTGGCGATGAACAACACATTGCGAGTATTGGAAACGATGCGTTTGATAGTCAACACTGGATTATTTAGGCGGGTTCATCGACAATAATTTGTAAACATTTCACTTGTTTTAGTCAGCTAGGAAGAAGTCCTTTGATATTGTATTCCACAAAATTTTTTTAGAGGTACATCTTTTGCATGGTAGTTTCGTTTAGTATTAAGTACAAGGAGGAAAAAGAACATCATTTGCAGTAGTTTAGGTTAGAAGTGTAGTGTTGTGAAATTTTTATCGGGACAACCAAAGATCGGAACTCATCTTAGACATACCATGAAACTAACGATGGAAAATTGTAAGCAACGTTTCATTTGTTCAAAATATGCTATAGGGAAACATTCCCCAAACGAAGCTAAGTCGATTCTAGACACTGCTATGAAAAGAAAAAAGTGCTCGGAGCAGCACATAATCTATATTTTAGGGTGAATATGTCCTTTAAGTAATTAGCTATTTTGTACACACGAAACCATACAAATTCAAATAACCGATGTGCAGCTTACCTACTTTGAACAATTCCGTAGACAACTCTTTCCAAAGTTTACTGCTAAAAAAACTATTTCATTTCACAGTTTTCTCGTATACACATCACACAAAAAGCACAGTTGTGACTTAAATTAGAACAAAGGTTACGAAGCATTAGGTGACAGACATACAAACTATCGATTACGCGATGTGTGAATAAAATTTGTCGATAAATTTTATGCAGAAAACAAACCTGGAAAAATCGATTATTCAATCGATCCGCTTGCTAATCAAATATCAAATGCAAATATAATTTTTAGATCGAAGTCATTAACCCAGAAATATTTATCTCACTAATTTGGAACATTATCGGCATTTTATTTCATATTTTAATCAAATATATCCCCAAAAGAGAGAACGTTCGCGCATACAAATTTTCAATAGTATATAAAAAGCAGAGATGTTATCAAATAAAATATATCAATTATAAAGATAGATACACTATGTAAGTTTATACAATTTTGAAGTTTACCTACTAAAATATTTAACATATATATTCTCTTATAAAGACACATACAATAATTAATTTTCATTGGGTCACCTAATCGGGTCTCTTTATACGTTTTTATTGAACATAAGTAGTTGCGAGGTGTACACGTTTACTCCCAACACTGGGAATCTTTGGAAGAGTACAACAATATTTGTGAACGATACAGTTTGCATTTCCCAATTAAAGTGCCACAGTCAATTCACAAAAATAACAATATCACAGTGGAGGAGCTAAGACCTACGTTAAAGGGCCTTACCAACGGAATTAATCTATATCTTGTTAAGGCACAATTCCCTTCCCTCTTGCTTAGAAGAATCAGAATGTGCCAATCATTTTATGGTTTATGTGGAAAGAGGAGCGAAAGAGAATCTGTATATGCGAGCTTCCAACTGCAGCAAGATTTAACACATGGTCAGTTTACTAAGGGAGAACCACCTTATCTGTATACGCTTTGTGATATTAAACTACCTGAAATAAGAAAAGCCAATGTAGGCAAGATAACGACCGGGTCCATTATATTTAAAGTCAGTAGAGGATCCCCTTCTCCTGACATTCACATAATCTTCTAGTCCTTACACATCTCTTACGTAAGAGATTTATGTAAACTGTTCCACAATATTACGACAAAACATAGAATAATGTCATGCATTTGCGTTTGTGTTTTTACTGATGAGGCTATGTAAATGCAGATTTTTTATGGAGATTGCTCGAGACAAAGCATGACGCCACTTGATGTAAGGGGATAACCAATGATAGTACATTTAAAAATCTAGCAACGATGAGTGTTAGATGGATACATTTCGACCCAGAAAATTGCAATTATTCCTTCTTTCCTAAAGGCATCACCTATGAAATGTTAAGACTTAAGGACAAAATAAGGGACCGAAGTTACGAGGCGCCCGAAATTAATGTATGCTGTTTTAATATTACGAAGGCGCATTGCAAGACAGGGCGTAAGTAATTAAAGAAGGAAAACATGTTTGTCTGCACATTAAAACAAATAAACGATTTAACTTCTTATCTGCGTAGATCCGAACACCAAATTTAAGTAACATTCATCATTTACTCTTTCTGTTCGATCTGACATTATTCTTTTATTTCGTTTTAAATTCCCTTTATTCGTTTAGATTTCTCCATTCCACTTCGATTTTTAGATTAATATTTCTCTCTTTCCTTTAATGTTCTAAGTTTTTCAACGAAATTCATTGTAATTTTACAAACTACAGACTCTTTACTAAACAAGGATGAACTTATTCATTTCTTGGTGTAAGCTAAAGTGTAGTCTGGCTGTCGAAATTGAGCATTCTCTTTAATTGTTCTACTGTTGTCATTACTGCTCTGTGGTGTACAGAATACATCTGTCCTTTTTATTCAAATTGTTTCTAGTATTTTCAAAGTTTTTCAGAACTATTATTCATTTTCGAAAAAGTATTGATAGTCGGTGTCTTTCTCAAGTGCGTCCAATATATAACAGTTCATTTGTTTAAAATCAGACGAGTTACACGCAATATATACGTACTGGAGAAGTATGGCTATTCCCAAACAGCAGCTTCTGTGTTTACGCATAGGTGTGACACATAACTGAATTCAGTTGCCACATAAATGGTATTCCAAAAGTAACGCTCTCAACTTAGTACTTCATGCCAATGGATAGCTATTTAATATAGTGATATAGATTCAGTTTGAGCATTTCTCTGAAAACATATGGCGGAATAACATTGCCTTTGCAATACACACATCTAAATACTATCATAAAATGATATATCGTTGTCTAGATTGTGTGCAATACTTGGGTAGATGCCGACTAGCAACTTGTGTTTCTGGACCTTGTCCAGTTGGTCGGAAGACGTGCCAGGATACATATATATATACATACCTATATTTATACATACATATATATATACATATATATATATATATATATATATATATATATATATCGATCCATCGAATAAGAAATAAATTAGGCAAATCAAACAGGGAACACCTAATATTTATTTATCCACTAGGTTATCGTGAAAATAAAGGATAGTTTAAATGATTTAAATCCGTGAATGTTGTTTTTTAAATGATTTATATATATTTAACGTCTCCTATTAATATCCATTGAAATGAATGTGATACATCAGTCATCTACTGTGATCAGCTCTATAATTTGGCCTTATTAAGTTGAGATATAACGGAGTGAAAAGAAGTGCCATATCTTTAAAATATTAACATAATGAACACAGCAAATGTAGTAAAAGTATTTCCTAATATGTTTCACATATTTAAGGTTTATCATACTTTTCTGAATTATTCTTTTATTTTTTAAGACACGGCCATTTATTTTGTCTTCTTAACTGCATGACCTCAGAAAAATGTTCAGATTAATCAAGCAAAACATATCTAAAAAACATAATAGACGGACGAAAACACTGTTATTGATTTATTACTGTTTTGATAAATGTCTACGAAAAGGCTAAAAAAGAGGAAATAATTGTGTGTTTTTGTGATGGTAAAAACGAGGCAGAATTAACGGCGTTCACTTTTTTAGTAGATTTATTACGGGAGATCGAAAAGGCAGCGGTAAGAATTAAGGAACAAGGTAACAGTCATTTATTTCGCAAAGGTTGGAGACTTTTCGTTTATTGAACGCACGGGGCTTGTTCTTAGCAGTATATGTGAGTTTAGCTTGTTAATATTCTATCGAGTAAAGAAAGTGCTGTAGGATTGAGAAAAAAACAGGTGAACAGTAATATGGTGATGGATCTTCACGCGTGCCTGTACAGTAACGTCGGAATTTTATGGGGGCTGCACACGGACAGTTAGATATGAAATGAGTATGTGTTTTTTTTTGTATTAAACTTTTCTTGAATTCCTGTCTTAGTCACATTTATTCTATTTAATCACATGAAGTAGTATATAAAAAGTAGCATACGTTACATATGGGTGTTCTACAATATGCTTTTCAGCTACTGTATTTCTCTGTCACTATGTTCTATCTATTCAGTCTTTTATCAACTTATTTTCCGTATTTCAGTCATAAAAAGAGCATGGGTACATTATCATCATCAACTTCATATGTCTTAGTATGAGGAGAATCCTTAAATAGTGTTACGTGAAATTCTAACAACAACAATTTAATCTTTTTTTCCTTTATTAGGAACAACTATCTATTCGGGTAAACTTAAAATACACTAAAACACAATAGGTGATACAATGTGTATCTTTCGTACACATGAATTGTTTAGTCATGTTAAACATCAGTAACAGTAAAGTGTTTTCTCACAAATACATGGATTACAAAATCTTATTGCAGTATTATAGGATAACAGTAAACATAATATGTAAACCATATTACACAACAAATTATAAAGTAACAAGGATAGTTTAGAGTTATTCAAAACATGTCCGTGGAAAACATATTTAGGAAGATTTGCAAAATCAGTGCGGTTTCATCAGAAAAAAACTTATCGATGATAACCCTTTAAATAAACTAATAAGTTCTACGTAAATGCATACTTTTTGCGGCATATAGTTTGAACACTACGGATGCTTATTGCCTTCATTTAATGTAGTTATAGGAATATTTAAAAGTTCATACAACACATTTCTATGGACACACTATTAGACATATATATATATATATATATATATATATATATATATATATATATATATATATATATATGAATTAAGCTTTGAAATTACTCAGAACACAATTCCAATCTGACCTTTAAAGCTATTTTTATTTATACCTAAACTAGTCAACGGAATATGTAGATATACAAACATTCGAGGAGGGTGTTTCCATGGGGGTGCTTACTTATCATGTGGTTATTAGGATATTTATTTTAATTTTCAATTGTATTGTAGTGCATGCCCAGAGCCATTAATTCAATTAAAAGTATCAACTGGACTATACGACTAGTATTGCATAGTTTTATATGGCATATCTATCTGTAAAAAAATATGAAGTATTATGTGAAAAACAATTAAAAGAAGTCACCTACATTTTAGCTCAAATACTTTTAAGTCCTAAACAATATCTGGAAAGAACTAAATTCAGATAATAAGTGTATGGTATTTAGTTTCCCTGTAAGAGAACCTATATACCGTTATTAGCTTATGTACCATTACATTTATTTCTATGCTTCTCTATCATCTAAACGAAGATGCAATTCTTGTATTAAATGCGATTAAACTACAAGTAATAGAATAATATCGCACATTTATATAAGAAAACAATGATTGAACATATAAGATAAGATAGGAAACCCAAGATGAACATTAAACAATAATAAAGATTGCCTTAGGATGTCTTTCAACTTTCTACGTAAGAAAACATATATTACTCTTAGATCTGCACACGATGGACTAGTTAATGTTAGGCATAATGTCTACTTTGCTTTATTAATCGGTCAATGGAATAATTAAGTACAAATATAAATAACATAATAAACAAATCTCAGTGAAGGAATCTCTAAATGTAGATTGAAGATAACTTACTGTTTACGATACCAAACAATCCTTCGTAGTGAACGTCAACTATAGTATAGCATAAACAATACATCCTGGAAGTATACTTGTAGATGTCAGTCCGATTCCTTATTGAACAACTGGACATACATTTTGGACAACGGTACGTCCGAATGGAAACTTCGTACACAGGTGTCTAGTCAGATGTCATGACTGACGATCATTTTTATAGGCGTATCCATTATCACGTAAGACTGTAATGATGTTTTCAGTGATTCTGACTTAATGTTTACCCTGGATCTCCATTGAGCTCTCTCACAGAAGGCATTGCTGTCAAGGACAATACAGCACACTTGATCTATCATGTTATTTCATGTATCCACAAACAATGCTATACGGAGCTATATTTATTTATGTATCAATTTTCAGTATTTACTTCAACAGTCCGTGAGTACAGCAAGATAGTAATTTATGAAAATATATTTATGGCAATTACGCAACACAGAGACTACCGCATTTTATTTTACCCTGGCGATTCTTTACGGATGAAACGGGGAGGCCTCCGTGTAGGTTAATTACCATAAATACATTTTTATAACATACTATACACACACATATATATATATATATATATATATATATATATATATATATATATATATACGAATATATATATATATATATATATATATATATATATATATATATATATATATATATATATATAAACTAAACTCAGTGCGCAAATAACATCCCATACGGATATATATATATATATATATATATATATATATATATATATATATATATATATATATATGCATGAAATAGTCAAATATTTTTATCCACTTACAGGCGCTCGGTTAAACTCATCAGTATCGGAAGACAACTGATCCGCTGATTACCTTGACATGAACACTAGACATTCGGGCTGATAGCCTAACTTCTATATCTTCTAGGGCAGCGGTGAACTAAAAAATGTTAATACTGCATTTACCAATACTGTTCAATTTTCTTTAATAAAGTGCAACCAATGGAAGGACACTTTGGTTTACTCTTAAGAGAAACTAGTAAGTATTCATAAACAAAGTTGTATTTTACTGTGTTTGTCTCGCTCCTTCTCTGTCTGTGTATTTATCTTTCTTCATGTATGTCAAGCAAGGTTATATAGTTGTTATAGAAAATATAACCTTCTGACAAACGTGAACGAATCATGAATATAGTGCTAACTACACATGTCTAGTGCTGAGTTTAAGATATTCGCTAGCTTCTTCTGCCTGATCCTGGGCTGACCCACACACAAAAAGGTAATATCAGCTCAATATAAGGCAGCGAAGTGTATTTGTGACTCGTTCACGTTTACCTAATACATTGGTCAATTTTACGTGTTTTTTTATGTTTACCATCGACACGTGTGTTCCACTTGAGAAAACTATAGATATATGAGCTGGTGCACTTTATTGAGGAGGCATCACCTCCTTTTGTATTCCTTGAGATTTATGTATTGAATTCATGACATTTTCCACTTTGTCGGTAGAGTTACACTTTTCAAACTTCATGTATCGTCAGATAGATAATGTTCCTATGGAACGTTAGCTTAAATAGTTGTTGATTTTCATGAGCAGAAACGTTTTTCTACACATTCCAATCAATTAAAGCTATTTTAAATATGTGGATGACACTTTTTGCAATTTTGCTTGGTAGAGTGATACTAGTAGCGTTTTCTTATTATAAATAACACGTGCCCCTCTCTTACATACACATGTTGGAATGAGTCAAATTGACTTCTGTTTGTATTGATGTCTAGGCCGCAACTACAAATGGTTGATTTCTTACGTTGTCTATATACAACCAACCTTTTTTCACTCATATGTACGTGTGAACAATTTTCTTGTAAATGACGTGATTAATTTCATTTTGACTATGACTGGTTACGCGCTCATAGATTGTTCGCCTTCTAAGCCTCATTCTGAGCTGAATTATATTTCTTGAGTAATACTCTAAAATGTTTGCCCATTGAAAATAATCAAGTCAAACACTAATTTGAAAATTGACCAAATACTAAAACTTAAAAAACCGTGTTAGATATGTATCGGTATCGCAAAATTTGCAATGAAAATATTTGATGTGGTACATCGTGTCTTATTACACTTCTATACATATATTAAGTAGAACATAAGTTGAATATCTCCAGGAGATAAATTAAATGCCTACTAGACACCATCATCAGTTGTTAAATGTATGTACATACTAAGTTTTGTCATGACAACCTTACACCATGAGGTCTCATTGTACAAGTAACCCATGACTAAATATTTAAAATAAAATAGTGGTCAAACCTTAAATAACATCCCATACTTATGGCACACCCACAGTAGTAAATACGAAGAATGGTGCACCTTCTAAAAGTAATGTTAGCTAAAGTAACGCCACTTATCTTGATACTACCCACATCTTGATTTATTCATGTCTTGGAATCCGGTAAGACCAAAGACTACAATAAATATGTACTATAACATACTCAATAGGTCGATTAGGGAGAGAAAAAAGAGTGTTTATTACTTCTTTACTTACTCACCATTAATGCAAAATTCGAATGTTTATGTAGCTCGCAAGAGTAAAATGAAGAAAATAAGTAGGGTACGTGACCGCTGACTAGAACTATCGTCAAAGCGAAGCTGTTCCAAACCACCATTGTAGTTCCATCAGGTATCGCTGTGTTATGTCAATGTTAGCCTGATTATATTAACAACCCCAGCCCGTAGCTAAATGATGATATTATACAACACGTACCATGTAAAAGACTATGGGGAAGGCTGAGAACTTTTCATGATCAATTCTCTACATCCGGGTTTGCAATAAGAGAACACAAATAGAATATACGTACCTTGAAGTAAATTGCTTATTCATTCTCTTTCGATAGCAGTTCCAACTAGATTTATAGTTTAACATATTGGCGACGTTAAACATTAAGACTACCATGCACAACACAGACTTTCTTTATGTAAACAGAGGGAGAATATTGTGGGGTTCTCCTGTGTCTGTGTCTAAATTTATATATATATATAAATATATATATATATATATACATATATATACATGTACACATCTATACATATATATATATATATATTTATATATATAGAGAGAGATATATACATATATACATACATATCTATATATATATATATACATATACATATATAGATAGAGAGAGAGATATACATCTATACATATATACATATATATGTATATATATATATATAAACATATATATACATAATATATATACACATATATATATATATACATATATATATATATATACATGCATACATACAGCAGTTAGACGTATCTTAATTATAACAACCTTATTCAACGACTGCTAATTGTGTATAATGTAATATTAATATAGTTCATATATCCGAATGAATGCCCTGCAGAAATATACCAACATTCATAAACCCATCGGTGTATCTGTTAAAGAAGTGAATCTTACACTTACAAATTCTTAATGTATCAGTATACGTAACTCAGACTGAAAAATGCGGACATTTCAAAAGCTGGAATTGAGATTTGAAGAATCAAATGTACACTTAATAGCACTTAATCATACAGCTGCGAAAATGGCAGACATATGCAATTGTTTTTCTTAGGTATTTCTTTGATATTGCCATTTTCATAAACACAAAGGTACACGACCATTTCTTTCGTTATATATACAGTTGATCTCGTCTAAATAGTAACCTCGATTAAACAGAAAAAAGTGATGACTTAGGCAAATAAACAAGTTATGCTTACTGATTTGTGACTTGTTTTACTGACTCAAATATTTAGTGACTTAATCACTAAACTGTTATCACTTTATAACTCAATTTTTTAAAAATATAAAGTTGGAAATTCTTTTCGAAAATTTTTAAATTAAAAAAAAAGAGTCACTACAAAGAAAAGCAAACAAATTCTACATTTAAGAAAAGTTGAAAAATAGAAGTGTGAAATAACAGTGCTTACAATTAGATAAGTTGAATGTAAATCATTTATGTTAAAGTTTGCTTTATTTTTTTATAAAAATTAATAAACACATGTGTATAGCAGGTGACACAAAAAATAAAATTTACTTACCTGTACAGTATGG
>OY744515.1:229048237-229075737 GCA_963556195.1 Sepiola atlantica | reverse complement strand
CATTTTCTTCCAATCGCATTCTCTGTATGAATTTGAAAACTTTTCCGTTTTGAAATAAAGTTTATTAACTGATTGAAAATGGTCGTATCCACGACTGAAATATCTCGGTGGAACTTTACAAGATGAGTTTTTGAGTTATTTTGTTAGTTGTTGAATTGCTTATTCTTTATTCCATTTTTATTTTTACATATATATGTATATTATATATATGTATATTATATATATGTATATTATATATATATATATATATATATATATAAATATACATATATATATATATATATATATATATATATATATATATATATATATATATATATATAAACATAACACCTTACTACTATCCACCATATGGGCGCTCAAGATGTCAATTAACACTTATGCACTTTAAAAAAAGATTATCGCTAAATTCCTTTTAAAAATTCCGAATCTTACTGGCAATAAATAACTTTTACATCATCTATATATATATCACATTAGTCGTATTAATACGATGTCCCCATATAAGTAATTTTTTTCTAGCCTAATGGGATGCAAACGAAAATATATATCCCACTGATTGCCATTCCGTAGATCAGTCTAAATCACTCAGCATCATATGTAAAATATTAGGCCTATTTTCCCCACTCCAACTCAATATCTTTCCGATCATTATCAAACGTATTCTTTTTTACAATATTCCACGCCGTTCGTTCGGATACATTATATTATACTCATCACAACCACATCCTCTCAACCAAACACGATATAACCTACACTCGAACGCTCGTAATCATTACCGATCACAAGTAACATAATGTATTAGATGAAACATCATATACAAAGATACCTTTAAACATTAAAAAATGTAGGTTCTCTCATCTGAAGGTTGAGCTCTTACGGTAATGTTAGCAGATTGGGAAATGTTTTTCAACCGAGCATAAACATTTAAATATATTTTTATGTATAAAGTTGTACTAGTAACACTCCAAGAAATATATTCATCAAATATCCTTCAAAAAAAGGAGAAACACATATATATGATAAAGATTTAAATATTACCGATTAACACAGACTCGGGATATGCTCTACACGTGATAATATCAAAGCTAACATAATAAATTAAAAAAAAACACACTCAACATGAACCAATATAGCCACCACATATTATGATAGCAAGTTTATATTTGACTTATATAAAGTAGTTTTACACACCTGAAGATTTTTTTACTAATAAAGATACGGCCTATAATGAGAAAGCAACGTGGCTAATAAACTAGAATTATAATAAAAATATAACACTCAAATATCAGCACTATCAGTAAATCAGAATAAGTAATATAAATATAACACGTAAACCCTTAAGTAACATAAATATATCCCCACCCAAATCGAATGCACTCACTGACAGTATCCTGCAACACAGACAATCACCCCAAAATATAAAATGCGTCATTTAAACCGAAAAACACATACCACCTCCATTATAAACAGCTAATCTAATCTAAATAACAGTTTGTTACAACTGAGACTAATATAAAAATACAATCCACTTCATTGTTCGGTAGTTTTCTAAAAAGGAACGCTTGAGTGAACTCACAGAAAAAAAGTTATAGTGATCTTTGGACTTTATTTTTAGATTATTTTTATAACGTTAGTCGCTGATGATTGGAATTGCCCTCTGAAACATTTTTTAACAAAAAGCAAAACGTCAGTAGATCTCAATGAAACCATGGTAAGTTTGTGAGGTATATGACGTTTTGTTTTTAAATAAATAATTCGTATATAAGTTCTGGAAATGTTTCCATCAGCCACTTTATTGTCAACATATACAGAGGTCCTATATATATATATATATATATATATATATATATATATATATATATATATATAAATATATATATATATATCCCTTCGGGATGTTATTTATCAATTGTTTTTTTATTCTCAGAAAAACATTTTGCGCAAACGTGTCATGATTATAATTTAAATGCGCTGCGTTAAAGCTACGGTTTATATGACTAGCTTATTTAGGTAGAATTATGTCTTAAAGAAATTCGATAAGACTTTATTTTCATACGAGTTTTTGTATTCATTATACAATTTTACTAATAACATTAATGTTACCTTCGAGACATATTATGAAATCATCTTCATACAATAATGTGTGAATATGATATGACGTCTTTGTCTGGCTATCAGTTTTTGTTAAGGTGTTAAATTGAATCTTACACTTGTACACAGACATGCATTAGAAATACACATCAAGAGGAAAAAATAATAATATAGAGAGTAAATATAACGCCCGCATATATATATATATATATATATATATATATATATATATATTAGTATGTCATGTATCCGCAGATAATTTTATAAGGATATATACTTTTTTATGTATCAATTTGTAGTATTTACTTCAACAGTGCTCGATATGTAAGTAGAGCTACGTAGTAAGCTATGAAATATATTTATGGTAATTAAGCTACACATTTTAGCCTGAAGATCCCCCCTGGGATGAAACGCGGGAACCATCTATGTAGCTTGATTGCCATGAATTTATTTTCATAGCTTACTTAAATATATATACATTTAGGGATACATGTACACGTGTGTTGATGTATCAACCGCTCTCCAGCGTTGCTTACTATGACTAAATACGAACCCACATCAGTCGCTGCAGTCTGAGGTTTTACTATTGGAGAACAGATGTATCTATTTACCGGCTAGTTTATACTGTGCAGATTCAAAATCCACATTCTTTTCAATTAACTTTTTTACACACATAAGCGATTCTCGTTTCGTTTGCAAGAAAATACTACATCAGTTATGAATAAATATTGAAGTTTTTAAACCTTAATTCGCGATGAAACATTCGTTGAAAATAAAGGGCAGCTACGTCTTCCTGCTGAGAACTCTGAATGCAATGAGGCAAATTGTCTTAATCTCAATTCGTTGCATAAATTATTACTTGTGCGAAAATTGAAAATACTGTCAATAAATATGTCAATGTGATGATCACATATGACAATCAATCAGAATGCGAATTGAATAAGTGATACTATCAACATTGACGATGTTTATAATGTTAGTTCTTACAGATCCTATGTTTTAAACTCTAATCTACAAATGGTGTGTTCGGTAAAAAATAACTGAATAAAATTTTCTCTAATCTTTGTTTGAATGTCAAACGGGCGCTTAATTAATCACGTTGCAGCACAATAAAAAATAATGATAAATACTACATATAGAAACATTGAGATTAGATAATTATGGTGTTAAATCGTCAACAAATAATCATTAAAGTGAAGAAAACACGTGTAGATTCAGATTGTGTAATTTGTAAATCATGTGCCAAACACTGTAACTTATTTAATGAAAAATGTAGAGTCTTCTCTGTAGGTAGAGGTCTTAAAGTAATATTAGCAGATTAGAAAATGTTTTTTAACCAAGCATAATAATAACTCATAAGTAATTCTGATAAGTTGCATTGTGTTATTAAACTGTATGTATGTATGCAAGTTCACGTATGCGTGACAATTTAACTTGAAAGACATATTGGTTGCTCGACCCAGGAGACCATAATATGTGGGGCATTGACCAATACTTCTATATATTCTGTATTGTTTAGTAAATCTTCAGGGCGAAAAATATCATTTATGTGGATATATTCAAACAAGTGATTTCAAATATATCTCTTCTTATGCAAGAACGCCTTTGTTTGTTCACCTTTGCATTTAAAGGTCACGCTGTATTAAAATGAACATGCTATTTTTTTATTGAATTGACCAGTTTTGCAATAATATATAACACTTAACAGTAGTAATAACACATAATCATAATTATGACTCCCGAACAACCCCAATAGCTTTCATTGTATAAACTATCATAACAAATCTTACAGTTGTTTATCCCGGGCAAGGTTTGTGTTGAAACATCCATGTTCTCTAATATTGAGCATTTAACCATAATATATACCAGTTTGCAGTTGAAATAATATACTATTTTATAGCCAACGTACAACGGCAATAATTTTTAATTGTATACAAAATTATACAATAACGGTAAAGTTATGTATTTACTGCTAGTGTGTGCTCCTAAAACTAATGCGTCCCTGTACTATCAAAGAATACCCCTGGTGTTCCTAAATCTGATTCCATTAAGTAATGGCTAGGATATATGTTGCTTAACTTGAAGTGTACATGACAGTATGTCTGTAAGTATCGGTCAGGATTCTGCCTAACTATCAATATGACATCATGTGCGCAAGAATGAGTGGGCACATTTACTACATAATTACATTGATTTATTTCCAAATACTACATAATAGCATGAGAAAAACTATGAAAAACTTGAGCTAGTTGATGGTCGAACATTTTTAGATATTATACGACGGGGAGAAATCTGGTAAAGAAGATACCAACTTAATACGGCGTTGTCGAGTGGTTTCAGAAAACCGGGGAGTTTTAATTACCTACTAGACACTATCCTCGAGTGTCTTCGGTCTCTCTATACAAGGGTTTGTCAAGACAACCTGAAATGAGGATACTTACCCCTGCAAGAAAACCCTGACCAAATATTTAAAATTACATAGTATCCGCAGCACAAATAAGATCCCCTCATACGAGGAATAGTGCATCTTCTACTAGTGATGTTACTTCAATAACACCACGTAGCTGGATACTCCACCATACTAGATGGATTCTTGTCCTGGAATCCGGTGATACCAACAGACCAAAATAAAGATATACTATGACATACTTGACTGGTGAGTTTGGGAGAGAAAACAATTATTATTCTTTACTTTTTTACTAACTGAATATTTGAGATATAACAGAGAATTTTAATAGAATATTCGGTTGTCTATGTATCTCATACAGAGATCAAGTGTTATCCACAAGAAGGGCCACTTGATTTCTGAGAACTTCGACTGAAGTAAAATTTAACATTGGGACATTGAGACAGTTTTAATTACCAACGAGACACAATGTTTGAGTTTCTTTTTCCTCTCCTTGTTAGGGAAACCTGACATGAGGATAAATACCCCTAAAAGTTTACCCTTACCGTATTTTAAAAATAGCAAAGTATTCGAACCACACATATGATACGGCTATACATTGGCTTGTTAAAAGAAAACTAATATAATAACTGTAAAATTTAAATTGACTTACATGAGTGACTTTCAACTGAACGAGTTGGGACTTAAGATTTTTTGAGTTTTTTTAATATAGTTTTAATGGTTGAGAAACTTCCAAGGCTATATATATATATATATATATATATATATATAGTTCTCTTTACAAGATAATGCCCAAAACTAATAAACGAAACAAAATGATTCATGCAATATCTATTCAAGACAGCACGCTGAGTAATATAGTCACATTATTTATTTTCTAAAATGTTATATTTAGAAATAATATCGATAAATGTATTATGTGTATACGTTTGTATGGCTTCCTCCCCGACGTGTTGGTTTCAAGCCACCGTAGATGCAATAGCAACCCTTGTGTATTTTATTAATTTTCAAACATTTTTGCCGAATAGAAATGCAACATTATTTCAATTAATAACTGTTTTGTCTGCCTGATATGTTCAGAAAGGAAATATTATTGACATACACCTGTTCGTTGGTCGATCGCTCGAACAAAAAAGAACCGTAACATTGTATACAATTGATTGATTAAAAAAATGTTTTGTTAGGTAAATAACATGTTTCTCTATGGAATGGATCAAAATCCTCTCTCTCTCTTTCTCTCTCTCTCTCATATATATATATATATATATATATATATTAGCTATAATTTTGGTGTATTTGTAGGAATAGTCTGAGTAACGGGGGACACCATTTTTCTGTAAACTCAACAATCTAGTGATGTGTCACTAAGACGTACGATACATCGTACAGAAAGCAACAGCATTAGCATATTTATATATATATATATATATATATATATATATATATATATATATATATTAGGTATAATTTTGGTGTATTTGTAGGAATAGTCTGAGTAACGGGGTACACCATTTTTTCTGTAAACTCAACAATCTAGTGATGTGTCACTAAGACGTACGATACATCGTACAGAAAGCAACAGCATTAGCATATATATATATATATATATATATATATATATATATATATATATATATATATATATATATATATATATAGATATATGACTAAACATATGGATAAAAATGATCCGATGTCATGGGAAATGAAAAAAAGAAAAGCCAACAACTATATTATGTATGTGTTAATCAAGGTTTCGTTATTATATTAAGATATCTTCAGGATGAAAAATACACGGCATCAATTTGTTGCGACTGAAAGCGGCAGGCGTTGGATGGTTTTTGATTGAAACATAAAAAGTGAAACGACAGAAAAAAACTGCGCGTATAGCAGCAGAAGTCTACATATTGTTTGTAAATTAATATAAGCACTATCACTATTTTGTGTAATATATTTAAAGTTGTTATTTCCATCATCTCTCTGAACACCTCAAAATTAGATCTTCTCCCACTATATTGTAAAATAATCAGATTCTTTTGTCCACACAGTACATGTTATATACACACACACACATATATGCTGCCTATGTATGTATATATATATATATATATATATATATATATATATATATATATATATATATATATATATATATATATATTTATATTGTATATGCATATACTTATATACTATTGATTTTTTAAACTATTTGTTGATTGGTTAATAGTACAAAACTGATTAAACAAATAAAGATAAATAAATACATTCACACAGAAATAAATAATGTAGTAAATATTATTTCAATCTCTCTTTTTTGCCACATTTTACGTTTTTATTATATTTTGCGTTTTGAAAACTTTTCACACGATTACCTTTACATAGAAATTAGTTTCCTTCTTTCTTTCTCCATTTTAATTCAAAACGTGGCATTAGGTTTCGCATGTGCATACTTAATTGTTCCGCCCTTGCTCAGACGTGTGCTCCTTCTAACGTCGGCCCCTATGTTCGTTTTACACGATGACCCTGACAAAACCTTTTATTCAAGGCCGAATTAATAAACATATAATAACTAGCACACTCCTCCCATCTCCTAAACGGCCTATAGAGTGCTTCACCCGACGCGCAGTTTTTTATGCCTTCTCACTTTAAAAAAAAAATGTCTTTCAATCACACACCAGCTGAAGCTTGACGCTTTCAGGCGAATCAAACTGATGTTTGTGTAGATTTTCTCTTTTTACTTCATCCCGACGAAGTTTTACAATAAAGATAATACGTTTATGAACACATAAATGATATAGTTTGTGACCTTCCTTTTTCATGTTCAATACATATATATATATATATACCTTTTTCTGTTTTATTTTACTTTAATTGAAGTGTTCAGAAATCAAAGGTCCCCATTCCCGGGGCAACAACTTAATATCTATATAATATACCTATAAATTGAATAGTATATTTAAGTTCTCTTTGATTTCTCAAAGTTTGAGTTGGTAATGAACTTTAGTACATTTATTCTTCTCTGCTGACTGTGCTAGTTAACTATGTTATATTATATCATTTTGTGGACTTTTGGTCTGGCCAGAGTTTAGGATAATTAATGATCTCGTCTGGTAAAGTATCCGGCTAAGTGTTGTTTTCTGAAGTAAAATTACTAAGAGTAGGTGCACTATTTCTGGTATGATTCAGTGTACAGCCGTGCTGCAGCGATCTTTTGTGTACTGTGTGATCTAATTAATTTTGAATATTTGGCCATGGGTTACTTGTAAGGTGAAGTATCCTAATGTCAGGTCGTCCTGAAATACCGTTTGTGCAGGCAGACTGAAAGCACTCGAGGATGGTGTCTAGTAGGTAATCTAAACTCTCAAAAAGGTGTATATATGTGGGTGTGTGCATTAAAGTAAACATTAAAGTTGAAGAACAATGTAACTGCTGTATTCCCAAGAGAGTACATAATAAACATGTTATTTTAAAATTAATCAGACTATGTAGATGTGATATGTATGTTAAGTACAGTATAAACACATTTCAATGGCTAAAATGTTATGGAATCGTATAATTCCGTAGTTTACTAAACTCATGGAATACTTAATATCTATAAAATGAAGTAGACTCCGTTTCTTTGTATATCATTGGTGATTATAGCTTCTAAAACAAATGGTATTTAGACTTATCTGTTCACCCACCTAATAAGATAAATCTTCTTGTGTGTTTGCAGTAAATACACATTCCTTTCGTTACGTTTTACAATTTCGAATAGTCGTTTCTGTTTAAGCGTCTTTTTCGGAAAACAGACTTTTACTGAAGATGACGCAGATAGAGAGAAAGAAGACGAGGGGGAGAAATAGGGAAATAGAGAGTTAGACTGAAAGAGAGAGAGAGAGAAAATAGAGAGTTAGACTGAGAGAGAGAGAGATAAATAGAGGGTGAGACTGAGAGACAGACAGAGATAGAGAGAAAGAGAGAGAATCAGCGAGAAATGAGGAGAGTGAGAAATGTTAATATGTGCGAAACATATGAGTGTATTGTGTTAGCTATCGATACGTCTGTTTAAAAGATAACATAAGAGTGAATGTTCAGTACAACAATTGGTATTTTTGTGTTTAGCTGTTGTAATATTGATCAATTTGTAAATGCAAACATCAATTATTTGTAATCGAACTCTTTTCACATCTCACTCTATACATCTACTTGACGGATTTTCCGTTTCTTTCCCATACAAACTGACTGTTCTGTGTAATATTCCATTTCCCAATAGTTATCTTTCCTCTGAAGCACTGCTGGCTATTAGATACTAAGACAGAAAGAACCGTTGCATCGCTGTATTGACTAATGTGTTCCAGTGAACAGTGGGAGCTTCTTGTTGCTTTTTGCCGTTTTGACTGACTTTACTTGTGTAACAAAGATTGCCGTACATGGGAATGAGCTCTTAGTTGGAAACTAGCCTAAAGCAATATAGTTGCAACAACCGAACTTCTTCGTATAATTCATAGGTAGAATCGTGTATAAGTCAGAGGGTTTATAATACACAGCAGTGTTATTCTGATTTATTTATGTATTATTAACTCTGAATAAGAAGTGTACACATTTTTGCTTCATTCTTCGTGCGCACTTGCCTACAGATGTCGGCTTCCAAGACAATAAGATTACTTGAATCTAATTAGATTAATGGACGAATCGATATGGCAGACCACACCGTTATCGGGTTATAACAAAGTAGCTGTGCTACCACTGTTCTTCAGGTTCCACAAATGATCTTTATCTACTAAACATGTATCAAATTTTATTTTACGTGAACAATTACAACACGTACTGTTACCTCCTGGAAATTCTACGGTGCTTTCTACATCAGTCTCTATAATTAACTGTTTATAATTTTCTTTTTAACACTACCTATATGTCAAGCTGAATGCACTTCTATATGAATATGTCTACTCCCGTAGAAATGATTGTCGCTGGACGCCGAATATTCTATAACTTAATAAAACGAATATGCCTGTCCAGTATTTATTTATTTATCAAGAAGTGTATCAGTGTATTTCTGTTTAAAACAATAAAAAGGGCCTGTCTTTGCACGGTGAAAAATTGATAGCAACATATTCTTAAATGAATAACCCCTGTGTCATTTTAGAATGGGTTGATTTAATACTATAGTTATTTTAAAACATTTCATTTAAACATAAATAACGCGAGTTTTTTGTAGCTTGGAGTCAGCAGATTAATGAAAAAAAATCATGATCGCTTAATAGACGATAATATTCTTTTAATCTACGTTATAACGAATGTATGAACAGGAAGCGTCTTAGCGTAAGTGTTTATGGATTTTAACCACAGTATGCGTTACCATAGTATACCATATAAATTAACACTTATTACTAAATTAATTAAATGTATGAAAATGAATGTGTTTGTTTATATGTAAATATGAAAGACGATACAAAGATATCGTTTTTTCTGATTAAGAAACGGCGTATATCGGCAAAAACGGTTGTGTGTAGTAGTTGAATCTAATTATATACTCATAATTTTTAATTATCAATCAAACCACACTCAACTGGTTTTAAAATATTTATATAAATTAAGGAACTACAAGGCAATCTATTTTTACCTCCATTGCGATAGATGTTTCTAAAGTAACATACTTCTATTTAGGTTTACAAACAATCGCTATTACTACGAACAGTAAAAAGGTAAAGGTAAAGGTCGCATAGCCTGGACGCGCACGAGTGTCGTTGCCGACATCGCACACTGCCCATGGCCGTAGCGGCGGTGATTTGTTAAGAATCACCGTGTCTAGGGCACAGCATATGGAAAGCGGAGCCCGTCCCTCTCCTTCCGCTGCATTGAACCTTCCCTGAGTTTTAGTCAGGTACCAATTACCTGCGAGGGGGTTTCCAGACCCGGAAATCCGAATGCCTTGAGTGGGTTCGAACCCGGGACGTCCAGCCCAAAGACAAGTGCTATATCCACTCGCCATCAGGCCCTCCCTAACAATATGTCATTTCTATTGTTATTTTGTTATTGACAAGGTACAATGTTTTAGAACAAGTAATTTAGATGCTATTAGTATTAAAACGCGAGACGCGTGTATACCGATTGATAATTTTCTCATCGCGTGTATATATATATATATATATATATATATATATATATATATATATATATATATATATATATATATATATATATATATATATATATAAGCAATCCAACAAAAGATATAAGCGTCAACTAATATCTTATAATTAGTGAAACATCCGGATAAAAACTTGAGCTCAATATACTGGATAGAGCATTAATATTATAATATAAAATGAAGTAATAAAATAAGGTGTCAATCAAATTTTATTAGAATTCAAAGTTCAAGCAAAGTATCCTTAAGTCCTTAGCTCATGAGTTTTCAAAGATAATTCTTCTCTTCAGAGGACCATTACCGCAGTTATACTACAACAGCTAATAAAATTACGCTTTGAAAATATATAAAATTATATACACAAATACTTAAAAATACATAACATCAAACATATTCACCGAAAAACATACTTTTTGTTGTATCCATACAGTCCATCCAGGTCATACAAATTGAGAAGCATAATCAGGAACGACATTACTCCAAGTTATAAATAGCAGTCCATATACGTGAAATTGAAGGGGCCGGCAAAGTTATCCAGTCGCGAAATGTGTCCATATTAAAGTTAATGATAAATAAATCAATCAAATAATACAAAAAGTGCAATCAAAGTTCCGAAATCCCGACATGTGCAACCCAAGTAAAATAAAAGTTCGTTGTTTAATTAGAAAACCCGTAAAATCCGAATTGAGCAAAATAAGACTGAATCCCCATCACATCTAGCCAGCTGTGTCGTTAAAATGTTCTCACTTCGTTCGCCGGACTATTTTTCAGAGCCGCTAATTATTGATTACTTACCGTTGTCTATCACATTTCGGCACGCTTGTTTCATCTAGTCGATTTATTAATTTGAATATTTTTTTTCAATGTAGTAAATTTCTTTAATAAGAATAAATCAAGTATGTATGTAGTTTCTATTGAAAATTATTTATATTATAACACATTATGAAATTGGTTCTAATAATATCGTAATGTCAAACACTCTATGAGATATAAAAATATATATCTTGTAGCAAAATAACTGTATACTTTACAACAACTGTGTATTTTCGGTATTTCGAAATAGCACTGTAGTCAACTCTCTTATTTATTTGCACGAGGAAAAACCTAAAGATTCTAACTTATACTCATAGTTGATTAACCATAATCATGTGTTTAGCTTACACACTATTATGTACACTCATCACAATTATAATATTATATAGCAATTCAAATGTCGAATAATTTTCTTGGGAGGATTTCGTCAAACATTATAAAAATGTTGAATCTTCTAAAAATGTAATTTGTTTTCGATAGACTAAATTCCAGTGTGTAATTAGTGTATATTCTGATAATTGTATTACAATAAACTAATAACTTGCAACTAATAACTATGAATTATATTATATACGTATTAACGTCACATCTCTGTAATAACCAGGTTTATATTATCAATATTATTTGTGTACATTCGAACACCTGTTATAAATTTATAGCATATATTAATATGTTTACCTTGTAAAGTATATATATAAATATATATATATATATATATATATATATATATATATATATATATATATATATATATATATTCTCCAAAGCCCTACTTACATATTGAGTAATGTTGAAGTAAATACTACGAATCGATGTATAAAATAGTATATCTCTCTATAATTTTGTGTAACGATATAGAGATTTCAAGCTATTTACAATTAATACATTTAGGATCATAATAAAACAGTTAAGAGCGCAGATTTTCGTCTACACGGTCGAGATTCGATTCTGGCTTGAAACACTTGCTTGTCTAGGAGCACTGAACATGTTTTATACTACTGATTAGATTATATGGTGATGACTACAAATGTTTATATATATATATATATATATATATATATATATATATATGTACATATATATACAGATACATACACTCACTCACACACCCACACACACACACACACACACATATATATATATATATATATATATATATATATATATATATATACGTATTTACCTAGTGGTTCACTGGATACACCTATCGCAATTATAAAATATTCACAAGAAATAAGAGTGTGATTTTAGTTCAATAGGACCACTTGCATTTATTTATTGATTAATTGTATCTATATTTCTGTGTCGAAATTATAAGAAACTTCTAGAAAAAATATCGTATCACATGCACAAACATAAACGTAAATGTTTCGTGAGATTGCATACATCCCACAAACAACCCAAGGATAAGCCAACGTTATATATGGAATTTTTTTCCTGAATAGTGTATTACGTATTCTCGAAGTTATTATATTTAAAGGTTTGAATGACATAATCTCTTTAATTGTGCATGGTTATAACAGTAATCTTATAGAATCAGAACATCTAAAAGATCGGAAATATAACTTCCTAAAATAATTTTTACCAGAGTCAAGGACACATGCAACCGTTTATCAGGGAGGTAATATGCCGAAATTCATTGCCTAGTATATGAAATAAGTGCAGCGTCTTAATGACGAAGAGAACCTAGATTATTGCAATTATAACCCATATATCCCAGATTAAAACAATATTTTATGATACGTTCATTAATGATGGTTAGGATTGGTCTAGTGCCACACACTGACAAACAAAGAAAAATAAACCCGACCCAAAACATAAGCTCCCTGGCGGGAAAAATGGTTGCAGGTCATTCACTTATTTTCGCTTGTAAGTAATTTTCGAATATATACTTCTCATTCTAGTGTTAAACTGGGCAAAGGGATAAAAGAGTATACAGAGAGGGTATGAAATACATGAGTATGGTGAGATAACAGAAGAATGACATCGAAGTATAATGAAAGATATAGTCACGGAAAACAACTAAAAGATAAATATATACAAACGGAAAAGGTAGAGAAAGTGAAATAGCGACAGTGACAAACATATACAATGAAATAGGTTAGATTAGGCTACACAATAATTTCACGAATATACTAATGTGTTATGCCCTTGGTTAATCTAGTGCAACAAGTTTAATCACGACTATCGAATACGCTATTCTATTAAAATAGAAATGTTCCTGTATTTTATATGGTACTATGTTGATCTGAACGTACTATCATAAATGCATGTATATTACGCTCTTATCATAAATACATATTACGCTTCTATTGAATCATCCAACATTTTATGGGATTGTGTCCACCATATGGAACCAATAAGTTTATATATATATACGTGTATATATATATATATATATATATATATATATATATATATATAATATCATAAACCCACCAATAAAATTAATTATAATAATAACAATTAAAGAAAACACAAATATATGTGAAGCAGATCTTTTATAAGATCAATGCCAAAGATAACACTAATAATAGGTATTATAATTATTATAACAATAATGGCTATTAAGAGAAACATTAGAAGTAAAACATTAAAAATATATTATATATAATTGATTTGATAGAAAACAGGATGTTAACTTAATTGATAGTTCGATTCAAAATGTTATTAACTGTATTGAGAAATAATAATAAATCATATAATTACTTCAACTACTACCAATAAGTATGTAAATTGTGAATAAAAAGCTAATCTTATTTTTCTGTCTCTTGTTCGGTAAGACTCTTCAACGCATTTGCATCGCCTTGCTCTTTTTCTTTGCGGGGATCTCTCCATGGCACGTGCTCCCAGTCTGTAATCTTATGAGTGCCCTGATTTCTGACTGACGCTGTCTTTGCAGCCATTTCTAGTTTTGTCTATTCGTATCGCCTCCATTCTGCCAATGACTACTCTGTTGCTGCATATTGATAATGCATTGCAACCTCATCCGTCAATCTATATCTTTGTTTTTTGGTGATTTCTAAGCTCATCCTTTTTACTATCTACGTCTCCCTATTCGTACAGACTTAGCTGGTGAAATATGTCTTCAGTTTTCTCTGTCTCGTGAGTTGTCTAACATTGTCAATCTTCTCCACCCGCTTTCCTCGTAATGACCTTCATCAACTAACCTTACTTTATTTTTTCGTAGTTCTGCTCCTGAAACATATTGTATCTGCTTCCCCATCAATTGGCTTTTTTTAATCATCGTGTTGTATACTGCTGAGGTTCATTTGCCGGGGAAATGTTCGGGTTACCATTTATTTCATAAGAATAGGGTAATTACGAGAAGGCTGATTAGGATAAGCTTAGCAGATTTTTTTGACTTTCCATTGGTACTTATATTTGGAATATATTCTAATGGTTCTGCTAAATGGGTTACTGACTAGCTTTTAGTTTGAATTGACACTTGAATCAATCATCGTTCACAATCAAACATAATCCTACTTACTGGTGGTCAAGTCTGATATTCCTTCGTTTTTAATTGTCTACATGTTATTTAATTTTTTAAGCAATATGTGTATCGCTGTGCTCGTTTTGATTTTGCTATTTTGCTATTCTCGTCATGTTTCTGGTGCATCCACCCTGATTTTCTTTTGAGTACAGAACACTTTTTTGATTCTGTCATAATCACCTCTAATATGGTTACTAGGGTTATTTCTTTATATCGACCAGTCAAATGCTTTCGGTACTGTTCAAATTCCTGTTGTCGTTCTCAATAATTGCACTTCTGAACTTGTTACTATCATCCTAAAATTATTAAAACATCTGTTTGTCTAAGTCCTGTTGGCTGTATTCTTCGACAAACGGTACTGTCGTTCTAATCTTTAAACTATTGTTGTTGGGTGTGAACAAACTAAGTAACGTACTGTTTGTATACCTCCTGTTATTTACTAGCTTTGAAATGTTGGTCAACGGCAATCTTGTTCATTTTGTAGAACAGTTTTGTAACTTTTAAGTGATGTTCAACATGGTGTTCGTGATTTTCGTTCAACTGCAGATATTTTAACTTTTGTAACTGAGTAGATATGTCGGATTATGTATAAGTCAGGAGAGGGTAGGGACATTGCGCTTAACATTCTGAAGGACTTCGATACAGTGCGGCATTCTGTTCTCTTACGCAAACTTTTAGATAATGGTATTAGTAGTGAGATTCTTTAAATTATTAGGTGTCGATCGAAGATTGCGATTTATTCAGGATCGTATCTCTCAATTCAGGAGCCTATGCTAGGTCAGACACTGTTTATCTCCTTTATTCATTTTCTTCCGTAAAGTATTATTCAGAAAAATGTACGTCTATTCTGATGATACTAATCTCTATTCTGGTGTTGCTTATCGCCCATTTCCCTGGGATCACTTTTAATATGCAGTTGATCAAGACGTTTACCTCAGTCTGGTTGTGGATTTTAGTACGGAATTGGTGTTTCGTTTAATCGTAATCTAAGGGATGGATCGATCATGAAACTGCTTTGTCTTTCTTTCTAATCAAATCTTAATAGGAGATCATGCATAACAGGCACTGCTTTTCAGCTTCTTGTAAAGTCGGTTCTCTCTATCACCTTAAAAACGGTCTCATACTTGAGACTATACTCTATCTACTATTGAGTACTGTTTTCAGATTTAGCCTTGTGAATCTCTGTCCAATTTAATGGTTCTTGATGAGGTTCAGAAGTGTATTTGTAATTTGTTTGGCCCCTAATTATGGTATTTCCTAGCACCAACTGCCCCAGAGACGTAATGTACCTGTTCATCTTTTCTATAAATACTATTATAGCATGCGGTATTTAAAATTCTCTAATATTTTACTTTGATTTTTGTCTTCTAGCCTATTGTACTCGTTGGTCTATTGGTCCCCATAAATTCGCTGTTTTATACATCAATGTAATACAGCGTCCTATTCAAGTAGCTTCTTCTCCAGAACTGTAGGCGTGTTCAACTATATTCCTGCTGACTGTGTTTGCTCTACCTATAACATTGGTCTTACCAAGACTAATGTCAACATGAATAACCTGTCTTTGCGATTATCATATTTCGTTCTAGTAAGCTCTTTAAATCAAATGACTACATGGTAAGTTTAAACCGATTCCCAAGAAAAAGTTATAATAAATAATGTTTTAGTTAACGCTATAATTATGAATTTTCGATAACGCTACTTTCTTATCTTGTTATATTGTAACAAATATTGATGTCCTTATAAGTAATGATGGTAATACGGAGTTCAAAAGGGAGTAGTAATGATGAATACTTAGATTGATGCATAAGTGAGTTATACCATGATTCACAGTTGTTTATACGAGACCAATACATAATTAAAATGGATGATACAGTGTACAACATAATGTCTGGAAAATCAAAACAAAAAAGAAAAACAGAACGCAGTGATACATATGAACTCAAGTAGTCGATATATATAGATTATTGATTGTTTTGTGGATGCATATGTAATGTATTTAGGGATTGAGTATAACCATTATCAAATGCAAAAATGAAAATGATCGATTGACATGATATATTTAACTTTACTAACACGCAAATTGAGTAAAATTATGACTTTCTCTTTGCTCCGAGAGTAAGAAAGAATAGAACAAAATGAGGCATATGATAAAATGTATAATGTTCCATTATTTTATTCGGCTTGAGTGTTGCAAATGTACAATTATGAGGCCTTTTTGTAACTATTATTGATATTTTAAATATCCCGAAAATATATATTTTCAGAATAGAAAAAAAACAATCTTTTGATTATAAAGCGAATATAATCTAGAAATCAGGAATATTTTCTGAATAATTATAATACTTATATTTTATATCATGAGTGTTATACATGTGCACGGTATCGCACCACTACATAAAATATGGGTGAACTTAAAGGTTATATATATATATATATATATATATATATATATATATATATATATATATATATATAACAATTTGAATAAAGAAATTATTACTATTACCTACATACATCTATTTCGCATGATTATGCAATTTTACGTGTACGGAATGCTTATTATTGCTGGTCGGAGGGAACCTGGTTTCAAATCACCCACTGATAGGTAGTACCCTATTGTCCCTCTTTCCAACCACTAATTGGCAAGGAAATTAGAGAAATTAAACTCTATATATGCTAAATCAGCGAACAAACATAGTAAACAGTCAAACAGTGTTCAACAACAAGAACAAAGCGTCGAAGCATTGCATATATATATATACATATATATATGTATGTATATATATCTATATATATGTATATGTATATATATATATATGTATATATATGTATATATATGTATATATGTATATATATATATATATATATATATATATATATATATATATATATATATATATATATAGAAGGATGCCCAAAAGTATGTATAATAAACGCTGTATCGTCAATCGCATGGAGTTTCACGCGCAGGCGTATATAAAATGCTGGTTTAGTGGGACACGCTATTCTGCAGTCAATAAAGCTCTGTTGCCAACGTCTACAGTAAGATATCATTTTGCTTATCTGTCAGGACTTGCTCATATCTGGACACGCCCGATTAGCAGACTTTTTTTTATCTAGGATACATTTTTCACTGTTGAACAGAACAAGTCAATAATTCATGATAACCGTCACCGAAGCGTTTCTTTCGTTGCATGTTTTCTCTTCATTTATTAATATCGGGTATTCAATCTGGCACGTGCTGCAGCCGTGTAAACCATGACATCCTTTGTTTCATGTCAGGCGGCATTTGGGCAGGCGAGGGTGAATTATGTTCGTGATGATTTGTGTTAATCAGATACATCCATCAAAACTGCGATACATCGATACGTGTCAGTTATGCTCTGTCGAGCCTTTCTAACATATCCATCATGTCAACTAATCGGGAATTAGCGTTCGGTATTTAACGTTGTTAGTTATGTAAAGGGATTCCATAGTTTGAAAATAACACAAAGGCAATGAAAATGAACATCAACCATGCTGAAAGCGATTAAATGTAGAAAGATTTTAATCGACTTGGAATTGAGTAAAATGGATTTATATTCCTCTGCGATAAGCGACCACTTGTATTGTTTGCAAGAATTTAGAGGATTAGTGCATGCTCAAAACGCTTCGTATGAAATTACCGTTAAACTCCAGAATACATTACTTTGGCATATTTAGAACAACATGTTTTCATATGAATTAACGAAATGCACACGCATATATATATATATATATATATATATATATATATATATATATATATATATATATATATATATATAGCTCTCTCATTTGATCGAGCACTTTCTTTCACTTATTTTCATATACAACGTGATATACTATATACATACATTCACACATATATATATATATATATATATATATATATATATATATATATATATGAATGTATGTATGTATATAGTATGTCACGTTGTATATGAAAATAAGTCAAATAAAGTGCTCGATCAAATGAGAGAGCTATATATATATATATATATATATATATATATATATATATATATATATATATATATATATATATAGTTTGAAAAGTCACACATTGGAAACGTTGCTGAAATGGCAATAATAAGGAGAATATTTTTTTAAAATATCTTGAAAACCCTGACAACGCCGATTATTTGTTTTTAAAATAAATTATTTATTTACTTTAAAAACTTTTCTTTTTTTTAACTTGAGTACTTTCGTTAATAAATACCCTTGTCAGAAGTGTTGTCCGGGTTTGAAAAATAATTTTAAAAAATATTCTCCTTATTATTGCTTTTTCAGCAACGTTTCCAATGTGTGACTTTTAAAACTACTTTATTCACGTTACCGCGTGCTACAAAACAAGCCATATCAACATTCGTCGTCGATAACATCAGGACGAATTTCAACTTGACGGCGATAGATATGTCTCAGTCAGGGAGAAAAAAGAACAGATAACAATATGCTTATACTTCTGCCAAGGGTATTTATTACCGAAAGTACTCAAGTTAAATAAAAAGAAAAAAAAGAAAAGTATTTAAAGTAAATAAATAATTTATTTTAAACAACAAATAATCGGCGGTGTCCGGGTTTTCAAAATATTAAAGAAAACATATTCTGCTTATTATTTCTAATTCAGCAACGTTTCCAATGTGTGACGTTTCAAACTACCTTATTCACGTAACCGCGAGCTACACACACATGCATATCAACATTGGTCATCGATAACATCAACACGAATTAAAACTTGACTGCGATAGATATGTCTCAGTTTGGGAAAAAATATGCTTATACTTCTGACAAGAGTATTGGATACCGAAAGTACTCAAGTTAAAAAAAAAAGAAAAGTTTTTAAAGTAAATAAATAATTCATTTTAAAAACAAATAATCGGCGTTGTCCGGGTTTAAAAATATTTTTAAAAAACATTCTCTTCATTATATATATATATATATATATATATATATATATATATATATATATATATATATATAAAAATAAATATTGGGTATACATACTATATATGTACACAACATATATATATATATATATATATACATATATATATGTGTACATAATATATATGTATATATATATATATATATATATATACATATATAATTAAGTATAATAACACGAAATTACATAAGTATCGATGCAATAATTTATTTCAACCATTGTGATTTTTCAAGCATCCGATCCAGACAATTACATTTTTAGAACGGAAAGAAAAGAAATTCACACTCGACAATTAAAATAAAATTGGAGAGAGAGGTGGTAACAACCCATCCAATACATATTAATGAAAGAGAGGGAAATTGAAGCATAGCCTATCCTTAAGTTTAACTTAGGAGTGGGAATTACATAATTTACTACAGATACCGAAGAGGAGGGGGAGGAAGGGCCCTGATATTCAAATGAATCGGGTCGTGTCAAAAATTAAGTGTTAATTCTCATAGTTTTATGACACTTATTGGCTAGTTATAAATGTATATTGCAAGTTAAATGAACGAGCCTAAATTAAATTCTGACACAATCTCACTCACACGCATACATAGGCAAGCATAAACACGTACACATCCCATGTACATACATACACACATCACCACAAACACATAATCATAACCACGCATAACCATATATATATATATATATATATATATATATATATATATATATATATATATATATATATATATATATATATGGTTATGCGTTGCTCTGATTATGTGTGGGTGGTGATGTGTGTATGTATGTACATAGGATGTGTACGTATTTATGCTTGCCTATGTATGCGTGTGAGTGAGATTTTGTTAGAATTTTATTTAGGCTTGTTCCTTTAACTCGCAATATACATTCATCACTAGCCAGTAGGGGTCATAAAACAATGATAATTAACACTTATTTTTGACACGACCCAATGCATTTGAATAACAGGGCCCCTCCCCCCCTCCCCTTCGGTATATGTAGTTATTATGTAATTCCACCTCCCAAGTTAAACTTAAGAATAAGATATGCTTAAATTGACCCCTCTCTCTAAATGTATTGGATGGGTTGTTACCACCTCTCTCCAATTATATTTGAATTGTCGAGTGTGAATTTCATTTTCTGTAAGTTTCAACAATGAAATTGTCTGGATCGGATGCTTGAAAAAATTTCAAGCTTGAAATAAATTATTGCATCGATAATTATGTAATTTCGTGTTATTATTCTTCATTTTATTCTTGCGCTGTTCATCACATTGAGCTCTCATACCCGTATTTCCTCCTGGAATTATTCCATTATAACACAAATATATAAATATATATGTATATGTATATAATATATATAATATAAATAATATATGCATGCATAATATATACATTATATAGATACTGGATATATATAATATATATGCACATAATATATATATATATATATATATATATATATATATATATATATATATATATATTACATATCTAATATATATAATATATATAACATATATATATATATATATCAGAAATAAGATTAATATGGCGCCATTCAACCTTGTGTGAACGAGATACGTACTAACAACTGGGGACACATTTGAACATGCTGCTTGCAATTTAAATGCGATAGAGTAACATAAATGTCATGTCAAACTCAAACGTAGCTAAGCGAAATATACGATTACCACGCTTAAATAAACGCCTTCACAGTCATCACTTTTTTTAGAAATTCACCGGTTTTATTTATTAATGTATTTATCGATGATTTGTTTATGATTACAATCTTCGTCATAAAATAATGAAATGAACAAAACTGTTATAAACTATAATTTAATCTAATGTTTTTTTATATAATCTGTATTTATTTAAATATTGGCTTAAACATCTTAAACACATTCAATTTGATATATGCGGATCAGTTAAGACTTTTAAAAATAGAAATTACTTATAATTCGACCTTTTATATGTATTTTCTTTTTTTTTCAAATTACGAGGTGTCAAGAAGTTATTTTATTTTATATCCAAAACTTACGAAAGTATTTAAATGCATGACTTGCTTAAACATATGCATTATTCGACCTTTTATATGTGTGTTTCGTTTTTATTTTCAAATCACGAGGTGTCAAGAAGTAATTTTCTTTTATATCCAAAACTTACGAAAGTATTTAAATGCATGACTTGCTTAAACATCTGTATTATTCGACCTTTTATATGTGTGTTTCTTTTTTGTTTCAAATTACGACGTGTCAAGAAGTAATTTTCTTTTATATCCAAATTTTATGAAAGTACTTAAATGCAGGACTGTGTTACACATATTTATTATTCGATCTTTTATATGTGTGTTTCTTTTTTTTCAAATTACGAGGTGTCAAGAAGTAATTTTCTTTTATATCCAAATCTTACGAAAGTATTTAAATGCAGGACTTGCTTACATATATTATCCTGGGATAAGTAGCGTAACTAAATGTTATTACCATATATTCTTCTTAAAAGATGGGTTTTACTTAAGATAATGACTGTTTATAATTTTGGAAAATAACCGTACAAATAAGAAAAATCATAAGTACCTTACTTTGAGGCAAACACACCCACACACAAATACGTAAGGGACAGATTATGTTATCTCCAGTTATTAAATTCAAAACCAATATTTACTCGTCTGATAGTTTTAAAAAAACTGGAGTATACATTTTTTTGAATAGTGCAAACTTATAAGAATAAATAGTCTGCATTTTCTTCTATATGAGTGAGAATTACGATCCGGTTTATCTCGCGCCAACGTTTAAATATAAGGAAGTAAATACGGTGAAGTACTCCCCAAGCAACTAGCTTTTTTCCATTATCTTTTTTTGGGAACATAAAATTGATGCAAGTTTTTAAAAAATGTTCAGATTCAATATGTTGCTATTATACGATGTATAAGAAATAAATTTATGTCAGAGAAGAATAAAACTAATTTATGAGCAGTCTGAATAACGAAGCAAATATGTAAATTACTTCTCTATTAATTCAACTATAATAGATGTACATATAAAGTATACGACGGACATAATTCATATTGTTAGTGAACATGTAGAAATATATCGTTATCATCACAATATCGCATAGTTCAGAAGTTATATATATATATATATATATAGACACATATATACATATACATATATACATGTATATATATACATTAATATATATATATATATATGTGTGTGTGTGTGTGTGTTGGTGTGTATGTGTGTGGATGTGTGTGTGTGTGGGGTGCCTGCGACCGTGTGAAAAGACACACTCAGATCACGATTAAACAAACTATTTATTTTACTACTTTTCAACTATGTTTTTATATGTTTTCCTTTCTCTTCTTTTTTTCTTTTACTTCCCCCCTTTTCACATTTAAACGGCTTCCTCGCACGCGATGCTTAATTAGTTATTTTTTTCTAAATAGTTTACACGATCCAATAACATATTCTTGTGCGTTCTATTTCCTCATATGTGTTTCTGTTATTCAATAAATTCAAAATATTTCACATTTTTCTGAAGACGGCTGTTGATCTGAACGAGACTGGTACACTCTGTATTAAATGTAATCTTAATTTAATTTGTTTTTCTTTTTGTCTTTTTTCCACATCCTGTCTTCACGACATTTCATTTTATAATATAGCATGTATTTTATTCCCATATATATACATATATATATATATATATATATATATATATATATATATATATATATATATATATATACACAGAGACAGACAGAAGGAGAATCAGAGAGAGAGAGAGAGAAAGTAAGAGTGAAAGAGATATAAAGTTGCCGAAATCTATGTGTTGATCATAAATGTAAGAATGACATCCTGTTGTAATCATGTGTGTGCCGATGTCTTTTGTGTCTCTCTCATAGTCTGTTTTTATTCATAAAACATATATCTGTATGATATGTGTATTTGTAAGAGATAAATATGTTAATTACACATTGTTTTATTGTCTATATGTAAAAAGTGTGTATTATGTAACTGTATGCGTGTAAAGTAATGCTCTGTTGGTATGTTGCTATCTATTCGTCTATGGTATTGTCTGTTTGTATACATTTTATGTATATCTTTCTTTCCGATGTGTCTGCATTACCTTTTTATATCAAACACGTAAATATGTATGTTACACACCCATTTCATTATATATCATTTAACATTGTGTACCATGTAACTGTATCTGTTTTGCACTACAACTATTTATTGATTCCCTCATCGTAATATGCTATATACTTCGGGACAAATTAATGCTCTTCTTCTTTGAGAGTTCATATTATAGTAAACTTTTTGTTGTGTTGCTGCATATTTGCATGTTATGTGGTTTATGTATTACGCAGTGTATTTTGTGTCGTGGGTTCTTCTTCTGCGTGCATTGCTTCAACGTGGGTTATATTTAGATTAGAATTAAGATTGTCTTTTCTAGAAAATTACTTGTTAAACTTTCTATATAATTGTGTGTGTATATATATATATATATATATATATAAATTAATTTATATATATGTATATACTGAAAGATGTTCCTTGTCTGCCGGCTCAGAATTGTGCATTCCTCCTTTATGCGTTGATTAAATCAACATATTTAGTGAGATTAAACCATTATCTTCTACACTAATTACATTCACCTATTTCCACTGATAAATTAAGTTGTTTTAACATCTAGTTGTGTGAATTAAGCCGAATGTTTACTGCTATACCTACTAAATCAAGCGACTGTATTTGGCAGAACAATTATTTGGAAACTCCGAAATTACTTAAGTCAAACTCTGATATTTATATCACTCGTCAAGACAAAGGATCAGGGGTTGTTATCCTGAATCAAGTTGATTATATATAATATTATGTGTAACATTTTGGATGATAAAAATACATTTTTAAAGATGGGTTGTTTAATCCATGATGACTCTTTTCGTATGAAAATAAACATCCAAAAAAGGCTTATTCAACTTTATAAAAGCAAGTTTATTTCTAAAGAGATTTATGATAGAATACGATATATCCATTCCCAAATGCCTAGAAAGTACGGCTTACCCAAGATTCAGAAACTAACATTCATTTACTGCCTATTCTATCAATGTTGGGTTCCGCACAACATGCACTTGGTAAATGGTTAATGGTTAGTTGATATTCGTTCGTTAATGATTCAAATCCACCATAATAAATACAGAAACAGCGACCCTATGAAATACTCAACTTGTTATTTGTTTGTGAATTTGTAATGGCCTTGGAGTACAGCACCATTAGGTTTCCCCATGCAAATAGATTTTTGAAAGCCAACATTTCAGAATTCGCTGTATTCTAGTGTGTGGAATAACACACGCATTTTCTAAGTTCAACCTTCTGCGTTTGGTTTTACTATGCCTCTTAATAAAGCTTCTGAATCAATATAAATTCCAATTACTGCTACATTCATTTACAGATCTCACATGGCTCAATGGTTTTTTATCGTATTACATGTGATTGATAATATATTAGAAATTGAAAAAAAAGCTGTCGAAATAATATGACATATATTGAAATCCTTAAAATGATCACAGACATTTTAAATTATAAAAATACCTATCTCTCAACAAGCGATGTTGTTGTAGAAATAAGTGCAGTTTAATCTGTAAATCTCTTAAATTAATTAAACCCATGATCAACAGCCTAGTGTATGCATTTTATTTGTAATGCATGAAAGAATTATATATAAATAATTCACATTCATATTAAACAATTTTATACAAGGAATGAGTATGTTTAATAGTTATAAAAACAAACGTAAAGAAAATTTAGAAAACTGAATGGACGCTAGTAATATATTTAAAGTACACATTATAAATATACAGTAAATTAATTTATTTTTTTCAGAATTTTTAGATGGAGATTTATAACTTGTATTATGATAAACAATCAGTTCTCAGCAACGCAGTTCTGGAAGTTGAAGGTGAATTCCACATTACAAGAGATTATAACTAAGAATAACATAACACTTAATTAACATTTCTACACGGTAAATGTTAACGCAACAAGAACAATCTACCCAGTCGATTAAAATTAGGTTTATGTTAGAAATTCCGCCTACATTTATAAATTCGATCGAAATATTCGCAAGTTCAAAGCGTCACTTGAATAAGGTCCGAACGTACATCGGCCGAACGTTGTGTCTAACAAAATGCATGAATAGAATAGCAGTACCAATCATGAAAGAAATATAAATAAAGAAATATAATGTTTTACTTTTTAAATAGCGTACATATTTGATTGTCTTCATGTCAACCTTATTGTCAAAACGAACAAATCTCTGTTTGTTATACATACGTTGGGCCTTATCTGATACAACTAATAAATATATAAAATACTACGTGTTTTGCGTGAATAACAGTCAGTGTTGTTCAACTATTAACTGCTGGTAACTGATGTTTGACTGGAGAAATAAATAATTCTAAAACTAGCGACATTATTGTGTTTTGGCCGACATGGTAGCCATGGTGATATTTCCTTAAAGGATGAATTGGTTCATTATGCAGTTGAACATTGCTATTAGGAATTCAGTTATTCCGTTAATTTTATTTTTTCTCTTTTAGTATTAAATTGGATTTTCTTTATGACTTTTGCGAATTTGTTCGTACAAATTCCACGATTTTTTTGGTATTTCTTTTTTAGAAGATTGTTCTGTTAGTAGTTTTTTTTTATTTCGCGTAGGTTTGTAATGTCGAGGTAAACGTCGATCTGTCACCCCTGATTCTGAAGCAGTGTTTCAACAAGTAAACGCACACATTAGATGGGCGTATCTTCAGGATAATCGTCATAGTTTGGTGTCCATTGTATCCTTATGAAATGCATCTTTATATTTCTATTAAAGCCTCCGACTGCGATTCTGTCATTGTTCATACTAACGGGTCAGCACTTACCAAAGTCAAAGGCAACTCGAGGATAAGGGTTTATATTATTGACGGTGAAAAAATAAACATTCTCATGAAAGGTCTACAAACCATATCTGTAATGGGTGAGATTTCATCAGTTAAGAGAGATATTTACTGATATTAAACTGAGAGGCGACAACGGTGTAGCAAGCTAGGCAAGGTTCTCCCGATTTTTTTACGCGTAATTTGGAAATGGCTTTTTTATCGATTGTCACGAATCGGTCTTACTTAGGAAAATCTTCTTTTGTTTTATTCTATAAGGAATTAATTGCGTTCTATTTGTAATTTTTTAAAAAATTTCTTCGTATTTTCTCAAATGAACCACTCGCTAAAAGCTATGCCTTAGACAGATCTCGCTATGCGCATGACCAGTAATCGGCATGCAGTGGTGAACAATAGCTATTTGGGGAATGCGATTTTGAAAATAAAGAATTAAAAAAACTCGTATTTTTTTATTTTCGCCTTTAGAGATTATAAAACAAATGATGTGTTATTCATCGGTTTTAAACAGCTCAAGTACTGATTTTCGTTTTACGTCACATACTGTAATTATTTTTTGGCGACTAATCGCTGGAAGAAGTTGTCATCATATTATAGAAAACACGGATATCGTTGTAGTACTATTGATGTGTTATGTTATTTTATTTTA
>OY744515.1:228900737-229045737 GCA_963556195.1 Sepiola atlantica | reverse complement strand
CAAAAGCGAGAATGTACGCCGTTTTCTGGGAATCCGACTTGCAAACGAATGTAAAAGTGAATTTTTGTTTTGTCGCTAAACGACAAATCTGTTTTGTATTACTAAAGGACCAGCTTGCAAACGAAAAGCGGATTTTGTTCTGCCGCAAAACGACAGGTCAGACTCGTATTACGAAAAGCAAAGAAAGTAACCTACGAAAAAAAAAAGTTCACCAGTAGATTCTAATTGCTGCTCCCCGTCAGCAAAACAACAACTAAAGGAATCTTTTAATTAATAATTTGTTTAGCGGCGGTACTAAAAGGAAATACCATAGCTAGAAATTAAAGCTCAAGGAAAGGATTTTTTTTTAAAAGTTGTCACTGGATAACGGATAATACAGTAAAACGTCACGAAAAAAAAAAAGAAAAAAAAAAATGGAAGACTTATCAAAAATGTTCATGCAATTTTTACAGGCACAGGCTGACCGCGAGGAAAGACAAAATCAGGCACAAGCTGACCGCGAGGAAAGACAAAATGAACGTTTTGCTAAAACACTGGAACTACTAAAGAGTAATCGAGAAAATGTCGACAGTGTTAATTTCTCCCATACAACTATCTTTAATAGTATGGACACATTTAATTATGTGCCGGAGGAAGGAAAGACTTTTGAAGCATACTATACAAGATACGAGGATGTCTTTCAACTGGACTGCAAAAATTGGCCAAATAGCCAGAAAGTGAGCCTCTTACTCAGGAAATTGGGTACATCAGAACACAGCAAATTCATAGATTACATATTACCTAAAAAAACTGCGGAATTAGAGTTCATGGAAGCTGTGAAATTACTAAAAGAATTATTTAATCCAAATGTATCTCTTTTTCATAAAAGATGGCTGTGCATGAATCTAAGAAAGATGGACAACCAAGATTATTTGACATACACATCAGTTGTCAATAAAAACTGCGATAATTTAAAGCTTGCGAAACTAACGGTAGAAGATTTTAAATGTCTAATCTTCGCACAAGGGTTAGTTTCCACGAAAAAGGCAGAAATACGCAGACGAGTGTTGTCTAAGCTGGAATCTGAGCAAGATTTAACCCTCCAGTAAATTGGAAGAGGACTGTGAAAGGGCCATTACACTAAAAAAGGATTCAAAAAATATAGAAGAATCCGGAGTGGCATATGTAAGAAAAGTTAGAAAACCATACACACCAACCAAGAACTTTACAAAGAAAAGCAATCGAAATGGAACGGGATATTACAATCCTAATAACCATAAATATAGGACAGAATATAACAAGCCTCTTCCTAGATATAACTGTAAGAGATGTGCAGAAAAGCATTGGGAATCAGATTGTCCTTATAAGAAGAAAAAATGCTACATTTGTAAGAAGGTGGGACACAAAAGCGATTGCTGCAGATATAAAGATTACACCAGAAAGAGAGTACAGCAAACAAAATCAAATACAAAATTAGACAAAGATCGGCGAAAATACGTAAAAGTGGAAATATTTAAAACACCCATAAAATTACAACTCGACTCCGGCTCCGATATTTCTATTATAAACCTGAATACATGGAAAAAGTTGGGTAATAAACCAACTATGATGAAAACGAGTAAATCACCCCGGACGGTAACTGGTGGTGGTATAAAATTTGAAGGAGAAGTTGTCCTTCCGATAAAATTAAAAGGGATTACGAAGAAATTAAACATATTCGTACTGAAAAATAGTGAAAATCTGTTTGGAATAGATTTAATTGAGAAATTTGGACTATGGGATAAGCCAATCAATACATTCTGTAAAAAAATAGAATGTTCTTCTCCAACAACAGTAAATATAAAAGACGATTTAAAAGAATTATTTCCTGAAGCATTCACGACTAACTTAGGTCGCTGTAATAAATTCAAGGCCTCGTTTGAACTTAAAGAAAACGCCAGCCCAATTTTTAGAAAAAAGCGAAACGTTCCGTTCGCTGGGTTGGAAAAGATTAATAAAGAATTAGATAGATTGGAACAAACAGGAATTCTATCAAAAATAGAACACAGCGAGTGGGCAGCCCCCACCGTATACGTAAAGAAAAAGAATGACGAAGTTAGAGTGTGCGCAGATTTTTTGACCGGGGTATACTCCCTATTAAAAGATCACCATTACCCTCTACCAAGCCCAGAGGAAATATTCACGAAGTTAAATGGTGGTAATATCTTCTCCAAGATAGACTTGAGCGATGCATATTTGCAAATACCGGTCGAGGAAAATTGCTCAAAAATACTATGCATCAATACGCATAAGGGATTATACAAATACAACCGATTGCCCTTTGGCATCAAAGTAGCGCCTGCTATTTTTCAGCAAGCGATGGACACCATGTTAAGTGGTATTGAGTGCGCATGTGCATACCTGGACGACATTGTTGTCAGGAGCAAATCCCTACAAGAACATAAGGAACATTTGAAACAAGTATTTACTCGAATATAAGAATTCGGTTTTAAAGTAAAAGTAAGTAAATGTGACTTTTGTATGAGCGAGATTAAGTATCTTGGACACATAATAAACAAACATGGACGACGTCCAGACCCAGACAGATCTGCGGCAATAAAAAATATGCCAGCACCTGATAACGTAACAACCTTACAGAGTTTCTTAGGACTCGCAAATTATTATCAATCTTTTATTGAAGGAATGCATAACTTGCGAGCCCCCTTAAATAATCTGCTTAAAAAGGAAACACCTTGGAACTGGACGCAAGAATGTCAAACCGCTTTTGACAAAATAAAGAGCGCACTAACATCCGAATTATTCTTAACGCACTTTGAAACAAAATTAAAAATAGTCGTCGCTAGTGACGCTAGTTCCTACGGCTTAGGAGCATGCATTCAACATATTATGCCGGATGGGTCTAGAAAACCAATAGCGCACGCTTCGAGAACGCTGATACCAGCCGAGAGGGCATATTCACAAATCGAAAAAGAAGCATTGAGCATAATCTTTTCCGTGACTAAATTTCACCGATATTCATATGGTAGACAATTCTTACTTGAAACCGACCATAAACCGTTAGTCACGATCTATGGATCAAAAAAAGGATTGTCGGTATACACCGCAAATAGATTGCTGCGTTGGGGTACAATCTTACTTAATTACGATTTCCAGCTACAACATCTAGCATCAAAAAAGATTTGCCATGCGGATGGACTGTCAAGACTGATACCACAGAAACACAATCTGGAAGAATCAGTCATTGCAGCAATTCGGACAAATGTTGAAGTAAAAAATATGGTAGCAAACATCATTAAGGAACTACCCGAACCTTTGTCGGACATTAAAAGGGAAGCCGAGAAAGACGAATACATAAAGGACATAAAAGAGAAAATTATAACGGACACAAACGTGCAGGAATTTTTCTCCATATGTAACGATGTGTTACTGTACAGTGAGAGAGTGGTAATACCCAAAACATTGCAGATTAGGATGTTAAGAGATTTCCATACGGGACATCCGGGCATAAATCGAATGAAGTCGTTAATGAGAAGCTACGTGTACTGGCGTAACATGGACACTGACATAGCAGCAACAATAAATAAATGTAAAGGATGCCAGTTAGCAGCAAAATACCCACCTATAGTACACAAACCTTGGCCGAAAACCGACCAACCATGGTCGAGAATCCACATGGACTTCGCTGGTCCAGTAGGTAAGAACTATTATTTAATTGTAGTGGATAGTTACACAAAATGGCCGGAGGTAATGCGTTGCAGGAATCCAACAACGAACAACTCAATAGGGTTCCTACACGAGTTGTTTGCAAGATTCGGTGTACCAGACACACTGGTCACTGACAACGGAACGCAGTTCACATCCGCAGAGTTAAAGGAATTTTGCGACACGTTCCGAGTGAAGCACATCACGACTCCGCCGTATCATCCAAGGTCGAACGGCCTTGCGGAAAGGTTCGTGGACACGCTAAAACGAGCGTTTAAGAAATCCATTGGAATACAAACAGAAAAAGCTTTGCAACAATGCTTGCAAGTTTATAGGATCACACCACATCCTAGTACACCATCAAACATATCACCAGCTGATCTAATGTTTGCCAGAAAGGTCAAATCAGCGTTTGATAAACTGTTGCCAAGACAGGCAATTATCCGAAACACTACACACACGAGAAGAAAGAAATATAACTCGGGAGATCGAGTATATTTTAAGTGCTACAAGAATAACACATCTTACTGGGAATGTGGAGTAGTTGATAAACGCATTGGTGATTGTACATATATGATTAACGGTCCACAGAGTATACATAAAAGGCACCTAAATCAGATAAAAAACGTCATATCGAAGATGATGATTATACGACAACAGTCGAAGAGGAGGAAACCATAGATATCATATACGAATCCTTTAATTTAGAACCGCCTCAATATACACCTGAACCCCGAAGACCAGGTAGGAAAAGAAAATTTAATGAACCATTGATGGTAAACCCAAAAAGAAAAAGATATTGAAATCTGTGTGACTTCAAATCTTGGGGGGGCGTTGTGGTGGCAACCACTCATTTGCATATACGAATAACGTTACACTATAAATGGCAAGCCTAGGTTGGTTTTAGGGTGTGTTACCTAAATACCACCGGAAGTGACGCCGAAGAGCGTACATGTCCTCCCACCAAGACTCTCTGACTCGACACCTTCATTTGTACATACTGTAACTATACCTTTTCTTTAATACACTTATTATTGCATTCTCCTTGTTGTTTGCGTCTTCATTGTATTCCTCACTAATTATTGTTCAACCTTGCAACCACAACAATTAGCATATCTATTAAACGTATACGTTAGCATTATCGTTTCACCTTCTACGAATATCCTTGATTTGTAGAAGCAAGTAATAATTGATTAGTCAAAAATAAAAATAAACGTTTACTTATAAATTCTGCATGACGAGATAGTCCCCAGCAATTACTTCGCCGTGTGGAAAGAAGTTATGTTATTTTTTGTTTTTTGCGGTATTTAAACCTTCTTCAATCTCCCTCCTTAATTAAAATGTGTATTTCCTCACAAATAATGATAATAATATTAATAATGATTATTATTATTATTACTTTTATTATCATTATTATCAGTAGTAGTAGTAGTAGTAGTAGTAGTAGTCACTAGACTAAATCACACAAGTCCTGGTCAGCGATTACTCATCGACAACAACCGGAGGTGTTCTCAGGAGTCTGAGTGATAACAAGCATCTCCAGTGATCCTTACTATCCACCTCTTTTCGATAACCACCGCAAATAACCTTGCGGTATCGCAACAACCAATTACTATTGATTTTTAGCTGGACTATGGACTTTTGTGGGATTTGGGTCGCAGTAAGCACTTTCCTCACTCGTTCGGGTGAGGTCTCGTTTTTGCTGTCCCTCCTCGCTCATCCTCTTTGACTCTCTACAAATATACTATGTGCTGTCATCCTAGGCATGCACTATTTTTTATTTTTTTATTTATTATATTATTATAAGCTTATGGTATTTTTCTTGCAATTGTTGTTCATTGGTTAATTATTGTCTGGTGTTAGCTGAGGCCGGTGTAATTTATTGGTGGGGTTGCTTATGATGTGATGTTTCTTGCAGTTTCTGTTCATTAGTTTATGATGTGTCTTCATAGGTTTTTATTTTCTTCCTGCTGTAATATTCATGTGACTGGTTACTATTAGTAGTTTAAGCTGGCTGCTTTCCGCATGCGAGGATTTTCTTTAATATTGCAGTTGTTTTCATTATTGCCGTCATTTGTAAGGTCTCAATGATCACTTTGATGTCAATTCCTCGTAGTCTTTGCTTCATACATTTTGGGAATCTTCCTTGTGCTCCTACGATTATTGGTATCATACTGACTATCTTCATGCTCCATATTCCTTTCAGTTCTCTGGCTCGTATTTGTTTCGTGTTTCCGTCTCTTTGATATTCACTGGTTTGCTGGAAGAGCGAAGTCTACGATTTTCTCAGAGTTTTCTTTATTATCGATTATAATAACATCCGGTCGCTGCTAATATGAGTGTCTCTGCTTGTACAACTATATTTCAGAGGATTTTGTGTTTTTCATTTTTCTGTACTGACTCTGGTTTATGTTGGTACATTTTCTGCGTATTCGAAATTCAGCGTACTGCTTTCCCCACACAGTCGTGTATGTTCTTGTTTTCTTTTTCGACAGGTTTGTTGCATACACTTATTATATGATTTACTGTTTCGTTTATTTGTTCACACACTCTTGTCTGTTTTTCTTTAAAGTGGTTTGTCCTAATCGCATAGTTCTGTGAAGGTAGTATAATGTTTGCTACGCATACACATGTTTTTATCATAAATAGAAATAGCAGTAGTAGGAGGAGGGGGAGTAGTAATTTTGAAAACAATATATTTGTTTAGCTCAAAGATTTCTGAGAGGTACTTAGATGGCTGATAAAAAGTTTTTATTTTAAATAGTAATAGTTGCAAATTGTTACATTCAGTATATGCGCCATCATGAAGTTGCTTTCATATTTGGTTTAGAAAAAAACGTATATTAATATATGAGTAAAAAAATAAAAACGAAAAAAATATATATATTCTATTAATAATGAAAAATGAAATGACCAAAGAAACGTTAGTGATTCGAACAAGCACTCTTCACAGTGTGTTACCGAGCACTAAACTTTATATATAACGGAGCACTAAAATGTGTTCGAAGATAGGGTATATTCAATTAATACATTCTATATGTAACAAGGTCTACGAAATGCAACAATAATTGTGAAGTTGTATAAATTATTTAATCCATCGTTTTTTATTTGTTGTACAAATTTATTTTCGTTTATAATAAATTGATGGCAAACGGATTTTGTGGGTTTAGGTTAAATATTAGGTCACGGAGCAATTCGGTAATGGGCCGGATAACACAGCTGTTCTCATGACGTTCGTGAGATTCATTTAATTTCGGGCACTCACGTACTTACTTGGAGATTACTATTACGATTTTATAAGTACAAGCGTTTCATTACGTTTATTTTATCAGAAAAAAGTGTTTTATTACGTAAGTTTTACATTTACTCGCAAGATGATTTTATAGTATGGCTACGCAATTTCAGGGCAAGCTGAGCACATTTTAATAGTCGGGACAATTCATGCAATAAAATGAAGCTTGTATGCTTGCATCCTACATCTATCACTAAGGATGGCAAAAGAAAAAAATTCATATCATTACAGAAAAGTTAATAGTCACTAGCTGAAAATACATAATATTGTGTTGTATTGCAAGTAATGATGGGCAAAAGGTAACATCAGTACCTCTCTCAAATGATATTATTCATCGACGAATATGTCTAACGATGTCAAGCAACAAGGCATTACTTAAATAAAGTACTCTTACGTTGTCATTTTGCAATCCAGATTGATGAGTCGACTGAAGTAGATGTCCCATTATTGGGGTTTCGGGAAGCTGGTTTTATTAATCAGATGATACTTAACCGGAAAAATGTTGAGAACCCCATGCACTAATCTATTAAGGATTTTTCTGTAATGCCTTAATATTGTTAATACTATACGATCAAGGGAATTCCTTCTGGCTGTCAGACCTCGATATGAAAAAAAGATTTACATCGTGAAATGTGCAAATTGACTGGACTACTCTTACAATTCGATGTAACAATTCTTTTCTTTTTAACATGGCCACCAGCAATTAACTCACTTCGAGACAATTTTATTTTATACATTATCATTTTATTTCTAATTTACGGTTGATTAAATACGTATTTACATTGTACATTAAACACAAAACCTCCATCGAAAAAAAACACAAAACCTAACAGTTTAAGTTTTACTTTTCTTGTTTCTGTTTCACATTCAAATTGGAGATTTTCTGTTTGCTCTAGCTAATTTCATGCAACATATATTCCAAGGTTTTGCCATGGGCTTGTAGCATTTAATCTGTATTACCGGGAGGTAAACGAAACATATTATATCTGAGTGTAATAATTGACACAAAACTAAAAAGAAAAACATAAAAATAACTAATATATATATATATATATATATATATATATATATATATATATATATATATACATATATATATATATATATTTGATATGCAAATGACCATATCACACGGTAGTTTGTTTAAAATAACTCAAAGCTTCTTTAGACTATATATAAGCGTATTGTTATAAAATAATATAGGAACTATATGAGTTAAAAAGAGTAAAATAACTTCGAATTAAAGTACACCAGAAAGCTATGAAACACACTTTACATTAAATAAAAATCAAAACCACCCACACTTTTTTCAGTAGGAATAAACAAACATCATATACACTGAATGTTTTTCTTATAAATAGACATCTTTATTTACGTACTTATGATAATAATATAATACTTTATACCCTTCTAAATAAAGAAAAAATTCCAGGAATGCAAACTACATCACAAACTATAAAACAATAACTAAACACATTTTATATCGAAAAACGCGCAGATCAAATGCAGAAATAGATAGTGTATCATGCAATGATTAAAATCAGATATATGTTCGTGAAACTCAAAGCGAACTCAAGAAAATACGGGGCGAACATAACAGGACTATTAAAATAACAATTCTTAAAATGCACTATTCATTCATTACAACAGGATCATTATGTTTTACTTCACACAATGTAGACACATTTGATTAATCTTGAAAACTCTTACCCGAACATTTTTGAATCAGCAATCATTATACACTTTGACACAATTAAACAAAGTAACGATTTCTACAATATTTTAACTTTTAATCAGCAAACATTTACTCATTGACAGAACTTGGATTTAGTTAAAAACTAGCTATTTTACATTACATTCCGAACACAACCTTGTGATTAACATCGATATTAATGTAAACAATAGAAGAAACCAGATGTTTCCGATTCATGAACGCACATACCTATTTTCGTTGTTAACGCTGTAATTTCGTTCACAGAATAATCTAGCAACATACTTTGAATTTCGCTTAATAAAAAGAACACACATTCATAGACGCACTACGCATTTGCAAATATTGACTCCATTGTCAGTCTTCAAATCAGTCGGTTTGGTGACGCCTTAAATAAAAGAAGAACGCGTTGAAGAATTAATAATACAATTTTGGTTCTTCGTCTTTCGTTAATTATTCACATGTTTATATATATATATATATTTCACAATAGGTTTTACCTTTCCTAAAAGTTCGCTTTTAGTTAACCACTTTACACACATATATATATATATATATATATATATATATATATATATATATATATATATATATATATATATAAATATATAAATATATGTGTGTGTGTGTGTAAAGGAGTCAGGCTATCAACATTTGTAAAATGTTTTTTCATTTATTTATTATTTTGTTATTTTATCATTTTATAATTTTATATAACGCGTTTCAAGCGGTGGTCCGCTTTAATCATATATATATATATACATATATATATATATATATATATATATATATATATATATATATATATATATATATATATATATATATGTGATTTTATGAAGGCTTACCAAAGCATTCCTTTCAGGAAACCAATGATCACCATTAAAGATATTTTTTCTTACAAATATTATTTATTCAAATTAAATGTTGTGTCCTACACGTGTTTCACTACCAAGCTGTTACTTGCTTGGCAGATCATCAGGGAAATTAAATGTCTGGAATACTGGTTTCAACTGCCGACAATACACAATGTGGCGTTGCAATAGTTGAGGTCACTTAAGAAGAGAAGAGGAAAAAAAATAAAAATAAAAGTCAAAATTAGAAAACAAGGAAGAACAACGATAAAAAAAGAAAGTCCTAGAAAAGTCTTAGAAAAGTAGCTCGTTCATTATTTCTTCCACCAAGCCAATAAGCAAATAATCGGTCCCAAATACATTAAAAAAAACCAAAAAACCGGAACAATGTGCGATAATACACTTTCAGGGTAAAACGTTCAGAAGAATATGCGTTGGAGGATTTCATTAAAAGAACGCTTTTTTATAACGGCAATGAAAACCATGAGAAAATATAAACTGAACTCCGACGCAGACAAATGAGCAGCTGACAGGGCACTGCAATAAAATATAAGAGAAGGGTGAGTTGTAGGAGAGGAAAACATATTGCCAATATTTTTGGATTCGTAAATTGAGGAGAATCATTAAAAGTTCAGTCAAAATGAAAGTATGAAAGAAATAAAGAAAACGTATGTTTTACGTATTACTGAAGAGGATTTATATAAATGGAAAATGTTATTATCACCATTTCATTCGGAGTATGAGTTTATCCTTGATATTTGGCGACATATTATACACCTAACCGTTTGTGTTAATGTAGGTGACATTACCACTATTCACACTGTGAGCACGCTGGTTGAAGTAATTAAATTGTTCACAGTGTAAAGTAATATTATTTCGTAAATAATATTTCCCTTCGGTAAATTGTATCATAATGAAAATACATTAAACAAGTATTTGTATAGCGTTATCATTTCTTCTACTACCCATAGCAATTTTATTAACGGTGTGGATAGGGTAACTCGGTGAAACTTACATTTGCATCTGGCAAGCCGTTCATGTCCCGCATCTATTTATAGATGCACTTGCTGTGTATAGTCACATAAGAGAATCATAAACGATTACACAGCTGTTCATGACTTAGAAACATGTATATATATATATATATATATATATATATATACATATACATATGTATATACATATATATATACATATACATATACATATATATGTACACATACATATACATATGTATATACATATATATATATATATATATATATATATATATATACATATACATATATATATACATACATATACATATATATATATATATATATATATATATATTCAAATCTGTGATAAACAGTAATATGGTTTTACTGTTTTATCCTTACGATATGCTCTGATGATAAAAGTATACACTTTTTGAAAATTCATTTTTCAAGGAAAAGATGACGTTAATTTATCTATTCTTTGTTTAAACCATTTGATAATTTAATAAATATTGTACATTTAATATATATATATATATATATACATATATATATATATATATATATATATATATATGTGTGTGTGTGTGTGTTTGTAAATAAATAAATATATGTGCATGTATAGATGCATGCACATCTATACACATATATATCTATGTCCGTCTGTTTTTATATATATGGATGCAAGAGAATATTTAAATATATCTGTCCCGGTAAAGGCTGACTAAATTCTTATGCAAAAGACTTGCTATCATTCCCTGTGTACTTATTGCACGTTATCGGACCTGCGATTATCATTCCGTCCAATTTAAACTTCGTATACTCGGAAAGTTTTCTATAGGCAATGTGAATCGGTAGTTTGATAGTTTTCTAATATGTGCTAAAGGAAAACAGCTTGGTATTGTTAGCATTACATGTGAATATACATTCGTTTCTTAATTTTACTAGTCTGGGAGTTATTTTCCAAGTATAGTTTACTATATGTTTACATTGATAGAAAAACACTTTATTTAACTATAGTGTATTAGTAGTAGTTGTTTTTGATCAACATCGATCAAACGCAGCACGCGCTTTGACTACAGCTGTCTCAAAAATAGTTATGTAAAAGAGTTAACACTGTTTTCTTATATATTAAACTATTCTGCTTCTTAACGCAACTTTAATTGACGATCGACAAAAATAAGTTTGCTATTTTTTTAGACCACCACCGAATCTGAGGGAACTTAGAATTGAGCATCATTTTTTTCTGTAAAACCGCATTTAAATTTTGCATACAACAATTTAACCAATGTTTCCGAGAGATTAGACCCAAATACAAATTATGAACCCATTGCTTTGCTTACATAATATATTTGCGTCAGAATGCAATAAAACAAATCAGATGTTTTCATTGTTATGAACATTTCTAATAGTAACTTAAATTAAAGATCTATAATTTGTAAACTGATAAGGTTTTACTGTTCATATTTGAAACGTACTATTAAAAGGTCAGTACCTCATAAACATTCTAATGATTCTGTATAAGTAGCACAATCTATATGTTAAGTCCGGGACTTTTGCGTTATGCTTTATCTTTTACACGTGTTTGTGATCTTATAGTGCTATATGATTATCATATTATACCCAGTAACGTAACTATTTCGAACACGTACATTTTATTAGACATAACACAAAATAAAAAGGAAGGGACACATGATGTTTTCCAGCATGTAGCGAACTGTTTCTTAAAAATAAGGAATCTATCTCGGATTTAAGAAAAAAGTTTCTGAATATAAAAATACTATTTTTAGAAAATATTCTATGAAAAAAATGATTAACTGATTATATTATAATCCTATGGAATGCATGCCTTCTTCCTTAAAAGTCATCAGCCATTTTAATGAATTAGTTCGTAAATGAAAAAAAATCATATTACGACTAAATTATTGGTTACACAATTTATGTTAGCTCGTCAATTATATCCACTAAGATGCGTTTCGCTTGGTTAGAAAGTTAGTCAAATCTACATTACTAAACATGTATTCCTAAAGATGATTTGTATATATCTAATCACCACAATACGTATGCTGAAGTACACTTTTATTTCGGTGTCGATATATCCGTATTACTCAGTTTTCGTACATCACACTCGGTTCTTGATTTACCATTCATGTTGTTTGATTATCGTCTAACATGTTATACAGTGTGTATCATCATCGCGCTTCTGTGTTTGTCAATGGGGCGAATAAAGGAAAATATTCAAAATTAAAATCGTCTATTACAATAAAATAAATATTATCATGAAATGAAGAGGGAAAATATAGAGAGAATGAGGTAGGGAAAATTATATATATATAAATAATAAGCGGCACATTTTGGATTTTAATGATTCGATAAATCGAACTAGAGCTCAATGGGTGACGACATGAGTTATGTCGTTGGAAGGTGTTTGATTGCAAAACGCGATAACACCAATTTGTTTAAATTCAGAGCTGAAACAATGAAATGGCGATTATATAAAGTCTCGACTTTGACTAAAAGCTTATTTTAACTAAAACAAAAATAAGATGGTACCATATTATAGCATATAAAAAATAATTTTGTAGTGTTATCCGGTGTTAAAATACAACACTTTTTGTAGTTATAGCTTCGTAATTTTCAAAATGGCGTAAATCCTGTTTTGTATTTAAACTCTTATATATATGTATATACATTTGGATTTTCATATTCAAGAGATAATAATCATTAACACTTGTCATGATTGTCACGGAAACTAAACATTACTATTTGTCATTACGGATCGGCTGACAGTATGAATATCACGCATCAACCGTTATTTGATATTGTTCACTGAGTCCACCTGGAATGCTGGTGTAAGTTTTGAGAAAATGGACAGTTCATTCTATTTATTTGTATCGGTTTTTTACCTATAACAATTATCATAAACCATGTATGTAAATGATCTGGAACCGTCTGTCTCGCTTCCCCGGCAATCATAGTGATAAATACACAGTAATTAATCACAGAGAAATATATTCAAATCCTTTAACTGATATGCGTAAACCTATAACAAAAAAAAAACTATGGATATATCCAGGCTCTGACGCAGGGGGCTGAAATCGTTCGCTGGAACCTGACAATCAGTACTGTGGGCCATGGAAACTACACATTATAAATTATCTTTCCGTGACGTTTATCAGTGGTACATGCATTAAAAGAGAACACCTTAATGGATTGCCTTTCTATACATTAGATAGAATTCAGATTGTTCGATTGATCGAAAAAATATTTGTTTAGTAAACGACTCAGAGGTATTGATAGACTTTTCCGTAAAACATTAAAGCATACATACGCCGTGATTAAGCATTTAAATAGTAATATGAAAAAAAATAAAACTTAATATCCAAGTGTCGTTCAGAATGCAATTTTTCAAATTACATTATCTTATTATTTATAGACTCCGACCACCGATTATATCTTACTAGCGGGGCTACCCGGCGTTGCTCGGGGTCATAAAAACATATATTTGAAGAAAGATCGTGTGTGTAACATCTTTATATTCAAACTTCTATGTCCGCCCCCTCTCTCTATAGCCGTCTCTTTATCTGCTACCTTTCTCTTCCCTGGTCGCCCCATTTCGCCGCTACTTTCTAATTTTGCCTTTTGCAAAAGCTGTTTCTTCCCAACCATTTCTCTTATTGCCCAGGGTAATAGTATGACATATTTCTATAAAAAGTAACACCTCTATCTGCGCCTTCTATATAGGTACTTATCTCCACCCCGGTGTTCATACTATATACGTATCTATCATCACCCGGGTGCGCATACTATATACGTACCTATCGCCGCCCCAGTGCACATACTATATACGTACCTATCGCCGCCCCAGTGCAGATACTATTTAAGTACCTATCGCCGCCCCGTTGCGAATGCTAAATAGTACATATCGTTGCCCCGGTGTGAATGCTAAATACATACCTATTGCGCCCCGGTGTGCATGCTACATAAGTACCTATCGCTGCCCTAGTGCGAATACTAAAGACATACCAATTGCGCCCCGGTGTGCATGCTACATAAGTACCTATCGCTGCCCTAGTGCGAATAATTAATATGTACATATTGCCGCTTTGGTGTGAATGCTAAATACGTACCTATCGCCGGCCCAGTGCGAATGCTAAATACGTACCTATAGCCGCCCTGGTGCGAATGCTAAATACGTACCTATAGCCGCCCCGGTGCGAATGCTAAATACGTACCTATCACCACCACAGTGCGAATGCAAAATACATACCTTTCGCCGCCTCGGTGCGCGTGCTATATATGTACTGATCGCCGCCGCAGAGCGCATGCTATGTACGTACTTATTGCTGCCCATGTGTACATGCTATATACGTAGCTATCGCACCCCTGAATTCTGAATACGTACCTATCGCCGCCCTGGTGTGGAAGCTAAATACGTACATATCGCCGCCCCGGTGCGAATGCTAAATACATACCTATCGCCGCCCCGGTGTGAATTCTAAATACGTACCTATCGCCGCCCCGGTGTGAATTCTAAATACGTACCTATCGCCGCCCCGGTGCGGAAGCTAAATACGTAAATATCGCCACCCCGGTGCGAATGCTAAATACATACCTATCGCTGCCGCGGTGTGAATGCTAAATACATACCTATCGCCGCCCCGGTGTGAATGCTAAATACGTACCTATCGCCACCCCGGTGTGATTTTTAAATATGTACCTTTCGCCGCCCCGGTGTAAATTTTAAATATGTACCTATCCCCGCCCCGGTGCGCTTGCTATATATGAACCGATCGCTGCCTCAGTGCGCATGCTAAATACATACCTATCACTGCCCCGGTGCGCATACTATATACGTACTTATTACCGCCCATGTGCACATGCTATATAAGTACCTATCACCACCGCTGAATGCTAATTAAGTACCTATAGCAGCCCCGGTGTGGAAGCTTAATACGTACATATCGCGGCCCCTAAATTTGGGCGGACCCCTAAAAAATTTGGCCTGACGCCTAAAATTTTCCCCGACCCCATAATCTCTCCAGCCTCCTAATTTTTCACTCTCCCACAACCATGAGAAATATTTTGTGTTCAAAACCAAAAAAAAGAAAAAAATTTGGCTTGACCCCTAAAAAGTTCGTCCTGACCCCTTAAATTTTCCCCGACCCCTAAATCTCTCCAGCCCCCTAATTTTTCACTCTCCCCCAACCATGAGAAATATTTTCAGTTCAAAACCAAAAAAAATAAAAAAATTTGGCCTGACCCCTAAAAAGTTCGTCCTGACCCCTAAAATTTTCCCCGTCCCCTAAATCTCTCCAGCCCCCTAATTTTTCACTCTCCCCCAACCATGAGAAATATTTTGACTTCAAAACAAACAAAAACAGAAAAATTTGGCCTGACCCCTAAAAAGTTCGTCCTGACCCCTAAAATTTTCCCCGACCCCTAAATCTCTCCAGCCCCCTAATTTTTCACTCTCCCCCAACCATGAGAAATATTTTGACTTCAAAACAAAAAAAAACAAAAAAATTTGGCCTGACCCCTAAAAAGTTCGTCCTGACCCCTAAAATTTTCCCCGACCCCTAAATCTCTCCAGCCCCCTAATTTTTCACTCTCCCCCAACCATGAGAAATATTTTGACTTCAAAACAAAAAAAAAACAAAAAAATTTGGCCTGACCCCTAAAAAGTTTGTCCTGACCCCTAAAATTTTCCCCGACCCGTCAATCTCTTCAGCCCCCTAATTTTTCACTCTCCCCCAACCATGAGAAATATTTTCAGTTCAAAACCAAAAAAAAGAAAAAAATTTGGCCTGACCCCTAAAAAGTTCGTCCTGACCCCTAAAATTTTCCCCGGCCCCTAAATCTCTCCAGCCCCCTAATTTTTCACTCTCCCCCAACCCTGAGAAATATTTTGAGTTCAAAACCAAAAAAAATTGGCCTGACCCCTAAAAAGTTCGTCCTGACCCCTAAAATTTTCCCCGACCCCTAAATCTCTCCAGCCCCCTAATTTTTCACTCTCCCCCAACCATGAGAAATATTTTGACTTCAAAACAAAAAAAAAACAAAAAAATTTGGCCTGACCCCTAAAAAGTTTGTCCTGACCCCTAAAATTTTCCCCGACCCGTCAATCTCTTCAGCCCCCTAATTTTTCACTCTCCCCCAACCATGAGAAATATTTTCAGTTCAAAACCAAAAAAAAGAAAAAAATTTGGCCTGACCCCTAAAAAGTTCGTCCTGACCCCTAAAATTTTCCCCGGCCCCTAAATCTCTCCAGCCCCCTAATTTTTCACTCTCCCCCAACCCTGAGAAATATTTTGAGTTCAAAACCAAAAAAAATTTAAAAAATTGGCCTGACCCCTAAAAAGTTCGTCCTGACCCCTAAAATTTTCCCCGACCCGTCAATATCTCCAGCCCCCTAATTTTTCACTCTCCCCCAACCATGAGAAATATTTTGACTTCAAAACAAAAAAAAAAACAAAAAAATTTGGCCTGACCCCTCAAAAGTTCGTCCTGACCCCTAAAATTTTCCCCGACCCATCAATCTCTCCAGCCCCCTAATTTTTCACTCTTCCCCAACCATGAGAAATATTTTCAGTTCAAAACCAAAAAAAAGAAAAAAATTTGGCCTGACCCCTAAAAAGTTCGTCCTGACCCCTAAAATTTTCCCCGGCCCCTAAATCTCTCCAGCCCCCTAATTTTTCACTCTCCCCCAACCATGAGAAATATTTTCAGTTCAAAACCAAAAAAAAGAAAAAAATTTGGCCTGACCCCTAAAAAGTTCGTCCTGACCCCTAAAATTTTCCCCGGCCCCTAAATCTCTCCAGCCCCCTAATTTTTCACTCTCCCCCAACCCTGAGAAATATTTTGAGTTCAAAACCAAAAAAAATTTTAAAAATTGGCTTGACCCCTAAAAAGTTCGTCCTGACCCCTAAAATTTTCCCCGACCCGTCAATCTCTCCAGCCCCCTAATTTTTCACTCTCCCCCAACCATGAGAAATATTTTGACTTCAAAACTAAAAAAAAAACAAAAAAATTTGGCCTGACCCCTCAAAAGTTCGTCCTGACCCCTAAAATTTTCCCCGACCCATCAATCTCTCCAGCCCCCTAATTTTTCACTCTTCCCCAACCATGAGAAATATTTTCAGTTCAAAACCAAAAAAAAGAAAAAAATTTGGCCTGACCCCTAAAAAGTTCGTCCTGACCCCTAAAATTTTCCCCGGCCCCTAAATCTCTCCAGCCCCCTAATTTTTCACTCTCCCCCAACCATGAGAAATATTTTGACTTCAAAACAAAAAAAAAAACAAAAAAATTTGGCCTGACCCCTCAAAAGTTCGTCCTGACCCCTAAAATTTTCCCCGACCCGTCAATCTCTCCAGCCCCCTAATTTTTCACTCTTCCCCAACCATGAGAAATATTTTGAGTTCAAAACCAAAAAAAAGAAAAAAATTTGGCCTGACCCCTAAAAAGTTCGTCCTGACCCCTAAAATTTTCCCCGGCCCCTAAATCTCTCCAGCCCCCTAATTTTTCACTCTCCCCCAACCCTGAGAAATATTTTGAGTTCAAAACCAAAAAAAAGAAAAAAATTTGGCCTGACCCCTAAAAAGTTCGTCCTGACCCCTAAAATTTTCCCCGACCCCTAAATCTCTCCAGCCCCCTTATTTTTCACTCTCCCCCAACCATGAGAAATATTTAAACTTCAAAACAAAAAAAACCAAAAGAATTTGGCCTGACCCCTAAAAAGTTCGTCCTGACCCCTAAAATTTTCCCCGACCCCTAAATCTCTCCAGCCCCCTAATTTTTCACTCTCCCCCAACCATGAGAAATATTTTGAGTTCAAAACCAAAAAAAAAAAAAAAAATTGGCCTGACCCCTAAAAAGTTCGTCCTGACCCGTAAAATTTTCCCCGACCCCTGAATCTCTCCAGCCCCCTAATTTTTCACTCTCCCCCAACCCTGAGAAATATTTTGACTTCAAAACAAAAAAAAATTTGGCCTGACCCTTAAAAAGTTCGTCCTGACCCCTAAAATTTTCCCCGACCCCTAAATCTCTCCAGCCCTCTAATTTTTCACTCTCCCCCAACCCTGAGAAATATTTTGAGTTCAAAACCAAAACAAAGAAAAACATTTGGCCTGACCCCTAAAAAGTTCGTCCTGACCCCTAAAATTTTCCCCGACCCCTAAATCTCTCCAGCCCCCTAATTTTTCACTCTCCCCCAACCATGAGTAATATTTTCAATTCCAAACCCAAAAAAAGAAAAAAATTTGGCCTGACCCCTAAAAAGTTCGTCCTGACCCCTAAAATTTTCCCCGTCCCCTAAATCTCTCTAGCCCCCTAATTTTTCACTCTCCCCCAACCATGAGAAATATTTTGACTTCAAAACAAAAAAAAACAAAAAAATTTGGCGTGACCCCTAAAAAGTTCGTCCTGACCCCTAAAATTTTCCCCGACCCCTCAATCTCTCCAGCCATCTAATTTTTCACTCTCCCCCAACCATGAGAAATATTTTCAGTTCAAAACCAAAAAAAAGAAAAAAATTTGGCCTGACCCCTAAAAAGTTCGTCCTGACCCCTAAAATTTTCCCCGGCCCCTAAATCTCTCCAGCCCCCTAATTTTTCACTCTCCCCCAACCCTGAGAAATATGTTGAGTGCAAAACCAAAAAAAATAAAAAAATTTGGCCTGACCCCTAAAAAGTTCGTCCTGACCCCTAAAATTTTCCCCGACCTCTAAATCTCTCCAGCCCTTTAATTTTTCACTCTCCCCCAACCATGAGAAATATTTTGACTTCAAAACCAAAACAAAGAAAAAAATTTAGCCTGACCACTAAAAAGTTCGTCCTGACCCCTAAAATTTTCCCCGACCCATAAATCTCTGCAGCCCCCTAATTTTTCACTCTCCCCCAACCATGAGAAATATTTTGACTTCAAAACAAAAAAAAACAAAAAAATTTGGCCTGACCCCTAAAAAGTTCGTCCTGACCCCTAAAATTTTCCCCGACCCCTAAATCTGTCCAGCCCCTCATCCCAACTAATTTTTCACTCTCACATAACCCTGAGAAATATTTTGAGTAAAAAACAAAATAAAAAAGAACAATTTTTGACTGACACCTAAAAAGTGCGGATTGACCCCTAAAATTTTCTCCGAACCCTCAATGTCTCCAGCCCCCTACTCCCAACTAATTTTTCACCTTCTCCCAACCCTGCGAAATATTTTGAGTTCAAAAAAAATGTTATTTAACATGTATACAAATATTAGTGAAAACAGTGGCGGAGCATAATTATTTCTATTCTTACTTTATTTATTGAGTTGTTTTTTAATATGTATACAAATATTAGTGAAAACAATGGTGGAGCATAATTATTTCTCTTTTTACTTTACTTATTGAGACGTTATTTAATATGTATACAAATATTAGTGAAAACAATGGTGGAGCATAATTATTAATACCTTTAATTTTACTGATTGAGACGTTATTTAATATGTATACAAATATTAGTGAAAACAATGGCGGAGCATAATTATTTCTCCCTTTAAATTTACTGATTGAGAAGTTATTTAATATGTATACAAATATTAGTGAAAACAATGGCGGAGCATAATTATTTCTCTTCTTACTTTACTTATTGACACGTTATTTAACATGTATACAAATATTAGTGAAAACAATGGCGGAGCATAATTATTTCTCTTCTTTCTTTACTTATTGAGACGTTATTTAACATGTATACAAATATTAGTGAAAACAATGGCGGAGCATAATTATTTCTCTTCTTACTTTACTTATTGACACGTTATTTAACATGTATACAAATATTAGTGAAAACAATGGCGGAGCATAATTATTTCTCTTCTTACTTTACTTATTGAGACGTTATTTTACATGTATACAAATATTAGTGAAAACAATGGCGGAGCATAATTATTTCTCTTCTTACTTTACTTATTGAAACGTTCTTTTATATGTATACAAATATTAGTGAAAACAATGGCGGAGCATAATTATTTCTCTTCTTACTTTACTTAATGACAAGTTATTTAACATGTATACAAATATTAGTGAAAACAATGGCGGAGCATAATTATTTCTCTTCTTTACTTATTGAGACGTTATTTAACATGTATACAAATATTAGTGAAAACAATGGCGGAGCATAATTATTTCTCTTCTTACTTTACTGATTGACACGTTATTTAACATGTATACACATATTAGTGAAAACAATGGCGGAGCATAATTATTACTCTTCTTACTTTACTTATTGACACGTTATTTAACATGTATACAAATATTAGTGTAAACAATGACGGAGCATAATTATTTCTCTTCTTACTTATTGAGACGTTATTTAACATGTATACAAATATTAGTGAAAACAGTGGTGGAGCATAATTATTTCTCTGCTTACTTTACTTATTGACACGTTATTTAACATCTATACAAATATTAGTGAAAACAATGGTGGAGCATAATTTTTCTCTTCTTACTTTACTTATTGACACGTTATTTAACATGTATACAAATATAAGTGAAAACAATGGTGGAGCATAATTATTTCTCTTCTTTCTTTACTTATTGACACGTTATTTAACATGTATACAAATATTAGTGAAAACAATGGCGGAGCATAATTATTTCTCTTCTTACTTTACTTATTGAGACGTTATTTTACATGTATACAAATATTAGTGAAAACAATGGCGGAGCATAATTATTTCTCTTCTTACTTTACTTATTGAAACGTTCTTTTATATGTATACAAATATTAGTGAAAACAATGGCGGAGCATAATTATTTCTCTTCTTACTTTACTTAATGACAAGTTATTTAACATGTATACAAATATTAGTGAAAACAATGGCGGAGCATAATTATTTCTCTTCTTTACTTATTGAGACGTTATTTAACATGTATACAAATATTAGTGAAAACAATGGCGGAGCATAATTATTTCTCTTCTTACTTTACTGATTGACACGTTATTTAACATGTATACACATATTAGTGAAAACAATGGCGGAGCATAATTATTACTCTTCTTACTTTACTTATTGACACGTTATTTAACATGTATACAAATATTAGTGTAAACAATGACGGAGCATAATTATTTCTCTTCTTACTTATTGAGACGTTATTTAACATGTATACAAATATTAGTGAAAACAGTGGTGGAGCATAATTATTTCTCTGCTTACTTTACTTATTGACACGTTATTTAACATGTATACAAATATTAGTGAAAACAATGGTGGAGCATAATTTTTCTCTTCTTACTTTACTTATTGACACGTTATTTAACATGTATACAAATATAAGTGAAAACAATGGTGGAGCATAATTATTTCTCTTCTTTCTTTACTTATTGACACGTTATTTAACATGTATACAAATATTAGTGAAAACAATGGCGGAGCATAATTTTTCTCTTCTTACTATACTTATTGACACGTTATTTAACATGTATACAAATATTAGTGAAAACAATGGCGGAGCATAATTATTTCTCTTCTTACTTTACTTATTGAGACGTTATTTAATATGTATACAAATATTAGTGAAAACAATGGCGGAGCATAATTATTTCTCTTCTTACTTTACTTATTGAGACGTTATTTATTATGTATACAGATATTAGTGAAAACAATGGCGGAGCATAATTATTTCTCTTCTTACTTTACTTATTGAGACGTTATTTAATATGTATACAAATATTAGTGAAAACAGTGGTGGAGCCTAATTATTTCTCTTCTTACGTTACTTATTGAGACGTTATTTTATATGTATACAGATATTAGTGAAAACAATGGCGGAGCATAATTATTTCTCTTCTTACTTTACTTATTGAGACGTTATTTAATATGTATACAAATATTAGTGAAAACAGTGGTGGAGCCTAATTATTTCTCTTCTTACTTTACTTATTGAGACGTTATTTAATATGTATACAAATATTAGTGAAAACAGTGGTGGAGCATAATTATTTCTCTTCTTACTTTACTTATTGAGACGTTATTTAATATGTATACAAATATAAGTGAAAACAATGGCGGAGCATAATTTTTCTCTTCTTACTTTACTTATTTAGACGTTATTTAATATGTATACAAATATTGGTGAAAACAATGGTGGAGCATAATTATTTATTACTTTAATTTTAATTATACTACACTAACTTCACACCTCTAAAAAAGAAGGAGGTAACACCTGGGAGGATGGTATCATGTCAAAAGAAGAAATGCGGTTAGGATTAAGCAACACTTGCTTCACTATAAACTCATGTTCAAAAAAGTGCCGTTAGGGATTTCCTCTGACGTCATTTCCTGTTAAAATCGTGACTTTGCATTATGCCGACAATCCCCCATCTCCAAATTTGGCCTGAGGCGCTCCACCGGCGAATGCCGACACTTGGCCTCACACTAATTTGACCTGAAGCAGTCACACTGCCGCACTATCTCCACAACTCTCAACAAGGAGGAGGTAATGCCTAGGAGGGTGGTATCATAACAACAGAATGGGCGTAGGGAGGAAGGGAAGGTAGAAAGGGTGGGAGTGAGAGGGAAAGCAGGGTTGTAGTGTGAGGGATTTTCTTCCCTACACTATTTTCCTCTGACGTCATTTCCTGTTAAAAGCGTGACTTTGCATATTTCTAAAATATATATATAATGAAAAATAACTGAAAAGCCCCCCCCCCCCGATGAAATATGCCGCATGGACCCCTAAGACGTGGGTTTATAGATTCGGGAATACTCGCATCATCTTACTCTGTGAATTTTACATCAGAATACACTTTTATATGTTATGTATAAAAATATGTTGAAGTAAAATAAATTTTGAAGAGAAAAAAAGATTCAAAACCTATAACGATGACGTCATATACCTATTACTGTGACGTCACGTGCACAAGAATAAGTTGGTTGAAAACAAAATTATTATTACATAATTACATTGGCTGATTTCCAAATTACTACTGAATAACATTAGAAAAGTGTGAAAAAACCAGACCCGCTGCCGAAGACTGGCCCCGTTGACCCCCAGTAACATGTTTTTTTGTTGTAATTTTGAGATATTATGATCCCAGGTGTTGTACGGTGCTGAAGATATCAACTTTTTGACATGTCGCCGCGTAGTTTTTGAGGAGAAGCTGGCCATACAAACAGACAGACAGACATACAGACAACTGGCCTTTATAGAGGAGACTAGCGGGGCTACCCGGCGTTGCTCGGGGTCATAAAAACATATATTTGAAGAAAGATCGTGTGTGTAACATCTTTATATTCAAACTTCTATGTCCGCCCCCTCTCTCTATAGCCGTCTCTTTATCTGCTACCTTTCTCTTCCCTGGTCGCCCCATTTCGCCGCTACTTTCTAATTTTGCCTTTTGCAAAAGCTGTTTCTTCCCCACCATTTCTCCTATTGCCCAGGGTAATAGTATGACATATTTCTATAAAAAGTAACACCTCTATCTGCGCCTTCTATATAGGTACTTATCTCCACCCCGGTGTTCATACTATATACGCATCTATCATCACCCCGGTGCGCATACTATATACGTACCTATCGCCGCCCCAGTGCACATACTATATACGTACCTATCGCCGCCCCGGTGCAGATACTATTTAAGTACCTATCGCCGCCCCGTTGCGAATGCTAAATAGTACCTATCGTTGCCCCGGTGTGAATGATAAATACATACCTATTGCGCCACGGTGTGCATGCTACATAAGTACCTATCGCTGCCCTAGTGCGAATACTAAAGACATACCAGTTGCGCCCTGGTGTGCATGCTACATAAGTACCTATCGCTGCCCTAGTGCGAATAATTAATATGTACATATTGCCGCTTTGGTGTGAATGCTAAATACGTACCTATCGCCGGCCCAGTGCGAATGCTAAATACGTACCTATAGCCACCCTGGTGCGAATGCTAAATACGTACCTATAGCCGCCCCGGTGCGAATGCTAAATACGTACCTATCACCACCACGGTGCGAATGCGATATACATACCTTTCGCCGCCCCGGTGCGTGTGCTATATATGTACTGATCGCCGCCGCAGAGCGCATGCTATGTACGTACTTATTGCTGCCCATGTGTACATGCTATATACATAGCTATCGCCACCCCTGAATTCTGAATACGTACCTATAGCCGCCCTGGTGTGGAAGCTAAATACGTACATATCGCCGCCCCAGTGCGAATGCTAAATACATACCTATCGCCGCCCCGGTGTGAATTCTAAATACGTACCTATCGCCGCCCCGGTGTGGAAGCTAAATACGTACATATCGCCACCCCGGTGCGAATGCTAAATACATACCTATCGCTTCCCCGGTGTGAATGCTAAATACATACCTATCGCTGCCCCGGTGTGAATGCTAAATACATACCTATCGCCGCCCCGGTGTAAATGCTAAATACGTACCTATCGCCGCCTCGGTGTGAATTTTAAATATGTACCTTTCGCCGCCCGGTGTGAATTTTAAATATGTACCTTTCGCTGCCACTGTGCGCGTGCTATATACATACCTATCGCCGCCCCGGTGCGCGTGCTATATATGAACCGATCGCTGCCTCAGTGCGCATGCTAAATAATACCTATCATTGCCCCGGTGTGCATACTATATACGTACTTATTACCGCCCATGTGCACATGCTATATAAGTACCTATCACCACCGCTGAATGCTAAATAAGTACCTATCGCCGCCCCGGTGTGGAAGCTAAATACGTACATATCGCCGCCCCTAAATTTGGGCAGACCCCTAAAAAATTTGGCCTGACATTTTCCCCGTCCCCTACATCTCTCCAGCCCCTAATTTTTCACTCTCCCCCAACCATGAAAAATATTTTGACTTCAAAACAAAAAAAAACAAAAAAATTTGGCCTGACCCCTAAAAAGTTCCGCCTGACCCCTAAAATTTTCCCGACCCTAAATGTCTCCAGCCCCCTAATTTTTCACTCTCCCCCAACCATGAGAAATATTTTGAGTTCAAAACCAAAAAAAAAAAAATTTGGCCTGACCCCTAAAAAGTTCGTCCTGACCCCTAAAATTTTCCCCGACCCCTGAATCTCTCCAGCCCCCTAATTTTTCACTCTCCCCCCAACGATGAGAATATTTTGACATAAAAACAAAAAAATTTGGCCTGACCTCTAAAAAGTTCCGCCTGACCCTAAAATTTTCCCCGACCCTAAATCTGTCCAGCCCCCTAATTTTTCACTCTCCCCCAACCCTGAGAAATATTTTGAGTTCAAAACCAAAAAAAAGAAAAAAATTTGGCCTGACCCCTAAAAAGTTCGTCCTGACCCCTAAAATTTTCCCCGACCCCTAAATCTCTCTAGTTCCCTAATTTTTCACTCTCCCCCAACCATGAGAAATATTTTGACTTCAAAACAAAAAAAAACAAAAAAATTTGGCCTGACCCCTAAAAAGTTCGTCCTGACCCCTAAAATTTTCCCCGACCCCTAAATCTCTCTAGCTCCCTAATTTTTCACTCTCCCCCAACCATGAGAAATATTTTGACTTCAAAACAAAAAAAAACAAAAAAATTTGGCCTGACCCCTAAAAAGTTCGTCCTGACCCCTAAAATTTTCCCCGACCCTAAATCTGTCCAGCCCCCTAATTTTTCACTCTCCCCCAACCCTGAGAAATATTTTGAGTTCAAAACCAAAAAAAAGAAAAAAATTTGGCCTGACCCCTAAAAAGTTCGTCCTGACCCCTAAAATTTTCCCCGACCCCTAAATCTCTCCAGCCCCCTAATTTTTCACTCTCCCCCAACCATGAGATATAATTTGACTTCAAAACAAAAAAAAACAACAAAATTTGGCCTGACCCCTAAAAAGTTGGTCCTGACCCCTAAAATTTTCCCCGACCCCTAAATCTCTCCAGCCCCCTAATTTTTCACTCTCCCCCAACCCTGAGAAATATTTTGAGTTCAAAACCAACAAAAAGAAAAAAGTTTGGCCTGACCCCTAAAAAGTTCGTCCTGACCCCTAAAATTTTCCCCGACCCTAAATCTCTCCAGCCCCCTAATTTTTCACTCTTCACCAACCATGAGAAATATTTTGACTTCAAAACAAAAAAAAACAAAAAAAATTTGGCCTGACCCCTAAAAAGTTGGTCCTGACCCCTAAAATTTTTTTCGACCCCTAAATCTCTCCAGCCCCCTAATTTTTCACTCTCCCCCAACCATGAGATATATTTTGACTTCAAAACAAAAAAAAAAGAAAAAAATTTGGCCTGACCCCTAAAAAGTTCGTCCTGACCCCTAAAATTTTCCCCGACCCCTAAATCTCACCAGCCCCCTAATTTTTCACTCTCCTCCAACCATGAGAAATATTTTGACTTCAAAACAAAAAAAAAACAAAAAAATTTGGCCTGACCCCTAAAAAGTTCGTCCTGACCCCTAAAATTTTCCCCGACCCCTAAATCTCTCCAGCCCCATAATTTTTCACTCTCCCCCAACCCTGAGAAATATTTTGAGTTCAAAACCAAAATAAAGAAAAAAATTTGGCCTGACCCCTAAAAAGTTCGTCCTGACCCCTAACATTTTCCCCGACCCCTAAATCTCTCCAGCCCCCTAATTTTTCACTCTCCCCCAACCATGAGAAATATTTTGACTTCAAAACAAAAAAAAACAAAAAAATTTGGCCTGACCCCTAAAAAGTTCGTCCTGACCCCTAAAATTTTCTTCGACCCCTAAATCTCTCCAGCCCCCTAATTTTTCACTCTCCCCCAACCATGAGATATATTTTGACTTCAAAACAAAAAAAAAGAAAAAAATTTGGCCTGACCCCTAAAAAGTTCGTCTTGACCCCTAAAATTTTCCCCGACCCCTAAATCTCTCCAGCCCCCTAATTTTTCACTCTCCCCCAACCCTGAGAAATATTTTGAGTTCAAAACCAAAACAAAAAAAAGAAATTTGGCCTGACCCCTAAAAAGTTCGTCCTGACTCCTTAAATTTTCCCCGACCCCTCAATCTCTCCAGCCCCCTAATTTTTCACTCTCCCCAAACCATGAGAAATATTTTGACTTCAAAACAAAAAAAAACAAAAAAATTTGGCCTGACCCCTAAAAAGTTCGTCCTGACCCCTAAATCTCTCCAGCCCCCTAATTTTTCACTCTCCCCTAACCCTGCGAAATATTTTGAGTTCTAAAACAAAAGCATAATGGAGCATAATTATTTTTCTTCTTACTTTACTTATTGAGACGTTATTTAACATGTATACAAATATTAGTGAAAACAATGGCGAAGCATAATTATTTTCTTCTTACTGTACTTATTGAGACGTTATTTAATATGTATACAAATATTAGTGAAAACAATGGCAGAGCATAATTATTTCTCTTCTTACTTTACTTATTGACACGTTATTTAACATGTATACAAATATTAGTGAAAACAGTGGTGGAGCATAATTTTTCTCTTCTTACTTTACTTATTGACACGTTATTTAACATGTATACAAATATAAGTGAAAACAATGGTGGAGCATAATTATTTTTCTTCTTACTTTACTTATTGACACGTTATTTAACATGTATACAAATATAAGTGAAAACAATGGCGGAGCATAATTATTTCTCTTCTTACTTTACTTATTGACACGTTATTTAACATGTATACAAATATTAGTGAAAACAGTGGTGGAGCATAATTTTTCTCTTCTTACTTTACTTATTGACACGTTATTTAACATGTATACAAATATTAGTGAAAGCAGTGGTGGAGCATAATTTTTCTCTTCTTACTTTACTTATTGACACGTTATTTAACATGTATACAAATATTAGTAAAAACAGTGGTGGAGCATAATTATTTCTCTTCTTTCTTTACTTATTGACACGTTATTTAACATGTATGCAAATATTAGTGAAAACAATGGCGGAGCATAATTTTGCTCTTCTTACTTTACTTATTGACACGTTATTTAACATGTATACAAATATTAGTGAAAACAATGGCGGAGCATAATTATTTTCTTCTTACTGGACTTATTGAGACGTTATTTAATATGTGTACAAATATTAGTGAAAACAATGGCAGAGCATAATTATTTCTCTTCTTACTTTACTTATTGACACGTTATTTAACATGTATACAAATATTAGTGAAAACAGTGGTGGAGCATAATTTTTCTCTTCTTACTTTACTTATTGACACGTTATTTAACATGTATACAAATATAAGTGAAAACAATGGTGGAGCATAATTATTTTTCTTCTTACTTTACTTATTGACACGTTATTTAACATGTATACAAATATTAGTGAAAACAATGGCGGAGCATAATTATTTCTCTTCTTACTTTACTTATTGACACGTTATTTAACATGTATACAAATATTAGTGAAAACAGTGGTGGAGCATAATTTTTCTCTTCTTACTTTACTTATTGACACGTTATTTAACATGTATACAAATATTAGTGAAAACAGTGGTGGAGCATAATTTTTCTCTTCTTACTTTACTTATTGACACGTTATTTAACATTTATACAAAAATTAGTGAAAACAGTGGTGGAGCATAATTATTTCTCTTCTTACTTTTCTTATTGACACGTTATTTAACATGTATACAAATATTAGTGAAAACAGTGGTGGAGCATAATTATTTCTCTTTTTACTTTACTTATTGACACGTTATTTAACATGTATACAAATATAAGTGAAAACAATGGTGGAGCATAATTATTTCTCTTCTTTCTTTACTTATTGACACGTTATTTAACATGTATGCAAATATTAGTGAAAACAATGGCGGAGCATAATTTTGCTCTTCTTACATTACTTATTGACACGTTATTTAACATGTATACAAATATTAGTGAAAACAATGGCGGATCATAATTATTTTCTTCTTACTGGACTTATTGAGACGTTATTTAATATGTATACAAATATTAGTGAAAACAATGGCAGAGCATAATTATTTCTCTTCTTACTTTACTTATTGACACGTTATTTAACATGTATACAAATATTAGTGAAAACAATGGTGGAGCATAATTTTTCTCTTCTTACTTTACTTATTGACACGTTATTTAACATGTATACAAATATTAGTGAAAACTATGGTGGAGCATAATTATTTTTCTTCTTACTTTACTTATTGACACGTTATTTAACATGTATACAAATATTAGTGAAAACAATGGCGGAGCATAATTATTTCTCTTCTTACTTTACTTATTGACACGTTATTTAACATGTATACAAATATTAGTGAAAACAGTGGTGGAGCATAATTTTTCTCTTCTTACTTTACTTATTGACACGTTATTTAACATGTATACAAATATTAGTGAAAACAGTGGTGGAGCATAATTTTTCTCTTCTTACTTTACTTATTGACACGTTATTTAACATTTATACAAATATTAGTGAAAACAGTGGTGGAGCATAATTATTACTCTTCTTACTTTTCTTATTGACACGTTATTTAACATGTATACAAATATTAGTGAAAACAGTGGTGGAGCATAATTATTTCTCTTCTTTCTTTACTTATTGACACGTTATTTAACATGTATGCAAATATTAGTGAAAACAATGGCGGAGCATAATTTTGCTCTTCTTACTTTACGTATTGACACGTTATTTAACATGTATACAAATATTAGTGAAAACAATGGCGGAGCATAATTTCTCTTCTTACTTTACTTATTGACACGTTATTTAACATGTATACAAATATTAGTGAAAACAATGGTGGAGCATAATTTTTCTCTTCTTACTTTACTTATTGACACGTTTTTTAACATGTATACAAATATTAGTGAAAACAATGGCGGAGCATAATTATTTCTCTTCTTATTTTACTTATTTAGACGTTATTTAATACGTATACAAATATTAGTGAAAACAATGGTGGTGCATAATTATTTATTACTTTAATTTCACTGATAATACACTAACTTCACACCTCTCAAAAAGGAGGAGGTAATACCTGGGAGGATGGTATCATGTCAACAGAAGAAATGCTGTTAGTATAAGCAACTCTTGCTTCACTATAAACTCATGTTCAAAAAAGTGCCGTTATTGATTAAACAACCCTTGCGTCACTATAAACGCATGTTTCAAAAAATGCCGTTAGTAGTTAAGCAACCCTTGCTTCACTATAAACCAATGTTCAAAAAAGGGCCGTTAGGGATTTCCTCTGACGTCATTTCCTGTTAAAAGCGTTACGATGATAGCATTGTTTTTTTCTCAAATTAGTACTAAACAAGTGATGGAAAAAGCCCCCCCCCCCCCCGAAGAGTCAATTTTTTTTCCGACACTTCCCCCTCCCATAATTTCGCCTGACGCGCCGCTCCCCCAAATTTGGCGAATGCCGACCCCCCCCCCCCTAAGTTGACCTGAAGCAGTCACATCGCCGCACTATCTCCACAACTCTCAAAAAGGAGGAGGTAATGCCTAGGAGGGTGGTATCATAACAACAGAACGGGCGTAGGGGAGGAAGGGAAGGTAGAAAGGGTGGGAGTGAGAGGGAAAAAAGAGTTTTAGTGTGAGGGATTTTCTTCCCTACACTCTTTTCCTCTGACGTCATTTCCTGTTAAATAAAAGCGTGACTTTGCATATTTCTAAAATTATACATGATAGCATTGTTTTTTCTCAAATTAGTACTAAACAACGTTGAAAATCGAGGAAAAAACCACACCCCCATTGGAGAAAAGTGCTCAGTCGACCCCCAAAGAGGCAATTTCTATTTCCGGTTCTAAGATATTACACGTCCCGGGGCTGGCCGGTCGTGATGATGTCACCCGCGTGACTGTTTGTTGGGTCCTCTCGGAGGAGTATGTGGACATACAAACAGACAGACAAACAGACAAACATACAGACAAGTGCCCTTTATATAGGAGACTAGCGGGGCTACCCGGCGTTGCTTGGGGTCATAAAAACATATATTTGAAGAAAGATCGTGTGTGTAACATCTTTATATTCAAACTTCTATGTCCGCCCCCTCTCTCTATAGCCGTCTCTTTATCTGCTACCTTCCTCTTTCCTGGTCGCCCCATTTCGCCGCTACTTTCTAATTTTGCCTTTTGCAAAAGCTGTTTCTTCCCCACCATTTCTCCTATTGCCCAGGGTAATAGTATGACATATTTCTATAAAAAGTAACACCTCTATCTGCGCCTTCTATATAGGTACTTATCTCCACCCCGGTGTTCATACTATATACGTATCTATCATCACCCCGGTGCGCATACTATATACGTACCTATCGCCGCCCCGGTGCAGATACTATTTAAGTACCTATCGCCGCCCCGTTGCGAATGCTAAATAGTACCTATCGTTGCCCCGGTGTGAATGCTAAATACATACCTATTGCGCCCCGGTGTGCATGCTACATAAGTACCTATCGCTGCCCTAGTGCGAATACTAAAGACATACCAATTGCGCCCCGGTGTGCATGCTAAATAAGTACCTATCGCTGCCCTAGTGCGAATAATTAATATGTACATATTGCCGCTTTGGTGTGAATGCTAAATACGTACCTATCGCCGGCCCAGTGCGAATGCTAAATACGTACCTATAGCCGCCCTGGTGCGAATGCTAAATACGTACCTATAGCCGCCCCAGTGTGAATGCTAAATACGTACCTATCACCACTACGGTGCGAATGCGAAATACATACCTTTCGCCGCCCCGGTGCGCGTGCAATATATGTACTGATCGCCGCCGCAGAGCGCATGCTATGTACGTACTTATTGCTGCCCATGTGTACATGCTATATACGTAGCTATCGCCACCCCTGAATTCTGAATACGTACCTATCGCCGCCCTGGTGTGAATGCTAAATACATACCTATCGCCGCCCCGGCGTGAATGCTAAATACGTACCTATCGCAGCCCCGGTGTGAATTTTAAATATGTACCTTTCGCCGCTCAGTGTGAATTTTAAATATATACCTTTCGCCGCCCCTGTGCGCGTGCTATATACGTACCTATCGCCGCCCCTGTGCGCGTGCTACATATGAACCGATCGCTGCCTCAGTGCGCATGCTAAATACATACCTATCACTGCCCCGGTGTGCATACTATATACGTACTTATTACCGCCCATGTGCACATGCTATATAAGTACCTATCACCACCGCTGAATGCTAAATAAGTACCTATCGCCGCCCCGGTGTGGAAGCTAAATACGTACATATCGCCGCCCCTAAATTTGGGCAGACCCTAAAAAATTTGGCCTGACCCCTAAAATTTTCCCCGTCCCCTAAATCTCTCCAGCCCCTAATTTTTCACTCTCCCCCAACCATGAGAAATATTTTGACTTCAAAACAAAAAAAAACAAAAAAATTTGGCCTGACCCCTAAAAAGTTCCGCCTGACCCCTAAAATTTTCCCCGACCCCTCAATCTCTCCAGCCCCCTAATTGTTCACTCTCCCCCAACCATGAGAAATATTTTGAGTTCAAAACCAAAAAAAAGAAAAAAAATTTGCCTGAACCCTAAAAAGTTCGTCCTGACCCCTAAAATTTTCCCCGACCCCTAAATCTCTCCAGCCCCCTAATTTTTCACTCTCCTCCAACCATCAGATATATTTTGACTTCAAAACAAAAAAAAACAAAAAAATTTGGCCTGACCCCATAAAAGTTCGTCCTGACCCCTAAAATTTTCCCCGACCCCTAAATCTCTCCAGCCCCCTAATTTTTCACTCTCCTCCAACCATGAGAAATATTTTGACTTCAAAACAAAAAATAACAAAAAAATTTGGCCTGACCCCTAAAAAGTTCCGCCTGACCCCTAAAATTTTCCCCGACCCCTAAATCTCTCCAGCCCCCTAATTTTTCACTCTCCCCCAACCCTGAGAAATATTTTGACTTCAAAACAAAATAAAACAAAAAAAAACAAAAAAATTTGGCCTGACCCCTAAAAAGTTCGTCCTGACCCCTAAAATTGTCCCCGACCCCTAAATCTCTCCAGCCCCCTAATTTTTCACTCTCCCCCAACCATGAGATATATTTTGACTTCAAAACAAAAAAAACAAAAACATTTGGCCTGACCCCTAAAAAGTTCCGCCTGACCCCTAAAATTTTCCCCGACCCCTAAATCTCTCCAGCCCCCTAATTTTTCACTCTCCCCCAACCCTGAGAAATATTTTGACTTCAAAACAAAAAAAACAAGAAAAAACAAAAAACTTTGGCCTGACCCCTAAAAAGTTCGTCCTGAACCCTAAAATTTTCCCCGACACCTAAATCTCTCTAGCCCCATTATTTTTCACTCTCCCCCAACCATGAGAAATATTTTGACTTCAAAACAAAAAAAAACAAAAAAATTTGGCCTGACCCCTAAAAAGTTCGTCCTGACCCCTAAAATTTTCCCCGACCCCTAAATCTCTCCAGCAAACTAATTTTTCACTCTCCTCCAACCATGAGATATATTTTGACTTCAAAACAAAAAAAAACAAAAAAATTTGGCCTGACCCCTAAAAAGTTCGTCCTGACCCCTAAAATTTTCCCCGACCCCTAAATCTCTCCAGCCCCCTAATTTTTCACTCTCTTCCAACCCTGAGAAATATTTTGACTTCAAAACAAAAAAAAACAAAAAAATTTGGCCTGACCCCTAAAAAGTTCGTCCTAACCCCTAAAATTTTCCCCGACACCTAAATCTCTCCAGCCCCCTAATTTTTCACTCTCCTCCAACCATGAAAAATATTTTGACTTCAAAACAAAAAAAACAAAAAAATTTGGCCTGACCCCTAAAAGGTTCGTCCTGACCCCTAAAATTTTCCCCGACCCCTAAATCTCTCCAGCCCCCTAATTTTTCACTCTCCCCCAACCATTAGAAATATTTTGACTTCAAAACAAAAAAAAACAAAAAAATTTGGCCTGACCCCTAAAAAGTTCGTCCTGACCCCTAAAATTTTCCCCGACCTCTAAATCTCTCCAGCCCCCTAATTTTTCACTCTCCCCCCAACCATGAGATATATTTTGACTTCAAAACAAAAAAAAACAAAAAAATTTGGCCTGACCCCTAAAAAGTTCGTCCTGACCCCTAAAATTTTCCCCGACCCCTAAATCTCTCCAGCCCCCTAATTTTTCACTCTCCTCCAACCATGAGATATATTTTGACTTCAAAACAAAAAAAAACAAAAAAATTTGGCCTGACCCCTAAAAAGTTCGTCCTGACCCCTAAAATTTTCCCCGACCCCTAAATCTCTCCAGCCCCCTAATTTTTCACTCTCCCCCAACCCTGATAAATATTTTGACTTCAAAACAAAAAAAACAAAAAAATTTTGCCTGACCCCTAAAAAGTTCGTCCTGACCCCTAAAATTTTCCCCGACCCCTAAATCTCTCCAGCCCCCTAATTTTTCACTCTTCCCCAACGCTGAGAAATATTTTGACTTCAAAACAAAAAAAAACAAAAAAATTTGGCCTGACCCCTAAAAAGTTCGTCCTGACCCCTAAAATTTTCCCCGACCCCTAAATCTCTCCAGCCCCCTAATTTTTCACTCTCCCCCAACCCTGAGAAATATTTTGACTTCAAAACAAAAAAAAACAAAAAAATTTTGCCTGACCCCTAAAAAGTTCGTCCTGACCCCTAAAATTTTCTTCGACCCCTAAATCTCTCCAGCCCCCTAATTTTTCACTCTCCCCCAACCATGAGATATATTTTGACTTCAAAACAAAAAAAAAACAAAAAAATTTGGCCTGACCCCTAAAAAGTTCGTCCTGACCCCTAAAATTTTCCCCGACCCCTAAATCTCTCCAGCCCCCTAATTTTTCACTTTCCCCCAACCCTGAGAAATATTTTCAGTTCAAAACCAAAAAAAAAACAAAAAAATTTGGTCTGACCCCTAAAAAGTTCGTCCTGACCCCTAAAATTTTCCCGACCCCTAAATCTCTCGAGCCCCCTAATTTTTCACTCTCCCCCAACCATTAGAAATATTTTGACTTCAAAACAAAAAAAAAAACAAAAAAATTTGGCCTGACCCCTAAAAAGTTCCGCCTGACCCCTAAAATTTTCCCCGACCCCTAAATCTCTCTAGCCCCCTAATGTTTCACTCTTCCCCAACCCTGAGAAATATTTTGACTTCAAAACAAAAAAAAACAACAACAAAAAAAAAATTTGGCCTGACCCCTAAAAAGTTCCGCCTGACCCCTAAAATTTTCCCCGACCCCTCAATCTCTCCATCCCCCTAATTTTTGACTCTCCCCCAACCATGAGAAATATTTTTAGATCAAAACAAAAAAAAACAAAAAAATTGTGCCTGACCCCTAAAAAGTTCGTCGTGACCCCTAAAATTTTCCCCGACCCCTAAATCTCTCCAGCCCCCTAATTTTTCACTCTCCCCCAACCATGAGAAATATTTTGACTTCAAAACAAAAAAAAACAAAAAAATTTTGCCTGACCCCTAAAAAGTTCGGCCTGACCCCTAAACTTTTCTTCGACCCCTAAATCTCTCCAGCCCTTAATTTTTCACTCTCCCCCAACCATGAGATATATTTTGACTTCAAAACAAAAAAAAAACAAAAAAATTTGGCCTGACCCCTAAAAAGTTCGTCCTGACCCCTAAAATTTTTCCCGACCCCTAAATCTCTCCAGCCCCCTAATTTTTCACTTTCCCCCAACCCTGAGAAATATTTTCAGTTCAAAACCAAAAAAAAACAAAAAAATTTGGTCTGACCCCTAAAAAGTTCGTCCTGACCCCTAAAATTTTCCCGACCCCTAAATCTCTCGAGCCCCCTAATTTTTCACTCTCCCCCAACCATTAGAAATATTTTGACTTCAAAACAAAAAAAAAAAAAAAAAATTTGGCCTGACCCCTAAAAAGTTCCGCCTGACCCCTAAAATTTTCCCCGACCCCTAAATCTCTCTAGCCCCCTAATTTTTCACTCTCCCCCAACCCTGAGAAATATTTTGACTTCAAAACAAAAAAAAACAACAAAAAAAAAAAAATTTGGCCTGACCCCTAAAAAGTTCCGCCTGACCCCTAAAATTTTCCCCGACCCCTCAATCTCTCCATCCCCCTAATTTTTGACTCTCCCCCAACCATGAGAAATATTTTGAGATCAAAACAAAAAAAAACAAAAAAATTGTGCCTGACCCCTAAAAAGTTCGTCGTGACCCCTAAAATTTTCCCTGACCCCTCAATCTCTCCAGCCCCCTAATTTTTCACTCTCCCCCAACCATGAGAAATATTTTGACTTCAAAACAAAAAAAAACAAAAAAATTTGGCCTGACCCCTAAAAAGTTCCGCCTGCCCCCTAAAATTTTCCCCGACCCTTCAATATCTCTAGCCCCTTGTTTTTTCATTCTCCCCAACCCTGAGAAATATTTTGACTTCAAAACAAAAAAAAACAAATAAATTTGGCCTGACTCCTAAAAAGTTCGGCCTGACCCCTAAAATTTTCCCCGAGCCCTCAATCTCTCCAGCCCCCCAATTTTTACTCTCCCCCAACCCTAAGAAATATTTTGAGTTCAAAACAAAAAAATGTTATTTAACATGTATACAAATATTAGTGAAAACAATGGCGAAGCATAATTATTTCTCTTTTTACTTTACTTATTGAGACGTTATTTAACATGTATTCAAATATTAGTGAAAACAATGGCGGAGCAGAATTATATTTCTTCTTACTTTACATATTGAGACGTTATTGATTATGTATACACATTTTAGTGAAAACAGTGGTGGAGCATAATTATTTTCTTCTTACTTTACTTATTTAGACGTTATATCATATGTATACAAATATTAGTGAAAACAATGGTGGAGCATAATTATTTTTCTTCTTACTTTACTTATTGAGACGTTATTTAATATGTATACAAATATTAGTGAAAACAGTGGTGGAGCATAATTATTTTTCTTCTTACTTTACTTATTGAGACGTTATTTAATATGTATACAAATATTAGTGAAAACAATGGTGGAGCATAATTATTTATTACTTTAATTTTACTGATACTACACTAACTTCACACCTCTCAAAAAGAAGGAGGTTATACCTGGGAGGATGGTATCATGTCAACAGAAGAAATGCAGTTAGGATTAAGCAACCCTGGCTTCACTACAAACTCGTGTTCAAAAAAGTGCCGTTATTGATTAAGCAACCCTGGCTTCACTGTGGATTCATGTTCAAAAAAGTGCCGTTAGGAATTAAGCAACCCTTGCTTCACTATGGACTCATGTTCAAAAAAATGCCGTTAGGGATTAAGCAACAGTTGCTTCAATAAAAACTTATGTTTCGTTGGGATAAGGCAACCCGTGCTTCACTATAAACTCATGTTCAAAAAAGTGCCGTTAGGGATTTCCTCTGACGTCATTTCCTGCTAAAATCGTGACTTTGCATTATGCCGACAATCCCCCATCTCCAAATTTGGCCTGAGGCACACCACCGGCGAATGCCGACACTCCACCAAATTCGGCCTGAGTCGATCACACCGGCGAATGCCGACACTCCCCCAAATTCGGCTTAAGGCGCTCATACTGGCGAATGCCGACACTCCTCCCCGAATTTCGCCTGAGGCGCCCCACCGCCGAATGCCGACACTCACCCTCCCCAGATTTGGCCTGAGGCACCCCACCGCCGAATGCCGATACCCCCCTCCTCTTCCCCAAATTTCTCCTGAGGCGCTCACACCGGCGAATGCCGACACCCCCCACACCAACCCCAAGTTTTCAATATGTATACAATATGTATAGAAATATTAGTGAAAACAATGGGGGAGCATACAAATATTAGTGAAAACAGTGGGGGAGCATAATTATTTATTACTTTAATTTTACTGATACTACACTAACTTCACACCTCTCAAAAAGGAGGAGGTAATACCTAGGAGGATGTTATCATGTCAACAGAAAAAATGTGGTTAGGATTAAGCAACCCTTGCTTCACTATGAACTCATGTTAAAAAAAGTGCCGTTATTGATTAAACAACACTTGCGTCACTATAAACGCATGTATCAAAAAGTGCCGTTAGGAGTTAAGCAACCCTTGCATCACTATGGACTCATGTTCAAAAAAGTGCCGTTAGTAAGTAAGCAACCCATGCTTGACTGTGGACTCGTGTTCAAAAAAAGTGCCGTTTGTGATTAAGCAACACTTGCTTCACTATAAACTCATGTTCAAAAAAGAGCCGTTAGGGATTTCCTCTGACGTCATTTCCTGTTAAAATCATGACGGTGCATTATTTCTCAAATTCTTTGTTTTTTTCTCAAATTAGTACTAAACAACGTTGAAAATCGAGGAAAAAGGCACCCCCCCCATTTGAGAAAAGTGCTCAGTCGACCCTCGAAGAGTCCATTTTTTTTTCCGGTTCTGAGATATTATACGTCCCGGGGCTGGCCGGTTATAATGATGTCAACCGTGTGACTGTTTGTTGGGTCCTCTCGGAGGAGTATCTGGACATACAAACAAACAGACAGACAAACAGACAGACAGACATACAGACAACTGCCCTTTATATAGGAGACTAGCGGGGCTACCCGGCGTTGCTCGGGGTCATAAAAACATATAATTGAAGAAAAATCGCGTGTGTAACATCTTTATATTCAAACTTCTATTTCTCCCCCTCCTCTATAGCCGTCTCTTTATCTTTTTACCTTTCTCTTCCCTAGTCGCAACATTTCACTGCTACTTTCTAATTTTGCCTTTTGTGAAAGCTGCTTCTTCCCTACCATTTCTCCTACGTTGCCCAGGTCAATAGTATGACATATTTGTATAAAAAGTACTACATCTATATGCGCTTTCTATATAAGTACTTATCTCCGCCCCGCGTTCATACTATATACATATCTATCACCACCCCGGTGCACGTATACTATATGAGTACCTATTGCCGCCCCGGTATGCATACTACATAAGTACCTATCGCTGCCCCGGTGCAAATGCTACATATGTACGTATCGCCACCCCAGTGTGAATGCTGCATATGTACCTATCGCCGCCTCGTTGCTAATGCTACATATGTACCTATCGCCGCCCCGGTGTAAATGCTAAATACATACCTATCGCCACCCTGGTGTGCGTGCTATATACGTACCGATCGCCGGCCCAGAGCGCATGCTTAATAAATACCTATCACCGCCCTGGTGCGCATTCTATATACATACTTACTGCCCCCTAAAAAGGTTGGGCTTGACCCTAAAAAGTTCGGCCTGACCCCTTAATCACTTTAAGCCCCCCCAACTTTTTTTTTAAAACGTGAGTTATCGCTCTTCCTTAGCTATCCTTTAACAACATTCCGGGGGGGACCGTTATACTTTAGAAGCACCAATATTTGTAGGGACCATTATAATTTAGAAGCACCAACATTCCTGGGGTGAGACTGTTATACTTCAGAAGCACCAATATTTCTAAGGACCGTTATACTATAGAATCACCAACATTCCTGACGGGCCGTGATACTTTAGAAGCACCACCCCTGGTCTCTATACTGGAGAAGCACCCATTGTCCCTATTCTGCAGTAGCTTCCGGGTCCTAAAATGTAGAAGCACCCCTGGTGCTGGGTTATATACTGTAGAAGCACCCCTGGTCCCTTTACTGAAGAAGCACCCATGGTCCTTTTTCTGCAGACGCCTCTATGTTCTAATATTGTAGAATCACCTCCGGTACTGGGTCCTATACTGTAGAAGCACCTCTGGTCCCTATTCTGTAGAAGCACCTTTGTCCCTATTCTGTAGAAGCCTCTGGGTTCTATATGGTAAAAGCACCCCCAGTTCTGGGTCCTGTACTGTAGAAGAACCCATGGTCCCTATTCTGCAGATACCTCCGGGTCCTATATTGTTGAAGCACCCCCGGTTCTGGGCCTTTTTTATACATATATAGAGTGGTTATGACCCAACGGGTCACTGTAAACGTGTACTTGTTGAATTCTTTTTTTTCTTTTTTATACATATATAGAGTGATTATGACCCAACGCGTCACTGTAAACGTGTACTTGTTAAATTCTTCTTTTTTTTCTTTTTTTATACATATATAGAGTGGTTATGACTCAACGGGTCAGTGTAAACGTGTACTTGTTAAATTATTCTTTTTTATACATATATAGAGTGATTATGACCCAACGGGTCACTGTAAACGTGTACTTGTTAAATTCTTCTTTTTTTCTTTTTTTATACATATATAGAGTGGTTATGACTCAACGGGTCAGTGTAAACGTGTACTTGTTAAATTCTTCTTTTTTCTTTTTTATACATATATAGAGTGGTTATGACTCAACGGGTCAGTGTAAACGTGTACTTGTTAAATTCTTCTTTTTTTCTTTTGTATACATATATAGAGTGGTAATGACTCAACGGGGCACTGTAAACGTGTACTTGTTAAATTCTTCTTTTTTCTTTTCTATACATATATAGAGTTGTTATGACTCAACGGGGCACTATAAACGTGTTCTTGTTAAATTCTTCTTTTTTCTTTTTTATACATATATAGAGTGGTTATGACTCAACGGGGCACTGTAAACGTGTTCTTGTTAAATTCTTTTTTCTTTTTTTATACATATATAGAGTGGTTATGACTCAACGGGTCACTGTAAACGTGTACTTGTTAAATTCTTCTTTTTTCTTTTTTATACATATATAGAGTGGTTATGACTCAACGGGTCAGTGTAAACGTGTACTTGTTAAATTCTTCTTTTTTCTTTTTTATACATATATAGAGTTGTTATGACTCAACGGGGCACTGTAAACGTGTTCTTGTTAAATTCTTTTTTCTTTTTTATACATATATAGAGTGGTTATGACTCAACGGGTCATTGTAAACGTGTACTTGTTAAATTCTTCTTTTTTATGTTTTTATACATATATAGAGTGGTTATGACTCAACGGATCACTGTAAACGTGTACTTGTTAAATTCTTTTTTTATACATATATAGAATGGTTATGACTCAACGAGTCAGTGTAAACGTGTACTTGTTAAATTCTTCTTTTTTCTTTTTTATACATATATAGAGTGGTTATGACTCAACGGGGCACTGTAAACGTGTTCTTGTTAAATTCTTTTTTCTTTTTTATACATATATAGAGTGGTTATGACTCAACGGAGCACTGTAAACGTGTTCTTGTTAAATTCTTCTTTTTTCTTTTTTATACATATATAGAGTGGTTATGACTCAACGGGGCACTGTAAACGTGTTCTTGTTAAATTCTTTTTGCTTTTTTTATACATATATAGAGTGGTTATGACTCAACGGGTCAGTGTAAACGTGTACTTGTTAAATTCTTCTTTTTTCTTTTTTATACATATATAGAGTGGTTATGACTCAACGGGGCACTGTAAACGTGTACTTGTTAAATTCTTCTTTTTTCTTTTTTTATACATATATAGAGTGGTTATGACTCAACTGGTCAGTGTAAACGTGTACTTGTTAAATTCTTCTTTTTTCTTTTTTATACATATATAGAGTGGTTATGACTCAACGGGGCACTGTAAACGTGTTCTTGTTAAATTCTTCTTTTTTCTTTTTTATACATATATAGAGTGGTTATGACTCAACGGGTCAGTGTAAACGTGTACTTGTTAAATTCTTCTTTTTTTCTTTTTTATACATATATAGAGTGGTTATGACTCAACGGGTCAGTGTAAACGTGTACTTGTTAAATTCTTCTTTTTTCTTTTTTATACATATATAGAGTGGTTATGACTCAACGGGGCACTGTAAACGTGTTCTTGTTAAATTCTTCTTTTTTCTTTTTTATACATATATAGAGTGGTTATGACTCAACGGGGCACTGTAAACGTGTTCTTGTTAAATTATTTTTTCTTTTTTTATACGTATATAGAGTGGTTATGACTCAACGGGTCAGTGTAAACGTGTACTTGTTAAATTCTTCTTTTTTCTTTTTTATACATATATAGAGTGGTTATGACTCAACGGGGCACTGTAAACGTGTACTTGTTAAATTCTTCTTTTTTCTTTTTTATACATATATAGAGTGGTTATGACTCAACGGGTCAGTGTAAACGTGTACTTGTTAAATTCTTCTTTTTTCTTTTTTATACATATATAGAGTGGTTATGACTCAACGGGTCAGTGTAAACGTGTACTTGTTAAATTCTTCTTTTTTCTTTTTTATACATATATAGAGTGGTTATTACTCAACGGGTCAGTGTAAACGTGTACTTGTTAAATTCTTCTTTTTTCTTTTTTATACATATATAGAGTGGTTATGACTCAACGGGTCAGTGTAAACGTGTACTTGTTAAATTCTTCTTTTTTCTTTTTTATACATATATAGAGTGGTTATGACTCAACGGGGCACTGTAAACGTGTACTGTTTAAATTCTTCTTTTTTCTTTTTTATACATATATAGAGTGGTTATGACTCAACGGGGCACTGTAAACGTGTACTTGTTAAATTCTTCTTTTTTCTTTTTTTATACATATATAGAGTGGTTATGACTCAACGGGTCAGTGTAAACGTGTACTTGTTAAATTCTTCTTTTTTCTTTTTTATACATATATAGAGTGGTTATGACTCAACGGGTCAGTGTAAACGTGTACTTGTTAAATTCTTCTTTTTTCTTTTTTATACATATATAGAGTGGTTATGACTCAACGGGGCACTGTAAACGTGTTCTTGTTAAATTCTTCTTTTTTCTTTTTTATACATATATAGAGTGGTTATGAATCAACGGGTCAGTGTAAACGTGTACTTGTTAAATTCTTCTTTTTTTCTTTTGTATACATATATAGAGTGGTTATGACTCAACGGGTCAGTGTAAACGTGTACTTGTTAAATTTTTCTTTTTTCTTTTTTATACATATATAGAGTGGTTATGACTCAACGGGGCACTGTAAACGTGTTCTTGTTAAATTCCTCTTTTTTCTTTTTTATACATATATAGAGTGGTTATGACTCAACGGGGCACTGTAAACGTGTTCTTGTTAAATTCTTTTTTCTTTTTTATACATATATAGAGTGGTTATGACTCAACGGGTCAGTGTAAACGTGTACTTGTTAAATTCTTTTTTTTCTTTTTTATACATATATAGAGTGGTTATGACTCAACGGGGCACTGTAAACGTGTACTTGTTAAATTCTTCTTTTTTCTTTTTTATACATATATAGAGTGGTTATGACTCAACGGGTCAGTGTAAACGTGTACTTGTTAAATTCTTCTTTTTTCTTTTTATACATATATAGAGTGGTTATGACTCAACGGGGCACTGTAAACGTGTTCTTGTTAAATTCTTCTTTTTTCTTTTTTATACATATATAGAGTGGTTATGACTCAACGGGTCAGTGTAAACGTGTACTTGTTAAATTCTTCTTTTTTCTTTTTTATACATATATAGAGTGGTTATTACTCACGGGTCAGTGTAAACGTGTACTTGTTAAATTCTTCTTTTTTCTTTTTTATACATATATAGAGTGGTTATGACTCAACGGGTCAGTGTAAACGTGTACTTGTTAAATTCTTCTTTTTTCTTTTTTATACATATATAGAGTGGTTATGACTCAACGGGTCAGTGTAAACGTGTACTTGTTAAATTCTTCTTTTTTTCTTTTTTATACATATATAGAGTGGTTATGACTCAACGGGTCAGTGTAAACGTGTACTTGTTAAATTCTTTTTTCTTTTTTATACATATATAGAGTGGTTATGACTCAACGGGGCACTGTAAACGTGTTCTTGTTAAATTCTTCTTTTTTTCTGTTTTTATACATATATAGAGTGGTTATGACTCAACGGGTCAGTGTAAACGTGTACTTGTTAAATTCTTCTTTTTTCTTTTTTTATACATATATAGAGTGGTTATGACTCAACGGGTCAGTGTAAACGTGTACTTGTTAAATTCTTCTTTTTTCTTTTTTATACATATATAGAGTGGTTATGACTCAACGGGTCAGTGTAAACGTGTACTTGTTAAATTCTTCTTTTTTCTTTTTTATACATATATAGAGTGGTTATGACTCAACGGGTCAGTGTAAACGTGTACTTGTTAAATTCTTCTTTTTTTCTTTTGTATACATATATAGAGTGGTTATGACTCAACGGGTCAGTGTAAACGTGTACTTGTTAAATTCTTCTTTTTTCTTTTTTATACATATATAGAGTGGTTATGACTCAACGGGGCACTGTAAACGTGTTCTTGTTAAATTCTTCTTTTTTCTTTTTTAAACATATATAGAGTGGTTATGACTCAACGGGGCACTGTAAACGTGTACTTGTGAAATTCTTCTTTTTTTCTTTTTTATACATATATAGAGTGGTTATGACTCAACGGGTCAGTGTAAACGTGTACTTGTTAAATTCTTTTTTTTCTTTTTTATACATATATAGAGTGGTTATGACTCAACGGGGCACTGTAAACGTGTACTTGTTAAATTCTTCTTTTTTCTTTTTTATACATATATAGAGTGGTTATGACTCAACGGGTCAGTGTAAACGTGTACTTGTTAAATTCTTTTTTTTCTTTTTTATACATATATAGAGTGGTTATGACTCAACGGGGCACTGTAAACGTGTACTTGTTAAATTCTTCTTTTTTCTTTTTTATACATATATAGAGTGGTTATGACTCAACGGGTCAGTGTAAACGTGTACTTGTTAAATTCTTCTTTTTTCTTTTTATACATATATAGAGTGGTTATGACTCAACGGGGCACTGTAAACGTGTTCTTGTTAAATTCTTCTTTTTTCTTTTTTATACATATATAGAGTGGTTATGACTCAACGGGTCAGTGTAAACGTGTACTTGTTAAATTCTTCTTTTTTCTTTTTTATACATATATAGAGTGGTTATGACTCAACGGGGCACTGTAAACGTGTTCTTGTTAAATTCTTCTTTTTTCTTTTTTATACATATATACCCACACATACTTCGTCAGGTCGCAGGGTACCCACACATACCCTTCCTCTACACTGCTCAAAAAAGGAGGAGGTAATGCATGGGAATAGTGCATCATGACAACGGAACCGATACGACCCTACCTCAACACTTCTCAAAAAAGGAGGAGATAATGCATGGGATGAGTGCATCATGACAACGTAACCGATACGACCCTCACTCAACACTTTTCAAAAAAGGAGGAGATAATGCATGGGAATAGTGCATCATGACAACGGAACCGATACGACCCTACCTCAACACTTCTAAAAAAGGAGGAGATAATGCATGGGATGAGAGCATCATGACAACGGAACCGATACGACCCTACCTCAACATTTCTCAAAAAAGTAGGAGGTAATGCATGGGATCAGTGCATCATGACAACGGAACCGATACTACCCTACCTCAACACTTCTCAAGAAAGGAGGAGGTAATGCTCACACCAGCGAATACCGTAACCCCCCCCCCCCAATTTGGCCTGAAAGGAGGAGGTAATTCCTATCATGATAACAGAACGGCCACAGGGAGGGAGGGGGGAGGAAAATATTAGCGTCTATTAATAATTATGAAAGAAAGTGTAAGAGGGAAAAAAAACTGCCACTCTCTGACGTCATGATGACCTGATATAACCGGACACAATTTAGGTCAAGACCGGGTACATCCGGCAAGGGATTATGGGACAGGTGCGGATGTGATTGAGCAACCCTTGTTTCACTACACACTCTTAACGTAGGATTCCTATGTTGTTATTGATGCAACCGGACAGAAGTTATTGGATGATCTGATACAACCGGACACAATTTAGGGCAAGACCGGGTACATCCGGCAAGGGATTATGGGATGTTTACAATGACTCGGCATTTTTATCGGATTAGTACATAAATACATTAGATTATTTCGAATTTACTACATAATAACGTTGAAATTTCGTGAAAAATACGAAAAAAACTGCTACCTTTTGTCGGAAAGTGGTCCGGTTGATTGTCAGCGAGTGAATCGATTTTCGCGATTTTTAGATATTTTACATCCGGGATTTGTGCGGTCCTGTAGATGTCAACTTTTTGACATGTCGTCGGGTAGTTTTTGAGGAGATACTGGACATACAAACAAACAAACAAACAAACATACAAACAGACAACTGCCCTTTATATAAGAGACTAGTGGGGCTACCCGGCGTTGCTCGGGGTCATTAAAACATATAATTGAAGAAAAATCGTGTGTGTAACATCTTTATATACAAATTTCTATTTCTCCCCCCCCCCCCCCACCTTCTCTATAGCCGTCTCTTTATCTTTCTACCTTTCTCTTCCCTGGTCGCCGCATTTCACCGCTACTTTCTAATTTTACCTTTTGCGAAAGCTGTTCTTTCCCCACAATTTCTCCTACGTTGCCCAGGGCAATAGTATGATATATTTCTATAAAAAGTAACACCTCTATCTGCGCCTTCTATATAGGTACTTATCACCACCCCGGTGTTTATGCTATATACGTATCTATCATCACCCCGGTGCGCATACTATATACGTACCTATCGCCGCCCCAGTGCACATACTATATACGTACCTATCGCCGCCCCAGTTCAGATACTATTTAAGTACCTATCGCCGCCCCGTTGCGAATGCTAAATAGTACCTATCGCCGCCCCGGTGTGCATGCTACATAAGTACCTATCGCTGCCCTAGTGGGAATAATTAATATGTACATATTGCCGCATTGGTGCGAATTTCTAAATACGTACCTATCACCACTTTGGTGCGAATGCTAAATACGTACCTATCGCCAGCCAGATGCGAATGCTAAATACGTACCTATAGCCGCCCTGGTGTCAATGCTAAATACGTACCTATAGCCGCCCCGGTGCGAATGCTAAATACGTACCTATCACCACCCTGGTGCAAATGCGAAATACATACCTTTCGCCGTTCTGGTGCACGTGCTATATACGTACCTATTGCCGCCCCGATGCACGTGCTATATATGTACTGATCGCCGCCCCGGTGCGCATGCTATGTACGTACTTATTGCTGCCCATGTGTACATGCTATATACGTAGCTATCGCCACCCCTGAATTCTGAATACGTACCTATCGCCGCCCCGGTGTGGAAGCTAAATATGTACATATCGCCGCCCCGGTACGAATGCTAAATACATACATATCGCCGCCCTAGTGTGATTTCTAAATACGTACCTATCGTGGCTCCTGTGTGAATTCTAAATACGTACCTATCGCCGCCCCGGTGCGGAAGCTAAATACGTACATATCGCCACCCCGGTGCGAATGCTAAATACATACCTATCGCCGCCCCGGTGCGAATGCTAAATACATACCTGTCGCCGCCCCGGTGCGAATGCTAAATACATACCTATCGCCGCCCCGGTGCGAATGCTAAATACATACCTATCGCCGCCCCGGTGTGAATGCTAAATACATACCTATCGCCGCCCCGGTGTGAATGCTAAATACATACCTATCGCCGCCCCGGTGTGAATGCTAAATACGTACCTTTCGCCGCCCCGGTGCGCGTGCTATATATGAACCGATCGCTGCCCCAGTGCGCATGCATAATACATACCTATCACCTACTTATTGCCGCCCATGTGCACATGCTATATACGTACCTATCGCCACCGCTGAATGCTAAATAAGTACCTATCTCCGCCCAGGGATGAATGCTAAATACGTACATATTGTCGCCCAGGTGTTCATACACCATATGTACCTATCACTGCCCCAGTGCGAATACTAAATATGTACATATCGCCACCCCGGTGCGATTGCTGAATACATACCTATCGCAACCCCGGTGCGAATGCTAAATACGTAGCTATAGCCACCCCTATGCACTACTATATAGTACCTATTGCCACCCCGGTACACATACTATATATAAACCTATCGCCGACCCGGTGTGCATACTATATTCGTACCTATCGCGGCTCTGGTGCGCATACTACATACTTACCAATCTCTGCAAGGGTACACATACTATATATGTACCAATCTCCAGCCCAGTTCGCATACGTAAGAACTTATATTTATTCGGCCCTGTCGTGTTAGAAAAACAAAATAGTGTTTATTTATGTATTGTCACTATCATAAATATAAATATTTTTAGTTACAAACAGAAAAAAATACATTTTTGCCTCCCCACAAGAAAATTTTTTTTCTATCCTCCCACATACTTAGAAATATTTTTAATTTAAAGGAAAAAAAAAAGAAAAATTTTTGACGCCCTTACACCCCCAAAATTTTATGTTCCCCCCATACATAGAAATATTTTTATTTTAAAAAAGAAAAAAAAAAAAATTTTTTAGCCCCCTCCCCCGAAAATTTTTTTTTCATTCTCCCCATACACATAAATATTTTCAATGAAAAAGATAAAAGACAAAATAAATGTTTTGCCTCCCCCCCCAATTTTTTTTATACTCCCGATGCGCATGCTATATACGTATTTATTGCCGCCCATGTGCACATGCTATATACTTCCTATCGCCACCGCTGAATGCTAAATACGTACCTATTGCTGTCGCGGTGTGAATGCTAAATAGGTTTTCAGCGTAGATGCTCTTAAAATATTATCCAAACCTATCACTACAGTAGCTCTATCTAGGACATTGAACAATTTTCTCCCGGACAACGCCGAGTACTTTAAAAATAAAAGAGGCCTCATGAGCACTACTGAAATAACTTAGGTATCCTCTCTCCTTCTGATCTGCCAAATAGTCCAAAGGGAAACGAAGATGGCATTAAAATATTTTCCAAACCTATCACTACAGTAGCTCCATTTAGGATATTGAGCACTTTTCTGCCGGACAACGCCGAGTACTTTGAAAATCAAGGAGGCCTCCTGAGCACTACTGAAATCACTCTTATCGATTCCCCCATCCTTTTCAGCATAGATGCTGTTAAAATATTATCCAAACCTATCACTACAGTAGCTCGATCAAGGACATTGAACACTTTTCTCCCGGACAACGCCAAATACTTTGAAAATAAAGGAGGCCTCCTGAGCACTACTGAAATCACTTAGGTATCCCTCCTTTTGATCTGATAAATAGTCCAAAGGGGAACGAAGATGGCGTTAAAATATTTTCCAAACCTATCACTACAGTAGCTCTATCTAGGATATTGAGCACTTTTCTCCCGGACAACACCGAGTAATTTTTAAATCAAGGAGGCCTCATGAGCACTCCTTAAATAACTCTTATCGATTCCCCCATCCTTTTCAGCGTAGATGCTGTTAAAATATTATCCTAACCTATCACTACAGTAGCTCTATCTAGGACATTCAGCAATTTTCTCCCGGACAACGCCGAGTACTTTGAAAATCAAGGAGGCCTCCTGAGCACTACTGAAATCACTTAGGTATCCTCTCTCCTTCTGATCTGCCAAATAGTCCAAAGGGGAACGAAGATGGCGTTAAAATATTTTCCAAACCTATCACTACAGTAGCTCTATCTAGGATATTGAGCACTTTTCTCCCGGACAACGCCGAGTACTTTGATAATCAAAGACGCCTCCTGAGAACTACTGTAATAACTTATATCGATTCCCCCATCCTTTTCAGCGTAGATGCTGTTAAAATATTATCCAAACCTATCACTACAGTAGCTCTATCTAAGACATTGAGCACTTTTCTCCCGGACAACGCCGAGTACTTTGATAATCAAGTAGGCGTCCTGAGGACTACTGAAATCACTTAGGTATCCTCTCTCCTTCTGATCTGCGAAATAGTCCAAAGGGGAACGAAGATAGCGTTAAAATATTTTCCAAACCTATCACTACAGTAGCTCTATCTAGGACATTGAGCACTTTTCTCCCGGACAACGTCGAGTACTTTGATAATCAAGGAGGCCTCCTGAGGACTACTGAAATTACTTAGGTATCCTCTCTCCTTCTGATCTGCGAAATAGTCCAAAGGGGAACGAAGATGGCGTTAAAATATTTTCCAAACCTATCACTACAGTAGCTCTATCTAGGATATTGAGCACTTTTCTCCCGGACAACGCCGAGTACTTTGATAATCAAGGAGGCCTCCTGAGGACTACTGAAATCACATAGGTATCCTCTCTCTTTCTGATCTGCCAAATAGTCCAAAGGGGAACGAAGATAGCGTTAAAATATTTTCCAAACCTATCACTACAGTAGCTCTATCTAGGACATTGAGCGCTTTTCTCCCGGACAACGCTGAGTACTTTGATAACAAAAGAGGGCTCCTGAGGACTACTGAAATCACTTAGGTATCCCTCCTTTTGATCTGCGAAATAGTCCAAAGGGGAACGAAGATGGCTTTAAAATATTTTCCAAACCTATCACTACAGTAGCTCTATCTAGGAAATTGAGCACTTTTCTCCCGGACAACGCCGAGTATTTGAAAATCAAAGAGGCCTCCTGAGCACTACTGAAATAACTCTTATCGATCCCCCCATCCTTTTCAGCGTAGATGCTGTTAAGATATTATGCAAACCTATCACTACAGTAGGTCTATCTAGGACATTGAGCACTTTTTTCCCGGACAACGCCGAGTACTATGACCTGATATAACCGGACACAATTTAGGGCAAGACCGGGTATATCCAGCAAGGGATTATTGGACAGGTGCGGATGTGATTGAGCAACCCTTGTTTCACTACACACTTATAACGTAGGATTCTTATGTTGTTATTGATTTATCCGGACAGAAGTTATTGGATGATCTGATACAACCGGGCTGAATGTCGGGCAAGACCGGGTACATCCGGCAAGGGATTATGGGATGTTTACAGGGACTCTGCATTTTTATCGGATTAGTACATAAATACATTAGATTATTTCGAATTTACTACATATTAACGTTGAAAAAGTGGTGTAAAATACGAAAAAACTGCTACCTTTTATCGGAAAGTTGATAAATAGCTGAATTTCGGATGTTTCTCGGCCTTTTGGCTAAGATCAAAGTGTAGTATCTGTTCTCGGCATTATTGCCTTGAGATCAAGTGTATATCTAGTCCTATCCGATAGGTGTCGATCTTACACTGTCGAATCAAAAATCAGATTATCATTTTATTTTTTAATCCCTTTTCCTTTAGCTCACTTCCTCTCCCCTAAAGTACCGGTTGATATACCCCCAAGGTCGGGATCTGTCTCACCGACGACTCCCCCCAAATTTCGCCTGAGGCGCTGACACCGGCGAATATCGACACTCCCCCTCCTCCAAATTTCGCCTGCCTCACCGGCGTATGCCAATACGCCCCATCCCTAAATTTCGCCTGAGGCGCCCCACAGGCGATCGTTCATACCGCCGAATGCCGACATTTCCCTCCTCCCCTCCCCAGATTGGCCTGAGCCGCCGAATGCCGACATTCCCCCTCGCCAGATTTGGCCTGAGGCGCTCACACCGGCGAATGCCGACACTCCCCTTCCCCCAAATTTCACCTGAAGCGCTCACACCGGCGAATGCCGACTCCCCCCCCCCCCGAAAGGAGGAGGGAATGCCTATCATGATAACAGAACGGCCATAGGGAGGGGGGGGATATTAGCGTCTATTAATAATTAAGAAAGAAAGTGTGGGAGTGAGCGGAAAAAAAGAGAGAAAGAAAAAAATGGTTGTAGTGTGAGTGAATTTCTTCCTGCCACTCTCTGACGTCAGGGTACCCACACATAGTTCGTGCGGTCGCAGGGTACCCACACATAGTTCGTGCGGTCGCAGGGTACCCACACATACTTCGTCCGGTCGCACGGTACCCACACATACTTCGTCCGGTCGCAGGGTACCCACACATACTTCGTACGGTCGCAGGGTACCCACACATATTCGTGCAGTCGCAGAGTACCCACACATACTTCGTGCGGTCGCAGGGTACCCACACATACTTCGTGCGGTCGCAGGGTACCTATACATACTTCCTGCGGTCGCAGGGTACCCATACATACTTCGTCCGGACGCAGGGTACCCACACATACTTTGTCCGGTCGCAGGGTACCCACACATACTTCGTGCGGTCGCAGGGTACCCACACATACTTCGTGCGGTCGCAGGGTACCAACACATACTTCGTCCGGTCGCAGGGTACCCATACATACTTCGTCCGGACGCAGGGTACCTATACATACTTCGTCCGGTCGCAGGGTACCCACACATACTTCGTGCGGTCGCAGGGTACCCACACATATTTCGTTCGGTCACAGGGTACACACACATACTTCGTGCGGTCGCAGGGTACCCGCACATACTTCGTGCGGTCGCAGGGTACCCACACATACTTCGTGCGGTCGCAGGGTACCCACACATACTTCGTGCGGTCGCAGGGTACCAACACATACTTCGTCCGGTCGCAGGGTACCCATACATACTTCGTCCGGACGCAGGGTACCTATACATACTTCGTCCGGACGCAGGGTACCTATACATACTTCGTCCGGTCGCAGGGTACCCACACATACTTCGTGCGGTCGCAGGGTACCCACACATATTTCGTTCGGTCACAGGGTACCCACACATACTTTTTGCGGTCGCAGGGTACCCACACATACTTCGTGCGGTCGCAGGGTACCAACACATACTTCGTCCGGTCGCAGGGTACTCACACATACTTCGTCCGGACGCAGGGTACCTATACATACTTCGTCCGGTCGCAGGGTACCCACACATACTTCGTGCGGTCGCAGGGTACCCACACATATTTCGTTCGGTCACAGGGTACCCACACATACTTCGTGCGGTCGCAGGGTACCCACAAATACTTCGTGCGGTCGCAGGGTACCTATACATACTTCGTCCGGTCGCAGGGTACCCACACATACTTCGTGCGGTCGCAGGGTGCCCACACATACTTCGTCAGGCAGCAGGGTACCTATACATACTTCGTGCGGTCGCAGGGTACCCACACATACTTCGTCCGGTAGCAGGGTACCAACACATACTTCGTGCGGTCGCAGGGTACCTATACATACTTCGTCCGGTCGCAGGGTACCCACACATACTTCGTCCGGTCGCAAGGTACCCACACATACTTTGTCAGGCAGCAGGGTACCCACACATACTTCGTGCGGTCGCAGGGTACCCACAAATACTTTGTGCGGTAACAGGGTACCCACACATACTTCGTTCGGTCGCAGGGTACCCGCACATACTTCGTGCGGTCGCAGGGTACCCACACATACTTCGTCCGGTCGCAGGGTACCCACACATACTTCGTCCGGTCGCAAGGTACCCACACATACTTTGTCAGGCAGCAGGGTACCCACACATACTTCGTGCGGCGCAGGGTACCCACAAATACTTTGTGCGGTAACAGGGTACCCACACATACTTCGTTCGGTCGCAGGGTACCCGCACATACTTCGTGCGGTCGCAGGGTACCCACACATACTTCGTCCGGTCGCAGGGTACCCACACATACTTCGTCCGGTCGCAGGGTACCATCACATACTTCGTGCGGTCGCAGGGTACCCACACATACTTCGTGCGGTTGCAGGGTACCTATACATCGTCTGGTCGCAGGGTACCCACACATACTTCGTGCGGTCACAGGGTACCCACACATATTCGTGCGGTCGCAGGGTACCCACAAATACTTCGTGCGGTCGCAGGGTACCCACACATACTCTGTCCGGTCGCAGGGTACCCACACATACTTCGTTCGGTTGCAGGGTACCTATACATACTTCGTCCGGTTGCAGGGTACCCACACATACTTCGTGCGGTGGCAGGGTACCCACACATACTTCGTGCGGTCGCAGGGTACCCACACATACTTCGTGCGGTCGCAGGGTACCCACACATACTTCGTCAGGCAGCAGGGTACCCACACGTACTTTGTGCGGTCGCAGGGTACCTACACATACTTCGTACGGTCACAGGGTACCTACACATACTTCGTGCGGTCGCAGGGTACCCACACATACTTCGTGCGGTCGCAGGGTACCCACACATACTTCGTGGGGTCGCAGGGTACCCACACATACTTCGTCAGGTTGCAGGGTACCGACACATACCCTACCTCTACACTGCTCAAAAAAGGAGGAGGTAATGCATGGGAATAGTGCATCATGACAACGGAACCGATACGACCCTACCTCTACACTTCTCAAAAAAGGAGGAGGTAATGCATGGGAATAGTGCATCATGACAACGGAACCGATACGACCCTACCCCTACACTTCTCAAAAAAGGAGGAGATAATGCATGGGATGAGGGCATCATGACAACGGAACCGATACGACCCTACCTCAACACTTCTCAAAAAAGGAGGAGATAATGCATGGGATGAGGGCATCATGACAACGGAACTGATACGACCCTACCTCAACACTTCTCAAAAAAGGAGGAGATAATGCATGGGATGAGGGCATCATGACAACGGAACCGATACGACCCTACCTCAACACTTCTCAAAAAAGGGAGAGATAATGCATGGGATGAGGGCATCATGACAACGGAACCGATACGACCCTACCCCTACACTTCTCAAAAAAGGAGGAGGTAATTCATGGGATGAGCCCATCATGATAACGGAACCGATACTATTCTACATCTACACTTCTCAAAAAACGAGGAGGTAATGCATGGGATGAGGGCATCATGACAACGGAACCGATACGACCCTACCTCAACACTTCTCAAAAAAGGAGGAGATAATGCATGGGAGTAGGGCATCATGACAACGGAACCGATACGACCCTACCTCAACACTTCTCAAAAAAGGGAGAGATAATGCATGGGATGAGGGCATCATGACAACGGAACCGATACGACCCTACCCCTACACTTCTCAAAAAAGGAGGAGGTAATTCATGGGATGAGCCCATCATGATAACGGAACCGATACTATTCTACATCTACACTTCTCAAAAAAAGAGGAGGTAATGCATGGGATCAGTGCATCATGACAACGGAACCGATACTACCCTACCCCTACACTTCTCAAAAAAGGAGGAGGTAATGCTCACACGGGCGAATACCGTACCCCCCCCCCAATTTGGCCTGAAAGAAGGAGGTAATTCCTATCATGATAACAGAACGGCCACAGGGAGGGAGGGGGGGGAATATTATCGTCTATTAATAATTAAGAAAGAAAGTGTAAGAGGGAAAAATTCACAGAAAGGAAAACTGCCACTCTCTGACGTCATGATGACCTGATATAACCGGACACAATTTAGGGCAAGACCGGGTACATCCGGCAAGGGATTATGGGACAGGTGTGGATGTGATTGAGCAACCCTTGTTTCACTACACACTCTTAACGTAGGATTCCTATGTTGTTATTGATGCAACCGGACAGAAGTTATTGGATGATTTGATACAACCGGACACAATTTAGGGCAAGACCGGGTACATCCGGCAAGGGATTATGGGATGTTTATAGTGACACTGCATTTTTATCGTATTAGTACATAAATACATTAGATTATTTCGAATTTACTACATATTAACGTTGAAATTTCGTGTAAAATACGAAAAAACTGCTACCTTTTGTCGGAAAGTGGTCCGGTTGACTGTCAGCGAGTGAATCGTTTGTCGTGATTTTTAGATATTATGATTCCGGGATATGTACGGTGCTAAAGATATCAACTTTTTGACATGTCGTCGCGTAGTTTTTGAGGAGTATCTGGACATACAAACAGACAAACAGACAAACATACAGACAACTGCCCTTTATATAGGAGACTAGCGGGGCTACCCGGCGTTGCTCGGGGTCATTAAAACATATAATTGAAGAAAAATCGTGTGTGTAACATCTTTATATACAAACTTCTATTTCTCCCCCCCCCCACCTTCTCTATAGCCGTCTCTTTATCTTTCTACCTTTCTCTTCCCTGGTCGCCCCATTTCACCGCTACTTTCTAATTTTGCCTTTTGCGAAAGCTGTTCTTTCCCCACAATTTCTCCTACGTTGCCCAGGGCAATAGTATGATATATTTCTATAAAAAGTAACACCTCTATCTGCGCCTTCTATATAGGTACTTATCTCCACCCCGGTGTTTATTCTATATACGTATCTATCATCACCCCGGTGCGCATACTATATACGTACCTATCGCCGCCCCAGTGCACATACTATATACGTACCTATCGCCGCCCCAGTTCAGATACTATTTAAGTACCTATCGCCGCCCCGTTGCGAATGCAAAATAGTACCTATCGCTGCCCCGGTGTGCATGCTACATAAGTACCTATCGCTGCCCTAGTGGGTATAATTAATATGTACATATTGCCGCATTGGTGCGAATTTCTAAATACGTACCTATCACCACTTTGGTGCGAATGCTAAATACGTACCTATCGCCAGCCAGATGCGAATGCTAAATACGTACCTATAGCCGCCCTGGTGTGAATGCTAAATACGTACCTATAGCCGCCTCGGTGCGAATGCTAAATACGTACCTATCACCACCCTGGTGCAAATGCGAAATACATACCTTTCGCCGTTCTGGTGCACGTGCTATATACGTACCTATTGCCGCCCCGGTGCACGTGCTATATATGTACTGATCGCCGCCCCAGTGCGCATGCTATGTACGTACTTATTGCTGCCCATGTGTACATGCTATATACGTAGCTATCGCCACCCCTGAATTCTGAATACGTACCTATCGCCGCCCCGGTGTGGAAGCTAAATATGTACATATCGCCGCCCCTGTACGAATGCTAAATACATACATATCGCCGCCCTAGTGTGATTTCTAAATACGTACCTATCGTGGCTCCTGTGTGAATTCTAAATACGTACCTATCGGCGCCCCGGTGCGGAAGCTAAATACGTACATATCGCCACCCCGGTGCGAATGCTAAATACATACCTATCGCCGCCCCGGTGCGAATGCTAAATACATACCTGTCGCCGCCCCGGTGCGAATGCTAAATACATACCTATCGCCGCCCCGGTGCGAATGCTAAATACATACCTATCGCCGCCCCGGTGTGAATGCTGAATACATACCTATCGCCGCCCCGGTGTGAATGCTAAATACATACCTATCGCCGCCCCGGTGTGAATGCTAAATACGTACCTTTCGCCGCCCCGGTGCGCCTGCTATATACGTACCTACTGCTGCCCCGGTGCGCGTGCTATATATGAACCGATCGCTGCCCCAGTGCGCATGCATAATACATACCTATCACGTACTTATTGCCGCCCATGTGCACATGCTATATACGTACCTATCGCCACCGCTGAATGCTAAATAAGTACCTATCTCCGCCCAGGGATGAATGCTAAATACGTACATATTGTCGCCCAGGTGTTCATACACCATATGTACCTATCACTGCCCCAGTGCGAATACTAAATATGTACATATCGCCACCCCGGTGCGATTGCTGAATACATACCTATCGCAACCCCGGTGCGAATGCTAAATACGTAGCTATAGCCACCCCTATGCACTACTATATAGTACCTATTGCCACCCCGGTACACATACTATATATAAACCTATCGCCGACCCGGTGTGCATACTATATTCGTACCTATCGCGGCTCTGGTGCGCATACTACATACTTAATTATCTCTGCAAGGGTACACATACTATATATGTACCAATCTCCAGCCCAGTTCGCATACGTAAGAACTTATATTTATTCGGCCCTGCTGTGTTAGAAAAACAAAATAGTGTTCATTTATGTATTGTCACTATCATAAATATAAATATTTTTAGTTACAAACAGAAAAAAATACATTTTTTTGCCTCCCCACGAGAAAATTTTTTTTCTATCATCCCACATACTTAGAAATATTTTTAATTTAAAGGAAAAAAAAAAGAAAAATTTTTGACGCCCTTACACCCCCAAAATTTTATGTTCCCCCCATACATAGAAATATTTTTATTTTAAAAAAGAAAAAAAAAAAAATTTTTTAGCCCCCTCCCCCGAAAATTTTTTTTTTCATTCTCCCCATACACATAAATATTTTCAATGAAAAAGATAAAAGACAAAATAAATGTTTTGCCTCCCCCCCAATTTTTTTTATACTCCCGATGCGCATGCTATATACGTATTTATTGCCGCCCATGTGCACATGCTATATACTTCCTATCGCCACCGCTGAATGCTAAATACGTACCTATTGCTGTCGCGGTGCGAATGCTAAATAGGTTTTCAGCGTAGATGCTCTTAAAATATTATCCAAACCTATCACTACAGTAGCTCTATCTAGGACATTGAACAATTTTCTCCCGGACAACGCCGAGTACTTTAAAAATAAAAGAGGCCTCATGAGCACTACTGAAATAACTTAGGTATCCTCTCTCCTTCTGATCTGCCAAATAGTCCAAAGGGAAACGAAGATGGCATTAAAATATTTTCCAAACCTATCACTACAGTAGCTCCATTTAGGATATTGAGCACTTTTCTGCCGGACAACGCCGAGTACTTTGAAAATCAAGGAGGCCTCCTGAGCACTACTGAAATCACTCTTATCGATTCCCCCATCCTTTTCAGCATAGATGCTGTCAAAATATTATCCAAACCTATCACTACAGTAGCTCGATCAAGGACATTGAACATTTTTCTCCCGGACAACGCCAAATACTTTGAAAATCAAGGAGGCCTCCTGAGCACTACTGAAATCACTTAGGTATCCCTCCTTTTGATCTGATAAATAGTCCAAAGGGGAACGAAGATGGCGTTAAAATATTTTCCAAACCTATCACTACAGTAGCTCTATCTAGGATATTGAGCACTTTTCTCCCGGACAACACCGAGTAATTTTTAAATCAAGGAGGCCTCATGAGCACTCCTTAAATAACTCTTATCGATTCCCCCATCCTTTTCAGCGTAGATGCTGTTAAAATATTATCCAAACCTATCACTACAGTAGCTCTATCTAGGACATTGAGCACTTTTCTCCCGGACAACGCCGAGTACTTTGATAATCAAGGAGGCGTCCTGAGCACTACTGAAATCACTTAGGTATCCTCTCTCCTTCTGATCTGCGAAATAGTCCAAAGGGGAACGAAGATAGCGTTAAAATATTTTCCAAACCTATCACTACAGTAGCTCTATCTAGGATATTGAGCACTTTTCTCCCGGACAACGCCGAGTACTTTTATAATCAAGGAGGCCTCCTGAGGACTACTGAAATCACATAGGTATCCTCTCTCCTTCTGATCTGCCAAATAGTCCAAAGGGGAACGAAGATAGCGTTAAAATATTTTCCAAACCTATCACTACAGTAGCTCTATCTAGGACATTGAGCGCTTTTCTCCCGGACAACGCTGAGTACTTTGATAACAAAGGAGGCCTCCTGAGGACTACTGAAATCACTTAGGTATCCCTCCTTTTGATCTGCCAAATAGTCCAAAGGGGAACGAAGATGGCTTTAAAATATTTTCCAAACCTATCTCTACAGTAGCTCTATCTAGGACATTGAGCACTTTTTTCCCGGACAACGCCGAGTACTATGACGTGATATAACCGGACACAATTTAGGGCAAGACCGGGTACATCCAGCAAGGGATTATTGGACAGGTGCGGATGTGATTGAGCAACCCTTGTTTCACTACACACTTATAACGTAGGATTCCTATGTTATTGATTTATCCGGACAGAAGTTATTGGATGATCTGATACAACCGGGCTGAATGTCGGGCAAGACCGGGTACATCCGGCAAGGCATTATGGGATGTTTACAGTGACTCTGCATTTTTATCGGATTAGTACATAAATACATTAGATTATTTCGAATTTACTACATATTAACGTTGAAAAAGTGGTGTAAAATACGAAAAAACTACTACCTTTTGTCGGAAAGTTGATAAATACCTGAATTTCGGATGTTTCTCGGCCTTTTGGCTAAGATCAAAGTGTAGTATCTGTTCTCGGCATTATTGCCTTGAGATCAAGTGTATATCTTGTCCTATCCGATAGGTGTCGATCTTACACTGTCGAATCAAAAATCAGATTATCATTTTATTTTTTAATCCCTTTTCCTTTAGCTCACTTCCTCTCCCCTAAAGTACCGGTTGATATACCCCCAAGGTCGGGATCTGTCTCACCGACGACTCCCCCGAAATTTCGCCTGAGGCGCTGACACCGGCGAATACCGACACTCCCCCTCCCCCAAATTTCGCCTGCCTCACCGGCGTATGCCAATACGCCCCATCCCTAAATTTCGCCTGAGGCGCCCCACAGGCGATCGTTCATACCGCCGAATGCCGACATTTCCCTCCTCCCCTCCCCAGATTGGCCTGAGCCGCCGAATGCCGACATTCCCCCTCGCCAGATTTGGCCTGAGGCGCTCACACCGGCGAATGCCGACACTCCCCCTCCCCCAAATTTCACCTGAAGCGCTCACACCGGCAAATGTCGACTCCCCCCCCCCCGATAGGAGGAGGGAATGCCTATCATGATAACAGAACGGCCATAGCGAGGGGGGGGGATATTAGCGTCTATTAATAATTAAGAAAGAAAGTGTGGGAGTGAGCGGAAAAAAGAGAGAAAGAAAAAAATGGTTGTAGTGTGAGTGAATTTCTTCCTGCCACTCTCTGACGTCAGGGTACCCACACATAGTTCGTGCGGTCGCAGGGTACCCACACATACTTCGCCGGTCGCAGGGTACCCACACATACTTCGTCCGGTCGCAGGGTACCCACACATACTTCGTACGGTCGCAGGGTACCCACACATATTCGTGCAGTCGCAGAGTACCCACACATACTTCGTGCGGTCGCAGGGTACCCACACATACTTCGTGCGGTCGCAGGGTACCTATACATACTTCGTGCGGTCGCAGGGTACCCATACATACTTCGTCCGGACGCAGGGTACCCACACATACTTCGTCCGGTCGCAGGGTACCCACACATACTTGGTGCGGTCGCAGGGTACCCACACATACTTCGTGCGGTCGTAGGGTACCCACACATACTTCGTGCGGTCGCAGGGTACCTATACATAGTTCGTCCGGTCGCAGGGTACCAACACATACTTCGTGCGGTCGCAGGGTACCCACACATACTTCGTGGGGTCGCAGGGTACCCACACATACTTCGTGCGATCGCAGGGTACCCACACATACTTCGTGCGGTCGCAGGGTACCTATACATACTTCGTGCGGTCGCAGGGTACCCACACATACTTCGTGCGGTCGACGGGTACCCACACATACTTCGTCAGGCAGCAGGGTACCCACACATACTTCGTGCGGTCGCATGGTACCCACACATACTTCGTGCGGTCGCAGGGTACTCACACATACTTCGTCCGGTCGCAGGGTACCCACACATACTTCGTGCGGTCACAGGGTACCTATACATACTTCGTGCGGTCGCAGGGTACCCACGCATACTTCGTCAGGCAGCAGGGTACCCACACATACTTCGTGCGGTCGCATGGTACCCACACATACTTCGTGCGGTCGCAGGGTACTCACACATACTTCGTCCGGTCGCAGGGTACCCACACATACTTCGTGCGGTCACAGGGTACCTATACATACTTCGTCCGGACGCAGGGTACCTATACATAGTTCGTCCGGTCGCAGGGTACCCATACATACTTCGTCCGGACGCAGGGTACCTATACATAGTTCGTCCGGTCGCAGGGTACCCACACATACTTCGTGCGGTCGCAGGGTACCCACACATACTTCGTGGGGTCGCAGGGTACCCACACATACTTCGTGCGATCGCAGGATACCCACACATACTTCGTGCGGTCGCAGGGTACCTATACATACTTCGTGCGGTCGCAGGGTACCCACACATACTTCGTGCGGTCGCAGGGTACCCACACATACTTCGTCAGGCAGCAGGGTACCCACACATACTTCGTGCGGTCGCATGGTACCCACACATACTTCGTGCGGTCGCAGGGTACTCACACATACTTCGTCCGGTCGCAGGGTACCCACACATACTTCGTGCGGTCACAGGGTACCTATACATACTTCGTGCGGTCGCAGGGTACCCACGCATACTTCGTCAGGCAGCAGGGTACCCACACATACTTCGTGCGGTCGCATGGTACCCACACATACTTCGTGCGGTCGCAGGGTACTCACACATACTTCGTACGGTCGCAGGGTACCCACACATACTTCGTGCGGTCACAGGGTACCTATACATACTTCGTGCGGTCGCAGGGTACCCACGCATACTTCGTGAGGCAGCAGGGTACCCACACATACTTCGTGCGGTCGCAGGGTACTCACACATACTTCGTCCGGTCGCAGGGTACCCACACATACTTCGTGCGGTCACAGGGTACCTATACATACTTCGTCCGGTCGCAGGGTACCCACACATACTTCGTCCGGTCGCAGGGTACCCACACATACTTCGTCCGGTCGCAGGGTACCCACACATACTTCGTGCGGTCGCAGGGTACCCACACATACTTCGTCAGGCAGCAGGGTACCCACACATACTGCGTGCGGTCGCAGGGTACCCACACATACTTCGTCCGGTCGCAGGGTACCCACACATACTTCGTGCGGTCGCAGGGTACCTATACATACTTCGTCCGGTCGCAGGGTACCCACACATACTTCGTGCGGTCGCAGGGTACCCACACATACTTTGTCAGGCAGCAGGGTACCCACAAATACTTCGTCCGTTCGCAGGGTACTTACACATACTTCGTGTGGTCGCAGGGTACCCACACATATTTTGTTCGGTCACAGGGTACCCACATATACTTCGTGCGGTCGCAGGGTACCCACACATACTTCGTCAGGCAGCAGGGTACCCACACGTACTTCGTGCGGTCGCAGGGTACCTACACATACTTCGTACGGTCGCAGGGTACCTACACATACTTCGTCCGGTCGCAGGGTACCCACACATACTTCGTGCGGTCGCAGGGTACCCACACATACTTCGTGGGGTCGCAGGGTACCCACACATACCCTACCTCTACACTGCTCAAAAAAGGAGGAGGTAATGTATGGGAATAGTGCATCATGACAACGGAACCGATACGACCCGACCTCTACACTTCTCAAAAAAGGAGGAGGTAATGCATGGGAATAGTGCATCATGACAACGGAACCGATACGACCCTACCTCAACACTTCTCAAAAAAGGAGGAGATAATGCATGGGATGAGGGCATCATGACAACGGAACTGATACGACCCTACCTCAACACTTCTCAAAAAAGGAGGAGATAATGCATGGGATGAGGGCATCATGACAACGGAACCGATACGACCCTACCTCAACACTTCTCAAAAAAGGAGGAGATAATGCATGGGAGTAGGGCATCATGACAACGGAACCGATACGACCCTACCTCAACACTTCTCAAAAAAGGGAGAGATAATGCATGGGATGAGGGCATCATGACAACGGAACCGATACGACCCTACCCCTACACTTCTCAAAAAAGGAGGAGGTAATTCATCGGATGAGCCCATCATGATAACGGAACCGATACTATTCTACATCTACACTTCTCAAAAAAAGAGGAGGTAATGCATGGGATCAGTGCATCATGACAACGGAACCGATACTACCCTACCCCTACACTTCTCAAAAAAGGAGGAGGTAATGCTCACACGGGCGAATACCGTACCCCCCCCCCCAATTTGGCCTGAAAGGAGGAGGTAATTCCTATCATGATAACAGAACGGCCACAGGGAGGGAGGGGGGGAATATTATCGTCTATTAATAATTAAGAAAGTGTGAGAGGGAAAAAATCACAGAAAGGAAAACTGCCACTCTCTGACGTCATGATGACCTGATATAACCGGACACAATTTAGGGCAAGACCGGGTACATCCGGCAAGGGATTATGGGACAGGTGCGGATGTGATTGCGCAACCCTTGTTTCACTACACACTCTTAACGTAGGATTCCTATGTTGTTATTGATGCAACCGGACAGAAGTTATTGGATGATTTGATACAACCGGACACAATTTAGGGCAAGACCGGGTACATCCGGCAAGGGATTATGGGATGTTTATAGTGACACTGCATTTTTATCGTATTAGTACATAAATACATTAGATTATTTCGAATTTACTACATATTAACGTTGAAATTTCGTGTAAAATACGAAAAAACTGCTACCTTTTGTCGGAAAGTGGTCCGGTTGACTGTCAGCGAGTGAATCGTTTGTCGTGATTTTTAGATATTATGATTCCGGGATATGTACGGTGCTAAAGATATCAACTTTTTGACATGTCGTCGCGTAGTTTTTGATGAGTATCTGGACATACAAACAGACAAACAGACAAACATACAGACAACTGCCCTTTATATAGGAGACTAGCGGGGCTACCCGGCGTTGCTCGGGGTCATAAAAACATATATTTGAAGAAAGATCGTGTGTGTAACATCTTTATATTCAAACTTCTATGTCCGCCCCCTCTCTCTATAGCCGTCTCTTTATCTGCTACCTTTCTCTTCCCTGGTCGCCCCATTTCGCCGCTACTTTCTAATTTTGCCTTTTGCAAAAGCTGTTTCTTCCCCACCATTTCTCCTATTGCCCAGGGTAATAGTATGACATATTTCTATAAAAAGTAACAGCTCTATCTGCGCCTTCTATATAGGTACTTATCTCCACCCCGGTGTTCATACTATATACGTATCTATCATCACCCCGGTGCGCATACTATATACGTACCTATCGCCGCCCCAGTGCACATAATATATACGTACCTATCGCCGCCCCGGTGCAGATACTATTTAAGTACCTATCGCCGCCCCGTTGAGAATGCTAAATAGTACCTATCGTTGCCCCGGTGTGAATGCTAAATACATACCTATTGCGCCCCAGTGTGCATGCTACATAAGTACCTATCGCTGCCCTAGTGCGAATACTAAAGACATACCAATGGCGCCCCGGTGTGCATGCTACATAAGTACCTATCGCTGCCCTAGTGCGAATAATTAATATGTACATATTGCCACTTTGGTGTGAATGCTAAATACGTACCTATCGCCGGCCCAGTGCGAATGCTAAATACGTACCTATAGCCGCCCTGGTGCGAATGCTAAATACGTACCTATAGCCGCCACGGTGCGAATGCTAAATACGTACCTATCACCACCACGGTGCGAATGCGAAATACATACCTTTCGCCGCCCCGGTGCGCGTGCTATATATGTACTGATCGCCGCCGCAGAGCGCATGCTATGTACGTACTTATTGCTGCCCATGTGTACATGCTATATACGTAGCTATCGCACCCCTGAATTCTGAATACGTACCTATCGCCGCCCTGGTGTGGAAGCTAAATACGTACATATAGCCGCCCCGGTGCGAATGCTAAATACGTACCTATCGCCGCCTCGGTGTGAATTCTAAATACGTACCTACTGCCGCCCCGGTGCGGAAGCTAAATACGTACATATCGCCACCCCGGTGCGAATGCTAAATACATACATATCGCCGCCCCGGTGTGAATGCTAAATACGTACCTATCGCCGCCCCGGTGTGAATTTTAAATATGTACCTTTCGCGGCCCCGATGTGAATTTTAAATATGTACCTTTCGCCTCCCCTGTGCGCGTGCTATATACGTACCTATCGCCGCCCCGGTGCGTGTGCTATATATGAACCGATCGCTGCCTCAGTGCGCATGCTAAATACATACTTATCACTGCCCCGGTGCGCATACTATATATGTACTTATTACCGCCCATGTGCACATGCCATATAAGTACCTATCACCACTGCTGAATGCTAAATAAGTACCTATCGCCGCCCCGGTGTGGAAGCTAAATACGTACATATCGCTGCCCCTAAATTTGGGCGGACCCCTAAAAAATTTAGCCTGACCCCTAAAATTTTCCCCGACTCCTAAATCTCTCCAGCCCCTAATTTTTCACTCTCCCCCAACCATGAGAAATATTTTGACTTCAAAAAAAAAAAAAAAAAAAAAATTTGGCCTGACCCCTAAAAAGTTCGTCCTGACCCCTAAAATTTTCCCCGACCCCTAAATCTCTCCAGCCCCCTAATTTTTCACTCTCCCCTAACAATGAGAAATATTTTCAGTTCAAAACCAAAAAAAAGAAAAAAATTTGGCCTGACCCCTAAAATTTTCCCCGACCCCTAAATCTCTCCAGCCCCCTAATTTTTCACTCTCCCATAACCCTGAGAAATATTTTTAGTTCAAAACCAAAAAAAAAAAAAAAATTTGGCCTGAACCCTAAAAAGTTCGTCCTGACCCATAACATTTTCACCGACCCCTAAATTTCTCCAGCCCCCTAATTTTTCACTCTCCCCCAACCCTGAGAAATATTTTGAGTTCCAAACCAAAAAAAAGAAAAAAATTTTGCCTGACTCCTAAAAAGTTCGTCCTGACCCCTAAAATTTTCCCCGACCCCTAAATCTCTCCAGCCCCCTAATTTTTCACTCTCCCCCAACCATGAGATATATGTTGACTTCAAAACAAAAAAAAAGAAAAAAATTTGGCCTGACCCCTAAAAAGTTCGTCCTGACCCCTAAAATTTTCCCCGACCCCTAAATCTCTCCAGCCCCCTAATTTTTCACTCTCCCTCAACCATGAGTAATATTTTGACTTCAAAACCAAAAAAAAGAAAAAAATTTGGCCTGACCCCGAAAAAGTTCGACCTGACCCCTAAAATTTTCCCCGACCCCTAAATCTCTCCAATCCCCTAATTTTTCACTCTCCCCACAACCATGAGAAATATTTTGACTTCAAAACAAAAAAAAACAAAAAAAATTTGGCCTGACCCCTAAAAAGTTCGTCCTGACCCCTAAAATTTTCCCCGACCCCTAAATCTCTCCAGCCCCCTAATTTTTCACTCTCCCCCTACCCTGAGAAATATTTTCAGTTCAAAACCCAAAAAAAGAAAAAAATTTAGCCCCCTAATTTTTCACTCTCCCCCAACCCTGAAAAATATTTTGAGTTCAAAACCAAAAAAAAAAAAAAAATTTGGCCTGAACCCTAAAAAGTTCGTCCTGACCCATAACATTTTCACCGACCCCTAAATTTCTCCAGCCCCCTAATTTTTCACTCTCCCCCAACCCTGAGAAATATTTTGAGTTCCAAACCAAAAAAAAGAAAAAAATTTTGCCTGACTCCTAAAAAGTTCGTCCTGACCCCTAAAATTTTCCCCGACCCCTAAATCTCTCCAGCCCCCTAATTTTTCACTCTCCCCCAACCATGAGATATATGTTGACTTCAAAACAAAAAAAAAGAAAAAAATTTGGCCTGACCCCTAAAAAGTTCGTCCTGACCCCTAAAATTTTCCCCGACCCCTAAATCTCTCCAGCCCCCTAATTTTTCACTCTCCCCCAACCATGAGTAATATTTTGACTTCAAAACCAAAAAAAAGAAAAAAATTTGGCCTGACCCCGAAAAAGTTCGACCTGACCCCTAAAATTTTCCCCGACCCCTAAATCTCTCCAACCCCCTAATTTTTCACTCTCCCCACAACCATGAGAAATATTTTGACTTCAAAACAAAAAAAAACAAAAAAAATTTGGCCTGACCCCTAAAAAGTTCGTCCTGACCCCTAAAATTTTCCCCGACCCCTAAATCTCTCCAGCCCCCTAATTTTTCACTCTCCCCCTACCCTGAGAAATATTTTCAGTTCAAAACCCAAAAAAAGAAAAAAATTTAGCCCCCTAATTTTTCACTCTCCCCCAACCCTGAAAAATATTTTGAGTTCAAAACCAAAAAAAAGAAAAAAATTTGGCCTGACCCCTAAAAAGTTCTGCCTGACACCTAAAATTTTCCCCGACCCCTAAATCTCTCCAGCCCCCTAATTTTTCACTCTCCCCCAACCACGAGAAATATTTTGAGTTCAAAACCAAAAAAAAGAAAAAAAATTTGCCTGACCCCTAAAAAGTTCGTCATGACCCCTAAAATTTTCCCCGACCCCTAAATCTCTCCAGCCCCCTAATCTTTCACTCTCCCCCAACCCTGAGAAATATTTTGAGTTCAAAACCAAAAAAAAAAGAAAAAATTTGGCCTGACCCCTAAAAAGTTCGTCCTGACCCCTAAAATTTTCCCCGACCCCTAAATCTCTCCAGATATCCTAATTTTTCACTCTCCCCCAACCATGAGAAATATTTTGAGTTCAAAACCAAAAAAAAACAAAAAAATTTGGCCTGACCCCTAAAAAGTTCGTCCTGACCCCTAAAATTTTCCCCGACCCCTAAATCTCTCAAGCCCCCTTATTTTTCACTCTCCCCCAACCCTGAGAAATATTTTCAGTTCAAAACAAAAAAAAAACAAAAAAATTTGGCCTGACCCCTAAAAAGTTCGTCCTGACCCCTAAAATTTTCCCCGACCCCTAAATCTCTCCAGCCCCCTAATTTTTCACTCTCCCCCAACCCTGAGAAATATTTTGAGTTCAAAACCAAAAAAAAAGAAAAAAATTTCACCTGACCCCTAAAAAGTTCGTCCTGACCCCTAAAATTTTCCCCGACCCCTAAATCTCTTCAGATCCCTTTATTTTTCACTCTCCCCCAACCATGAGAAATATTTTGAGTTCAAAACCAAAAAAAAACAAAAAAATTTGGCCTGACCCCTAAAAAGTTCGTCCCGACCCCTTAAATTTTCCCCGACCCCTAAATCTCTTCGGCCCTCTAATTTGTCACTCTCCCCAACCATGAGAAATATTTTGACTTCAAAACAAAAAAAAAAAAAAAAAATTTGGCCTGACCCCTAAAAAGTTCGGCCTTACCCCTAAAATTTTCCACGACTCCTCTATCTCTACAGCCCCCTAATGTTTCACTCAACCCCAACCCTGAGAAATATTTTGAGTTCAAAACCAAAAAAAAGAACAAAATAATTTGGCGTGACCCCTAAAAAGTTCGTCCTGACCCCTAAAATTTTCCCCGACCCCTAAATCTCTCCAGCCCCCTAATTTTTTACTCTCCCCCTACCCTGAGAAATATTTTCAGTTCAAAACCAAAAAAAAGAAAAAAATTTGGCCTGACCCCTAAAAAGTTCATCCTGACCCCTAAAATTTTCCCCGACCCCTAAATCTCTCCAGCCCTCTAATTTTTCACTCTCCCCCAACCATGAGAAATATTTTGACTTCTAAACAAAAAAAAAACAAAAAAATTTGGCCTGACCCCTAAAAAGTTCGTCCTGACCCCTAAAATTTTCCCCGACCCCTTAATCTCTCCAGCCCCCTAATTTTTCACTCTCCCCCAACCCTGAGAAATATTTTGAGTTCAAAACCAAAAAAAAAAAAAAAAATTTGGCCTGACCCCTAAAAAGTTCGTCCTGACCCCTAAAATTTTCCCCGACCTCTACATCTCTCCAGATCCCTTAATTTTTCACTCTCCCCCAACCCTGAGAAATATTTTGACTTCAAAACCAAAAAAAAAGAAAAAAATTTGGCTTGACCCCTAAAAAGTTCGGCCTGAGCCCTACAATTTTCCCCGACCCCTAAATCTCTTCAGATCCCTTTATTTTTCACTCTCCCCCAACCATGAGAAATATTTTGAGTTCAAAACCAAAAAAAAACAAAAAAATTTGGCCTGACCCCTAAAAAGTTCGTCCCGACCCCTTAAATTTTCCCCGACCCCTAAATCTCTTCGGCCCTCTAATTTGTCACTCTCCCCAACCATGAGAAATATTTTGACTTCAAAACAAAAAAAAAAAAAAAAAATTTGGCCTGACCCCTAAAAAGTTCGGCCTTACCCCTAAAATTTTCCACGACTCCTCTATCTCTACAGCCCCCTAATGTTTCACTCAACCCCAACCCTGAGAAATATTTTGAGTTCAAAACCAAAAAAAAGAACAAAATAATTTGGCGTGACCCCTAAAAAGTTCGTCCTGACCCCTAAAATTTTCCCCGACCCCTAAATCTCTCCAGCCCCCTAATTTTTTACTCTCCCCCTACCCTGAGAAATATTTTCAGTTCAAAACCAAAAAAAAGAAAAAAATTTGGCCTGACCCCTAAAAAGTTCATCCTGACCCCTAAAATTTTCCCCGACCCCTAAATCTCTCCAGCCCTCTAATTTTTCACTCTCCCCCAACCATGAGAAATATTTTGACTTCTAAACAAAAAAAAAACAAAAAAATTTGGCCTGACCCCTAAAAAGTTCGTCCTGACCCCTAAAATTTTCCCCGACCCCTTAATCTCTCCAGCCCCCTAATTTTTCACTCTCCCCCAACCCTGAGAAATATTTTGAGTTCAAAACCAAAAAAAAAAAAAAAAATTTGGCCTGACCCCTAAAAAGTTCGTCCTGACCCCTAAAATTTTCCCCGACCTCTACATCTCTCCAGATCCCTTAATTTTTCACTCTCCCCCAACCCTGAGAAATATTTTGACTTCAAAACAAAAAAAAACAAAAAAATTTGGCTTGACCCCTAAAAAGTTCGGCCTGAGCCCTACAATTTTCCCCGAGCCCTCAATCTCTCCAGCCCCCTAATTTTTAACTCTCCCCCAACCCTAAGAAATATTTTGAGTTGAAAACAAAAAAATGTTATTTAACATGTATAAAAATATAAGTGAAAAATATGGTGGAGCATAATTATTTTTCTTATTTCTTTACTTATTGAGACGTTATTTAATATGTACACAAATATTAGTGAAAACAGTGGCGGAGCATAATTATTTTCTCCTTTTACTTTACTTATTGAGACGTTATTAAACATGTATTCAAATATTAGTTAAAACAATGGCGGAGCATAATTATATTTCTTCTTACTTTACATATTGAGACGTTATTTAATATGTATACACATTTTAGTGAAAACAGTGGTGGAGCATAATTATTTTTCTTCTTACTTTACTTATTTAGACGTTATATCATATGTATACAAATATTAGTGAAAACAATGGTGGAGCATAATTATTTTTCTTCTTTACTTATTGAGACGTTATTTAATATGTATACAAATATTAGTGAAAATAGTGGTGGAGCATAATTATTTTTCGTCTTACTTTACTTATTGAGACGTTATTTAATATGTATACAAATATTAGTGAAAACAATGGTGGAGCATAATTATTTATTACTTTAATTTTACTGATACTACACTAACTTCACACCTCTCAAAAAGAAGGAGGTTATACCTGGGAGGATGATATCATGTCAACAGAAGAAATGCAGTTAGGATTAAGCAACCCTGGCTTCACTACAAACTCGTGTTCAAAAAAGTGCCGTTATTGATTAAGCAACCCTGGCTTCACTGTGGATTCATGTTCAAAAAAGTGCCGTTAGGAATTAAGCAACCCTTGCTTCACTATGGACTCATGTTCAAAAAAATGCCGTTAGGGATTAAGCAACAGTTGCTTCAATAAAAACTTATGTTTCGTTGGGATAAGGCAACCCGTGCTTCACTATAAACTCATGTTCAAAAAAGTGCCGTTAGGGATTTCCTCTGACGTCATTTCCTGCTAAAATCGTGACTTTGCATTATGCCGACAATCCCCCATCTCCAAATTTGGCCTGAGGCGCACCACCGGCGAATGCCGACACTCCACCAAATTCGGCCTGAGTCGCTCACACCGGCGAATGCCGACACTCCCCCAAATTCGGCCTGAGGCGCTCATACTGGCGAATGCTGACACTCCTCCCCGAATTTCGCCTGAGGCGCCCCACCGCCGAATGCCGACACTCACCCTCCCCAGATTTGGCCTGAGGCGCCCCACCGCCGAATGCCGATACCCCCCCTCTTCCCCAAATTTCTCCTGAGGTGCTCACACCGGCGAATGCCGACACCCCCCACACCCACCCCAAGTTTTCAATATGTATACAATATGTATACAAATATTAGTGAAAACAATGGGGGAGCATACAAATATTAGTGAAAACAGTGGGGGAGCATAATTATTTATTACTTTAATTTTACTGATACTACACTAACTTCACACCTCTAAAAAAGGAGGAGGTAATACCTAGGAGGATGTTATCATGTCAACAGAAAAAATGTGGTTAGGATTAAGCAACCCTTGCTTCACTATGAACTCATGTTAAAAAAAGTGCCGTTATTGATTAAACAACACTTGCGTCACTATAAACGCATGTATCAAAAAGTGCCGTTAGGAGTTAAGCAACCCTTGCATCACTATGGACTCATGTTCAAAAAAGTGCCGTTAGTAAGTAAGCAACCCATGCTTGACTATGGACTCGTGTTCAAAACTTGCTTCACTATTAACTCATGTTCAAAAAAGAGCCGTTTGTGATTAAGCAACACTTGCTTCACTATAAACTCATGTTCAAAAAAGAGCCGTTAGGGATTTCCTCTGACGTCATTTCCTGTTAAAATCATGACGGTGCATTATTTCTCAAATTCTTTGTTTTTTTCTCAAATTAGTACTAAACAACGTTGAAAATCGAGGAAAAAGGCACCCCCCCATTGGAGAAAAGTGCTCAGTCGAGCCTCGAAGAGTCCATTTTTTTTTCCGGTTCTGAGATATTATACGTCCCGGGGCTGGCCGGTTATAATGATGTCAACCGTGTGACTGTTTGTTGGGTCCTGTCGGAGGAGTATCTGGACATACAAACAAACAAACAAACAAACAAACAAACAAACAAACAGACAAACATACAGACAAGTGCCCTTTATATAGGAGACTAGCAGGGCTACCCGGCGTTGCTCGGGGTCATAAAAAACATATATTTGAAGAAAGATCGTGTGTGTAACATCTTTATATTCAAACTTCTATGTCCGCCCCCTCTCTCTATAGCCGTCTCTTTATCTGCTACCTTTCTCTTCCTTGGTCGCCCCATTTCGCCGCTACTTTCTAATTTTGCCTTTTGCAAAAGCTGTTTCTTCCCCACCATTTCTCCTATTGCCCAGGGTAATAGTATGACATATTTCTATAAAAAGTAACACCTCTATCTGCGCCTTCTATATAGGTACTTATCTCCGCCCCGGTGTTCGTACTATATACGTATCTATCATCACCCCGGTGCGCATACTATATACGTACCTATCGCCGCCCCAGTGCACATACTATATACGTACCTATCGCCGCCCCGGTGAAGATACTATTTAAGTACCTATCGCCGCCCCGTTGCGAATGCTAAATAGTACCTATCGTTGCCCCGGTGTGAATGCTAAATACATACCTATTGCGCCCCGGTGTGCATGCTACATAAGTACCTATTGCTGCCCTAGTGCGAATACTAAAGACATACCAATTGCGCCCCGGTGTGCATGCTACATAAGTACCTATCGCTGCCCTAGTGCGAATAATTAATATGTACATATTGCCGCTTTGGTGTGAATGCTAAATACGTACCTATAGCCGCCCTGGTGCGAATGCTAAATACGTACCTATAGCCGCCCCAGTGCGAATGCTAAATACGTACCTATCACCACTACGGTGCGAATGCGAAATACATACCTTTCGCCGCCCCGGTGCGCGTGCAATATGTGTACTGATCGCCGCCGCAGAGCGCATGCTATGGACGTACTTATTGCTGCCCATGTGTACATGCTATATACGTAGCTATCGCCACCCCTGAATTCTGAATACGTACGTATCGCCGCCCTGGTGTGGAAGCTAAATACGTACATATCGCCGCCCCGGTGCGAATGCTAAATACATACCTATCGCCACCCCTGTGTGAATTCTAAATACGTACCTATTGCCGTCCCGGTGTGAATTCTAAATACTTACCTATCGCCGCCCCGGTGCGGAAGCTAAATACGTACATATCGCTGCCCCGGTGCGAATGCTAAATACATACCTATCGCTGCCCCGGTGTGAATGCTAAATACATACCTATCGCCGCCCCGGCGTGAATGCTAAATACGTACCTATCGTTGCCCCAGTGTGTATTTTAAATATGTACCTTTCGCCGCCCAGTGTGAATTTTAAATGTGTACCTTTCGTCGCCCCTGTGCGCGTGCTATATACGTACCTATCGCCGCCCCGGTGCGCGTGCTACATATGAACCGATCGCTGCCTCAGTGCGCATGCTAAATACATACCTATCACTGCCCTGGTGTGCATACTATATACGTACTTATTACCGCCCATGTGCACATGCTATATAAGTACCTATCACCACCGCTGAATGCTAAATAAGTACCTATCCCCGCTCCGGTGTGGAAGCTAAATACGTACATATCGCCGGCCCTAAATTTGGGCAGACCCTAAAAAATTTGGCCTGACCCCTAAAATTTTCCCCGTCCCCTAAATCTCTCCAGCCCCTAATTTTTCACTCTCCTCCAACCATGAGAAATATTTTGACTTCAAAACAAAAAAAAACAAAAAAATTTGGCCTGACCCCTAAAAAGTTCCGCCTGACCCCTAAAATTTTCCCGACCGTAAATGTCTCCACCCCCTCTAATTTTTAACTCTCCCCCAACCATGAGAAATATTTTGAGTTCAAAACCAAAAAAAAGAAAAAAATTTGGCCTGACCCATCAAAAGTTCGTCCTGACCCCTAAAATTTTCCCCGACCCCTAAATCTCTCCAGCCCCCTAATTTTTCACTCTCCCCAACCATGAGAAATATTTTGACTTCAAAACAAAAAAAAACAAACAAATTGGGCCTGACCCCTAAAAAGTTCGTCCTGACCCCTAAAATTTTCCCCGACCCCTCAATCTCTCCAGCCTCCTTATTGTTCACTCTCCCCCAACCCTGAGAAATATTTTGACTTCAAAACAAAACAAAACAAAAAAAAAAAAAAAATTTGGCCTGACCCCTAAAAAGTTCGTCCTGACCCCTAAAATTTTGCCCCGACCCCTAAATCTCTCTAGCCCCCTAATTTTTCACTCTCCCCCAACCCTGACAATTATTTTCAGTTCAAAACCAAAAAAAAGAAAAAAATTTGGCCTGACCCCTAAAAAGTTGGTCCTGACCCCTAAAATTTTCCCCGACCACTCAATCTCTCCAGCCCCCTAATTGTTCACTCTCCCCCAACCCTGAGAAATATTTTGAGTTCAAAACCAAAAAAAAACAAAAAAATTTGGCCTGACCCCTTAAAAGTTCGTCCTGACCCCTAAAATTTTCCCCGACCCCTAAATCTCTCCAGCCCCCTTAATTTTTCACTCTCCCACAACCATGAGATATATTTTGACTTCAAAACAAAAAAAAACAAAAAAATTTGGCCTGACCCCTAAAAAGTACGTCCTGACCCCTAAAAGTTTCCCCGACCCCTAAATCTCTCCAGCTCCCTAATTTTTCATTCCCATCCAACCATGAGAAATATTTTGACTTCAAAACAAAAAAAAAAAAAAATTTGGCCTGACCCCTAAAAAGTTCGTCCTGACCCCTAAAATTTTCCCCGACCCCTAAACCTCTCCAGGCCCCTAATTTTTCACTCTTCCCAACCATGAGATATATTTTGACTTCAAAACAAAAAAAAACAAAAAAATTTGGCCTGACCCCTAAAAAGTTCGTCCTGACCCCTAAAATTTTCCCCGACCCGTAAATCTCTCCAGCCCCCTAATTTTTCACTCTCGTCCAACCCTGAGAAATATTTTGACTTCAAAACAAAAAAAAACAAAAAAATTTGGCCTGACCCCTAAAAAGTTCGTCCTGACCCCTAAAATTTTCCCCGACCCCTCAATCTCTCCAGCCTCATTATTGTTCACTCTCCCCCAACCCTGAGAAATATTTTGACTTCAAAACAAAACAAAAAAAAAAAAAAAAAAAAATTTGGCCTGACCCCTAAGAAGTTCGTCCTGACCCCTAAAATTTTGCCCCGACCCCTAAATCTCTCTAGCCCCCTAATTTTTCACTCTCCCCCAACCCTGACAATTATTTTGAGTTCAAAACCAAAAAAAAAAAAAAAAATTTGGCCTGACCCCTAAAAAGTTCGTCCTGACCCCTAAAATTATCCCCTGACCCCTAAATCTCTCCAGGCCCCTAATTTTTCACTCTCCTCCAACCATGAGATATATTTTGACTTCAAAACAAAACAAAAAACAAAAAAATTTGGCCTGACCCCTAAAAAGTTCCGCCTGACCCCTAAAATTTTCCCCGACCCCTAAATCTCTCTAGCTTCCTAATTTTTCACTCTCCCCCAACATGAGATATATTTTGACTTCAAAACAAAAAAAAACAAAAAAATTTGGCCTGACCCCTAAAAATTTCGTCCTGACCCCTAAAATTTTCCCCTACCCCTAAATCTCTCCAGCCCCCTAATTTTTCACTCTCCTCCAACCATGAGAAATATTTTGACTTCAAAAAAAAAAAAAAAAAAAAAATTTGGCCTGACCCCTAAAAAGTTCGTCCTGACCCCTAAAATTATCCCCTGACCCCTAAATCTCTCCAGGCCCCTAATTTTTCACTCTCCTCCAACCATGAGATATATTTTGACTTCAAAACAAAAAAAAACAAAAAAATTTGGCTTGACCCCTAAAAAGTTCGTCCTGACCCCTAAAATTTTCCCCGACCCCTAAATCTCTCCAGGCCCTTAATTTTTCACTCTCCCCCAACCATGAGATATATTTTGACTTCAAAACAAAAAAAAACAAAAAAATTTGGCCTGACCCCTAAAAAGTTCGTCCTGACCCCTAAAATTTTCCCCGACCCGTAAATCTCTCCAGCCCCCTAATTTTTAACTCTCGTCCAACCCTGAGAAATATTTTGACTTCAAAACAAAAAAAACAAAAAAATTTGGCCTGACCCCTAAAAAGTTCATCCTGACCCCTAAAATTTTCCCCGACCCCTAAATCTCTCCAGCCCCCTAATTTTTCACTCTCCCCCAACCCTGAGAAATATTTTGACTTCAAAAGAAAAAAAAAACAACAAAAAAACAAAAAAATTTGGCCTGACCCCTAAAAAGTTCGCTCTGACCCCTAAAATTTTCCCCTGACCCCTAAATCTCTCCAGCCCCCTAATTTTTCACTCTCCTCCAACCCTGACAATTATTTTGAGTTCAAAACCAAAAAAAAAAAAAAAAATTTGGCCTGACCCCTAAAAAGTTCGTCCTGACCCCTAAAATTATCCCCTGACCCCTAAATCTCTCCAGGCCCCTAATTTTTCACTCTCCTCCAACCATGAGATATATTTTGACTTCAAAACAAAAAAAAACAAAAAAATTTGGCCTGACCCCTAAAAAGTTCGTCCTGACCCCTAAAATTTTCCCCGACCCGTAAATCTCTCCAGCCCCCTAATTTTTCAGTCTCCCCCAACCCTGAGAAATATTTTGACTTCAAAAGAAAAAAAAACAAAAAAAAACATAAAAATTTGGCCTGACCCCTAAAAAGTTCGTCCTGACCCCTAAAATTTTCCCCTGACCCCTAAATCTCTCCAGCCCCCTAATTTTTCACTCTCCTCCAACCATGAGAAATATTTTTACTTCAAAACAAAAAAAAAACAAAAAAATTTGGCCTGACCCCTAAAAAGTTCCGCCTGACCCCTAAAATTTTCCCCGACCCCTAAATCTCTCTAGCTTCCTAATTTTTCACTCTCCCCCAACATGAGATATATTTTGACTTCAAAACAAAAAAAAAACAAAAAAATTTGGCCTGACCCCTAAAAATTTCGTCCTGACCCCTAAAATTTTCCCCTACCCCTAAATCTCTCCAGCCCCCTAATTTTTCACTCTCCTCCAACCATGAGAAATATTTTGACTTCAAAAAAAAAAAAAAAAAAAAAATTTGGCCTGACCCCTAAAAAGTTCGTCCTGACCCCTAAAATTATCCCCTGACCCCTAAATCTCTCCAGGCCCCTAATTTTTCACTCTCCTCCAACCATGAGATATATTTTGACTTCAAAACAAAAAAAAACAAAAAAATTTGGCTTGACCCCTAAAAAGTTCGTCCTGACCCCTAAAATTTTCCCCGACCCCTAAATCTCTCCAGGCCCTTAATTTTTCACTCTCCCCCAACCATGAGATATATTTTGACTTCAAAACAAAAAAAAACAAAAAAATTTGGCCTGACCCCTAAAAAGTTCGTCCTGACCCCTAAAATTTTCCCCGACCCGTAAATCTCTCCAGCCCCCTAATTTTTAACTCTCGTCCAACCCTGAGAAATATTTTGACTTCAAAACAAAAAAAACAAAAAAATTTGGCCTGACCCCTAAAAAGTTCGTCCTGACCCCTAAAATTTTCCCCGACCCCTAAATCTCTCCAGCCCCCTAATTTTTCACTCTCCCCCAACCCTGAGAAATATTTTGACTTCAAAAGAAAAAAAAAACAACAAAAAAACAAAAAAATTTGGCCTGACCCCTAAAAAGTTCGCTCTGACCCCTAAAATTTTCCCCTGACCCCTAAATCTCTCCAGCCCCCTAATTTTTCACTCTCCCCCAACCCTGAGAAATATTTTGACTTCAAAAGAAAAAAAAAACAACAAAAAAACAAAAAAATTTGGCCTGACCCCTAAAAAGTTCGCTCTGACCCCTAAAATTTTCCCCTGACCCCTAAATCTCTCCAGCCCCCTAATTTTTCACTCTCCTCCAACCATGAGAAATATTTTTACTTCAAAACAAAAAAAAACAAAAAAATTTGGCCTGACCCCTAAAAAGTTCCGCCTGACCCCTAAAATTTTCCCCGACCCCTAAATCTCTCTAGCTTCCTAATTTTTCACTCTCCCCCAACATGAGAAATATTTTGACTTCAAAACAAAAAAAAACAAAAAAATTTGGCCTGACCCCTAAAAAGTTCGTCCTGACCCCTAAAATTTTCCCCTACCCCTAAATCTCTCCAGCCCCCTAATTTTTCAATCTCCTCCAACCATGAGAAATATTTTGACTTCAAAAAAAAAAAAAAAAAAAAAATTTGGCCTGACCCCTAAAAAGTTCGTCCTGACCCCTAAAATTATCCCCTGACCCCTAAATCTCTCCAGGCCCCTAATTTTTCACTCTCCTCCAACCATGAGATATATTTTGACTTCAAAACAAAAAAAAACAAAAAAATTTGGCCTGACCCCTAAAAAGTTCGTCCTGACCCCTAAAATTTTCCCCGACCCCTAAATCTCTCCAGGCCCTTAATTTTTCACTCTCCCCCAACCATGAGATATATTTTGACTTCAAAACAAAAAAAAACAAAAAAATTTGGCCTGACCCCTAAAAAGTTCGTCCTGACCCCTAAAATTTTCCCCGACCCGTAAATCTCTCCAGCCCCCTAATTTTTAACTCTCGTCCAACCCTGAGAAATATTTTGACTTCAAAACAAAAAAAACAAAAAAATTTGGCCTGACCCCTAAAAAGTTGGTCCTGACCCCTAAAATTTTCCCCGACCCCTAAATCTCTCCAGCCCCCTAATTTTTCACTCTCCCCCAACCCTGAGAAATATTTTGACTTCAAAAGAAAAAAAAACAAAAAAAAAACAAAAAAATTTGGCCTGACCCCTAAAAAGTTCGCTCTGACCCCTAAAATTTTCCCCTGACCCCTAAATCTCTCCAGCCCCTTAATTTTTCACTCTCCTCCAACCATGAGAAATATTTTTACTTCAAAACAAAAATAAAAAAGAAAAATTTGGCCTGACCCCTAAAAAGTTCCGCCTGACTCCTAAAATTTTCCCCGACCTCTAAATCTCTCTAGCTTCCTAATTTTTCACTCTCCCCCAACATGAGATATATTTTGACTTCAAAACAAAAAAAAACAAAAAAATTTGGCCTGACCCCTAAAAAGTTCGTCCTGACCCCTAAAATTTTCCCCTGACCCCTAAATCTCTCCAGCCCCCTAATTTTTCACTCTCCTCCAACCATGAGAAATATTTTGACTTCAAAAAAAAAAAAAAAAAAAAATTTGGCCTGACCCCTAAAAAGTTCGTCCTGACCCCTAAAATTATCCCCTGACCCCTAAATCTCTCCAGGCCCCTAATTTTTCACTCTCCTCCAACCATGAGATATATTTTGACTTCAAAACAAAAAAAAACAAAAAAATTTGGCTTGACCCTAAAAAGTTCGTCCTGACCCCTAAAATTTTCCCCGACCCCTAAATCTCTCCAGGCCCTTAATTTTTCACTCTCCCCCAACCATGAGATATATTTTGACTTCAAAACAAAAAAAAACAAAAAAATTTGGCCTGACCCCTAAAAAGTTCGTCCTGACCCCTAAAATTTTCCCCGACCCGTAAATCTCTCCAGCCCCCTAATTTTTAACTCTCGTCCAACCCTGAGAAATATTTTGACTTCAAAACAAAAAAAACAAAAAAATTTGGCCTGACCCCTAAAAAGTTCGTCCTGACCCCTAAAATTTTCCCCGACCCCTAAATCTCTCCAGCCCCCTAATTTTTCACTCTCCCCCAACCCTGAGAAATATTTTGACTTCAAAAGAAAAAAAAAACAACAAAAAAACAAAAAAATTTGGCCTGACCCCTAAAAAGTTCGCTCTGACCCCTAAAATTTTCCCCTGACCCCTAAATCTCTCCAGCCCCCTAATTTTTCAGTCTCCCCCAACCCTGAGAAATATTTTGACTTCAAAAGAAAAAGAAACAAAAAAAACAAAAAAATTTGGCCTGACCCCTAAAAAGTTCGTCCTGACCCCTAAAATTATCCCCTGACCCCTAAATCTCTCCAGCCCCCTAATTTTTCACTCTCCTCCAACCATGAGAAATATTTTGACTTCAAAACAAAAAAAAACAAAAAAATTTGGCCTGACCCCTAAAAAGTTCTGCCTGACCCCTAAAATTTTCCCCGAATCCTAAATCTCTCTAGCTTCCTAATTTTTCACTCTCCCCCAACATGAGATATATTTTGACTTCAAAACAAAAAAAAACAAAAAAATTTGGCCTGACCCCTAAAAAGTTCGTCCTGACCCCTAAAATTTTCCCCGACCCCTAAATCTCTCCAGCCCCCTAATTTTTTACTCTCCTCCAACCATGAGAAATATTTTGACTTCAAAACAAAAAAAAACAAAAAAATTTGGCCTGACCCCTAAAAAGTTCGTCCTGACCCCTAAAATTGTCCTGACCCCTAAATCTCTCCAACCCCCTAATTTTTAACTCTCCCCCAACCATGAGATATATTTTGACTTCAAAACAAAAAAAACAAAAAAATTTGGCCTGACCCCTAAAAAGTGCGTCCTGACCCCTAAAATTTTCCCCGACCCTTCAATATCTGTAGCCCCTTATTTTTTCATTCTCCTCAACTCTGAGAAATATTTTGACTTCAAAACAAAAAAAACACAAAAAAATTTGGCTTGACCCCTAAAAAGTTCGGCCTGAGCCCTAAAATTTTCCCCGAGCCCTCAATCTCTCCAGCCCCCTAATTTTTAACTGTCCCCCAGCCCTAAGAAATATTTTGAGTTCAAAACAAAAAAATGTTGTTTAACATGTATACAAATATTAGTGAAAACAATGGTGGAGCATAATTATTTCTCTTTTTACTTTACTTATTGAGACGTTATTTAACATGTATAAAAATATAAGTGAAAACAATGGTGGAGCATAATTATTTTTCTTCTTTCTTTACTTATTGAGACGTTATTTTATATGTATACAAATATTAGTGAAAACAGTGGCGGAGCATAATTATTTCTCTTTTTACTTTACTTATTGAGACGTTATTTAACATGTATTCAAATATTAGTGAAAACAATGGCGGAGCATAATTATATTTCTTCTTACTTTACATATTGAAACGTTATTTAATATGTATACACATTTTAGTGAAAACAGGTGTGGAGCATAATTATTTTTCTTCTTACTTTACTTATTTAGACGTTATATCATATGTATACAAATATTAGTGAAAACAATGGTGGAGCATAAATATTTTTCTTCTTACTTTACTTATTGAGACGTTATTTAATATGTATACAAATATTAGTGAAAACAATGGTGGAGCATAATTATTTATTACTTTAATTTTACTGATACTACACTAACTTCACACCTCTCAAAAAGAAGGAGGTTATACCTGGGAGGATGGTACCATGTCAACAGAAGAAATGCAGTTAGGATTAAGCAACCCTGGCTTCACTACAAACTCGTGTTCAAAAAAGTGCCGTTATTGATTAAGCAACCCTGGCTTCACTGTGGATTCATGTTCAAAAAAGTGCCGTTAGGAATTAAGCAACCCTTGCTTCACTATGGACTCATGTTCAAAAAAATGCCGTTAGGGATTAAGCAACAGTTGCTTCAATAAAAACTTATGTTTTCGTTGGGATAAAGCAACCCGTGCTTCACTATAAACTCATGTTCAAAAAAGTGCCGTTAGGGATTTCCTCTGACGTCATTTCCTGCTAAAATCGTGACTTTGCATTATGCCGACAATCCCCCATCTCCAAATTTGGCCTGAGGCGCACCACCGGCGAATGCCGACACTCCACCAAATTCGGCCTGAGTCACTCACACCGGCGAATGCCGACACTCCCCCAAATTGGGCCTGAGGCGCTCATACTGGCGAATGCCGACACTCCTCCCCGAATTTGGCCTGAGGCGCCCCACCGCCGAATGCCGACACTCACCCTCCCCAGATTTGGCCTGAGGCGCCCCACCGCCGAATGCCGATACCCCCCCCCCTCTTCCCCAAATTTCTCCTGAGGCGCTCACACCGGCGAATGCCGACACCCCCCACACCCACCCCAAGTTTTCAATATGTATACAATATGTATAGAAATATTAGTGAAAACAATGGGGGAGCATACAAATATTAGTGAAAACAGTGGGGGAGCATAATTATTTATTACTTTAATTTTACTGATACTACACTAACTTCACACCTCTCAAAAAGGAGGAGGTAATACCTAGGAGGATGTTATCATGTCAACAGAAAAAATGTGGTTAGGATTAAGCAACCCTTGCTTCACTATGAACTCATGTTAAAAAAAGTGCCGTTATTGATTAAACAACACTTGCGTCACTATAAACGCATGTATCAAAAAGCGCCGTTAGGAGTTAAGCAACCCTTGCATCACTATGGACTCATGTTCAAAAAAATGCCGTTAGTAAGTAAGCAACCCATGCTTGACTATGGACTCGTGTTCAAAAAAAGTGCCGTTTGTGATTAAGCAACACTTGCTTCACTATAAACTCATGTTCAAAAAAGAGCCGTTAGGGATTTCCTCTGACGTCATTTCCTGTTAAAATCATGACGGTGCATTATTTCTCAAATTTTCTCAAATTAGTACTAAACAACGTTGAAAATCGAGGAAAAAGGTACCCCCCCATTGGAGAAAAGTGCTCAGTCGACCCTCGAAGAGTCCATTTTTTTTTCCGGTTCCGAGATATTATACGTCCCGGGGCTGGCCGGTTATAATTATGTCAACCGTGTGACTGTTTGTTGGGTATGCTCGGAGGAGTATCTGGACATACAAACAAACAAACAAACAAACAAACAAACAAACAAACAAACAAACAGACAAACATACAGACAACTGGCCTTTATATAGGAGACTAGCGGGGCTACCCGGCGTTGCTCGGGGTCATAAAAACATATATTTGAAGAAAGATCGTGTGTGTAACATCTTTATATTCAAATTTCTATGTCCGCCCCCTCTCTCTATAGCCGTCTCTTTTTCTGCTACATTTCTCTTCCCTGGTCGCCCCATTTCGCCGCTACTTTCTAATTTTGCCTTTTGCAAAAGCTGTTTCTTCCCCACCATTTCTCCTATTGCCCAGGGTAATAGTATGACATATTTCTATAAAAAGTAACACCTCTATCTGCGCCTTCTATATAGGTACTTATCTCCACCCCGGTGTTTATACTATATACGTATCTATCATCACCCCGGTGCGCATACTATATACGTACCTATCGCCGCCCTAGTGCACATACTATATACGTACCTATCGCCGCCCCGGTGTAGATACTATTTAAGTACCTATCGCCGCCCCGTTGCGAATGCTAAATAGTACCTATCGTTGCCCTGGTCTGAATGCCAAATACATACCTATTGCGCCCCGGTGTGCATGCTACATTAGTACCTATCGCTGCCCTACTGCGAATACTAAAGACATACCAATTGCGCCCCGGTGTGCATGCTACATAAGTACCTATCGCTGCCCTAGTGCGAATAATTAATATGTACATATTGCCGCTTTGGTGTGAATGCTAAATACGTACCTATCGCCGGCCCAGTGCGAATGCTAAATACGTACCTATAGCCGCCCTGGTGCGAATGCTAAATACGTACCTATAGCCGCCCCGGTGCGAATGCTAAATACGTACCTATCACCACCACGGTGCGAATGCGAAATACATTCCTTTCGCCGCCCCGGTGCGCGTGCTATATATGTACTGATCGCCGCCGCAGAGCGCATGCTATGTACGTCCTTATTGCTGCCCATGTGTACATGCTATATACGTAGCTATCGCCACCCCTGAATTCTGAATACGTACCTATCGCCGCCCTGGTGTGGAAGCTAAATAGGTACATATCGCCGCCCCGGTGCGAATGCTAAATACATACCTATCGCCGCCCCGGTGTGAATTCTAAATACGTACCTATCGCCGGCCCGGTGTGAATTCTAAATACATACCTATCGCCGCCCCGGTGTAAATTATAAATATGTACCTTTCGCCGCCCCGGTGTGAATTTTAAATATGTACCTTTCGCCGCCCCTGTGCGCGTGCTATATACGTACCTATCGCCGCCCTGGTGCGCGTGCTATATATGAACCGATCGCTGCCTCAGTGCGCATGCTAAATAATACCTATCACTGCCCCGGTGCTCATACTATATACGTACTTATTACCGCCCATATGCACATGCTATATAAGTACCTATCACCACCGCTGAATGCTAAATAAGTACCTATCGCCGCCCCGGTGTGGAAGCTAAATACGTACATATCGCCGCCCCTAAATTTGGGCGGACCCTTAAAAAGTACCGCCTGACCCCTAAAATTTTCCCCGATCCCTAAATCTCTCCAGCCCTAATTTTTCACTCTCCCCCAACGATGAGAAATATTTTGGCTTCAAAACAAAAAAAAAGAAAAAAATTTGGCCTGACCCCTAAAAAGTTCCGCCTGACCCCTAAAATTTTCCCCGACCCCTAAATCTCTCCAGCCCCCTAATTTTTCACTCTACCCCAACCCTGAGAAATATTTTGAGTTCAAAACCAAAGAAAATACAAAAATTTGGCCTGACCCCTAAAAAGTTCCGTCTGACCCCTAAAATTTTCCCCGACCCCTAAATCTCTCCAGCCCCCTAAATTTTCACTCTCCTCCCACCATGAGAAATATTTTGAGTTCAAAACAAAAAAAAACAAAAAAATTTGGCCTGAACCCTAAAAAGTTCCGCTTGACCCCTAAAATTTTCCCGACCCTAAATCTCTTCAGCCCCCTAATTTTTCACTCTCCCCCAACCATGAGAAATATTTTGACTTCAAAACAAAAAAAAAAAAAAAAAAAATTTGGCCTGACCCCTAAAAAGTTCCGCCTGACCCGTAAAATTTTCCCGACCCTAAATCTCTCTAGCCCCCTAATTTTTCACTCTCCCCCAACCATGAAAAATATTTTGACTTCAAAACCAAACAAAAGAAAAAAATTTAACCTGACCCCTAAAAAGTTCGTCCTGACCCCTAAAATTTTCCCCGACCCCTAAATCTCTCCAGCCCCCTAATTTTTCACTCTCCCCCAACCCTGAGAAATATTTTGACTTCAAAACAAAAAAAAAGAAAAAAATTTGGCCTGACCCCTAAAAAGTTCGTCCTGACCCCTAAAATTTTCCCCGACCCCTAAATCTATCTAGCCCCCTAATTTTTTACTCTCCCATAACCATGAGAAATATTTTGACTTCAAAACAAAAAAAAACAAAAAAATTTGGCCTGACCCCTAAAAAGTTCGTCCTGACCCCTAAAATTTTCCCTGACCCCTAAATCTCTCCAGCCCCCTAATTTTTCACTCTTTCCCAACCCTGAGAAATATTTTCAGTTCAAAACCAAAAAAACAAAAAAATTTGGCGTGACCCCTAAAAAGTTCGTCCTGACCCCTAAAATTTTCCCCGACCCCTAAATCTCTCCAGCCCCCTAAATTTTCACTCTCCTCCAACCATGAGAAATATGTTGACTTCAAAACAAAAAAAACAAAAAAATTTGGCCTGACCCCTAAAAAGTTCGTCCTGACCCCTAAAATTTTCCCCGAGCCCTCAATCTCTCCAGCCCCCTAATTTTTAACTCTCCCCCAACCCTAAGAAATATTTTGAGTTCAAAACAAAAAAATGTTATTTAACATGTATACAAATATTAGTGAAAACAATGGCGGAGCATAATTATTCCTCTTTTTACTTTACTTATTGAGACGTTATTTAACATGTATAAAAATATAAGTGAAAACAATGGTGGAGCATAATTATTTTTCTTCTTTCTTTACTTATTGAGACGTTATTTAATATGTATACAAATATTAGTGAAAACAGTAGCGGAGCATAATTATTTCTCTTTTTACTTTACTTATTGAGACGTTATTTAACATGTATTCAAATATTAGTGAAAACAATGGCGGAGCATAATTATATTTCTTCTTACTTTACATATTGAGACGTTATTTAATATGTATACACATTTTAGTGAAAACAGTGGTGGAGCATAATTATTTTTCTTCTTACTTTACTTATTTAGACGTTATATCATATGTATACAAATATTAGTGAAAACAATGGTGGAGCATAATTATTTTTCTTCTTACTTTACTTATTGAGACGTTATTTAATATGTATACAAATATTAGTGAACACAGTGGTGGAGCATAATTATTTGTCTTCTTACTTTACTTATTGAGACGTTATTTAATATGTATACAAATATTAGTGAAAACAATGGTGGAGCATAATTATTTATTACTTTAATTTTACTGATACTACACTAACTTCACACCTCTCAAAAAGAAGGAGGTTATACCTGGGAGGATGGTATCATGTCAACAGAAGAAATGCAGTTAGGATTAAGCAACCCTGGCTTCACTACAAACTCGTGTTCAAAAAAGTGCCGTTATTGATTAAGCAACCCTGGCTTCAATGTGGATTCATGTTCAAAAAAGTGCCGTTAGGAATTAAGCAACCCTTGCTTCACTATGGACTCATGTTCAAAGAAATGGCGTTAGGGATTAAGCAACAGTTGCTTTAATAAAAACTTATGTTTCGTTGGGATAAGGCAACCCGTGCTTCACTATAAACTCATGTTCAAAAAAGTGCCGTTAGGGATTTCCTCTGACGTCATTTCCTGCTAAAATCGTGACTTTGCATTATGCCGACAATCCCCCATCTCCAAATTTGGCCTGAGGCGCACCACCGGCGAATGCCGACACTCCACCAAATTCGGCCTGAGTCGCTCACACCGGCGAATGCCGACACTCCCCCAAATTCGGCCTGAGGCGCTCATACTGGCGAATGCCGACACTCCACCCCGAATTTCGCCTGAGGCGCCCCACCGCCGAATGCCGACACTCACCCTCCCCAGATTTGGCCTGAGGCGCCCCACCGCCGAATGCCGATACCCCCACACCCACCCCAAGTTTTCAATATGTATACAATATGTATAGAAATATTAGTGAAAACAATGGGGGAGCATACAAATATTAGTGAAAACAGTGGGGGAGCATAATTATTTATTACTTTAATTTTACTGATACTACACTAACTTCACACCTCTCAAAAAGGAGGAGGTAATACCTAGGAGGATGTTATCATGTCAACAGAAAAAATGTGGTTAGGATTAAGCAACCCTTGCTTCACTATGAACTCATGTTAAAAAAAGTGCCGTTATTGATTAAACAACACTTGCGTCACTATAAACGCATGTATCAAAAAGTGCCGTTAGGAGTTAAGCAACCCTTGCATCACTATGGACTCATGTTCAAAAAAGTGCCGTTAGTAAGTAAGCAACCCATGCTTGACTATGGACTCGTGTTCAAAAAAAGTGCCGTTTGTGATTAAGCAACACTTGCTTCACTATAAACTTATGTTCAAAAAAGAGCCGTTAGGGATTTCCTCTGACGTCATTTCCTGTTAAAATCATGACGGTGCATTATTTCTCAAATTCTTTGTTTTTTTCTCAAATTAGTACTAAACAACGTTGAAAATCGAGGAAAAAGGCACCCCCCCATTGGAGAAAAGTGCTCAGTCGACTCTCGAAGAGTCCATTTTTTTTTCCGGTTCTGAGATATTATACGTCCCGGGGCTGGCCGGTTATAATGATGTCAACCGTGTGACTGTTTGTTGGGTCCTCTCGGAGGAGTATCTGGCCATACAAACAAACAAACAAACAAACAAACAAACAAACAGACAAACATACAGACAAGTGCCCTTTATATAGGAGACTAGCGGGGCTACCCGGCGTTGCTCGGGGTCATAAAAACATATATTTGAAGAAAGATCGTGTGTGTAACATCTTTATATTCAAACTTCTATGTCCGCCCCCTCTCTCTATAGCCGTCTCTTTATCTGCTACCTTTCTCTTTCCTGGTCGCCCCATTTCGCCGCTACTTTCTAATTTTGCCTTTTGCAAAAGCTGTTTCTTCCCCACCATTTCTCCTATTGCCCAGGGTAATAGTATGACATATTTCTATAAAAAGTAACACCTCTATCTGCGCCTTCTATATAGGTACTTATCTCCACCCCGGTGTTCATACTATATACGTATCTATCATCACCCCGGTGCGCATACTATATATGTACCTATCGCCGCCCCAGTGCACATACTATATACGTACCTATCGCCGCCCCGGTGCAGATACTATTTAAGTACCTATCGCCGCCCCGTTGCGAATGCTAAATAGTACCTATCGTTGCCCCGGTGTGAATGCTAAATACATACCTATTGCGCCCCGGTGTGCATGCTACATAAGTACCTATCGCTGCCCTAGTGCGAATACTAAAGACATACCAATTGCGCCCCGGTGTGCATGCTACATAAGTACCTATCGCTGCCCTAGTGCGAATAATTAATATGTACATATTGCCGCTTTGGTGTGAATGCTAAATACGTACCTATCGCCAGCCCAGTGCGAATGCTAAATACGTACCTATAGCCGCCCTGGTGCGAATGCTAAATACGTACCTATAGCCGCCCCAGTGCGAATGCTAAATACGTACCTATCACCACTACGGTGCGAATGCGAAATACATACCTTTCGCCGCCCCGGTGCGGAAGCTAAATACGTACCTATCGCTGCCCCGGTGTGAATGCTAAATACATACCTATCGCTGCCCGGGTGTGAATGCTAAATACATACCTATCGCCGCCCCGGCGTGAATGCTAAATACGTACCTATCGCCGGCCCGGTGTGAATTTTAAATATGTACCTTTCGCCGCCCAGTGTGAATTTTAAATATGTGCCTTTCGCCGCCCATGTGCGCGTGCTATATACGTACCTATCGCCGCCCCGGTGCGCGTGCTACATATAAACCGATCGCTGCCTCAGTGCGCATGCTAAATACATACCTATCACTGCCCCGGTGTGCATACTATATACGTACTTATTACCGCCCATGTGCACATGCTATATAAGTACCTATCACCACCACTGAATGCTAAATAAGTACCTATCGCCGCCCCGGTGTGGAAGCTAAATACGTACATATCGCCGCCCCTAAATTTGGGCAGACCCTAAAAAGTTCGGCCTGACCCCAAAAATTTTCCCCGACCCCTAAATCTCTCCAGCCCCCTAATTTTTCACTCTCCCCCAACCATGAGAAATATTTTGACTTCTAAACAAAAAAAAACAAAATAATTTGGCCTGACCCCTAAAAAGTTCGTCCTGACCCCTAAAATTTTCCTCGACCCCTCAATCTCTCCAGCCCCCTAATTGTTCACTCTCCCCCAACCCTGAGAAATATTTTGAGTTCAAAACCAAAAAAAAAGAAAAAAATTTGGCCTGAACCCTAAAAAGTTCGTCCTGACCCCTAAAATTTTCCCCGACCCCTAAATCTCTCCAGCCCCCTAATTTTTCACTCTCCTCCAACCATGAGAAATAATTTGACTTCAAAAGGAAAAAAACAAAAAAAAACAAAAAAATTTGGCCTGACCCCTAAAAAGTTCGTCCTGACCCCTAAAATTTTCCCCGACCCCTAAATCTCTCTAGACCCCTAATTTTTCACTCTCCCCCAACCATGAGAAATATTTTGACTTCAAAGAAAAAAAAAACAAAAAAATTTGGCCTGACCCCTAAAAAGTTCGTCCTGACCCCTAAAATTTTCCCCGACCCCTAAATCTCTCCAGCCCCCTAATTTTTCACTCTCCCCCAACCATGAGATATATTTTGACTTCAAAACAAAAAAAAACAAAAAAATTTGGCCTGACCCCTTAAAAGTTCGTCCTGGCCCCTAAAATTTTCCCCGACCCCTGAATCTCTCCAGCCCCCTAATTTTTCACTCTCCCCCAACCATGAGATATATTTTGACTTCAAAACAAAAAAAAACAAAAAAATTTGGCCTGACCCCTAAAAAGTTCGTCCTGACCCCTAAAATTTTCCCCGACCCCTAAATCTCTCCAGCCCCCTAATTTTTCACTCTCCTCCAACCATGAGAAATAATTTGACTTCAAAAGGAAAAAAACAAAAAAAAACAAAAAAATTTGGCCTGACCCCTAAAAAGTTCGTCCTGACCCCTAAAATTTTCCCCGACCCCTAAATCTCTCTAGACCCCTAATTTTTCACTCTCCCCCAACCATGAGAAATATTTTGACTTCAAAGAAAAAAAAAACAAAAAAAAACAAAAAAATTTGGCCTGACCCCTAAAAAGTTCGTCCTGGCCCCTAAAATTTTCCCCGACCCCTGAATCTCTCCAGCCCCCTAATTTTTCACTCTCCCCCAACCATGAGATATATTTTGACTTCAAAACAAAAAAAAAACAAAAAAATTTGGCCTGACCCCTAAAAAGTTCGTCCTGACCCCTAAAATTTTCCCCGACCCCTAAATCTCTCCAGCCCCCTAATTTTTTACTCTCCCCCAACCATGAGATATATTTTGACTTCAAAACAAAAAAAAACAAAAAAATTTGGCCTGACCCCTTAAAAGTTCGTCCTGGCCCCTAAAATTTTCCCCGACCCCTGAATCTCTCCAGCCCCCTAATTTTTCACTCTCCCCCAACCATGAGATATATTTTGACTTCAAAACAAAAAAAAAACAAAAAAATTTGGCCTGACCCCTAAAAAGTTCCGCCTGACCCCTAAAATTTGCCCCGACCCCTAAATCTCTCCAGCCCCCTAATTTTTCACTCTCCCCCAATCCTGAGAAATATTTTGACTTCAAAACAAAAAAAACAAAAAAAAACAAAAAAATTTAGCCTGACTCCTAAAAAGTTCGTCCTGACCCCTAAAATTGTCCCCGACCCCTAAATCTCTCCAGCCTCCTAATTTTTCACTCTCCCCCAACCATGAGATATATTTTGACTTCAAAACAAAAAAAAACAAAAAAATTTTGCCTCACCCCTAAAAAGTTCGTCCTGACCCCTAAAATTTTCCCCGACCCCTAAATCTCTCCAGCCCCCTAATTTTTCACTCTCCTCCAACCATGAGAAATAATTTGACTTCAAAACAAAAAAAAACAAAAAAATTTGGCCTGACCCCTTAAAAGTTCGTCCTGACCCCTAAAATTTTCCCCGACCCCTAAATCTCTCCAGCCCCCTAATTTTTCACTCTCCCCCAACCCTGAGAAATAGTTTGACTTCAAAAGGAAAAAAACAAAAAAAAACAAAAAAATTTGGCCTGACCCCTAAAAAGTTCGTCCTGACCCCTAAAATTTTCCCCGACCCCTAAATCTCTCTAGACCCCTAATTTTTCACTCTCCCCCAACCATGAGAAATATTTTGACTTCAAACAAAAAAAAACAAAAAAATTTGGCCTGACCCCTAAAAAGTTCGTCCTGACCCCTAAAATTTTGCCCGACCCCTAAATCTCTCCAGCCCCCTAATTTTTCACTCTCCCCCAACCATGAGATATATTTTGACTTCAAAACAAAAAAAAACAAAAAAATTTGGCCTGACCCCTAAAAAGTTCCGCCTGACCCCTAAAATTTTCCCCGACCCCTAAATCTCTCCAGCCCCCTAATTTTTCACTCTCCCCCAACCCTGAGAAATATTTTGACTTCAAAACAAAAAAAAACAAAAAAATTTGGCCTGACCCCTAAAAAGTTCGTCCTGACCCCTAAAATTGTCCCCGACCCCTAAATCTCTCCAGCCTCCTAATTTTTCACTCTCCCCCAACCATGAGATATATTTTGACTTCAAAACAAAAAAAAACAAACAAATTTTGCCTGACCCCTAAAAAGTTCGTCCTGACCCCTAAAATTTTCCCTGACCCCTAAATCTCTACAGCCCCCTAATTTTTCACTCTCCTCCAACCATGAGAAATAATTTGACTTCAAAACAAAAAAAAACAAAAAAATTTGGCCTGACCCCTTAAAAGTTCGTCCTGACCCCTAAAATTTTCCCCGACCCCTGAATCTCTCCAGCCCCCTAATTTTTCACTCTCCCCCAACCATGAGATATATTTTGACTTCAAAACAAAAAAAAACAAAAAAATTTGGCCTGACCCCTAAAAAGTTCCGCCTGACCCCTAAAATTTTCCCCGACCCCTAAATCTCTCCAGCCCCCTAATTTTTCACTCTCCCCCAACCCTGAGAAATAGTTTGACTTCAAAAGGAAAAAAACAAAAAAAAACAAAAAAATTTGGCCTGACCCCTAAAAAGTTCGTCCTGACCCCTAAAATTTCCCCCGACCCCTAAATCTCTCTAGCCCCCTAATTTTTCACTCTCCCCCAACCATGAGAAATATTTTGACTTCAAACAAAAAACAACAAAAAAATTTGGCCTGACCCCTAAAAAGTTCGTCCTGACCCCTAAAATTTTCCCCGACCCCTAAATCTCTCCAGCCCCCTAATTTTTCACTCTCCCCCAACCATGAGATATATTTTGACTTCAAAAAAAAAAAAAAAAAAAAAATTTGGCCTGACCCCTTAAAAGTTCGTCCTGACCCCTAAAATTTTCCCCGACCCCTGAATCTCTCCAGCCCCCTAATTTTTCACTCTCCCCCAACCATGAGATATATTTTGACTTCAAAACAAAAAAAAACAAAAAAATTTAGCCTGACCCCTAAAAAGTTCCGCTTGACCCCTAAAATTTTCCCCGACCCCTAAATCTCTCCAGCCCCCTAATTTTTCACTCTCCCCCAATCCTGAGAAATATTTTGACTTCAAAACAAAAAAAAACAAAAAAAAACAAAAAAATTTAGCCTGACTCCTAAAAAGTTCGTCCTGACCCCTAAAATTGTCCCCGACCCCTAAATCTCTCCAGCCTCCTAATTTTTCACTCTCCCCCAACCATGAGATATATTTTTACTTCAAAACAAAAAAAAACGAAAAAATTTTGCCTGACCCCTAAAAAGTTCGTCCTGACCCCTAAAATTTTCCCCGACCCCTAAATCTCTCCAGCCCCCTAATTTTTCACTCTTCTCCAACCATGAGAAATAATTTGACTTCAAAACAAAAAAAAACAAAAAAATTTGGCCTGACCCCTAAAAAGTTCGTCCTGACCCCTAAAATTTTCCCCGACCCCTAAATCTCTCCAGCCCTCTTATTTTTCACTCTCCCCCAACCATGAGATATATTTTGACTTCAAAACAAAAAAAAACAAAAAAATTTGGCCTGACCCCTAAAAAGTTCGTCCTGACCCCTAAAATTTTCCCCGACCCCTAAATCTCTCCAGCCCCCTAATTTTTCATTCTCCCCCAACCCTGAGAAATATTTTCAGTTCAAAACCAAAAAAAAGAAAAAAAATTGGCCTGACTCCTAAAAAGTTCGGCCTGACCCCTAAAATTTTCCCCGACCCTTCAATATCTCTAGCCCCTTATTTGTTCATTCTCCCCAACCCTGAGAAATATTTTGACTTCAAAACAAAAAAAAACAAAAAAATTTGGCCTGACCCCTAAAAAGTTCGTCCTGACCCCTAAAATTTTCCCCGACCCCTCAATCTCTCCAGCCCCCTAATTGTTCACTCTCCCCCAACCCTGAGAAATATTTTGAGTTCAAAACCAAAAAAATCTTATTTAACATGTATACAAATATTAGTGAAAACAATGGTGGAGCATAATTATTTCTCTTTTTACTTTACTTATTGAGACGTTATTTAACATGTATAAAAATATAAGTGAAAACAATGGTGGAGCATAATTATTTTTCTTCTTTCGTTACTTATTGAGACGTTATTTAATATGTATACAAATATTAGTGAAAACAGTGGCGGAGCATAATTATTTCTCTTTTTACTTTACTTATTGAGACGTAATTTAATATGTATACACGTTTTAGTGAAAACAGTGGTGGAGCATAATTATTTTTCTTCTTACTTTACTTATTTAGACGTTATATCATATGTATACAAATATTAGTGAAAACAATGGTGGAGCATAATTATTTTTCTTCTTACTTTACTTATTGAGACGTTATTTAATATGTATACAAATATTAGTGAAAACAGTGGTGGAGCATAATTATTTTTCTTCTTACTTTACTTATTGAGACGTTATTTAATATGTATACAAATATTAGTGAAAACAATGGTGGAGCATAATTACTTTAATTTTACTGATACTACACTAACTTCACACCTCTCAAAAAGAAGGAGGTTATACCTGGGAGGATGGTATCATGTCAACAGAAGAAATACAGTTAGGATTAAGCAACCCTGGCTTCACTACAAACTCGTGTTCAAAAAAGTGCCGTTATTGATTAAGCAACCCTGGCTTCACTGTGGATTCATGTTCAAAAAAGTGCCGTTAGGAATTAAGCAACCCTTGCTTCACTATGGACTCATGTTCAAAAAAATGCCGTTAGGGATTAAGCAACACTTGCGTCACTATAAACGCATGTATCAAAAAGTGCCGTTAGGAGTTAAGCAACCCTTGCATCACACTGGACTCATGTTCAAAAAAGTGCCGTTAGTAAGTAAGCAACCCATGCTTCACTATGGACTCGTGTTCAAAAAAAGTGCCGTTTGTGATTAAGCAACACTTGCTTCACTATAAACTCATGTTCAAAAAAGAGCCGTTAGGGATTTACTCTGACGTCATTTCCTGTTAAAATCATGACGGTGCATTATTTCTCAAATTCTTTGTTTTTTTCTCAAATTAGTACTAAACAACGTTGAAAATCGAGGAAAAAGGCACCCCCCCATTGGAGAAAAGTGCTCAGTCGACCCTCGAAGAGTCCATTTTTTTTTCCGGTTCTGAGATATTATACGTCCCGGGGCTGGCCGGTTATAATTATGTCAACCGTGTGACTGTTTGTTGGGTCCTGTCGGAGGAGTATCTGGACATACAAACAAACAAACAAACAAACAAACAAACAAACAGACAAACATACAGACAAGTGCCCTTTATATAGGAGACTAGCGGGGCTACCCGGCGTTGCTCGGGGTCATAAAAACATATATTTGAAGAAAAATCGTGTGTGTAACATCTTTATATTCAAACTTCTATGTCCGCCCCCTCTCTCTATAGCCGTCTCTTTATCTGCTACCTTTCTCTTTCCTGGTCGCCCCATTTCGCCGCTACTTTCTAATTTTGCCTTTTGCAAAAGCTGTTTCTTCCCCACCATTTCTCCTATTGCCCAGGGTAATAGTATGACATATTTCTATAAAAAGTAACACCTCTATCTGCGCCTTCTATATAGGTACTTATCTCCACCCTGGTGTTCATACTATATACGTATCTATCATCACCCCGGTGCGCATACTATATACGTACCTATCGCCGCCCCAGTGCACATACTATATACGTACCTATCGCCGCCCCGGTGCAGATACTATTTAAGTACCTATCGCCGCCCCGTTGCGAATGCTAAATAGTACCTATCGTTGCTCCGGTGTGAATGCTAAATACATACCTATTGCGCCCCGGTGTGCATGCTACATAAGTACCTATCGCTGCCCTAGTGCGAATACTAAAGACATACCAATTGCGCCCCGGTGTGCATGCTACATAAGTACCTATCGCTGCCCTAGTGCGAATAATTAATATGTACATATTGCCGCTTTGGTGTGAATGCTAAATACGTACCTATCGCCGGCCCAGTGCGAATGCTAAATACGTACCTATAGCCGCCCTGGTGCGAATGCTAAATACGTACCTATAGCCGCCCCAGTGCGAATGCTAAATACGTACCTATCACCACTACAGTGCGAATGCGAAATACATACCTTTCGCCACCCTGGTGCGCGTGCAATATATGTACTGATCGCCGCCGCAGAGCGCATGCTATGTACGTACTTATTGCTGCCCATGTGTACATGCTATATACGTAGCTATCGCCACCCCTGAATTCTGAATACGTAAATATCGCCGCCCTGGTGTGGAAGCTAAATACGTACATATCGCCGCCCCGGTGTGAATGCTAAATACATACCTATCGCCGCCCCGGTGTGAATTCTAAATACGTACCTATTGCCGCCCCGGTGTGAATTCTAAATACGTACCTATCGCCGCCCCGGTGCAGAAGCTAATTACGTACATATCGCTGCCCCGGTGCGAATGCTAAATACATACCTATCGCTGCCCCGGTGTGAATGCTAAATACATACCTATCGCCGCCCCGGCGTGAATGCTAAATACGTACCTATCGCCGCCACGCTGTGAATTTTAAATATGTACCTTTAGCCGCCCAGTGTGAATTTTAAATATGTACCTTTCGCCGCCCCTGTGCACGTGCTATATAGGTACCTATCACCGCCCCAGTGCGCGTGCTACATATGAACCGATCGCTGCCTCAGTGCGCATGCTAAATACATACCTATCACTGCCCCGGTGTGCATACTATATACGTACTTATTACCGCCCATGTGCAAATGCTATATAAGTACCTATCACCACCGCTGAATGCTAAATAAGTACCTATCGCTGCCCCGGTGTGGAAGCTAAATACGTACATATCGCCGCCCCTAAATTTGGGCAGACCCTAAAAAGTTCGGCCTGACCCCTAAAATTTTCCCCGACCCCTAAATCTCTCCAGCCCCCTAATTTTTCACTCTCCCCCAACCATGAGAAATATTTTGACTTCAAAACAAAAAAAAACAAAAAAATTTGGCCTGACCCCTAAAAAGTTCGTCCTGACCCCTAACATTTTCCCCGACCCCTAAATCTCTCCAGCCCCCTAATTTTTCACTCTCCCCCAACCCTTAGAAATATTTTCAGTTCAAAACCAAAAAAAAGAAAAAAATTTGGCCTGACCCCTAAAAAGTTCGTCCTGACCCCTAAAATTTTCCCCGACCACTCAATCTCTCCAGCCCCCTAATTGTTCACTCTCCCCCAACCCTGAGAAATATTTTGACTTCAAAACAAAAAAAAAAAAAAATTTGGCCTGACCCCTAAAAAGTTCGTCCTGACCCCTAAAATTTTCCCCGACCCCTAAATCTCTCCAGCCCCCTAATTTTTCACTCTCCCCCAACCATGAGATATATTTTGACCTCAAAACAAAAAAAAACAAAAAAATTTGGCCTGACCCCTAAAATTTTCCCCGACCCCTAAATCTCTCCAGCCCCCTAATTTTTCACTCTACCCCAACCATGAGAAATATTTTGACTTCAAAACAAAAAAAAACAAAAAAGTTTGGCCTGACCCCTAAAAAGTTCGTCCTGACCCCTAAAATTTTCCCCGACCCCTAAATCTCTCCAGCCTCCTAATTTTTCACTCTCCCCCAACCCTGAGAAATATTTTGACTTCAAAACAAAAAAAACAAAAAAAAAACAAAAAAATTTGGCCTGACCCTTAAAAAGTTCGGCCTGACCCCTAAAATTTTCCTCGACCCCTAAATCTCTCTAGCCCCCTAATTTTTCACTCTCCCACAACCATGAGAAATATTTTGACTTCAAAACAAAAAAAAACAAAAAAATTGGACCTGACCCCTAAAAAGTTCGTCCTGACCCCTAAAATTTTCCCCGACCCCTAAATCTCTCCAGCCCCCTAATTTTTCACTCTCCCCCAACCCTGAGAAATATTTTGACTTCAAAACAAAAAAAAACAAAAACATTTGGCCTGACCCCTAAAAAGTTCGTCCTGACCCCTAAAATTTTCCCCGACCCCTAAATCTCTCTAGCCCCCTAATTTTTCACTCTCCCCCAACCATGAGAAATATTTTAACTTCAAAACAAAAAAAAACAAAAAAATTGGACCTGACCCCTAAAAAGTTCGTCCTGACCCCTAAAATTTTCCCCGACGCCTAAATCTCTCCAGCCCCCTAATTTTTCACTCTCCTCCAACCATGAGATATATTTTGACTTCAAAACAAAAAAAAACAAAAATATTTGGCCTGACCCCTAAAAAGTTCGTCCTGACCCCTAAAATTTTCCCCGACCCCTAAATCGCTCCAGCCCCCTAATTTTTCACTCTCACCCAACCCTGAGAAATATTTTGACTTCAAAACAAAAAAAAAACAAAAAAATTTGGCCTGACCCCTAAAAAGTTCGTCCTGACCCCTAAAATTTTCCCCGACCCCTAAATCTCTCCAGCCCCCTAATTGTTCACTCTCACCCAACCCTGAGAAATATTTTGACTTCAAAACAAAAAAAAACAAAAAAATTTGGCCTGACCCCTAAAAAGTTCGTTCTGACCCCTAAAATTTTCCCCGACCCCTAAATCTCTCCAGCCCCCTAATTTTTCACTCTCCCCCAACCATGAGATATATTTTGACTTCAAAACAAAAAAAAAACAAAAAAATTTGGTCTGACCCCTAAAAAGTTCGTCCTGACCCCTAAAATTTTCCCCGACCCCTAAATCTCTCCAGCTCCCTAATTTTTCACTCTCCCCCAACGATGAGAAATATTTTGAGTTCAAAACCAAAAAAAACAAAAAAAATTTGGCCTGACCCCTAAAAAGTTCGGCCTTACCCCTAAAATTTTTCGACGACCCCTCAATCTCTCCAGCCCCCTAATTTTTCACTCTCCTCCAACTCTGAGAAATATTTTGACTTCAAAACAAAAAATTGGCGTGACCACTAAAAAGTTCGGCCTGACCCCTAAAAAGTGCGGCCTGACCCCTAAATCTCTCCAGCCCCTCATCCCAACTAATTTTTCACTCTCACATAACCCTGAGAAATATTTTGAGTTAAAAACAAAATAAAAAAGAACAAATTTTGTCTGACCCCTAAAAAGTTCGGATTGACCCCTAAAATTTTCTCCGACCCCTCAATGTCTCCAGCGAAATATTTTGAGTTCAAAAAAAAATGTTATTTAACATGTATACAAATATTAGTGAAAACAGTGGCGGAGCATAATTATTTCTATTCTTACTTTATTTATTGAGATGTTTTTTAATATGTATACAAATATTAGTGAAAACAATGGCGGAGCATAATTATTTCTCTTCTTACTGTACTTATTGAGACGTTATTTAATATGTATACAAATATTAGTGAAAACAGTGGCGGAGCATAATTATTTCTATTTTTAATTTATTTATTGAGACGTTTTTTAATATGTATACAAATATTAGTGAAAACAATGGCGGAGCATAATTTTTTCTTCCTTTAAATTTACTGATTGAGACGTTATTTAATATGTATACACATATTTGTGAAAACAATGGTGGAGCATAATTATATCTCTTCTTACTTTACTTATTGAGACGTTATTTAATATGTATACAAATATAAGTGAAAACAATGGAGGAGCATAATAATTTCTCTTCTTACCTTACTTCTTGAGACGTTATTTAATATGTATACAAATATTAGTGAAAACAATGGTGGAGCATAATTATTTCTCTTTTTACTTTACTTCTTGAGACGTTATTTAATATGTATACAAATATAAGTGAAAACAATGGAGGAGCATAATAATTTCTTTTCTTACCTTACTTCTTGAGACGTTATTTAATATGTATACAAATATTAGTGAAAACAATGGTGGAGCATAATTATTTCTCTTTTTACTTTACTTCTTGAGACGTTATTTAATATGTATACAAATATAAGTGAAAACAATGGAGGAGCATAATAATTTCTCTTCTTACCTTACTTCTTGAGACGTTATTTAATATGTATACAAATATTAGTGAAAACAATGGTGGAGCATAATTATTTCTCTTTTTACTTTACTTCTTGAGACGTTATTTAATATGTATACAAATATTAGTGAAAACAATGGTGGAGCATAATCATTTATTACACTAACTTCACACCTCTCAAAAAGAAGGAGGTAATACCTGGGAGGATGGTATCATGTCAACAGAAGAAATGCGGTTAGGATTAAGCAACCCTTGCTTCACTATAAACTCGTGTTCAAAAAAGTTCCGTTAGGGATCCACTTTGACGTCATTTCCTGTTAAAATCGTGACTTTGCATTATGCCGACAATCCCCCATCTCCAAATTTGGCATGAGGCGCTTCACCGGTGAATGCCGACACCCCCCCCTAATTTGACCTGAAGCAGTCACACCGCCGCTCTATCTCTACAACTCTCAAGAAGGAGGAGGTAATGCCTAGGAGGGTGGTATCATAACAACAGAACGGGCGTAGGGGAGGAAAGGAAGGTAGAAGGGGTGGGAGTGAGAGGGAAAGAAGAGTTTTAGTGTGAGGGATTTTCTTCCCTACACTCTTTTCCTCTGACGTCATTTCCTGTTAAAAGCATGACGGTGCATTATTTCTCAAATTCTACATGATGTCATTGTTTTTTTCTCAAATTAGTACTAAACAACGTTGAAAATCGAGGAAAAAGGCAGTCGACCCTCGAAGAGTCCATTTTTTTTTCCGGTTCTGAGATAGTATACGTCCCGGGGCTGGCCGGTCATAATGACGTCAACCGTGTGACTGTTTGTTGGGTACTCTCGGAGGAGTATCTGGACATACAAACAGACAAACAGACAGACATACAGACAACTGGCCTTTATATAATAGAAGATACAAATAAATGCACATTGGCCTTTATTATAGATACAAATAAATGCACATTGGTCTTTATTATAGATTTGCTTGATACCCCCCCCCAAGAAAAGATTTGGCCTGAGGCGCTCACACCGGCGAATGCTGACACTCTCTCCTCGCAACAGATACTACACTATCTCCACCCTCTCAAAAAGGTGTGAGCGCCGGCGAATGCCGACACTCCCCCTCCCCAAATTTGGCCTGAGGGACTCACACCGGCGAATGCCGTCACCCCCCCCCCCCAATTTGACATGAAAGGAGGAGGTAATGCCTATCATGATAACGGAAGGGAGGGGGGGGAGGAATATTAGCGTCTATTAAAAGGTTGTAGTGTGAGTGAATTTCTTCCCGCCACTTTGCATTATTTTTCAAATTATCTGCCACTCTCTGACGTCATGATATAACCGGACACAATTTAGAGCAAGACCGGGTACATCCGGCAAGGGATTATGGGACAGGTGCGGATGTGATTGAGCAACCCTTGTTTCACTACACACTCTTAACGTAGGATTCCTATGTTGTTATTGATGCATCCGGACAGTAGTTATTGGATGATCTGATACAACCGGACACAATTTAGGGCAAGACCGGGTACATCCGGCAAGGGATTATGGGATGTTTACAGTGACTCGACATTTTTATCGGATTAGTACATAAATACATTATTAGATTATTGCGAATTTACTATCGAATTTGACCTCCTAGAACTGCACAGGACAAACCCATAGACCGGCGGAATGAAGCCCCGAAGGCCAAGACGATACCAGTCTATGGGGTGCAGTATCCATCGAAACAGATACTACACTTTGATATTAGCCAAAACAAATGAATTAATGTCATTTTCGGTAATGGCGTATGAAAGCTATGTTGAATTAGAGAAAAACGGCCTAGGGGAGTGTAAAATTCATTGTTGATATTCAAAAGTTATATAAGAATTTGTTAAATAGTATTATACAATGTTTGTTGCAAGAAAATCCTAGTTATTATTACTTATTAATTTAATAATGTCATTTGAACAGTGTCTAGTGGATAGACCGCTGTTCAGGTGTAGTTTGGTTATAAATACCCCAGTAAACCTCAGAATTTTAATTTCGGCTTTAATTGGTCTTTTGGCTAAGATCAAAGTGTAGTATCTGTTCTCGGCATTTTTGCCTTGAGATAAAGTGTATTATCTAGTCCTATCCGATAGGTGTCGATCTTACACTCTCGAATCAAAAATCAGATTATCATTTTATTTTTAATCCCTTTTCCTTTTTTTCACTTCCTCTCCCCTAAAGTACGGTCTGATACGCGCCCACTGTCAGGATCTCTCTCTTACCGACTAATACTCGTACTCCTCAAATTTCGCCTTAGGCGCTGCCCTACTCCAAATTAGGCGCTCCCCTACTCCAAATCTCCCTGAGACTGGCGATTTGCCAAATTCTGCCTGGAATGCCGACACCCCCCCAAATTTGGCCTGAGGCGCTAATACCGGCGAAATGCCGACATTCCCCCTCCCCAGATTTGGCCTGAGGCGCACCGAATGCCGACACTCCCCCTCACCCCCAAATTTCGCCTGAGGCGCCCCACTGCCGATACCCCACCGCTCCCCCAAATTTCGCCTGTTGCGCTTACACCGGTGAATGCCGGAACTCCCCCCTCCCCCAAATTCGGCCTGGCGAATGCTGACACTTCTCCCCAAATTCGGCCTGAGGCGCTCATACTGGCGAATGCCGACACTCCTCCCCAAATTTCGCCTGAGGGCCCCACCGCCGAATGCCGATACCCCCCCTCCCCCAAATTTCGCGGTATACAAATTTGGCCTGAAGCGCCCCAATTTCGCCTAGGTGCTCATACCGGCGAATGCCGACATTTCCCCCTCAACAAATTCGGCCTGAAGCGCCCCACTGCCGACACTCCTCCTCCCCAAATTTCGCCTGAGGCGCCCCACCGCCGAATGCCGATACCGTCCCCCTCCCCCATGTAATGCATGGGATGAGTGCATCATGACAACGGAACCTTCTCAAAAAAGGAGGAGATAATGCATGGAATCAGTGCATCATGACAACGGAACCGATACGACCCTACCTCAACACTTCTCAAAAAAGGAGGAGATAATGCATGGAATCAGTGCATCATGACAACGGAACCGATACGACCCTACCTCAACACTTCTAAAAAAAGGAGGAGATAATGCATGGAATCAGTGCATCATGACAACGGAACCGATACGACCCTACCTCAACACTTCTAAAAAAAGGAGGAGATAATGCATGGAATCAGTGCATCATGACAACGGAACCGATACGACCCTACCTCAACACTTCTAAAAAAAGGAGGAGATAATGCATGGAATCAGTGCATCATGACAACGGAACCGATACTACCCTACCTCAACACTCTCAAAAAAGGAGGAGGTAATGCTCACACCGGCGAATACCGTAGCGTCTATTAATAATTAAGAAAGAAAATGTGAGAGGGAAAAATGACAGAAAGGTAAACTGCCACTCTCTGACGTCATGATGACCTGATATAACCGGACACAATTTAGGTCAAGACCGGGTACATCCGGCAAGGGATTATGGGACAGGTGCGGATGTGATTGAGCAACCCTTGTTTCACTACACACTCTTAACGTAGGATTCCTATGTTGTTATTGATGCATCCGGACAGAAGTTATTGGATGATCTGATACAACCGGACACAATTTAGGGCAAGACCGGGTACATCCGGCAAAGGGATTATGGGATGCTTACAGTGACTCGACATTTTTATCGGATTAGTACATAAATACATTAGATTATTTCGAATTTAGTACATATTAACGTTGAAATTTCGTGTAAAATACGAAAAAACTGCTACCTTTTGTCGGAAAGTGGTCCGGTTGACTGTCAGCGAGTGAATCGTTTGTCGTGATTTTTAGATATTATGATTCCGGGATATGTACGGTGCTAACGATATCAACTTTTTGACATGTCGCCGCGTAGTTTTTGAGGAGTATCTGGACATACAAACAAACAGACAGACAGACATACAGACAACTGCCCTTTATATAATAGACTAGCGGGGCTACCCGGCGTTGCTCGGGGTCATAAAAACATATATTTGAAGAAAGATCGTGTGTGTAACATCTTTATATTCAAACTTCTATGTCCGCCCCCTCTCTCTATAGCCGTCTCTTTATCTGCTACCTTTCTCTTCCCTGGTCGCCCCATTTCGCCGCTACTTTCTAATTTTGCCTTTTGCAAAAGCTGTTTCTTCCCCACCATTTCTCCTATTGCCCAGGGTAATAGTATGACATATTTCTATAAAAAGTAACACCTCTATCTGCGCCTTCTATATAGGTACTTATCTCCACACCGGTGTTCATACTATATACGTATCTATCATCACCCCGGTGCGCATACTATATACGTACCTATCGCCGCCCCAGTGCACATACTATATACGTACCTATCGCCGCCCCGGTGCAGATACTATTTAAGTACCTATCGCCGCCCCGTTGCGAATGCTAAATAGTACCTATCGTTGCCCCGGTGTGAATGCTAAATACATACCTATTGCGCCCCGGTGTGCATGCTACACAAGTACCTATCGCTGCCCTAGTGCGAATACTAAAGACATACCAATTGCACCCCGGTGTGCATGCTACATAAGTACCTATCGCTGCCCTAGTGCGAATAATTAATATGTACATATTGCCACTTTGGTGTGAATGCTAAATACGTACTTATCGCCGGCCCAGTGCGAATGCTAAATACGTACCTATAGCCGCCCTGGTGCGAATGCTAAATACGTACCTATAGCCGCCCCAGTGCGAATGCTAAATACGTACCTATCACCACTACGGTGCGAATGCGAAATACATACCTTTCGCCGCCCCGGTGCGCATGCAATATATGTACTGATCGCCGCCGCAGAGCGCATGCTATGTACGTATTTATTGCTGCCCATGTGTACATGCTATATACGTAGCTATCGCCACACCTGAATTCTGAATACGTACCTATCGCCGCCCTGGTGTGGATGCTAAATACGTACATATCGCCGCCCCGGTGCGAATGCTAAATACATACCTATCGCCGCCCCGGTGTGAATTCTAAATACGTACCTATTGCCGCCCCGGTGTGAATTTTAAATACGTACCTATCGCCGCCCCGGTGCGGAAGCTAAATACGTACATATCGCTGCCCCGGTGCGAATGCTAAATACATACCTATCGCTGCCCCGGTGTGAATGCTAAATACATACCTATCGCCGCCCCGGTGTGAATGCTAAATACGTACCTATCGCCGCCCCAGTGTGAATTTTAAATATGTACCTTTCGCCGCCCGGTGTGAATTTTAAATATGTACCTTTCGCCGCCCCTGTGCGCGTGCTATATACGTACCTATCGCCGCCCCGGTGCGCGTGCTATATATGAACCGATCGCTGCCTCAGTGCGCATGCTAAATACATACCTATTACTGCCCCAGTGTGCATACTATATACGTACTTATTACCGCCCATGTGCACATGCTATATAAGTACCTATCACCACCGCTGAATGCTAAATAAGTACCTATCGCCGCCCCGGTGTGGAAGCTAAATACGTACATATCGCCGCCCCTAAATTTGGGTTGACCCCTAAAAAGTTCCGCCTGACCCCTAAAATTTTCCCCGAACCCTAAATCTCTCCAGCCCCCTAATTGTTCACTCTCCCCAAACCCTGAGAAATATTTTGATTTCAAAATCAAAAAAAAGAAAAAGATTTGGCCTGAACCCTAAAAAGTTCCGCCTGACCCCTAAAATTTTCCCCGACTCCTGAATCTCTCCAGCCCCCTAATTTTTCACTCTCCCCCATCCCATAGAAATATTTTGACTTCAAAACAAAAAAAAAACAAAAAAATTTGGCCTGACCCCTGAAAAGTTCGTCCTGCCCCTTAAAATTTTCCCCGACCCCTAAATCTCTCCAGCCCCCTAATTTTTCACTCTCTTACAACCATTAGATATATTTTGACTTCAAAACAAAAAAAAACAAAAAAATTTGGCCTGACCCCTAAAAAGTTCGTCCTGACCCCTAAAATTTTCCCCGACCCCTAAATCTCTCCAGCCCCCTAATTTTTCACTCTCCTCCAACCATGAGAAATATTTTGACTTCAAAACAAAAAAAAACAAAAAAATTTGGCCTGACCCCTAAAAAGTTCGTCCTGACCCCTAAAATTTTCCCCGACCCCTAAATCTCTCCAGCCCCCTAATTTTTCACTCTCTTACAACCATTAGATATATTTTGACTTCAAAACAAAAAAAAAGAAAAAAATTTGGCCTGACCCCTAAAAAGTTCGTCCTACCCCTAAAATTTTCCCCGACCCCTAAATCTCTCCAGCCCCCTAATTTTTCACTCTTCTCCAACCATGAGAAATATTTTGACTTCAAAACAAAAAAAAACAAAAAAATTTGGCCTGACCCCTAAAATTGTCCCCGACCCCCTAATCTCTCCAGCCCCCCTAACTTTTTTTTCTGTGTCCCACAATCCTGAGAAATATTTTAAGTTAAAAAAAAAAAAAAAAATTTGGCCTGACCCCTAAAAAATTTGTCCTGACCCCTAAAATATAATTGTGTTTTTAAACGTGAGTTAACGCACTTCCTTAGCTATCCTCAAAAAAATAAATTTCATTAAAAAACATTAATTGGTTTATGAACTTGAGGTATTACGTAATTAAATTTCAATATGACTCAGCAATTTCCAATTACTATAAAATATAATGAAAAATAACTGAAAAGCCCCCCCCCCGATGAAATATTCCCCATGGACCCGTAAGAGCTGGGTTAATAGATTCGGGAATACTCTCATCATCTTACTCTGTGAATTTTACATAAGAATACACTTTTATATGTTATGTATATATTCTCTAACCTTGTTTTAAACACCTTAATTGTGTTTTTAAACGTGAGTTAACGCACTTCCTTAGCTATCCTCTAAAAAATAAATTTCATTAAAAAACATTAATTGGTTTATGAACTTGAGGTATTACGTAATTAAATTACAATATGACTCAGCAATTTCAAATTACTATAAAATATAATGAAAAATAAATGAAAAGCCCCCCCCCCCGATGAAATATTCCCCATGGACCCGTAAGGGCTGGGTTAATAGATTCGGGAATACTCTCATCATCTTACCTCGTGAATTTTACATAAGAATACACTTTTATATGTTATGTATATATTCTCTAACCTTGTTTTAAACACCATAATTGTGTTTTTAAACGTGAGTTAACGCACTTCCTTAGCTATCCTCTAAATAATAAATTTCATTACAAAACATTAATTGGTTTATGAACTTGAGGTATTACGTAATTAAATTACAATATTATATAGATACAGGTAAATGCACATTGGCCTTTATTATAGATACAAATAAATACACATTGGTCTTTATTATAGATACAAATAAATGCACATTGGTCTTTATTATAGATACAAATAAATGCACATTGGTCTTTATTATAGATGCAGATAAATGCACATTGGCCTTTATTATAGATACAGGTAAATGCACATTGGCCTTTATTATAGATACAAATAAATGCACATTGGTCTTTATTATAGATACAAATAAATGCACATTGGCCTTTATTATAGATACAAATAAATGCACATTGGCCTTTATTATAGATACAAAAAAATGCACATTGGTCTTTATTATAGATTTGCTTAATACCCCCCCCCCCCCAAGAAAAGATTTGGCCTGAGGCGCTCACACCGGCGAATGCTGACACTCTCTCCTCGCAACAGATACTACACTATCTCCACCCTCTCAAAAAGGTGTGAGCGCCGGCGAATGCCGACACTCCCCCTCCCCAAATTTGGCCTAAGGGACTAACACCGGCGAATGCCGTCACCCCCCCCCCCCCAATTTGACATGAAAGGAGGAGGTAATGCCTATCATGATAACGGAAGGGAGGGGGGGGGGAGGAATATTAGCGTCTATTAAAAGGTTGTAGTGTGAGTGAATTTCTTCCCGCCACTTTGCATTATTTTTCAAATTATCTGCCACTCTCTGACGTCATGATATAACCGGACACCATTTAGAGCAAGACCGGGTACATCCGGCAAGGGATTATGGGACAGGTGCGGATGTGATTGAGCAACCCTTGTTTCACTACACACTCTTAACGTAGGATTCCTATGTTGTTATTGATGCATCCGGACAGAAGTTATTGGATGATCTGATACAACCGGACACAATTTAGGGCAAGACCGGGTACATCCGGCAAGGGATTATGGGATGTTTACAGTGACTGCATTTTTATCGGATTAGTACATAAATACATTAGATTATTTCGAATTTACTATCGAATTTGCCTCCTAGAACTGCACAGGACAAACCCATAGACCGGCGGAATGAAGCCCCGAAGGCCAAGACGATACCAGTCTATGGGGTGCAGTATCCATCGAAACAGATACTACACTTTGATCTTAGCCAAAAAAAGTGAATTAATGTCATTTTCGGTAATGGCGTATGAAAGCTATGTTGAATTAGAGAAAAACGGCCTAGGGGAGTCTAAAATTAATTCTTGATATTCAAAAGTTATATAAGAATTTGTTAAATAGTATTATACAATGTTTGTTCAAAGAAAATCCTAGTTATTATTACTTATTAATTTAATAATGTCATTTGAACAGTGTCTAGTGGATAGACCGCTGTTCAGGTGTAGTTTGGTTATAAATACCCCAGTAAAAATAACCTCAGAATTGTAATTTCTTCCGCCTTTTGGCGAAGATCAAAGTGTAGTATCTGTTCCGATGGATACTGCACCCCATAGACTGGTATTGTCTTGGCCTCCGGGGCTTGATTTACGCCGGTCTATGGGATTGTCCTGTGCAGTTCTAGGAGGTCCACCCTCCCAGGCTTCGCCTCCCCTCTTTGGGGAGGAGTAAGTTTATTGCTTACTGTCTGAGGCGCCCCTACCGGGGAATGCCGACGGGGCTGCCCAGGCAATTTTTAAATGGCCAGAGTGCTCACCTCTCGAGCGCTGGCTTTTAACCCCACTTTCTCGACCCAATCTGTGGTCACATCTTACTTGTGGGAGTAGGATAAAACTGGCCTTGTGCCTAACTCCTGAGGTGGAGTAAATACATTGTAATTTCTTCCGCCTTTTGGCGAAGATCAAAGTGTAGTATCTGTTCCGATGGATACTGCACCCCATAGACTGGTATTGTCTTGGCCTCCGGGGCTTGATTTACGCCGGTCTATGGGATTGTCCTGTGCAGTTCTAGGAGGTCCACCCTCCCAGGCTTCGCCTCCCCTCTTTGGGGAGGAGTAAGTTTATTGCTTACTGTCTGAGGCGCCCCTACCGGGGAATGCCGACGGGGCTGCCCAGGCAATTTTTAAATGGCCAGAGTGCTCACCTCTCGAGCGCTGGCTTTTAACCCCACTTTCTCGACCCAATCTGTGGTCACATCTTACTTGTGGGAGTAAGATAAAACTGGCCTTGTGCCTAACTCCTGGGGAGGAGTAAATACCTTGTAATTTCTTCCGCCTTTTGGCGAAGATCAAAGTGTAGTATCTGTTCCGATGGATACTGCACCCCATAGACTGGTATTGTCTTGGCCTCCGGGGCTTGATTTACGCCGGTCTATGGGATTGTCCTGTGCAGTTCTAGGAGGTCCACCCTCCCAGGCTTCGCCTCCCCTCTTTGGGGAGGAGTAAGTTTATTGCTTACTGTCTGAGGCGCCCCTACCGGGGAATGCCGACGGGGCTGCCCAGGCAATTTTTAAATGGCCAGAGTGCTCACCTCTCGAGCGCTGGCTTTTAACCCCACTTTCTCGACCCAATCTGTGGTCACATCTTACTTGTGGGAGTAGGATAAAACTGGCCTTGTGCCTAACTCCTGAGGTGGAGTAAATACCTTGTAATTTCTTCCGCCTTTTGGCGAAGATCAAAGTGTAGTATCTGTTCCGATGGATACTGCACCCCATAGACTGGTATTGTCTTGGCCTCCGGGGCTTGATTTACGCCGGTCTATGGGATTGTCCTGTGCAGTTCTAGGAGGTCCACCCTCCCAGGCTTCGCCTCCCCTCTTTGGGGAGGAGTAAGTTTATTGCTTACTGTCTGAGGCGCCCCTACCGGGGAATGCCGACGGGGCTGCCCAGGCAATTTTTAAATGGCCAGAGTGCTCACCTCTCGAGCGCTGGCTTTTAACCCCACTTTCTCGACCCAATCTGTGGTCACATCTTACTTGTGGGAGTAGGATAAAACTGGCCTTGTGCCTAACTCCTGAGGTGGAGTAAATACCTTGTAATTTCTTCCGCCTTTTGGCGAAGATCAAAGTGTAGTATCTGTTCCGATGGATACTGCACCCCATAGACTGGTATTGTCTTGGCCTCCGGGGCTTGATTTACGCCGGTCTATGGGATTGTCCTGTGCAGTTCTAGGAGGTCCACCCTCCCAGGCTTCGCCTCCCCTCTTTGGGGAGGAGTAAGTTTATTGCTTACTGTCTGAGGCGCCCCTACCGGGGAATGCCGACGGGGCTGCCCAGGCAATTTTTAAATGGCCAGAGTGCTCACCTCTCGAGCGCTGGCTTTTAACCCCACTTTCTCGACCCAATCTGTGGTCACATCTTACTTGTGGGAGTAAGATAAAACTGGCCTTGTGCCTAACTCCTGAGGTGGAGTAAATACCTTGTAATTTCTGATGCTTTACTTGGTCTTTTGGCTAAGATCAAAGTGTAGTATCTGTTCTCGGCATTTTTGCCTTGAGATAAAGTGTATTATCTAGTCCTATCCGATAGGTGTCGATTTTACACTGTCGAATCAAAAATCAGATTATCATTTTATTTTTGAATCCCTTTTCCTTTTGTTCACTGCCTTCTCCCCTCCTCCAAATTTCGCCATAGGCGCTCACATCGACGAATGCCGGAACTCCCCCCCCCCCCCAATTCGGCCTGAGGCGCTCATCATACGGGCGAATGCCGACACTCCTCCCCAAATTCGGCCTGAGGCGCTCATACTGGCGAATGCCGACACTCCTCCCCTGAGGCCACAACGGCGAATGCTGAAACTCCTCCTCCCCAAATTTCGCCTGAGGCGCTAATACCGGCGAATGCCGACATTCCCCCTCCCCAGATTTGGCCTGAGACGCACCGAATACCGACACTCCCCCTCGCCCCCAAAATACCCCACCTCTCCCCCAAATTTCGCCTGTGGCGCTCACACCGGTGAATGCCGGAACTCCCCCCTCCCCCAAATTCGGCCTGGCGAATGCTGACACTTCTCCCCAAATTCGGCCTGAGGCGCTCATACTGGCGAATGCCGACATGCCGACACTCCTCCCCAAATTTCGCCTGAGGCGCCCCACCGCCGAATGCCGATACCCCCCACCCCCTCCCCCAAATTTCGCCTGAGGCGCTCACCCCAATTTTTAAATAGGTATACAAATATTAGTGAAAACAATGGTGGAGCATAATTTCGCCTACCCAGATTTGGCCTGAAGCGCCCCAAATTTCGCCTGAGGTGCTCATACCGGCGAATGCCGACATTTCCCCTTAACAAATTCGGCCTAAAGCGCCCCACCGCCGAATGCCGAAACTCCTCCCCAGCAGATTTGGCCTGAGGCGCCCCACCGCCAAATGCCGACCCTCCCTTCCACTGCCGATACCGCCCCCCCTCCCCCATGTAATGCATGGGATGAGTGCATCATGACAACGGAACCGATACGACCCTACCTCTACACGTCTCAAAAAAGGAGGAGGTAATGCATGGGATTAGTGCATCATGACAACGGAACCGATACGACCCTACCTCAACACATCTCAAAAAAGGAGGAGATAATGCATGGAATCAGTGCATCATGACAACGGAACCGATACGACCCTACCTCTACACGTCTCAAAAAAGGAGGAGGTAATGCATGGGATGAGTGCATCATGACAACGGAACCGATACGACCTTACCTCAACACATCTCAAAAAAGGAGGAGATAATGCATGGAATCAGTGCATCATGACAACGGAACCGATACTACCCTACCTCAACACTCTCAAAAAAGGAGGAGGTAATGCTCACACCGGCGAATACCGTAACCCCCTCCCCCCCCCCCAATTTGGCCTGAAAGGAGGAGGTAATTCCTATCATGATAACAGAACGGCCACAGGGAAGGAGGGGGGGGGGAATATTAGCGTCTATTAATAATTAAGAAAGAAAGTGTGAGAGGGAAAAATGACAGAAAGGAAAACTGCCACTCTCTGACGTCATGACAACCTGATATAACCGGACACAATTTAGGTCAAGACCGGGTACATCCGGCAAGGGATTATAGGACAAGTGCGGATGTGATTGAGCAACCCTTGTTTCACTACACACTCTTAACGTAGGATTCCTATGTTGTTATTGATGCAACCGGACAGAAGTTATTGGATGATCTGATAGAACCGGACACAATTTAGGGCAAGACCGGGTACATCCGGCAAAGGGATTATGGGATGCTTACAGTGACTCGGCATTTTTATCGGATTAGTACATAAATACATTAGATTATTTCGAATTTACTACATATTAACGTTGAAATTTCGTGTAAAATACGAAAAAACTGCTACCTTTTGTCGGAAAGTGGTCCGGTTAACTGTCAGCGAGTGAATCGTTTGTCGTGATTTTTAGATATTATGATTCCGGGATATGTACGGTGCTAAAGATATCAACTTTTTGACATGTCGCCGCGTAGTTTTTTAGGAGTATCTGGACATACAAACAAACAGACAAACAGACATACAGACAACTGCCCTTTATATAATAGATTACAAAAATAATTATTTCTCAACTGTCCATTAATTAATTTCAGAATTTACTTTTACATGTAATCTAGCAGTATGTTATAAAAGTGTAGCTAAAATAATCGAAAATATAGCTTGTATGTACAAAAACAAATATTAGTTAAAATGACGTAAATTTACCGACCAATGAGAATTCTTTTCAAGTAAAACAATCAAACTAAACGTGTATTAGTGAAAATAATCAATGCATAAAAAAAGATAGTAGACAGTTATGCTGAACAATTACCTGATCTAATTAAACATATCATAATGTATAGTGTAATACACATAATGAACAAATGGCTTATTTACCCACATAACGACCACATACCTTATTAAAATTAAATGTATTGTATTCACTAGAAAAGCCACTCTTTTAACAGTGTCTGTTAGCACTGCCCTTGCTGTAGTATTAGTTACTTCTCATGAGTGATTTCAGACAAAAAGTATTTACCATTGGCAGAAACATCTTGTTTTATGATCGACTTAAAGAGTTCTATAACGGTTTAAATCTGAAGCAGCATGAGTCCAGATAATCAACATTGTACAATTGATGACCAAAGATTCTAAAAATGCGTGTGAAACATATCCCCAATGAGAAAGAGCATTGCCGTACATGGAAACAACGTTCTTATAGAGCTCGATTTATGTCATGTAGCTAAAAAAACATTATTTCTCTCAAGAGATTGGAATAGGCAGCATACCTAATATTTACTCATTCGGTTAATCTCATAGTACAAGTAAGTGTATCTCCAATCATACCCGCTCATATAATGTCTCTTTCACCCATCTGTTGTCGTCTCAAACGATGATGACTGTCATCCCCAGTATAAACCGTATCGTTTTGCCTAGCCAACAGGTTGATCGAGATGTCGCCGGGACTCATCAGTAAAATAAACTTACTCATATATATCTTTAAATATGTTTTTGCTTGTTGCATTTTCACATGTGTGTGTCTTGGTAAAAAGAAATATATGTAAGTAAAATGTTCACATGAGCTATTGTATGAAGAATTGCATGGATACTGTAAAAAGATTTCTGAAAGATCCCTTTCCATGTTAGAAACGATCAGATGCTGGAATATACAATATTGTCACGAACTAAAATTTCAAAAATATTAGTCCTCATCTCCGAAGAGAACCTGGGCAATCAAAAAGGCATTCTTTAAATCAGCTGGGTGTCCTGACGTTTCCAAATCAACAAGTGGCAACGACGTTTATTCTTCTATGGAATTCGCAATAAGCTTTCCGAATGCACCATTACTGTCTTCACAATTCCAGCGGAGGTATAATATGTGCTAAGCGGAGCGAGATATTTTACTTGCCACATTAATAAAGCAATACAGACTCAGGAGATGTGTTGTTGTATTTGCGCAACCCGTGCTTCACAATTATACGCGCAAGCACCCTTACACTGTAAGTTGGGAATGAATAGTATGTACACTCCATCTTATTTTGTACTTTTCTGAGCAATTAATTTAGCTATTTTTATAAATATTAATTTGTCTATTTGTTTAACTAAAATATTGCTTCCGGTATTAATCACCGTAGTCCTAAGTTTAACGGCGGTATTTTGTCTGTATGCACTTTTAATTATTCTATTGTTGTATTCTTTAAATTTTACTATTTTTTCTCATTGATAAAATATTACCACTATCAATGAGCTTCATTGTTCTCATATATTCTTCTAAATTATCCATTTAATATTCCAACACGTATGAGCACTCATAACATTTCGATTAGATGTTACTATATTTCAGTTTTATTACCTTTTTAGCGCTCAGTGGTCTGCAATCGTATGTTATATTGCGCGGTAGTCAAGAAATGTATCCTATAGATTTTCTATCCGGTGCCAGCATCCTCTTTGTGTGAATTGCCTTTAATACTCATTTCGAATAAATACTTGACTTTCCATTAGGGTTTATTTTCTCTTTTTAACTGGCTTTTGTTTGGTGCATTGGTTATTCGTACTTGATCTAGGATCTGTAAGAAGTACGGCTAAAATTCTCTCGATACCGACAGAGTCCATCCTGCTGTGTATTTAAAAGGCGACATATTGATTAATTGCAGCATTTTTATTATACGCGTGTCTCCTATTTAATCAGTTGGTGTATGCAGCAACACAAGTTCGATGGTAATCAATGGTCAGTACGAACAAGTGAAACAAATAGAGTACACTGATAGATAAGGAAATGTTCCGTAAATCAGCTTAGCAAAAATATCCAGCTCATTTCGTTCCCTTTTGTTCTGTTGCGCTTCAATTATATTCTTGTTCCTCACCTGAGTGTACATTTTCTTCTGTGTCTTTCCTCTGTTTTTTCTTTCAGCCTTCTTCTTCTTGTTTGTATTATAATACGTTCAGATACAAGTAATGTTTGACTTGAGATGGTGTATTATGTTGAACCATAATGGAAATGATTTCCTTAATAAGTGTATAATTTATGTATACCCTATTTTATGAGACATGATATGTATATGCTGGGTATTAATTACTCCCCTTTTTGGTATGATGAAGTACATCGACTAGTATTAGCTGAGCTGTACATTCCACAGCGAGCAGGTTGTTATGCCCAATATGAATTCAGTATACTTGAGGAGATTTTAGTATCGTTATTTTAACTTTATTTCGTGTTTCACTTTTGTGAATAAAACCTTTACAAAGGAAGTCGGCTCTCTCTTTCTTCTCTTGATACAATTTTATTCACAAATGAAATGGACAGAGTACTTCGTCCCGAACGATTCAGCACCGAGTCTACAGCCTTCAATGCAGAAAAAATACAAACATTGGAAACTTACGTTTATAAATTACTTACATATGGTTAATGGCACTGAAGAAACTGGAAACAGCCAAGCCGACTTCTATGCTTGATAAATAGAATATCGGCAGAGGTATTCGAAATAATTAGTGACACTAACGACTATGCATCTGTCATAAGAGCTCTGGACGCGGCTTACATCAAGCCTACTAATATAGTCTACAACCGTCACAAACTTATCACCATAAAACAACAACCAGCGCAAACAGTGGATTCTTTCATGATACAGTTGGAAAACCTTGCGAAGACATGCAATTTCCAGGCCGTAGGTGCCGAAATATATAACAACCAGTATATGCGGGAAGCTTTTATTAGCGGTATCTTTTCCCCCTCAATTCGACAACCACTTCTCGAAATATTCTCGCTAACTTTTCCGGAATCATACGAGATGGCAAGATCTCTTGAACAAGCAGAACAACACACTGCGTGTTACAACCAGGAGAAAATAATTTCCGCGCCAATAATCACTTATAGAGAAAATACAAGTCTGGCAGCGACACAACAAAAATATGAGGCTGAAGGAAATTTGTTTTTTTTCTGCGGGAATTCTCGTCATCCGCGTCACCTTTTGTCCGGCCCGTGACTCAAACTGCAATAAGGGTTTGAAAAAAGTACACTGGGCCAAAGTCTGTAAATCTTTCGTGTCGCCAGTGTTAAATGAAGATACTAATTTTCATAGTCTCGCGTGACTAGAAAGAAAACAATGCATTACATTTACTAAGTGTTAAATAAATGGATCAACTGTTTATGCCATGATGGATTCTGGTAGTGTGGGGACTTTTATTAACAGCAATATTGCAAATAAAATGAACCGTAAAATTATTCCTAAACAAAAAGCAATATCATTGGCCGACCCTAATATGTGTGCGAAAATTGAGGGAGAAACTAAAGTCGATATATCTCTAAATAATAATGTACACTCTAACGTAATAGTGGAGCTCATTAAGAATTTATTTGTCGACTTAATCATAGGGAAATATATTCTCTGCAGATATAAGAATGTAACCTTCAAAGTTGATTGACAAGAGGACGAACTTATTATCGGGGCAGTCACCAGGAATATTTTTTCCATCCATGAACGTTTTTCCTCCCCCATTATTTTCTCATCTTTCTACGAACACAACACCAATAAGCACCAAATCACGTCGCCACACACTTGCTGATAGACAATTCATAAGAACGGAGACTGCAAAATTGTTGGAGGAAAAAATAATAGAACCCTCAATTTCACCTTGGCGAGCGCAGGTTCTAGTAACAGCAAATGAAAACCGGAAACTAGAATGGTGATCGATAATAGTTACACAATCAACAGATTTACAGAATCAGACGCTCATCCGATACCGAGTATATCTAAAATAGTCGAGGAAATAGCCAGGTATAATGTTTTTACTACTCTTGATCTTTAATCAGCATACCATCAAATCCCATGCAGTAAGGAGGATCGTAAATTTACAGCATTCGAGGTAGATGGTAAATTATACTAGTTTACTCGCCTACCGTTCGGGGTTACTAATGGAGTAAGACCCTTCCAAAGAACCATTGACGGCATTGTCAGCGGGGAGCAATTAGTAGATACATTTGTCCATGTAGATAACGTTACTCTCTGTAGAAAAAAAACCCAAAAGAGCATGACTACAATCTTCAAAGATTTTATGAGGTTGCTAAAACCTACACCACGCTTTATAAGAATAAACGCATCGTTTCAGTCTCAACGAAAACTTTACTTGGGTGCACTATCAAAAACAACCAGATATCACCTGACTACGATCGTCTTAAACCTCTACATGAGATGCAGCTTCCTCTAAATCTAAAATCACAAAGACTGATCATTGGGATGTTCTCCTACTACAGCAAATGAATCCAGAATTTTTCAGAGAAAATATTAGCACTAAACCGCAATAGAGAATCCCCATTATCTTCTGTGGCATTGGACTCTTTTATCAGGCTGAAGACTTGAAAGATGCTATGCTGGTACCGGTTGACCCAGAAAAAGAATTTATAGTAGAAACAGATGCTAGTAACAACTGTATTGCGGCTACCCTTAATCTAGAAAACCGTCCGGTTACATTCTATTCAAGGACACTAAGCCCTAGTGAAACGAAACATCATGCGGTAGAAAAAGAAGCAGCTGCTATTGTTGAAGCTCTACGAAAGTGGCGACATTTTCTCCTTTGTAAACACTTTACTGTATTTACAGACCAGCAAATTATTAGCTTCATGTTTGATAACACCAGGACATCAAAACTTAAAAATGACAAAATATGCAGTTGGCGCATTGAACTGCCCCAATTTAAGTTTAGCGTCGTCTACCGTCCTGGAAGACAAAATACTGTTGCTAATACGTTTTCCCGAATATCTGCTCTCACTTATTCGTTACAAGATCTCCGCGACCTACATTCAAAATTATGCCACCCAGGCATTACACGACTATTCCATTTTTTCTAAGAAAGAAACTTTGCTTTTTCACTCGGAAGGCAATGCCCAAATTGAGAAATTAAGCGGCACACTATAGAAGGCCATACAAGTAACTTTACATTCTCGCAATAGGAGACTATCCTATTGGGAATATATTCTACTTGATGCTCTACATTCAATTCGATCATTGCTCTGCACAGCTACGAATACGACCCCTCACGATAGACTATTTAAGTACAGCCGCAAATCCACTTCTGGTACTTCTATTCCCCTTGGGCAAAATCAGGCCAAGTATACGTCAGAGATCATATGAGGTCGAGTAAATATGACCCTCCGGTTACACCTGCTACGTTACTGAAGATCAATCCTTATTATGCCCATATACGACTACCTTCTGGCATCGAAACTACCGTCAACGTTAGAAATTTGGCTCCCACACAATTAATTGAGACAACACGTTAGAAGATGTTCGATTGCCACCCGTAATCAAGCCAGAAAGTGAAAAAGAAAATATACAATATTCTGAACAGATAGAAAAACACCTGGTGTGGAGCCAGTTTACAGCGAAATGCCATCCGAGCCACTGCGAAGATCTGACAGAATACGGGAATTTCCTGAGAAATGCAAGGACTTCGTTACTAAATAAGGATTAGAGAAAAAAATAAAAGATAAAAAAGGTAAAAAATAAATAAATAAATGAGAAAAAATGAATAAATACAAACGAGTTAAAAAAAATAAATAAATAAAAATAAAAAATTGAAGGGGAAAGTGTGATATATTTAACGCCTCCTGGCATTGATTGAACGCTTCCGTCAGGCGTTGACTATACATGCTTCGTCATTTAAACTTTATTTCGTGTTTTACTTTCATGAAACCCATAGATTGGTATTGCCTTGAGCTTCGGGACTTAATTTACGCCGGTCTAGAGAACTGTCCTGTGCAGTTCTAGGAGGTCCCCCCTCCCAGGCGTTGCCTTCCCACCCTTTGAGAAGGGGTTAGTTTATTGTTAATCGTCTGAGGCGCCCCTAACCGGAATGCCGACGGGCTGCCCAGGCAATGTTTAAAGGCACCAAGTACGCTTCCTCTAGAGTGCGCAATTCCCACTTTCCGACTTTGTGTCACATTCTACTTTGTGGGAAGTAGATAAATAAGGTGTTTTACTTTGTGAATAAAACCGTTACAAAGGAATTCGGCTCTCTATCTCTTCTCTTGACTACAATGTTTTTATCAGTTTAATATTCAGTACTAATTTATTTTATTTATATTTTTCTTAACTTATTAAACAAGGTGCTGGTAACGTCTGGAACGAAAGCTGATGAGAGATGACAGTGTGTTGTTAAATAGTGTATACCCGTACTTTTTTCCAAATGTGTGGCCTCGCTATATTCAAAAGGTCAACGTAATTAATATTGCAAACCGACATTTCTATTCAAGTTAATTGTATTATAATTATTTAGATGTGTCTCTACATATTCCATTTGGAAGTTAGCCATAAAAACACCCTTCACGAATGCTACCTTTGTCAATAATTTACCCGACTTTGAAATGTTTCAAATATGCCCTAACTCGCAACATTCATTCTTACTAAAGAAAATCCCTACCCACTAATAATCTACGCTAAGACAACAATATAACAATCCCAACCACGATCCATTAATTACTTCGTTTAGTTTTCTGATGAATGTACATTTTACAATTCGTATACATAATAATTTTATTGAACTGATTATTGAGCTGATTGTAGGCGTTAAAATGCGTTTTAAAATTTGGCAAATAGTTCTGACAAATCCAACGAAGGTGCACGTGAATCATTCCTGTCAGCGGTTATAATACAGAAGCCAATGAGCGAAATGAACACCAGTATTTTCAAGGGATTAAATACAAAATTGGCAAATATAAAATATGTCTGGAGATCCGTGCCAAAATTACTATTGCTGTGATTTGTGTAAATCGAAGAAAATGTTTGAAAAAGTACGTCATATTCATTTCGAATATCTGGAGCAGTAAGTTAAGTTAATAGATAATCGTAAGAGATTTTTATTTCAAAAAGGAGCCAAACTTTGTATATGTTTCCTAAAAAAATGTTCAGTTCATATTTATTAATATTATCTTTTTTTAGAAAAATGTTTGCTATAATTCTTCAATGGTGCAAATAAAATATTTGGAACGAATTGCGTGTGAAACACTGAAATATTTTTCAAGGTAATATAAATAGTGTGAGAAATTTATAAATCGCATTTCTAACGATTGGTGGCGAAATGGTTTAAATGTACATTGAAATCTTATCTAATATATAAAGTTCAGACGATGTTACTTTGTACCTTCTCGAAAAATAAGAAACTAACGACATAGATCACAAACTATTAAACTCACTTCTACATTATGCTTATTTACTCGATCGTGTTTTAGTAAATGTGTTATTATTTTTGTCCAACTAACATTAACTATTACTTTTGTCCTACCATCTCCGACTCTCCTGAAAACATAATTCATATAGGTGGTAGCAAACACTTTCTCTCTTACATTTAAGTACTGACACTCCCCCAGTTGTCACCGAGAACTAATAATCAAGGTATATTTTTTTTAAGTGTCCATTAGTATTTACAATGCATCTGCTATTAATTAACTACATAATACAAAATATTACGCAAACATTAATGGACCCTCCCGCTAATTCAGTTGTATTTTTCGAGAATATCAGATTACGTGACTTCACCCTATTTGTATAGATTTATACTTATTTTATTTTTTAGAGATGCAATTAACGAACATAGTTCTTTCTGTGTTCTGACATTCAACATTGAGGATACAATTTCTTCAGTGACTCGAATTCTGATTTAAGTCCATATACACCAATATTGTCAACATATATCCATAAAGTTTGCATTTCCTTTACCCTACTTCTTTCACACGCATAATAGACCAGAATTAGAAAAACACAGTTATTTCTTGTAGTAGAAATGATCTGAAAACGTGCGAATGTTGGCCGCTAGATTTAATGACGTTATGGCGTATCGTTAATTATAACGCATGCTAACTACCGTATGTCTTGCTTTAGATGACCTAATTTAGCTTACCTTTTATATTCGCTTTGGTAGACCTAAAGTTATAAAAGTAGCACCAACACCGAAAATGTTACGGTTCGATCCCAGTCGTCTTATGAAATGCATTTTTAATGTTTTTGCTAATATTGTAATATGTTTGTGAGGTGGAGGAAGGACTAAAGGGCGGGAGTTTGTATATTAAACGTTACTATGTAGTAATTTGAAAGAAATACTTTAATATTTAGTACTTTACCTATTAAGAATATTATCCTTTTACTTCAAACTAACATAATTTAGGACTACTCTGCAGACATACTAAATTATAGTTGTATTGATTTTAAAACGTAGACTAAGTGTTGTAGCTATGGCTGTTCATACTAATAGTAAACACTTTTCATTCATTCAACTTTGCTCAAAAAATTAAAATTACGATCACATCTCCCCCGTTTATCTTGTCTTTAATATACTTTATCCTGAGATAGGAAACACGTGCTTTCAACACCATGAACGTTGTTATCTACTGCGGCACCAACACAAAGGATTCCAGTGAAATATGTTGATTTATAAACAAAATAACCGAATGAATGTTCTCTATTTGATTTCCAAAGAGGCTTTCATTATCGCAAATTAAGATAATTTCTAAGTACCTTCATGTGAGTGCATATGCATATATTTCGTGTGCATATATTTATTATGGATTAAATATATACACCCTTAATTAAGGGATACATGTGTGCAGTAGTATGGTATGCATGTGAATGGAAACTAGCTTGCCATTTTTATTCTAATCATTTCATGAAATGTTGGCACCATAGATCTGTAAATTCGCATATAATGTGTTATGCTACTCTCTTGACCGTAAGTGTCATTCAATCATGAGAGTCAACTCTGATCTTTATTTTGTAATAAAAATTGTGTAGCCTCAACATTCAATTATCATCTATAGGAAGACAATGCCTTGGTTGTTCCACTGATTTTTTATCATTCCATTTGCATTGTTAAAAAACATATCTTGCTCAACAACAGTATTACTATATTAAGACATATAAATGTTCGAAGAAATATCAGAAATACTCTGATAATTAACGTTATTTAAATTGGATATTTCGTGTGAAGTTGTGATCTGTAATGTACTAAGTTTTGATTCTGGTACTGTCTGAACCACAATTGAAGTGATTTTATGTTTTTAGTATTGCATTAATACTACAGTTATATGGATACAATGAACTCAAAAGAACATATACTTATACCACATGTTAGCACACTGGTTCTCATTAGATAAATGACGTTAAGCAACATAGAACCTGGCTAGTATAAAGTAGATGATCATTTGGGACTGCTATGTGCTGTATATCATATTCCTAAGACCTGTCGTAATGAACCCACTAAAATATTCAACATTTTTAACAACCTCATCTCCACATACAATTAATCATAGAACAATCCAAGGAGTTTTGCTCACTCTCCCTCTTTGACTTAAAACTTAACCTCACCGAAGACGGCCCCATACATACCAACTTCTATAGGAAACCCGCCTGCAAAAACGTCTTTATACATTTTAAGTCTGCCCTGCCCATAACAGCAGAAATAGGTGATGCCCATAATGAGATCACCCGCATACAAAATAAGATGCTCTTCTACTGCTGACAAAATAACACAAACTAACAACATCCGTCAAACCCTCCAAACTAATAGCGACCCCACGTCCACTATAGCCCGCGTAAATAAGTTCAAAACACACAAACACCGCAGTCTCGCTAACACTTTTTACTTAAAACTCTGTGTTCTTAGTGATAAAATCACCACCTCTATCCGCAAGGCTATACACAAAGAAAACCTCGACACCCAACTAACCAACACTGGCACTTCCTTACACCAGCATCTATCTAAGAAGCATACTAACCACACACCTGAACCCTGCTCCCTAGCCAAGTGTCCTATCCCCAACACTGATCTATGCAACCGCACAAACTGTGTATACAAATTACAGTGCACCAAATAAAACAAATGTTACTTAGGAAACACCACAAGACCGCTACACCTACGCTTCAAAGAGCATATGAACGCCCTATATGCTTTTTCCACAATGATACACGCCTATGTCACACTACTCAACGTTACATTCACACCTCTCCTCGCCTCTATCAGAAACATTTGGGACCTAAGTATCACAGAATCGATCCTCATCTCCGGATTAAATCCTAACTTAATCTACGCCACGAGCTTCACTCAAAGTTCATTTTATAATAATCAACCATTTCACCCACTGACCAACCTTCATATATAACATATATTCCAATTTCACCATTTCACTCTCCCTCTTAATTTAATTATTACTTAACGTTTATATTAAACTGGCCACTACAACAAACACCATACACCAAAATAATACAATAGGTTCCTGTCCATAAACACATCTATCTCAAAACACTCTCAGTCCCATGAGAATAACAAAATCTTACAAGCAAATACCATGATTCACCTACTCTTACTATCCTACCAAAATTATTCACCTCATACTCTGGCATAATTAATCAATGTAACAACTTGACCATAATTACCCCACATCTAAATACATATAAAATGTATACAAATAATATACAGGTATAGGAAGATCAAGTAATAGACACACCAATAAATATTTACAAAAAAATAAAATAAAATAAAAAACAAGAAGAGAAAATAAAGAATAAAGTAGATAACCACTAATACATATATAATTATATATATATATATGTATATATATATATATATATATATATATATATATATATATATATATATGGATTATTTTATGTACGTGTAAAATTAATATATATATATATATATATATATATATATATATATATATATATTAACAAAAAAATACGGCCTTTGAAATTTAGGACGACTAATAATGCAGTTATCTGCATTTTAATCACTTAGGAAGTTAAACAATTCAATAATAGTAAGCTCAATGACAACGAGCTGAAAATCACCTATAAAAATAATTACATAGAAATACATGAAATACTTGGGGGATAAAAATCGTACATATTTCTAGACAGAGTGTATTGGCCCAGTGGAAGAACGCTGGACTATAGACATCAACATCGAGGGTTCGATCTCTGTGTAAGTTTGGAGAATTCATTACAAATACAGATTTTTAATTTGGTGTTTCCTATTTTTGACAAAGGGAAGATTTTCCCGAAATATTAATTAAATTACCATTAAAAATTATCTGGACAACACACAAACGACCAACGCCCTACTTGCGTTTATGTGAGATTTTAAGAATAAATGAATAGTATGTCCCACTTCGATTCATCATGTTTGTTCCTTGCAACTTGAAACATACCCATCACACTGCATTGCTCTCAGCCTTTTTTTACATATATATATATATATATATATATATATATATATATATATATATATATATATATATATATAACGATGTGTCTTCTTCTACATGTGTGTTCCCTATACAAGGAAATATTAGAAAATATTCACTCAAACAATAAGTGTATTTATATCTTAATTGTTATTCCCAAGTAACAATGTAAGTAATGCCTAATTTCTAAATTTATTTGAACAATATATAGAAACAACAACCTTATTAAAACATAATCTATATTCTATTTATATGAAATTTAAAACATATCTTCTGACTGGAGTAAAATATAAGTTGTTCCGAATCGTTTGACGCCCCATGAAGTGCCATAGAATGAATTTCTTCTACAGGCATAAGAGATATCACCTTTTGATAAAATGTGCATTATACATGCAACGTTTTTACGAGAACATAATGAATATGGTCAGACATTTGTATGTTCCTATGAATTAAAAAAAAATTACAACACTATATATTTGACAATGATTCAGATGTTTTTTTTATTTAATTTCAGTATCTTCCGACAATATTAGTTAATTGGTGTTATAGTGGTCTACTATATTTCGTGAGTATATGGCTTCTTCTAGACATTTTGTATATAAACGCCCACTTTTAAGAACGAGCCGTTTTTCTTGCACACTCTGGCTGTAAAAGTCAGAAACGTTATTCTTACAATAGCGAGCATTAGTTCTGGACTATAAGTCTCACAGATGTCGGCAATCATACTTTATGGTGTCTGTTTTCTGTGGGTGTGGCGTATGGTTCTGGGTAGTACTAGGGGGGAGGTTTTTGGCTGTCATCCTTAAAGTGAACTTAGTTTATTGGTAACTTCCTGAAGCGTCTCGGCAGTGAAATAGCGACGAGGCTGACTAGGCATTTTTGCAGGGAAACGGTGAACAACCTATTGTGTGTGAAAAAACCACTACCTTCTTTCCGACCTTGTGCCACGTCTTCCAGTGGTGGGAGGAAAGCAAAATAATCACTCTTTCTATCAAAGTGTTACTGTGAAGTCAAAGACGCCATTGATACCGTGTTGGTTATTTGTTCTTGACAATCAGTTCAACCTAGTTTGACTATTATGACTGACGTTGGCCCTACTTCTGTCGGTTGCGGTATTGTTCTAGGTAGTCTTAGGAGAGCCATTCTCCTATGCCCCTCCCCCTCGTTAGAGGAAGTTTGTTTATTGCAAACGACTTGAGGCGTTGAGATCGGTTAATGTCGACGTGACAGCAGAATAATTTGTTAGGGGCCAGAGTGTGCTCTCTCTATATCAATGCCCCACAGCATATCACTTTTCGACCGTATGTCACATATTTCTGCTGTGGTAGAGAAGTAACTAGTCAGTGTTTCTGTAACATAATATTCTGTACTTCTGTCAATACCAATCTTTGATAATATACACACTTGTTATCTTATTTATACCTGGTTCCTCAAAGTCACACACATTAGTAAGCAAATCAGAGGTGAATAAAACAGAAAAGAAAGTAATAGGATGTTAGGAAAATTGTGAAAAATACATAGTGTATGTCCTTAACTAATATATAACTTATTTACGTGGGGATACATGCGTATATATCTATATGTACAGGGTTAATTTTTATTCTAAATAACTGATATTTATTAATTTTCGAATACAGCATCTAAAATTAGAGAATTCAGATTGCTCCGATAATTTTGAAATTTAAACAATATGTTTTAGAAATTATTTCATGAGCATTTCCTTAAATGTAGTACTTAAACGGTATGGGGTAGAATAATATGTTCAACATCTCAAAATAAAATAAAATATTTCACATATGCATTATATTTTACCGAGAGCTATGAGACAAATGCCGTGCTTTAGCTCTGAATTGAATTATTTTCGAATTACGGCTTAAACATAAGTCGTATATTATAGCATTTTCCTGAAGTAAAATGAAGTAATGGATTCTTATCAATATTGGAATGAAGATGAAAAACATATCATTGATGATAAGTATGTATTAGTTATAGCCTCCATTAGAAAACAAACAAGTTATGCAAAAATGTATTTCCTGGAGGTGAGTTTTACACCCTCTGTGAATTGTACTCAATTAGGTTATATACACACAGACACACACACACCCACATACACCCGCATACACACGCACCTACATACAGCCGTACACATACACACACCCACACACACACACACACACACACACACACACACACACACACATATATATATATATATATATATATATATATATATATATACATATAAACAAACAAAAGTATGTATATATTCATCAGCGTTTCGTTTTTATGTTAAGACTGTCTCAAGATCGTTGGTTTAAAAAAATAACAGACAAGGCAATATTGAAAAATATGTTTTTGCGTTTGGAACATGAAACTATTTTTTCAAACTAACATAATCGTTAGAATATTAAAAATTTACTGCGAGCATGACGGGAAAATAATGTGTTTTTTCTTTCTAATCTAAAATGTGAGATTACTTTATGGAATGTGCGATTAGTATTAGTTTTCTGATTAAATGCCAAAAATTCAAGAAAAAGTTGCGTTGTTTAATTGCGTTTAAGTCAATAATGATAGCGTATTCACGAAGTCTTCGCCGAGATTTATTTAAAATGAATTTAATGACTAACTTTTTACAGTTTTTATAGTTGTATGTAATGGCCGAGGAAATATTTGTTATCAGATATACTCTACTTGCATTTATGTTAGAATAAATAATGATACGCATTAATCAAAGAGATGTTCATGATCATATGAAACAAAGCAAGCACTATTTCTCGATAAACAGCGAAAACAGAGATATGTGCATGTTTATAAGGGAAGTGTTAGGTATGGTATGGTAGTTTTGTTTTACGGCATATCAACCCTTTTTGGGTTATTTAATGCCGAATCTGGTCTTGTTTTCTTCTCTTTTTTGTTTCTTTCCCCATTTTAATATCTGTTTCTATTTAACCCATAGTTGGGACCCTAACAGGTACTACCACTCCGGGTCAGGGTGGACCTGAGAGCAATGGTAATTAAGAGGAGGCTCCACATTCCCCAAAGTCCGTAAGCCGGATCTCACCATCGGATGTAGTTTAAGGTCATATCCGGGACCGGGAGTAGGGTAGGAAAAATAAAAATAAAAAAGGGGAGGGAGAAAGGGAGAGGGGCTGTTGTTTTTGTTTTTGGTTTTGTAGAACATAATTAAGTTTTACAAACAAAAAAAAACAACAAAAATAACAAAAAACGTCAATGTAGGTGAATTTCGTCTCAGGGAGCCACAGGGCAGCCTGATCTGGTATCAGCAGGGAAGTGTTAGGTAAATATTAACTATTTTATTAGTTCTAGAAACAATAATTTCTATGTATTTAATGTAAAATAGGTGAGGAATTGTAATGTATTAGTAAATATATGATACATTTGTATTATTCGTCTAAATAATGTCGGACACATATTCTTAATGCACATAATAATGATCTGATTATCGAGCTGGTTTCATCTTTATTTTTAATGGTGTGAGTAAAAATATATATATTCATTTCAGTAGCTATTTTTATGATGTATTATATTATGTCCAGCAATAATATTGCGTGCTTCTTTCTGTTTTTGGTGAGTAAACTTTACGGAGGGTTCGACTCTGCATAATTTATTTTAAAGATGTTCTATTTATGTGTTTTCAGGAAGAAGAAATTAAATCTCGTCAATATATCTATATTATTCAGTATTTGAACGTAATCTAAATTTGACTTTGTCTGCTTTTAATAATTCAAAGAATGAGCAGTCTAGTAATTTATTTAAATATTACCTATACATGTACCTAAATTTTGTGTGTAACAATGTATTGTTTAATGTAAAATACGTTATGTCAGTGATTAATCTAATTATTATTATTATGACGATGTTGGCTAGAAAACGTTACGTTTATGTGGCTCTTTTCTATGTTTTCTATACCGATGTATATAATACTAATAGAAAGTGAATGGTTACTCTCCGTAGTTTAAACATTAGTTTAGCGTTTATGTTCATACACGTCTAACGGTTTGTTGCTAATTATGTTATTCAATTATAAGATTCGTATATAAACTAGAAGTTATAATAGAAGCTAATTCTATAGTTATTAATGTTGATCTATAGTTTCTGTCTTCTAATACGAATTCTTATTATCAGGGTTATTAATTATATCATAATTATCCCTTTACTTATGGCATTGGAATATATTGTTGTACATGCTGTTTATATTTAATATATTTTGGCTATATTTAATATTTGCTTCTGGATTTATGTCGAAATATATGGTAATTATAAACATAATTAATGTTACATTTACTTCGGAAACAATTTCGCATCTCGTAATCTGGTGTTCGATCTTATTTCATAATTGCAGTTTGAAGATGCTTATAAAATGCACGACTTATTTGTTAAAACAGCCCTTGCCAGTGAGGAGTTACCCTGCATCAGACTTTTAAAAATGAATCCATTAACATCTAGGATATCGTAATTCTTCGGTGGCATCGTCTCTCAAATGCTATCGGCAATCAAAAAGAAAACAAAAGAAAGAAATGTCTGTATACGCTGGCAATGACATATTCATGTCGGAATATATGATTAATATAAACAATTAACTGTTTTAATTATTTGGAAAAAACATCTCGCATCTCGTAATCGTATGTTCAATGTGATTTCACAATTGTTACTGCCACGGTTATATTTACTCATTAGACACGACATTTATTTTTTTTTATAACTGACTGATAAGATTCGCATATTTCTGCGCGAGAATAACGGTCAAACTTCAAGAAAGCAACTACTACGTATATGCAACCTACGTAATTTCGTATTATGAAATTAAATAACCGGAGTACTCATGCGTAACAACCGAAAATTTTAAGAATTAGTACGCAATGGTACACACTTGAATGTTTCTCAATATATGCACGCATCAAAATAAGATCAAAAGAAGAAATAGAAGAAACGTAAATATGAATTTATATTTGTTTACGCTTTTTTGCAATAGTGGCCTGTCGTTATAATAAATGCTACAACGAGATTGCTTTCTTTCTCATTACAACTTTTTCGACTTGAAGTCTAATATATAAAAACATAGTTTAACAGATCTTAACGAATAGTGTAGCTACTGGCCTTTATGTGTGGTGACCTTACTAGTTAAATAAACAAAAACAAATGCTACGTTATTTGGCGAATAACTAATGTATGTGTAGGGGAAAGTATGTTAAAATCGTAAGAAGACTATTGTTGACGTTTATTTATTAACCTTACTGCCAGAAGTATGGTTATACTACAGTATACGTATTATATACATACAACAAAATCAAATATGCTTAAACATCATGATTTAATAAAACTTTTTTTTTTTTAATTTTTATAATTATTTTCATTTTGTAAATATAACTGGGCACCCGTGAACGCTTATTTAGGTATACGTTTGTAGATGTTCACTTGAAGTCGGAAATCTAAATAAAAATATTGTAAACGAAATACCTGGCCGAAAAAGAGGATGATAAACTAGAATTTACTTATTCTTGTCTTACGGGCAATTTTTTTAGTTTGCGATTAATTGAAATTCTACAATATATTGTTCATATATATATATATATATATATATATATATATATATATATATATATATATACACTTGAATCACTCATTGTACGTGAATTTAAAGTTTACTCTATATTATCAAAAGTAAATGCAATAAAGACTTTTCTTGTTATTAATGCGATAACTTTGTTCGTGTCTTTCTTTTTCACCTTGTCCACGTTGGGTTAATTTGGGGCTTTTGAACATTGTAATCATTTTGTTACCGTCAACCATTTAATCTTTTTGGTTCCACTTTCGTTGCATGAACGTAGAGCATTTGCATGAAAAATGAAGTACAACTTACTCTAATATTAGGTCGCGTTTGTTGCTGCCACAGTTATTGATGGGAATCTTCCGTGACGTCGATATAATTTGAATAATAACAGATTCAGGCGAAATCACTGTAACGTTCTCCAACCAGTCTTTGTATGATGCGTGAAATTACACTGTCAGAATTATATAAGAGCTCACCTTACTTTGTGGATTTCAAAAAGGGGGAAAAGAGTACTTCTCTCGGAATCTAATCTGAATAACATTTAAAGAAATGAAAAATGTTCCAAACGTATACTTAGACACAAGACAGTAATGTTAAATATGAAATTCCTGGTATGATATAAACACACATTCTTTTGATATATATATATATATATATATATATATATATGTATATATATACATAGAAATATATATTATATATATACATATATATATGCATATATATATTATATATATACATATATATATATATATATACGTATATATATATATATATACATAGAATTATATATTATATATATACATATATATATGCATATATATATATTATATATATGCACATATATATATGTATATATATACATAGAAATATATATTATATATATACATATATATACACATATATATATTATATATACATATATATATATATATATATATATATGTATATATGCATAGAGATATATTATATATATACATATATATATACATATATATATATATATATAGATATATATATATATATAAATATATATATATACATATATATATATAGATATACATATATATATATATATATATATATATACATATTCTGTTGATGGTTTTATTCCAAATTGCTACATGATATATGTTGTTTCATTAACGCTTAAAATAAGCATCAAATCATCAGGCATTTTCGAAATTCACTGCTAAAATCTCTATAATACAACAACAACAGGAAATCGGGGTTGGACAGTAATGCAGACGCGGTTCACATATAGTAAAGAAAGGAAAGGAAAGGAGGCGGGGGAGATTCTAACGGGTAATATTTTAGGAAATTGGGTGGGGTGGTATTTAGGGTCTGGGTTATTGTGACATTAATCTTATCTAGAGCAGAGGGTGGGATGGGGTTGAATTTATTTCATATAATAAGAAAATTAAAAATTTTGCCGCATATTGTTCGTGGTTATCGTATAAAAATATGTTTGATATTTTTATTTAGGGTATTCAATGTCGTACTAGCATTCCATTTCTATATTAATCAGTCGTTACTATCTAATAATATTACTAGTTATGACCCTTATAATGATATTAATATCAGTAATAGTAGTAATTCTCGTTGTGATAATATGTGTTAATTGTAATTATAGTATACTCATGATAAAATTAATATATAAAAAAAAGTTTAGTGGTGATACTACTCTTGATATTAATAAAAAAAATAATAATGATGCCAATAATTACGATAGTCATAACGATAATAGTACAAATAATAATAATAATAATAATAATAATAATAATAATAACACCGCCACTCACAAGGTCAATGGACATAATAAGTGTACAAAAGGGGGTAAGCTATTATAGTTTCACTTATAGTAAAGACTGAATATCAGTCAATAACTAAATGATTAAGGTGGTAATCAGGTTTTGGTATTTTAAAGGATTATGTAATTGTAATTAAATTAATTAAAGTGATATCAGAGTTTACAGCTATCACGGTTATTAGTTTAAGTGGGAGATAATTGTGGTAGTATTGTTTCGTGGTGGTAGTATGACAGAGGGTTTTTTGGGGGGGGGGGAGAATTGTAGGTAATACTAAGAGATTTGATGTTATTGGGTGTTTCGTAGGGTGGTTATATATATATAGATTCGCCAAGACTTGCTGGGGATAGGGTTGGGTCATAAATTTAGGTGGGTGGGTAAGGGGTCGTAATGTGTTTTGAGGTAGTGTATAATTGGGAGGGGTGTGGCAAATTTGTAGGGAGGTATCTAGGAGAAAGTAATGTAATTATTTATTTCTATATGTTAGGAGTTGGTTAAGGTAGAGTATGTGAGTTGCTAAGGAGGTAGAGTCTACTATGCTTACAGTTAATGGACGTATTTGTTTTCTATTTAGGAGTTTATTTCTGTCTTTAAGACGGATAATTCTGAGTGTTTCATTTAGACATAATCTACATGGTGAGTTATTGATTTGCAGGTGCTCGATTTTTTTAGGATTTTCCACTTTATTATAGGGGTTTCTTTTTTTGATTTTATTTAGTTGTAGTATAGTGATAGTCCAGTTTGGCCATGGTGGTTAGGATTGTTGAAGGAGAGGTTATGGTTGTAGAATCTTTCCTTGAAGTTGTTTCCTGCCAAACGAATATAATAATTAGTTTGGGATGGGTTTTCGGTTGAGGAGATAGATGCCTCATAGACCATTTGAGTTGATAGGCACTTCTAGTCTAGGGGCGGTTTTATTTGTTAGTACAATTCCATGTTCTCCTGGGATTTGAGGTTACTGAGCTGTTTAGTATTTTACTGTTGTGCCTTTTTATGATTGTTTCCAAGTTGTCGCCACAACAATAGCTGTATGTCAGTGTTTTCTTATAAAAAAATATGGAGTATGTTGTTAGTGAGGAAATGGGTATTTATTAAGTTCAAGAATTCTTTCCCTAATTTGGTTTTAGTTAAATTATTAAATGGGGTGTATAGAAGATAATTTTCCTATTTCTTTTTCTGTTCCGACTAGTGTTATTTTGTGTAGTTGAAATATACTCTATTTTAGTAATTTTATATGCACTATCCTTTAATGCTTCATCATAAACATTCTTATGTTTATTAAATATATCTATATTAGAGGAGTTGTGTCTAATCCTACGACTAATGGATTCGGGGATGTGTTTACTTACAGAACAAGGGTGGTTAGATAGTGGGGTGACGTAAAGGGGATAAGAGTTATATTTAGCATAGGGCTCATAAGTATCACTATATATATATATATATATATATATATATATATATATATATGTATATTATATATATATATATATTACACACACGTATACATATATTATATATAGATATAGATATATATGTATATAATATACATATATATTATATATATATAATTTACATATATATATATATATATATATATATATATATATATATATTATAGATATAGATGAAGATAGATGAATGAAGAGTGATAAATATGTACGAATGTCAGAATTTATTTCAGACTTCGATTATTTTTCTCCATGTAAATCTCCTTCCATTTGACACCTTATCAACGGACAATTACCATCTGGACAAACCCCATATCTTTTTACACGAACTTTTTTTCACCCTCCATTTTCTTAATAATATTTTTTCAAATGTTGAATTTCGGCTTTCATACTGCCAACTTATCTATCTGTATAATTCCTCTTATTATAAGATCTCGATCTTTGAAAAGCATTGGCTTAAAGAAAGAATAATAAATATACTTTTATTACAGAATATACCTTGCATTGAACAATCGAAGTTTAAAATAAATCGACATTCGTACATGTTAATCACTCTTCGTTCATCTATCTTTATAATTGTTCTCGTATATTGAGCTTAAACAATTTCACTATAGGTTCTATTTACTGAAAGCTTACTTTTAGTTTTATATTATTTCTACATATTAATTCTACTATTAATTCTACTAATTCTATAGATATAGATATATGTAACATACACATATATATATTATATATATATATATATATATATAATATATATATACATATATATATATATATATATATATATATATATATATATATATATATGCATGGACGGCGGCACTGGGGGCAGAGGGTGTGGCTCAAGCCTTCCCACTTATGGACTTGCCCCCCCCCCACACACTTTACGGTCATTAATAATGTAGCTATATATGCATGTGTTTAACCGCCGCCCCCACGGTTTAAGAGAGCCCCCCCCCCACACACACACACACTTTTATAACTGTCCTGTCGGGCCTGATATATATATATATATATATATATATATATATATATATATATATATATATATATATTATTAAAAAAAAACGACACTTTTTGTCTCGTTATTTTAGTATTGATCCCTTCAATTTTCCGGATTGAAATCTTAATTTCAGAAGAAAATTGGCTGATGAAACTGCCGTAATGTACATGTTTGTCCAGAGTACTTTCTGACCCGTCTGGGTCCATCCGGAAAATTGAAAGGAACAATACTAAAATAACTAGACAAACATTGTCGGTTATTTTTAATAATACGTGTCTTAAGGACGAAATGCTGCCTCGATATACATATATATATATATATATATATATATATATATATATATATATATAATATATATTCATATATGAATATATACACATATATATTTTTTATATACATATTTATATATATATGTATATATATATGTATATATATACATATACATATATATATATACATATATATATGTATATATATGTATATATATATATATATGTATATATATATGTATATATATATATATGTATATATATGTATATATATATATATATATATATATATATATATATATATATAAATATATATACGTGTGTGTGGGGGGGGTGAGGACGCCGAATGCTACATGCGATAACTTAAATGTGTCCTTATAAGAAACTAAACAAATAACAGACGACCATATCAATTGTTAACATCGACTAAAAACTAGAAATGTGAACGGTAAATAGCGATCAAAACCATGTTCAACATTGTGAATATATTTCTAAAAACATATTTCATTTTACCATATTAGTTTACATAATAGAATATCTGCGAAATATTTCTCTCTCAATTAAAATTAGTTTTTAGTCGATGTTAAGAATTGATATGGTCGTCTGTTATTTTGTTGTTTTATTTGTTTAAGTGTTTACGTTATTTATAACATTTACTGTTACAATTACACTATATAATATCATGTTCTGCAATTTTGTAATGCTTTGTTGTTTATCATCATTTGTGGTGCAACACTTACTTTGATTTAATTCATTTGTTTATTATTTCCTTATCCATGCATTAATTGGTATAATGTATTCATCATATTATTGATCCATTTCTTACATTGCTGGTGTATTTTTTATGAGGTTGCTGAAGTATTTGTGTATGGAAGTGTTGCTTCATTTATTGATAGGATTGATGCTTTACATTCATGAGCAATAAGCCTTTTTATTTATAAAGATGTCTGCTTTATTTATTCACGGGGTTGCTTTTTTATCTATTGATGTTGAAGCTACTGTATTTTATCATGAGGTTCTTGCTTTATTTTTATGAGGTTGCTACTTAATTAATTCATGAAGTCGCTGTTATATTTAGTCATGAGTATGTTTCTTTATTTATTTATTTACGACGTTGCTGATGTATTCACTCATTAGGTTACTGCTTTATTTATTAATTAAGGTGTTGCTTTATTTATGGCGTTGATACTCCATTCATTTAGACGCCCGTTGCTTTATGTATTCATGAGGTTGCATCTCTTTTATTTAACAAGGTTGCTGCTACTATTAGATTATTAAGAAGGCCTATAATTTGAAGAACGCTTAAGTTACCTAGTATGAATTGTGATCTAGATGGAATCCGCGAATAAAGTGCAGGTTGAGATAACATGTGGTTTGGAAAGAGTAAATTTGGTTCTCATGAGAGACTCATTTTGCCAAAGCCATAACATCGACAAGATTTGGTCGAGATGAAACATTTGGCTCCATAAAAGTCAGGCGCGAAGCGACAACTAGTACACCTATCTGAGTGGGTGACACGAGAAAAGTGTCTGTGACGTCACTTGTTTTGTCAAAAACTAGAGTTTTGATGAGTTCGCTATGGAAGCCGTGTGAGAGGATGTATGTGACTGGGAGGCTGCGATTGAACGGCGAAGCGGCGGACGTTTGGAAATATGGGATGAAGTGTAAGCCTAGGTCCCGAATGAGACCCAAATAGGTACCCCGACCTGCTTCCGTCATCATGAAGCTCGAATGATTGAGCTATAGTGATTAGAAATAGCGACAAGACGAGTGCTAATGGGGAAAATAGACATGTGAACCATCTTCCAGACTCAATATGAGGAATAAACACACTTTGCGTGACTCTCTCTCAAGGTCCGATTTCCGAGTATGTTTCCCTTTTCATGTAACCGAAGTTTATCCTCAGAACAGGTACATCACATTGTATAACATGTAAGCGCCAGTGGCGTGAATAGTGTCCGGCGCCCTAAGTTTAAATGTGCTAAAAACGGTTGAGAAAATATAAGAAGTTATATATATATATATATATATATATTAAAAAATATTTTGAGAACATTATGAGTTTATGGTGTTTAGTTTAAAAGCTTAACAACTATTATGAAATGCGTGCATAAACCTTCGTATACAATTATTTGCTAACAATGATATGATATATAGATTGGCATTGTTACACTGTATATATTTATTAATGCTGTATATATTCATGGGGTTGCTGTTGTATTCATTTATCAAGTTGTCGCTTCACTTATTTATGAGGTTGCCGCTGTATTTATTTATTTATGAGGTTAGTAGTGTATTTATTTATGTTGATGCTGTATGTATTTATAAAGTTGCTGCGTAATTTATTCATGAGGTGTATGTTGCATTTCTTTAAACAGTTGCTTCTTTATTTATTTATGCGATTGCTGCTCTATTTGTTTTATGTAATTGCTGCTGTATGTATTTATAATATGTATTCGTTATTTATTAACAAAGGTGGTGTTTTGTTTATTTATATAACTGTTGATTTATTTAGTCATCAGGTTGATGCTGTATTTATTTGTGCGTTAGCTTTTATTGTTACATTATTACGCGCCCTGTATTTTGAAACCGTGTAAAGTAGCTAGTATGCATTATGTACTGGGTGAAAGAAATAGGATGAAGTACAAATTAGGTGCATTGATAATTTGGGACAAACAAAATGATTCATTCTGAGAATGATAACATACTGGATGTATGCTGTCCGAGATGAAACGCTTGGATCAAAAAGGTTAGACAAAAGGCGATATTGAGTTCTGTTATGAAATTCGTTGAATAGTCAAAAAGCTCTGACGTCACAAATCCCTGGTGAGAAATTAGCTTTCAACACAGTTCACCATGGGGGCGCTAGATGGGCAGACGTCCATAAACTGAGCTCTGCAATGCACAGAGTTGGGGTGACATCGCCAGCTATGGGATAAGACGTACAGCAAGATCCTAACGGCGGGAAAAAAAATGGCCGATTGCATCCGTCACATTTCCACAACGCTATATGAAAGAAAGACAGAGTTTTAGTAGACGAACCGACATATGAACATCTCTCTGATTGAAGTATGAAATAAACGAATGGAATATCTCTCAAAAAGTCTTGTCTCTGAGCGTTTTTGTGCATGATGACAGAATTTGGCCATAAAACAGGTACACCACTACGATCACGAGCCAGCAACGGAGATGAGTGTGCAAGCAAACCCACGACCAGGCGACGAAGGAAAATGTAAGGTAACTTTTTTTGTGAATAACATTTTGAGTCCTTATCTGTAAGGTAGAAAGAACTAAAAATCGAAAGATATGTCTACCGAACAATGTTTAAAATATTTAAAATGTTTAATGTGTTTAAGTGAGATACAATGTTTCAAATGGTTAATGTATAATGATAAATAAACTATGTTTAATGAGAAGAGAATTTAAAAAGAACTATGTTTAAAAAGAAAAACGTTTTAATAACGAGAAGTGTTTAAGAGTAAGGTGAAAATGGACCGACAGTTTAAAGGCCTGAAAGTGCCATAAAAGTGCCCCTTAAAGAAAATATATAAAAAGTGCCTTACGGAAAAGAGTGTTACGGAGGTTTGAAAACGTTTCTAAACTTTCGCCATTGCTTTCGTTTCATTGGAGACGTGTAATAGACCTTCGTGGCTTTAGTTTTCATGTGTGTTATGCAACATATGCGTTTTTGGGACTGTGCCCAGTTGTTTGATTGGTTTAAGAGAACTGCCGCGGTCCAGGCAGGAGTGGTGGCGATGTAACACATGCCTTTTGGTTTCGCACCATTTTTTGAGGGTTATGCACCACTATATTAATTAATGCGATCGCTTCTTTATTTAATTATGAGATTGTTTCTTTATTTAATTATGATATTGCTGCTTTATTTATTCATGAGGTTTTTTTCTTCTGTATTTATTCAATAGGTTGTTGCTTTTTAATTCATGAGGTTACTGCTGAATTTATTCATGTGTGTTATTATTTATTTATATATGAGAGGACTGATACATTAATAACTAAGTGTTCTTCTTTTATTTATTCATAAGTTAGATACCTTATTTATTGTAGTTGGATAGCTTTTTACCAGATGCAAAGAGAAATCGATTCACCGTAAACTTTAGTTTTCTGAATCGGGGAATCCTGACTATAATTATAACAGCAAGGCAACTAACCATGAGACAATTCCAGTATTTGTACTAAAGACTCTGTTGTCGTAAGATTCCATGATGTTTGAACAATTATCGAAGAGTTGCTTTAAGAAGAAATCGATACAATCTTTTCTAAAAATTCGTTGATCTGGTCCCTATTTAAAAATATTGGTTATTAGGCTTCTCAATCTTGATTAAAACAGACCCGTGTAAACTACGACAGTAGTAAATGACTTGAATATGTGATAAATTAATAAATTGGAAATCTCTTCAGTAAAACAATCAACTAAGCGACACGCAACGTGGATTTTATCCTGCAAGTTCAACGGTCGCTGTACTAAATTTGATAAAATATACAATCAGTCAATCTAATTAAGAGGGATCGATTTCTAACGCAATATCTCTATCCATATCAAATACGTTGGCTTTCAATAGGGATGCTACACAAACTTGCTAAATATTGCATATCTGATATTGTCAAATCATCTTAACTTTTGTTTATTGATATTTTAATAGACTTACTTACGTATTAAATGTTTTGGGACAACTTGTTTTAGATGCAAATATAAATTAATGTCACATATATGTTGTAGTAATCACTTGTAAGTAAAACGATATAAAATATAAAAATAAACTAAACTAGTTTAACTTAGATGTAATGTGATAGATATGAAAATATAATGCCAACTTACGTACGTGTAGGCGATTTTCTCAGTTTACTCTAATGGCTGCAATTGTATTGTTTCGCACCTTCGCTTGAATAAGTACTCTCCTAAACGTGCAGTTTTCATTGTTCTTGATAATGTCGTAATTACTAAGTTGTTATGAATAGAAATAATCTACATTTCGGTACGGATTTTTTCCCCTAATGTTTCGGATGATGTGCCTAACTCTAACCTGAATTAACCATGTGTTAAAAAGTAAATGGCATTGAGAGCAGCTAGGTTTCGAAATAGACATAGTAGGTCAGTATTTGTTTTGTATATTATGAAATATGATCGGAAATATATGTAAGACTTTTAATCAGCTGAATACATATATTTAAAGGGTTACCTCAGCTTATCAAGTGCTAATTGGCGTATGAAAACACTGAAGGTATCTACGCCACAGTGTATTATAAAGATGTTACCCTTATTTGATTAATGGAGTATTCATCGTATTATGTTTTAGGTCGAATAATCAGGAGTTCTTATTGTGGTAAATTATGCAACCCAACTACGCAGGTGGGCTTACTAAGCAAATAGAAAACTGTAGATTAGATATGATATAAAATTCAGTGGAATTCGCACGAAATAATGTTTTCTGAAAAGTGCTTTACAATAAGCAGATTAAACAAATAAATAGGAGAATTATGTAGGAAGCGTCTATTTTAAGGAGTATGCGAGTCCAACGGCTAAGGAAATTTTCAAGTTACGCTATATGTATACTAGATTAAGTAGATCTATTAATGTACGTTATATATATTGCAATGAGGTGTATTAATGCGCATATTAATGTTACACAATATAATGTTTTTAGATTGAATGGATTTTCTGTAATTGTAGTAAAACTGCAATATATAGAAACATTCATTGTTCTTTAATGAGGATGGAACACTTATATAAGTGGGAAGTAACAATAACTATTATCAAATAATTATAATTGATTAAGGAAGCTACTTAATCAGCGAACGCAGTGCGTTTAAACTTATGATTCAGTGATTATCTAAGATATAATGAGTAGTTCTCTTCCTTGGAAATGAAATATTCTTTCAAATTGAATATATTTGTAATGTTAACAATATGTATATTTATTTTATTTCATACGGCTGTATATATATATATATATATATATATATATATATATATATATATATATATACATAAATATATATATATATATGTATATATAACATATGTTTTATATTGATATACACACATACACATATATATATATATATGCATATATATATATAATCATACATATGCATGTATATATATGTATGTATATATATATGTATATACACATATATATATATATATATACATATATATTTTTTATGCAAATTTAATTCCTATATAATTTTATTGCAAGCTACCATATTGCAGAATGGTTCTTGGATATAGTGTTTAGATAGTATTATTATTATTTTTTTTATTATTGTTATAATTAATGTTATTTGATATGCAAATTACTATAGAATACCGTAGTCTTAAAGGTAATATATTATTATTATTATTATTATTTTATCATTATTATTTAGTTATGTATATATTAGTGATATTTTAAGCTGAATTTTTTCGACACTTGATTATTGGGGAAATGGTCGTATAATCAGTACCATGAATATTATAACTGTCCTGTTTTTAAATCTCCGAAACAGTTACATGGTAAACAGCTGATAATTCCCCTGTTAATATTAGACGCTGAAGGTCTCCTGTTTTTGGTTCACTCTTAGATAATTAACACCCCCCTTTTTTTTTTTTTACTTATACTATTTTCTATTTATTAATTTTCCAACAAATGTTAAGTCTGCAATATTTTGGATTTAGTTTGTTTGTCTGGGAATTTAAACTGCATTTTACATATTTTCATTTTTTTTTTAATGACTCAAAGCTTCATTAGACTATATATATATATATATATATATATATATATATATATATATATATATATATATATATATATATATATATATATATATTTACATATATATATAGCATGATATTAAATGTAATAAAATAAGGTGCGCATCTACTTTCATTAGAATTAAATGTTCAGGCAAAATACGTAAAGTCATTAACTCATGGGTTTTCAAAGAGGACAATTACCGTAATGACATTATTGCAGGTAATAAAATGAAACTTTGAAAATATATAAAAATGTATACAAAATACATAAAAGTATATAAAACATCAAATATACCATCCAAACCATACTTTTTGTTTATAGCTATACAGTTAATCCAAGTCAAACAATGTAAAATATATTCAGATATGATATCCAAGAGGTTGATTGAAAAGTGATCCAGGTAGTCATAAAATGAAAAAAAATATCCAGGCGAGAAATCTGTTAGCAATCGATGCAGTAAATGACAGTGAAAAATATATCCAAGGTCTATGCAAATAAAAGAAACGATTAACTTTATATACATATATATATATATATTTATATATATATATATATGTATATGTATATATAACATATGTTTTATATTGATATACACATATATATATATATATATATATATATATATATATATATATACATATGCATATATACAATGATACATATGCATGTATGCGTATATATATACATACATATATATACACACATATATATGCATATCTACAATTATAAATATGAATGTATATGTATATATATAAATATATATACATATATATATATATGTATATATATATATATGTATATATGTATATATATGTATATATATATGTATATATACATATAAATGTATATATATATATATATATATATGTATATATATATATGTATATATTTATATGTATATATATGTATATATATACATATATATTTATATGTATATATATGTATATATATACATATATATATATATATATGTATATATATGTATATATATGTATATATATATATTTATATATATATGTATATGTATATATATATATATATATATATATATATATATATATATATATATGTATATATATGTATATATATAGGTATATATATATATATATATATATATATATATATATTGAAATAGATTTATTTGGGTACAAACACTCAAAATAAACTTTAATAATGTTAACAAAGTAGCCATACTTGCTGAGAACAAAAATACCATGTTATACTATAACGTAAAAAAACACATATACAAGGGACCAAGATTCTGTTTCTTCAGATTAAAAAACGACAGAAAAAAAAACATTTCCCGTATTTACTCAAGCAACATAGTTCAAAGAAAATAAATTAATGAATGGTATTTGTACGGAGACGTCTTTTGATCGACTATGTTTCAAGGTTATTGTCGACTAAATGATGTGGAATAAAATACGAATAAGACCGTGGTCAAAAAAACGATGAAAAGAATTCGCAAATTAGGTGTAAAGAGAAAATCATATGAGGCAGGTATGTCATCGTACGCCATCAGTTTTAATTTCATGAACTACGTACGATAATAAAAATAACAAAGCGATGCATTATCTTATAAATAAAATAAATATGTTTTTGTTTCAGGTCTGTTAAGCCATGAACATTTTATAAATTCAGTGTGCATACTAAAATCGGTGTACTTGGTTATTTATGCCAAACACTGTATTTTTTTTTATAAAGATGAAAAATATATTTATGATCAATTATTATTCGATATATTTTCATGAGTCATATTTGCACGTACATATCAAGTGTTATCCATGGAAACAGTGGAGAAATTAACTAAGATAAAGCTTTGAGATCCACTGGTTGAAAATCAGATATAATGTTTGTTCATTGGCTAAGTTACAAATGGATACCGAAAAATGTATTTTCAATAATTACTTATATTAATATCATATGCAAATGCTAACTGCCAAATAACTGAATAGTAATAGTCCGAAAAAATAATATATAATAATTAATAATGAATTAAATTTTGAAGAAACATATCTAAATATGATGTCGATCTGTCGGTCACAGACAGTGCCAAGTTGGAATATATATTAAAGAAAAAAACTATGACAATTAGCTATATTTGCAAGTTGGTTAGCCACAACAACGCGTTTTTACATTCATCAACTGGATTTTCCCAAATACTCACCATAAAAAAATAATATACTCTTAGTCGCTTAACTTAAGTGATATGAATGTAGACGTAATGTATACCGATTCGAAAAACATAATTATTAACGCGTTTCGATCCTGGTCTAGCCGCACTGAATGTCTGTGATACATCGAAACACTATACATATATATACATATATATAAATACATATATTAATATATATATATATATATATATGTTCATATATATATGTATATATATATATGTATACAGATATATATGTATGTATATATATGCATATATCTATATATGCATATATATATATGCATATATCTATAAATGCATATATATATATGTGTATATATGCATATATATATATGCATGTATATCTATATATGCATATATATATATGTATATAGGCATATATATCCATATATATATATGCATATCTATATATATATATATGCATATCTATCTATATATACGTTTATCTATATATATATATATATATATCCATATCTATATATATATATATGCATATCTATCTATATATATATACGTATATCTATATATATATATATATATATATCCATATCTATATATATATGCATATATATACATATATCTATATATATATATATATATATATATATATATATCCATATCTATATATATATGCATATATATACATATATATATATATATATATATATATATATATGCATATTTCTATCTATATATATGCATATATATATGTATATGCATATATATATATATATATATATATATATATATATATATGCATTTAAACAAGTATTTTTATATAACTATCGGGGGGGGGTCTCTAAGCAAAATATATATTCGACTGCAGTAATCATTAGTAATATTAGTGTAGTTTATACTGGCATCATATAATGCATGTTGTGATAGCTCAATGTGTTTAAGTTTGGTACATATGGAAAACGCATCTACCTTTAGAAATATGCTGCTTGTGAGTTCAAAAATCACAAGTAGTATGAATATGTTTTAATTTCCCCCTAAAACATAGGTAACCATTTGAAATTACAATACACAGCAAAGTTTATTTTTTCTTCACTGTAATATATGTACTTTAGGTATTTGTTTTTATCTCGGCATCGACAACAAAAAGTGGTTTTAACTATGCGATTTGCATAACATTGTAGTAGAAGATATTTGGTGTATTTTCTCATTCCTAAGCCTGTTATAGTAAAATAGTATAACACTCATTCGCTTACTGCCATTATAGTTCACTTTAGTGCGTATAGGTGTCGTGTTTACTAGTCAATGTAAAACCATGAAGGCTCACAATGAGAGCTATATTTATTTTAATTTAGTTTCATATCAAATAGGAAAAGATGGCGTAGTAGCCTTTCTGCAAATTCTAATGCCTTAATTATTTATGAAATATTAAAAATAATTATTACACAGCAATTAATAAATGTTCACCAAATGTCAGTGTTTAAGAAGGTGTTTTAAAGGGTGTTATGGGGGATAATATTGTGACACTTTACTTTTAAAATTCGATAATTCAGATTTTCATTACATTTGATTAAAAGTTATTAGAAACCAATTAAACAATATTCCTTAAATGTCAATTACTTCTAAATATTCCTCATTTGTTAGACAGTTTCTAAAATAAAACCAGGTACATACCGTTAGAATTATTATATCCTATATTTACTCTTCTTAATGGGAGACACTCT
>OY744515.1:228860737-228893237 GCA_963556195.1 Sepiola atlantica | reverse complement strand
CACCCTACGGTTGAAAATTCTCCCCTATTACGAGCAGATTATTCGCGTATTAGGTGTGTTACAAAGATAATTGGTTCTGGCAGTTACAGGATATTAAGCACTACAGTACTGATTAAACAATGCATATTTTGATACAAATACGCGCACCTGTGATGTTTAAAGAACACGGTAAGTTAAACATATGACGTGTTAACTTAATGTTATGGTGCCCAGATAATATATAACCTAACAGTTGTCAGACTATTTCCGCATCCTCGCAATATTGAACCTCTGTGCTTGTTGTACAAGTACTTTCACGAAATGTGCTCGACTAAACTTACTACATGCGTACATATTCAAAGTTGATAAGCGCCTCAAGCAATCGTAAAAAATACACACTGTTACTCTAAATGTCTTAATATGACGATATTTCCTCTCTGTTATATTATCTCTCCTTGGAGAGCTTATCATTGGAATTATTTCCCTGCTACTTGTTTACTGACCGCCTCAAACCCCCAAAAATATTAATGTAACATACATAAACATGCTTTTACATAACTTCCTTCTAAGACTACATTTAAATATGGCATCTATCAAAGTTGCCATTTACACTTCAGTAGCAATATGCCTTGTTTCGAGCGAACAAAAGTATAAATAATTTAAGTGTTAATTGTTAGTATTGGAGTGTATTTTTTTCTCGTAAAACAAATATATAGTATCTATATTGGTCACACAACAACAGGTCTCACTCAACATCTTACCTATCATCTACTTGACACCAGCGCAAATGAACACCAAATTACTTCACACAACAACACAGTACAGTCGGGCGATATAAGGAAAACAGCTTACACTAAAATCATAAATAAAAAATAATTGCAAACATCTACTAAAACTATTAGAAACAATATTTATTAAAAGGAAACAATGCAATATAGACAAAATGACGTTTAATAGCGTTACTCACCTATTAAATGTATTCCTTAATTACAAAAAAAAATAATATACTAAAATATTAAACTAATAAATAAATTAAATAAATATAAAAAATAAAATAATATAACAAAACAAAAGTAATAAATACACACCTACAAAAATAGTTAATAGACTCAACCACACCTCTTTTTATTTCATGCCCCTCTCCCTTGCAAACAACTTTCAAGAAAATTATAAAAATCACAACAACTCAACCTCCTTAAAAATAAAATCCTACTCCTCACAACGAGCATAAAGATCGAAAACGCTGACAGAATCAAAAACGCTCGAAGCTTTGTAATATAGGCTACCACCGGATATCGGAAAGCTGGCTCGACACATCGAGAATATCACTAAACAAATAAAATAAACGCGAAAAGTTCGTGTCATTCAACAGCGCTTGTTAACATAATTACTTGGTACATTTTGTGTTTAATGTCTCGTCTCACGGACTTTCACGGACTGCCATCTATTTATACATAGGATTTGAATTGGTGTTTATAATATCTAAGTTTGAATATAATATGCTTTATCACTGTTCATATGCAGTAGAGTTAACATGATATGACTATTCGAATACATGTATACAGTAACATCTGTATATATTATTTGGGAAACGTTAACCTGATAGACATCCGATATGGTTGTCAGTCATATACACTATTTGATTAAAAAGCCCTACATTAAAATTTACTCAAATACTTTATCATTACGGGGTCGCAGTTAACTTATGATTGATATATCACTATGTATGTTGTTGTATATATACATATATATATATATATATGTAATATATATATATATTACATATATGAGTAATATATATATATATATATATATATATATATATATATATATGTGTATATATATATATATATATATGAGTAGGTCATATTATAAATACATCTTATAAATTTGTGGCGAGGGAATATTTACTTTTGATATATATATATATATATATATATATATATATATATATATATACATATATATATATATATATATATATATATATATATATATATATTACATATATATAAAGATTTAAGATAGAAGATAGATGGACGAAAAGTGATAAACATACACGAATGTCCAAATTTGTATCAAACTTTGATTGTCCAATGCAAGGTATATTCTGTAATACAATTATGTTTATTATTCTTTCCTTAAGCCTAGGCTTTTTAAAGATCGAGATCTTATTATCAGAGGAATTATACAGATAGATAAGTTGGCAATAGAAAAGTAAAAATTCAACATTTGAAAAAATATTTTTAAAAATATTTTAAAAAATCTTATTCTAATATATATATATATATATATATATATATATATATATATATATATATATATAATGCCCTATAATTACTCATACATATTTACGTAATCAAACATGTATATCATGTTTTAAACTGTGTTTATGTTTGTAATGTATATACTTCTAACTTAAAGACAATGTTTACATATACTATAATATAAAAATATAAATAATACAACGTAATGTTATTTCAACAATGGGATTTCTAATTATTGCTTGTAATACATTATATATTTAGCCAATTTGACATTTTAATACCATTGGGACGTTCAACAAGAAGTAAACACGACGAATGAGAAGTAAGTTAAAAAGTAGGAAAATATCAAGTTAACAAAGCCACACATAGAAGAAGAAGAAATGTAAGAAAGGTTATAGTTTTTTATGAGCTACGCTCAAATGTAGTTTAAATTATCGTGACTACTTCTTGAAATTGTTACGTTCAGCTACGGATCCTATCATGGTATTGCACCCCATCATATTCATATTTGCAGAGACAAAATAATTTAAATCCACATTTAGTTCTATATTTCATAACGAACGAACGGGTTACAAAAAACACTTTTTATTTTGAATTTATTGTAACAGACATAGTCAGGAATCTAACACCAAATCTAAAATTATAGTTAACAAATAAAAAATAAAAGTAAATAGTGAATCAAATGATTAATAAAATGCCCCTTTTCTAAACCAACATGCAAGCTTCTAGAAGGTCTATCCAATAAATCAATACAACTTTGATTTTTATTTTAATTTTCATGGGCAATCTTTTCATTGAATGGGTTACCAGTAATGCCTAATAAACCCGTACACAATATCAAAGGGTACCAACCCCATTCTTCTTGTTGCATCTACCCTTATTGACGTATGTCACAATATTTTTGAAAAACTTGTCATTCCTCCTCATATTGTCACCATTCCTGTCTTAGCAATGCCACCATGCACTGATCAGTTCTTGTCCATCCATCCTGCAGGTACACTTTACGGTATTGCATCTTTCTGAACAGTTGCAATGAATTATCTGAGTCACTGCATATGAACGAGGACTTTTGTTCGTCATCACTGGAAGAAAATAACCCCGCTTCTAATTTTCACCCTCGCAATAATGCCACCATGTTTCACTACATCCTATGCAAGGCATCATTTGGTGGTATGATCGCTAAGAATTACATTTACAGACAGAGATCGTCGGTGGGAGCCATTCATGCGTGGCGAACGTCTTAGCTCTTGAAACTTTCTTGGAGAGTATATGTTACTTAATAGATGCCAGGAAGGCATTCTGCTCCTCATTTAACAAAGCTACAATTTTCAAATCAAAGATCTGGTGTTCAATACATCCTGTATTTGCTTTGGTACACATTCCTTTTGAACCGTCTGTCATTAACCATTCTCTCTTTACAATTTGTTGGAACCCCAAGGTATTTCCCAGTCTAAATACCCTGGATACCAAATTGCAACCCGTAAAAGCATGTAAAACATCAGATCATTAAAAAAGAAAATTCGCAAATAATCTGCTTGAATAGCTTTATATTGTATATGTAGTATTTCGCTTTGTCAGAGGCGAGATAAAGTGCAGTGCATTTGGAAACATATGCAGGGAAAGGCAAGAGACAACTAATATGTTTATATTTTCCAACAAGGATGGTTTAATTGAAAGCAGACATGTTTGCAATCTTAACGTAAGCATCTCGTTTTGCTTTAATACCATCACAGCCTTTCTGCTGCATTTGTCTATGATTAGCTGCATCAGCACATGATTGTTAGCTGCATTCGACAAGAAGTCCTGCTTTGCCTAGCATATTTTGTCACTTCGGTAATACTCACCTATCTGGCATGCAGATTTCGATTTCGCCGCTTATGAGTGCAGTTCGTATACTCGGTCCAAATTTTTAATCATCAAACACTACAGTTGCTTTCCCATAGTGTTCGAGAGTAAATGGGGCAAAATCGTACTCCCGTCCTTCCATTTCTTAACGGTGAAGATGAGATTCCCTATACAAAACGTTGTGCTCTGTGACTCGATCGAACTGTGCCATAGCACAGTTAGATTGTGTGTGAAGATAATTTATGAGAGCCGCTGCCAGCTTGGGTTTGGCCGCTTGACGTTAGGTACATTCTCCTTCGAGCAAATGGCCTGACATCATTCACTTTTAGACCATTGATATGTGATACCAAGAGCAACTTCTGCAATAAACGTGCTGGTGCAATGCTATGATCTGCAGTTACTTTGACGTTCTTTCTTCACACGTTATCGGAAAATGACTTGTAAACTGAAAAAAAAACATCTTCAAAATTTGACATTTTCACATACTACGATGTTGTCCAACTCATAGTATGTTGTAGACCAGATCATACAAAACATAAAACTGTAAGTTGGGAATCGTTGTTCTAGCCGTGTCGTCTATTCAACCACTGCTTTTTACAAACATAAACTCGTATACATTGTGTATACGTCAGTTATATCTATGCGTGTGTTACTTCCTCACTGACCGTCATATTGTCGTTACTCAAGTCTCTCGCTGCGGACATATTCTTTTGTTCTTAATAATGTTTATTTCTTAATAGTCTTTTTTTCTCATAAACGGTTTTCTTCCCCCAACATACTTTTGTTAACATCTGCGCGATTCCAATTCTAGACTCCACACTCAAAATCATAATTTATTTTCATCCGATATTTGTATATCTCATAACAATTTTAACCTCGACTATCTTAAACTTCTCACTCCAAAATAGTCGGCTGCTATTCTTCCAATTTCATTAGATCTATTATTTTCTCTTTCTTCCTAATAACATCACCCATTTGCGTTACTTTTCATGCTACACGAGTTTATTCCTGACAAGTACCAGTGAAGAAAAGGAAATACATACAGCACATCGTTTCACCTGATTCCGTTTCAAACTTAATATGTATTTTTAAATCATTATGTGCGCGTTGATTTTCTCAACACTTAAAGTCCCCATACGTAAAAGTAACATACACACCCATATGTTCAGATTTTTTTTAACTAGAAAATCTATTTGATACCAATCTCAACAATCTTTGAACACTAATCTATAAAAACCGAAGATGAAATGACGCAATGCACTTTTTTTCGAATGTTGGTAGGTGGAGTTGTGCATGTTTCTGTTTAGCCAAAGCCTCCGACATAAGTCTCTTCGGAGCGATCTGATGACTTAGTGTCGTCTTTCTTTTTATCTTCGATTTCTTTCAAATATCTTTTCAAGATATTCATGTGTCGAATTCGCCTTATCTTCGCTCATCTGGCTTGTTTACTATATAATCCAAAGCACGGACATGTTGCACTATTTTATACGAACCATACAATATATTTTTTAGAATAGTGACCCTTACTAACGAATTGTACCAAGACCTCGTATCATACCTTACATTTTCTATGTGTGGTAGCCATGTCGGAATGTCTCCTTATCTCCCCTCTCGTATTCTCTGCTTTGCTCTACTTGTTAGTCTTTTGGACACTTTTTATGGTTGAACCTTATGTGTTAGTTCACAATCATTTATCGGCAGTCCTTATCGATCCTACTGGCTTACTGTGGTGTGATTGGGTTTGATCATTCCCACGAAGGTTGTCTTCAGCTCGTCTAGGTTTTTTCTCTACTGGCTAAATCATTTCTCAGCAAAATATCGACGTATTTCACTGCTAGTTAACCGACTATCTCCACATCTCTAGGTCCTGAAATTATCTTTGACTTCATATTCATCCGGTAAATCCAAGGATTCGTTACTGATAAACGTTATTTGGATTTGTCTACCGGTCGCTGAACACACACCATTTGGCAAGCTGCGCCGTAACACAAAAGCATAAACACGAAATATTTTTATCGCTCGTTATGTTCGATAACCTCTCTTTGAAAACAAATGGTTGGCATATGATCGAGGTCTTATCAGTTGATATTACGGATTAAGGTTTATGTCTGCTGTGGATCTAATTCCGCCATTTCGCGGTTAAGACAGGCCATCACTATATACCCAATTTCACCACAATCATTGCACTTTATTTGACGTGTCTCCATGCGGTTCACATGTCGGTGGGTTTTTACTGTGTGTGTTCACTTGACTGGCTCTGGACTTTCTTTCCTTCATATTTCCGTCTTTTAGTTACACTAGCCTATTTAGGACTACTCTAAATTGTTTGTGGGTTAGAGCATACTCATCCGGCAACATAGCTAATTCGTAGGTCATTTCCGTCATTTTATACCATTTAAAAAGTTTTTCATCTACGATGAACTGTTTTAACCGATCGTATTCATCCACTATTTGCTTTCTAAACACTACCTATTGAGGCGTGCTTCCTTTTGTCGTAGAAAGCCCACGTAAGATTGTTTCTCAAGGTGTTAGCATTTTTTGAGTTTTCGTTATTTGGTATATGGCACTAATTCATAGGCTTGTAAAATAGCGTGTTAAATCTGACGGTAGTCTGCTATAGTGCGCAATTAGTTTTGTTAGGCTTCCTCGCTAATCTGGTATGTAACAAGGTCGACCAAGCATTTACAAGCCATTCCATGATTTACGGCCTGCGTTTAAAAATTTTGGAAGTACTCATCTTATTTTTTCTCTTGGAATGTTACTACGAGCCGTATATGTTTAGTTTGATAACATTTCTAGTGCCTGGTTCTATTTATATTCTGGGCTGGCATGAGGGATTAACCGTCAATTTGCAATTAACTAAGGATCTCTTACTGGAAATGCTATTGTCACTGATATATTGTACTATGATTTTGACAGTTTTCGTTTCGCATAGCACTCCGCACATCTAATTGTAATTTATGACCCATCAAAAATGCATCGTCGTGTTTAGTCCCACAAAGTGCTTCTAGCAAGGATGTTGCAAGAACAGTTAACTGAAGCTATTGTGACTTATATTATCTTTTTTATCTTTACCTATTACTGTGTGTGTATTCCTTAGCTGTTTAACGTTAGACTTGAGACTCCAAATAATTCGACGACCAGTATCGATGGATAGGTACTGCAAATAATGATACAACACACAGAATGAGCACCTCAATTATGTGACGAACCGTATTAATATTAGAACAACATTTTGCCGGAATTATGTTCCAATATAAGTGATTATAGAATTGGTAAGGCAAGTTCTGACAAAAGGCAGTAATAAAAATGATCACCTGAATGTAATGCCATAACGCAACGAGCATATACATCAAGTTAAATAACAATCAACAATGTTTCTTCCCATAGATATAGACATACTGCGTAAAGCTAAAAATACATTCATATCTCAATAGTTTCAAAGGCTATTATTTGTATAAATGTATCTTGTCGTTCTTGGGGCATATTCTTTTTTCTCCATCATTTTTTTTTGTTAATTGCCTTTTTTTCTCATGAAGTCTATGTTTTCCTCCGGTATCTTTTCTCTAGATCTGAGTGATTCCAAATCCAAACTCAACCATCTAAACTTTTTTTTCCGAACTCTGTCTGTTTCATCGCAATCAAAAACTCGACTGTGTTAAACTTCCTGCTCCAAAGAAAGTCGAGTACTATTCTTCCAATTTCATTTTCTTTTGTTTCTCTTATATTTCCTTCTCATAATATCACACATTACCCCCCCCCCCGCCTACTGCTAGTCATTACGGACGTTAGTTTAAAAAGAAGGAAGTAAATACAGCATCGATATAATTCGCCGCGGCCACATCTTGGTCTAACTTCCGCCCTATCTCTCTCTTTGCCCAATGACGCTAAGAAAAACAGAGAAAAACAGATACCGTGATGCACTATGCGTGTTTAACTTCTTCCCCTCTCCAAGCAAGTAATGCAACACGTGTACGTGCGTTTGTTTATATTTTCCTCGCAGAGCGTTTTTTCTCATTATTTACGGGTTGATTTTTACAACACATCACACTATGCATCTATATTAGAAAATACGACAATTGTCCTCATTAAATAAATATATCTAAATGAATAAATGCGAAATAGTTACTTATTTATCACTATACTATTACACCCACTCCGGGCTCTTCTTATTAATTAATACACAATTAATACACTATTTCCTTTTTGAATCTTCTGCTTATAGTAAGCAAAGTCGTTAACACAATATGTTGTTGTCTTAATTTGCATTATTTAATTTTTAAACAGTTCAAAATAAATAATTGGTTATTGTTATTCAATTAATATTTGATTCCCCTTTTTGCCTATATATATATATATATATATATATATATATATATATATATATAAATATATATATATATATATACAGGGTGATTCATAAGTCACTTCACTTAGCTATTTAAAATGATTACCATATGAAGCACAAACATACTATGAACTTTTGATAATTGTTATCTTACTTACTAATTACTGTTATTTGCTAGACAATGGAAACGGGATGTGAACAGTAAGCCTCCTTCGCACAATACCATAAGCAATCAAATATGCTACAAAGAGTCGTAAATTCTTTGCAAAAAAGAGTGGAGCTATGCATGCAGAAAGAATGTGGAAATTTTGAAAATTTGCTGTAATTTTAAGCTCCCATAAATGAATTTGTTGAATAAACTTGCTGTTTTGTATTACCGTATTTTTTAACTTTAGAATCTAAAAAATAAATAGCTAAGGGACTTATCACTCACCCTGTACATATATATATATATATGTATATATATATCTATATATATATATTAATATATATATATATATATGCAGATTCTAGGCTGACTCTGTGAACCGGATCGCGCCTCCCGACCGTCTTAAAGTGTTACTTTCCTGCACTGATGATAGCAATACACTTTAACCACTAGCGTATGTAGGTCATAATAATTTAATATTTTTTTATAAATATTATACTACCCTCTGTCAAAAAGCTCTAATGCAAAGTTTCGATTATGTTCGTCGAACACTCTCGACAAGTCTTCTATCTTTGCCCGCTTCTGGGTACATATAGATCATAATTTCCCTAAATTACGTGAAAGTTTCCGTTGGTCGAGTGGATATGGGCACTGCTTGCAGATTCTAGGCTGACTCTGTGAACCGGGTTCGCGCCTCCCGACTGTCTGAAATTGTTGCTTTCCTGCACTGATGAGAGCAATAAGCTTGAATCGCTAGCGCCTGTATGTATTAATAATTTAATATTTATTTATAAATATTATATATATATATATATATATATGTGTGTGTGGAATAGTTTAGTCGATATTAAAAGTAATAGATTAAACGAAAAATATGGAAACACTGTTTAAAACTTTTTTAAAGCACGTGCGCCAGCCCTCCTACAAGGGTCATTATTTTGGGGGCGAATTATTGATTTGTCATTGTCCTCCATCGACTTCATAACAATCTACAAGTTAAACAAGTTTTTTTAACTTACCTAATTAGTTTTATATACCTCATTTTTAAAGCGCTGTTTTCTGAAAAAAGCAGTATTCATTACTCCTGGTATATAATTCCAAGGATGATTTTACAACTCTACGCTTTAAAAATGGGTTTATATTTATTTCAGCATCTAATTTTCGTAGTTTTTCTATTTCCGTGAAAAATAAATAACAAAATACTTGATGTTTAATATTTTGTTTACAAACCGCCTTTTCACTATTCTGTCCGAAATTACGAAAGAAATATATTCATAGAATAATTTTAGATTAAACAACAGTGTTAAATTATCCCACCTTTTACAAACAATATAGATTCTTCTTTTTATGCGATTACGTATGAACACCTTTGGAAACTTTACGGAAAGAAGAAAGATAAAAAATGGTTACATTATAATTTCGAGTGATGCCCAGTTTCGTATATACATTTAATGTGAAATGATCCCTCAGTTTCTTAACAATTTTAGCGTTTCAGGCCAGAAACTAAATTCGTTTATTTTGCGAGGGGAGCTAACTCCGTCGCGTGTTTAGGTAGAAGTCTAATATACGTGTGTTTTTTTACTTTGCAACTCGGCTTTAGAGACGGGGACCATTACATATATATGAAACTGATCACCCTCTCGAAATTCTTAATTGTTTTTTCGTTGTTCCGTTTTCTACAGTGTTTACTTTTCAGAAGTAATCGCTTAAATAAGCAGAATATCATCTTTTGAGGGACGATGAAGCATAGGCTTTACGCCAACACAGTATACCATCCCTTCTTTAAATTTAATGTTAAGCAATTGATGTTTTAAATTGTGGTTTCCTTTTCTGTGAGAATTTAATAAATCACTTTTTTTCACAATTACTAATTAAGTATTTTTTGAGGTGTAAATACAAATATAAATAGTAGTGGGATTATTGTAGATAGAATTCCCCCTCCCCATCTAAATGAGATTCTACTTTGTAATTGATTAAATGTGAATGCGCTGAAAAAAACTGATGATTGTGATGGTGATGATGATGATGATGAAGAAGAAGAAGAAGAAGAGAAATGGGTCTGTTTTACTAGCACGAACTAAGCATCATAGATGCCATTTTAAATGACAGGGCGGCGATATAAATGCATATCTTTTTAGTTAGTTGCATAAATTAACCCTATGGGTTTCATGTATACGACAGCAATGCATAAGAATATGAATGTTTTGGTTTTAGGGACACCAACAACGCATGATATAAATTATTTTATATGATGGGGACACTACATAAATGATTTTGGTTTTGAAAGGCAAATATAACATACGGGTTATTTGATACAACATGGATATGTACATTAGTAAATTAATGTTTTTGTTGTTGTTTTAAAATAACGAGCTAAGCAGAATATGTTCTTATTTGATAACAGGTGCACTAAATAAATGAACATCATTTTGGTTTAGGGGCAAAAATGACCAATATGGGTTCATTGATACAACAGAGACGCATCAGTAAATGAATGTGTTTATTTTAGGAGCACAAACAAAGCATACTACAAATTCTTTTATATAGAGGGAGTGCTATCCAAATGAACGTGATATGGGTTTAAGGGCACACATACACCATATGGGTAATTTAATACGACATAGATGCGTTAGTAAATAAATGATGTGTCATTATATTAGTTGTTTCATATTAGAGAGGTGATACATACATTAACACGATTTTTGTTTAGAGGAACAAATAGACAATATAAGTTCACCAATACGATAAAGACGCATTAGTAAATAAGTTTTTGTTTTAGGAGCACGAGCAAAGCATGCTATGAGGTTTTTATTTGACAGGGGCGTTACATACAATGAACATGATTAAGGTTTAGAAACAACTGAGCCATATGGGTTTTTTCATACTACACGAATTCATTTGTAAATGAATGTTTTTGTGTTAATAGCACACACTAAAATTAATATTAGTTATTTTATATTACAGAGACACTCCTTAAATGAACATAATTTTGGTTTAGCGTGACAAATAACCAATATATGTGTATTTTTTGGAAAAGTTACAAAGCATGATATGAATGTTTTTATATGTCAATGGCTCTAAATAAATTAACATGCTTTTGGTGAAAGGGGTCAATTAACTATATATGTTTAATTTTAATGACAAAGCCTTAACTGAAGGTGTTTTATTTAGGAGCACGAACTAAGCATAATATATTTTTTATATGACAGGGACGCTACATAAGTGAACAATATTCTAGATATGAGGTACACATAAAATATATTGGTGTTTTGATACGACAGAGACGCATTATTAAATGAATGTTTTCTTTTATGAGCCCAGAAAAGCATAGTATGAGGTATTTTATATGGGGGGGGCGCTTAATAGTGGTTATTATTTCGGTTATCATCACAAATAAACCATATTTGTTATTTGATACGACAGGGGCGCATTAGTAAATAAATGGGTTTTTCTTTTAGGAGCAAAAACTAAGCATACAATGAGTGAGTTTATATGAAAGAGGCGCTACATAACTAAGCATGATTTAAGTTTAGGGGCACAAATAAACAATATGAATGGGTTGATATAAAAATTGATGCATTAGTAAATAGATGGTTCGGTTAAAGAGCACGCACTAAGCATATCAATTCTTTTAAATGGTACGAGCGCTACATAAATCAACATGGTGTTAGTTTAGTGGTACAAATGAATCATATAGTGGCTGTGCTACAGCAGGGATGCATTAGTAAATAGATGTTTGTGTTAAGGGGCACGAAAAAAAAATAATATGATTGTTGTCATTTGCCAGTGGCGCTATATAATGGAACAATATTATTTTACGCGGCACAAATGAACAATGTGATATATTTGCTATGAAAACGATTAGTAAAACTACGTTTCGGGTTTACGAGCACGAAGTAAGCATGATATCAGTCCTTTTAAATGACACGAGCGCTACATAAATGAACATGATTTTGGTTAAGGGCACTAATTAACCGTACATGTTCTTTGATACGACAGAGGCTCATTAGTTAAGAATATTTTTTTAGGAGAACATGATAAGCATAACATTTTCTATAGGGCAGGGGAGATGCATTAATGAACATTATTTTGGTTTAGGGGTGCACATAGCTGATTTGTTTTAAGAGCACAACCTGAGAATCTAATGACGTCTTTTATATGGAAGGGGCGCAATATAAATAGACATGGTTTTTGTTTGAGTGCAAACATGAAAAATATGTGTTCTTTGATACGACAGGCGTGCATTTGTAAATGTTTTTGTTTGTTTTAGAATCACTAACTCTGCATGATATATATGTTATTTTATATGGCATAAGGCCTACGGTAATTAACATGCATTTTGGTGTAAGGTCACAAATAAATCATATGGGTTATTTTATAGGACGGAGTCGAATTAGGAAATATAATTTCTTTTAAGAGAACGAACTAAGCATGATAGGAGTTATTTTATATGAGAGGGGTGCTACATGGATGAAAATGATTTTTGCTTAGAGGGTAAACATTAACCATACGGAGTCTTTGATACGATAGGGCGCACTAAGTATATAATGAGTGTGTTATATGACAGGAGCGTAACATTAATGAATATGATGTTATATAGATGAACAAATTAACCATAGACATTATTTGATACGAATAGGGGCGTGTTACTTAATGAATGCTTTGTTTTAAAACGAACGAACTACGCATAGTATGTGTTCTTTTATATGACCATACATTTTATTTAACATACACAAATTACTAAATGTGTTTTTTTAAGAGTACGAACTTCGCATGTTATATTTATCTTATATGGAAAGGTCGTTACATATATCTACATGGTTTTTATGCAGGGGAACACACACACCATATCAGTTCTTTGATATGATAGACGCGCTTAATAAATTAGCATCCTTTTTGTTTAAGGACACTAACACACCATGTGTGTTTTTAATACGTCATCTTTACCTCAACCTAAAACCTACACAAAATTGACAGTATTGCCGTTGTCCGGAAGTCATGAATATACTATAATATGTATTACTACTGTAAAGGCAAACATGGCGAAAATGTTCAACACACTAAATACAACAGTTCCCTTAGATTAAGAATGTTACCGTTTTTTATGATGTTTTATACAAACAAAAATGTATTGGCGTTATCTGTGTCTCATCAAACTAATAATATATTATTAAGATATTTAAGTGAGCTATGTGCTCAATACAATAGATTGAGCAGGTGTGTTTACACACAGCGTTGCTCGGTGTAAAGAACGGTATCGTTATGTTATGAGTTTGTATACAATAAATGTATTTGCATTGCTCGTAGTCATAGAAATACTACTATAATTTTTTTAAGTTTTAGTGGTATATCTTATGGCAAAATGTTTCGAATGCAATAGATGTGGCAACTGATTTCAAACACACCGTTACCCGGGATAAAAACACACCTTTAATCGGCAACCGCACTTTTTCTGAACATAAGTCTGTAGTGACGCAAGGATTGCTAAATTCAAACCGCAGCTTTTCTGAGCATGATTCTGTAGTGATGCAAGGGTTGCCTTATCCTAGCCGCACATGTTCTAAACATGAGGATGTAGCGAAACAAGGATTGCTCAATGTCAGCACACTTGTTCTGAGCATGAATCTGTTGTTATGCGAGGTTTTCTCATTTTCGTCAGGCGTACGTCTTCTGAACATGAGCGAAGGAGTCAGAGGTTTGGAAAGGACATTTGGAGTTAGAGTCAGAGTTTTCGGAAAAAAAGTCATTCTTTTCAATTTTTCTCACTCATGTTTTCATTCCTTTTGTCTTCATTAATTGTGTTCATTCATTTTCCCTTCATTTTGTTCATTCATTTTATAAAATTCGTCATTATTGAATATCTTAAAAGCTATATCAAACCACGTTGTTGTTTTTTAACTAATAAAAAATGACTATGTTCATGCAAGTAAATGTTACAACATTGGAATCGATATTATGACACTACGACCATTATATTACTTTTGTTTTCCTCAAAATTACCAAAATGTCAGATGGAAAGAGTTTCTTTTTTTTCTGTAAATAAGACTATTGTCTAGTAATTGCTGCCCAAAACAGCGGGTAACTTAATTTAGAATGGTCCTTCTCCTAGTATAATTCAAATAATAAATTGTAATGAAAAACATAATTAAGAAAACAATAATTGAAGTGCAGCTGTCAAAAAAGACCTCATCTAGCACGATGCATTATGTTTATAAAGTATGCACAATGAAAACATAGTTGAATGAGTACAGTCAGTTTAAGGAATTGCACTGGATTTCTTGTAGTATGTCATATCATGTTAAATGTTATATCGGAATATGGTGTGCCAATTGAATGTTATACTGGGAAGTTTTAAGTCTATATATATGTATACACATACATGTTAGAGCTAGTCAATAACCAAACGGTAAAATCTTAACTAAATACGTAACACACTAATCATTATAAGAGCCGCATTTCAGTGTAAGATGTTTATCTTACTCCTGATCAGATTAAACCAATTATTGACCGCTTAAATTCTAGGTGAGGATTGAGTTTGATTGGCGATTGTGTATCTATAAAATCTTATTCGCAATGGAATTCTGTCAGAGGAACATTCATGTGTTATAGACTTTTATTTCAGTAGGTGTGTCACCGAAATATTTCATATAAAACTTGAACTAAACTTAATGACAACGGGGAATAAAATGAAATTTAATCAGAAACATTCTACACTGTAATTGGAATAAAATACAAAATATACCCCATGTCTTATAGTGTGCTGCCAATCACATTCGGATGTAATTGATCATTGCCATTTATTCTCATTTAATTATCATTCATTAATTCATCAGTTTTTACACGGTAATTAACTTCTCGTGACAACATGAACTAAGATGTCATGTAATCCATTTGTTATGAGTGAAAAATCGAAATGCCAACTGGCATCGCCGCTTGACGTATTGCGAAATGATGACTGCGTGCTAAATAATTAAGAAATTGTACAGAAAGAAAAGGTTTAAAGCGTACAAGATGTTAGAAAATGCGAACATGTATATTATTTAAACATACAAATGTCAAAAACAAAAAAAATGCTATTGTATAATAGTGAAATAAACTTTGGAAATTTACCACAAATAAAATTGATAACTCAGTAATTAGATATTACTAGCCATTTTCGATTCTTTAAGTGCACTTTTTGACTTTGTCGCGTTATATATATATATATATATATATATATATATATATATATATATATATATATGTATGTATATATGTATATATATATATATATATATATTTATTTATTTATCTACCTCCCACAAGGTAAGATGTGATACAAGGTCGGGAAAGTAGGATTAGATAATCCAGCGCTCGGGAGGTGAGCACTCTGGCCATTTAAACATTTCCTGAGCAGCTCCGTCGGCATTCCACGGAAGAGGCGCCTCAGACAGTAAGCAGTAAACTTACTCCTCCCCAGAGAGGGGAGGCAAAGGCCTGGGAGGGTGCACCTCATAGAACTGCACATGACCGGCAATCCTCAATAGACCAGCGTGCATATATATATATATATATATATATGTATATATATATATATATATGTGTGTGTGTGTGTGTATATATATATATATGTGTATATGTATATATATGTATATATATATATATATGTATATATATATATACATGTATATATATATATGTATATATATATATGTATATATATATGTGTGTATGTATACACATCTATATACATATATATATACATGTATATATATATATGTATATACATATCTATATATATGTATATATATGTATATATATGTATATATATGTATATATATGTATATATATATGTGTATATGTATATGTATGTATATATATGTGTGTATATATATGTATATATATATGTATAATCAAATATAAACCAAAAGTAAACTTTTAGTAAATAGGACCTATACAGTATACGAGATAGAGCAATTATAAAGATAGAATAAATAAGAGTGATAAACATGTTCGAATGCCCAAATTAATTTCAAATTTCGATTGTTCAAATAATGATAAGATTTCGATCTTTGAAAAGCCTTGGCTTAAGGAAAGAATAATACACACTGGTTTATTACAGAATACACATTGCATTGAAAATAGAAATGTTGTATATATATATATATATATATATATATATATATATATATATATATATATATATATATATATACATATATTAATTGGGTATTAATTTGATTACTCGTTGATATTCTCTAATTTTAAAACAATTTAGAGTGTTTAATATCATGGTGTTGTCAGTAGAATAAGTACATCTTTTTCTACAATACATAGCAGTGTAAGCCGCTTACAATGGCCGACCGGAAGTATTGAAAAAGGTTACCTGCATTTGGGTTTATATACTTTTATAAATGCTCTACTTAGTATTAGGTACTCTTGAAAAAAATTGGTTACGTTTACTTAATAAACATATATGAACCTGATCAACTTATACATATATATATATATACATATATATATATATATATATACATATATTTATATATATATTTATATATATATATATATATATATAGATATATATATATATATATATATATATATATATATATTATATTAACACAAGCATGTTATAATGATATACCAATTGATAAATGAAATGATTTGACAGGTCACTAATGGTTCAGATGTGATCAAAAAGAAGTGAACGAACGAACTGAATGGATGCCTGCTTACGGAACGTCCGGAACCTATTTAGCGAAGATCACTGCGCCGAGCTGTGGGCCTGTATTTTATAAGGGATACCTTTGACAGACAGTTCCAGGCAGTTCGTTGTTTTTGCGCCGACCAGACAATGTTATTAAACACTTAGAATTTCACAAACAACAGAATAATTTCCAAAAACAATTACACACCTTCGTTAAAAACATAAACAACTCTAACCAAATATTCGTAAAAGCGGACAAAACTAGAAATTTTTACAAAATAGATAAACAAGGGTTTAACAAACTACTAACAGAAAATATTACAAAAAAGTACAAAAAACTAGATACAAGCGAACATAACTACATAGATATAATACATACTGAAAGTAAACAAATCACAGATGAACTCAAAATTAGCAACAACGTTAGTAAGTTGAAACCTAAGGAAGCCCTATATCTTATTTTAAGACCACAAAAGTAACTTTAACAATAACCCCAGCACTCGCTTAATTAATCCGACCTAACCAGAAATAGGAAGCATCAGTCAAACAATTATATCTAGAATTAACAAACAAATAAGAAAATACCTAGAATTAAACAAATGGGTGAATACTGCCGACGCAATCACTTGGTTTAACAGTATAGAATATAAGAACAATTGCATCTTCTTACAATTCGACATAGTGGACTTCTACCCATCCATATCAGAAGAACTCTTCAATATCGTCCTAGAATTCGCCGAGATATATACAGATATATCCAAGGATGAAATTCACATCATTAAAAAATGTAGGAGATCAGTTTTAATCAACAACGAGGACCAATGGATTAAAACGAATATGACAAACTCCTTTGATTTGGCACTGGGTGCCCTTGACTCGTCAGAGGAATCTTATCTTGTGGGGTTATTCATTTTATATACACTCACAAATATATTCGATAATACGGATATCGGCCTTTATAGATATATTTGATTAGCGATAATAAGAGACTCCAACAAAGTCAAGGAAGAAAACTTCCAGAAAATTATACATATGGAAATGAAAAAACTAGGCCTAAAAGTAGAAGTAATGGCTAACATAAAAACAACGAACTTTATAGACGTTACATTAAACTTAAGTAAAAAAAACTATCGAACCATACCTAAAAGATAACGCCAACCAAATATACGTACACGCAAAGTCTAATCACCCCTCATCAATCATAAAACATATCCCGAATTCGATCGAAAGTAGGCTTATCAAAAATTCTAGCAACGAAAGCGTTTTTAAAAAATCAATCAACATTTACAATACAGCTCTAAAAAATAGTAGTTAACATAATACCGAAATTAAATATAAAAAAAAGGACACCAATAATTACAACAAAATTAAAAATAAAAAAAAATTTTAAAAATATAATCTACTATACCCCTCCCTATAACCAGATGCTAAAAACGAAACTAGGCAAACAATTCCTAAATCTGATTGAAAAACACTTCCCCGTAACCAACCCTCTACATAAAATATTCAATAAAAATAATCTAAAACTATCCTACAGCTGCTGTGAAAACCTAGAAATGATAATTAAGGCTCACAACAACAAAATACTAAAAGACAACAACAGAGAAGACAAAAATAAACAAAGTGGAAAATATAACAAAGATAACACTACGAAGAACACAAATATAAACAATATTAATAGAAATAAACAAAACACTAATAATAACCACCCGAATAGAAACGAAAAAGTTAGCAATGAATAGAAAAGATGTAACTGCATAAATCGTAAACTGTTTCCACTACAAAATAAATGCTTAACTAAAAGTGTCGTATACCAAGCAACGATATTTGCCAACGAAATATCAAATAACAAGAAATACTACGTGGGTATGACATCCCTAGACTGTAAGACCAGATACTATGACCACAAAAGCACATTTAAAAACAAAGAACGTCGAACTAAAACAGCACTTGCTAACCATTATTGGAAGCTCAAAAATGGACACTCACCAATAATTGAATGGGAAAAAGTAAGACAGGCCAGTACATGTAGAAACTTAGACGACCCGTGTAGATTATGCCTGAATGAAATATATGAAATCATAATTTGTAAAGATCCCCGAAACCTATTTAACTCTAGAAGTGAAATAGCAAACAGCTGTTTACACAGAAATAAATTTACCTTTGGATGATACAAAAAAAAATTTAAAAAATATAAATATAAATAAATAAATAAATAAAAAAAAACTGCACAAGTTAAAATTAAAAACCTTAAATATAAATACAAGAAACCAAGTGTTAAAATAAATTCGCCCACTGTATTGACAGAACAAAGGAAACATGATATAGGAAAATCCATTATTAACAAAAAAATAAGATAGGCATAGGAGCGTCACCAACAAATCCTTAGTTCGCAGGAAGCCAAACGATTGGCTGAGGGAACAACACAGAATCTGATTGGTTAACTAGCAAGCCAAAAAATATAAAATATATATAAAAAAAAAACCTGACAAAAATAACTCCATGCCTTTAGCCTGGCGATTCACCCCCCCCCCCCGGGATGAAACACGGGAGCCTCTGTGTTGCTTGATTGCCATATATATTTTCATTGATTACTACCAGGCTCTACTACGTATCGAGCACTGTTGAAGTAAATACTGAAAACTGACACATAAAAAATGAGATCTCCTTATAATAGTTTATGTGCATACATGAAGTACTAATATATATATATATATATATATATATATATATATATATATATATATATAAATATATAAGTGGGTTCAATAAGTGATGCCCCTGAACCATTTCCAATAGCAGTAGATTAATGAAACTTAGCACTATTACTAGCCTTTCTCTACATAGGGTTCACCCAGTGTTAGGCATTTCTCCCATCGTTTAATGTAGATCTGGACACCGTTTTTGTAGAACACCCAAGGTATGTCCTCCAATCACGTCGTTACTTCAGAAAGCAAGGCTCCATCATCTGGGAAACGCTTTAATTTTGTAAACAAATTCATGGCTGGGAAGATATGGAAGTCAGAGTGTTCCAGGTCAGGATGAAAAGGATATGGGGAGGATTTCATAGCCACACGTTCGTGTTTCTGATCAGGCGACATTCGAGTTGTTGACCAGACCGTTGTCCTGCCGAAGGAGGATACCTTTGCTGATTTTACCTCACCTATGGATGCTGATAGCTTCTCTTAATTTCATAAAAAAGTGAAGCGTAATACGCATCTGTAATTGTGGGACCCTTTGCAAAGAAATCTGTCATCACTACTCCGTGCTGGCCCGAGAAGACTGTGAGCGTGACCTTGCCAGCGTAAGTCTGCACCCTTGCCTTCTTTGGAGGTGGTGAGTCCAAGTGCTTCCACTGCATTGACCTAGGTTTGGTCTCTTGATAATAGTGATGGACCCAATTTTCATCCCGTCTAATCAGTTTTTGAAAACCTTAGACTTTTCGTCTTGGCACATCTCCAAATTAATCCTCGAGCACTCGACGCGTTCTTGCTTATGGAAAGGTGTTAGCAACTGGGAATCCATCTGACAGACATACACCTTATGCATATGCAAATGCTCATGAATGTAAGGCTCCACAGACCTTGTACGTATATTAACCTTTTTACGATATGTAGCGAATAGTACTGCGTCGATCTTCCAAAATGGCAGCCTCAACTTCACGGACAGATACCTCATCAATGGCAGAAGAGGGCGACCAGGTCTGGTGGCTGTTTCCACTAACTTCCGGCAATGTTTGAATTCACGATGCCAACGTTGTACAAGGTCATATGATGTTGCATCACTACCATAGGTTTTGTAAATTTCATCAAAAGTCTCCTTTTGTGTCCCTTCTTTCAAATACAAACACAGGATCACTGTGCAACACTAAACTGGCTCCATTTTATATCTGACTCAGTTTAAACCCCTGCAAATCAGAAACAACAATTAGTTCAGAGTTGTTTCTTGCAACATAATGATTACACTAGCAAATAGTCATCTACATCAGGCATTACCTATTGAACGCCCCTCGTATATGAATATATTAATATATATATATATATATATATATATATATATATATATATATATATATATATAAAGTATATATGTATAACAGTGTATATATATACAAACGTATATATATATAAGTATATATATATATGTATATATATATATATATATATATATATGTATATATAGTTTACATATATTTATATGTTTATATATATTTATGTATATACATATATATATATATATATATATATATATATATATATTTATATACTTAAGTAAGCAGCATTTCGTAATTAATGCATGTTTTATTAAACAGCAGGGGCAATTCCTGGTTCTTTTCGATCTATTTTGTAATGTTGACAGATTACTAATCTAATGTTCTCTTCGTGTGTGAACAGAAAATGTTAACATTGTCGACTCCCATGGGTTTTTATCAGGCACTTGACGAGTTATACAAACTAATTTTTTAAGAAACCCGTTTAAAATATATTATTTAAATATAGTAGAGGCATTTTAGTATACTTACCCCTCGCATATCGAGCTTGATGATGGTAGGTGTGTTTTCTCGAATCAGTAAGGCTTTAATTATGGGGATGCCCAATTTCTGATTTGAGACAGCAAGGATGGCAGTGTTTTTGACTATATCTCTGCAATCTTTTTTTGGGGTGTCGTTTTATACTAGGTGTTGGTAAATAGAGCAATGGGGGGTAGATATGTGATATGTAAGGCGACGAGATGTACTAGTCTTATTCATACAAATATATGTATTGTTTTTGGAGACACATTCTCTCATTGGGCATCTAAATACATATACAGCAGTACTAGTTTTTAGTAAACCGTCCCATTCCGTCCGATTATTACTTATTAATAAGTTAGTTGTTTTAAATTTGTTATAGTAAAAAGTGAAACGGAGTTCACGGTTTTTGTCAGTAAGGGACATATTTTTATGTATCATATATTTCATTATATTTTCCGTTTTCTTGATAATTCGGCTGTATTTGGTTGCAGTAGTGTAGGTTGATATTATTATTATTATTATTATTATTATTATTATTATTATTATTATTATTTTCTTTTGTTATGGCAGCTAAACGGTGTTTAATTTGCTGATTAACGATTTTGTAAGGGAACGTATTACTCATTAGTGTTTGTTTAATGTCAGTACCTTCAGTATAAACTATGTTATCAGTGGATGAGTTTTGTTATGCTCGGTAGATGAGATTTTTTGTTAGATTCAGGGCCCTGCATTTCTAAAAAGAGTGTAGGTCAACTAGTATTAATTGTGACCAGGGTGAAGTTCTTGGATTAGGTGCAGGTTAAACTGACATCTATTTTGGATGATTAAGTAGGTTACTCCGAATGATTCGTTTTGTAAATAATAATAGGTTTAACAGGGCCTTGCTGACTTCAAAAGATTGTAGGTCAATAAATGGCAGACACAATGTAGGGATGTTCGTTCATGACAACACAAAGGACTGTGAAGTCTCTTGTCATTGTCGAAGCGAATCGAGATCAGTCCGGTCATGGAAGTGAAAGGGAACAGATTTCCTTAGAGACAATTCGCCATGGAGGCCGAAGCGAACAGTTGTCGAGAACGATTTGGCGTAAAAAAAAAGCGGGCGTTTGTCCCAAAAAATGATAGTCGGAAAAGTTTAGGACTGGGTCTTCATGATGATACAACACCCAACCTATCTCCCCCATCTACTTAGCAGTTCAATAAGGTAACCAAAATGTAACAACTATCAAAGACAGTGACTGTCTCCCAGGTGCCACTCAAGGTAAATAAAACCTTCCTGAACCCCTCCAAATGTATTCGAAGCCTTTTTTTCTCGTATCCAAGAGTGTTCATTTTCAGAAAATAAAAAAAACACTGCAAAACGATACACCACTAGACGAGCAAGAAAGACATCACTTCCAGACGAAGAATCGAAGAAAAACCCACAGCACAACGTTCAACCAGTAGACCACTAGACGGCGAAGAGTGAAATTACGGCCAGACGAACTAAGGTAATATATAAAAGGCATTACAATTTTGAGAAAATTGTTAAAAAAAGGAGTTAAGATGTTTGTAATAAATGTTGGTCATCGCATAAGTGTACACCCACAAAAGTTCCCGTTAAAAGGGACCTCCCACTCCGATTACATCGGCTCACGCAGTAACGACACGCGAGTAAAATTCTATATGAAAAAGAAGAGACAGTTTAATTGTTTGATGTTGACAGTTTAAATACGTTAAAATCAATGTTAAAACCCCGAGTTTTAACAAAATTTTAAAACGCTTCTAAGGTTTCCGTTTCGAGAAGCGTGGTCGTAAGAGACTTTCAAATTCATTTATAACGTAACATTTTCACTACGTTTATTTTATATCTATAAGCGCTCACTTACAAAATGAAGGTCGCTTGAGGTTTTGCTTGACATTTTTTGTACGGGTTTATGGTGAACTTATCTGTGTCGGCTTTAATTTATCAGTCGAAGAAGAGGATTGTGTTATTGATATTTATTGCGTGCGTGTAATTTTATACAGAGTTATTTTCGAATTTATCTTTAATTAAGCTGAATTTATCTAAGTTTGCAGTTAATAAAAGGATGTCGTCGACGTACCTGACGTATATTCAGCGTTTAGATATGCCATTAAATGTTTTACATGTAAAATACAGAGGACAATGGGGCTGATATATATATATATATATATATATATATATATATATTTATATGTATATATTTATATATATATATATATATATATATATATATGTGTGTGTGTATGTGTGTGTGTGTGTGTGTGTGAAGCACAGTAGGGATAAAATGATCCGACGTAATGTAAAATGAAAGAAGTAAAGGCAAAACTTATGTGATGTATGTATTCACCAACGTTTTACCTTTATTGAAATACTTCCTCATGATGAAGAAAGCAATGTAGGAAAATCATACACCATATTAATTTTGATATGTCAGAAAGTGGGCAGACTTCGGCATGGCCGTTGGCGTGAACAAGTTGAGAATGAAAAAACATAATTTCAATAGTAGTATTATCAGCCGTGGTCAGTCTCCTTCAAGAGACGCTAGATGAATTAGATTGGTGGCCTGGATTTGTCAGTTTGTGACTATTTTAGCTTGGAAGGAAACCGGGGTCAACATATGTTATAGCAAAGAATGGCTGCATTAGGTAGGCAGACAGGGTGTGTGGAAGTATGATTCTACCGTTTATTCTAAACTTAAAGGGGTACAAGGAAGAAAAAAGAAAAAAGAGAAAGGGAAAAGAGAGGGGAAGAGTAAATAATAAGAGAGTAGAGATGTTGAGAATTATTGGCTGAGTTTGAAACGCAGAATGTGATTGAAAATAAAAGTGTTGGCATAAAGAGAAGAGGGGTATGCTATTTATTTGTTTAACTATCCAAAATGAGTGTATTAATTTGATCCTATTTATTTGATTATTGATTATGATTTATTAATAAGCGTAAGTTTTCTGTAATGTGCGCAAATATGTATAAAAGCGTTAGGGATAAAGAGAAAAAGGGGGTTCTTACCTATTAGTTTACATATTAAAAACAGGGTGTGTTAATTTATTTCTATGTATTTGATTACTCTATTTGTGTTTCATTAAATGATTAATATATTTCTTGTAATATATGGTAGCATGTATAAAAGTAGATTAGAAATAATACAGCTATTTAGTTTATGTATGCATAAATATGTTTATTAATATTTATTTAGTTCACTATTTGTGTTTTATTAATTGAACCGTAATTATTTAGATGTATTTATGATTATACAAGTGTGGGTTTATGTAATATCCATGATCATATAACATGCATAGTAATATAGCCGTGGTCGTGTTCGTTTACATAACATATTTGTGTTAATAGGAACAGTATTTTGCAATAGGTATTTACACGGTAGACGGTATTGTTCATGCTTATCCTGTAGACTTATATCATCATATTTTCATAATTATATCAAAAATAACATTTTTTAAAGCTATTAGATAAAAATCAATATATATATATATATATATATATATATATACATATATATATATATATATATACAAGTTATTAACATATATTTATGGTAATTAAGCTACACAGCAGTTTCCGCATTCCCTCTCCGTAATGACTCGTTTAGACTGGCGATTTCCTAGGATAGGCAACACGGATACCTCTGTGTTGCTGAATTGTCATAAATATATGTTGATAAGTTTCTACCTAACCCTACATATATATTTATTTATTTAAAGTAAATATTAATTACTTTTACCAGCAGACATCGATGTTACATGCTTACGCAATCTTCAGTGTAGGGATTTTAATTCACGTCGGTCGGAGTGCTTAAACCCGGCTTTTACAAATCGCCACTGATTTGCAGTCGGGAATATTTCCCCACGGCCGGCAAGAATTCACATGATAATTAGGAGGGATTTAAATCTATAAACGGTAAATCAGCTAGCGCGTACAGCCAGCACTTGAAACTGATTCTACAACAACAAATGGGATCGGAATCTCGCTTTTAAGCCACAGTATTGCGTCTCGTTTATCAATTTTCTCATAGTGCACCAAAGTGCAAAGGTGGCTAGAACTACATTTTTAAGTAAATATTAATTATATTTACCTACAGACATCGATGTTTCATGTTTGAACCCGGGTTCTACAAATCGTCACTGATTTGCCGCGGGTATCTTTCTCCACGGCCAGCGAGAATCCACACGAGGGGTTTTAATCTATAAACGCCAAATGAGCGAGCGCGTACAGCGAGCATATTATGATAAGAAAACTTATTAAAATGTTGATCAAATCTATTAAATGAGTTTCATTGTCAGATATATCTAAAATTCAACACATAAGTATAAGTTGTCTTCATAAGAGATTTAACTTTAAAAAAATCTTGCTCAATTGGTCTCTGATTACTATGAACAGAATTCCATCTGACTTTAATATATTTTAATTTTTAAATGGGTGTTTATGCTAATATTATGTCACATGAAAAACTTTAAAAATCACTAAACGACCTGACATTTGTGCAATAAAAAGTAATTGCTGTTTAATCATTATTCTTTGATTTTCATAATATCGAAAGTATCTTATTATTTTGTTGAATTAAAACTAAAGTAAACTAAATATACCCTACATTTTGAACCCTTTTCTAAAATCTATAATGGTCGATTAATCCTGCACATCCGAATGCATAAAAATATTAACATACTTACATCTATGTGTCTTTATGTCTATATATATATATATATATATATATATATATATATATAATAATGGTAATAATCCAGGTGAAAAATATCCACAGGGTGGTAAACCAGAGAATTTTAACCGGGTTTATAAAAAGTGCTCAATATCAAAATAGAGCTTTATGTATGATAATTTTATTTACACAGACATGTACAAAATCTGCGACACTGGCATGTCGATGTTATCGATCAACAGTTACTATAAACTGAGATCTCAGTTTATAGTAACTGTTGATCGATAACATCGACATGCCAGTGTCGCAGATTTTGTACATGTCTGTGTAAATAAAATTATCATATATATATATATATATATATATATATATATATATATATATATATATATATATATATCGTATTTTATTTTTTTAACCTCGTTTCGAGCTCATGGTACTCATCAGCGTAGGGAAGTAACCCTCTCAGACGGGCAAAGGGTGCGAACCAGGTTAGCAAATGGGCATTGAATCCGAAACCGTTTAAGTTATCCCATAAAGCCACGAGATATTGCCACGTAGTAACGGAGAAATAAAATGATATTTATAATGAAAATGGCAAGTATAGACACCTAAACATTCGATAGCACCTAACAACACAGTCGGAGCATCGCACTGTAGCTTTTAGTTGAATGTTTATTTTTAATTTGTTCGACAGAGTTCACTTTTACATAGACAGGTTTTATAATAATATTACATTATTTTTAAACTTCATATATATATATATATATATATATATATATATATACATGCTAGAGCTCGAACACCAGTTCTCCAGGCTAATAGTGACTAGCGCCGGAGTTTAAAATCTAGGGGTTAATGCGCTCGCCACGTCTAGTGACAGTGAAAAGACCTAAAGCATTAAGACAGCAACTATATATAATTATATACTCTGTGTCGATGTCTCTCACTTTCATTCTACATCTCTCTTACACTTTATGTACACAGACACACACACATATATATATATATATATATATATATGTGTATATATATATATATATATGCATATATATACATATGCATATACATACATATATATATATATATAGATATACATATATATGCATATATATATATATGTATATACATATATGTATATGTATGTATGTATGTATATATATATATATATATATATATATATATATGCATATATATATAGCTATATATATGTATATATAGCTATATATATAGCTATATATATATATATATATAGCTATATATATATATATATATGTATATATATATATATATTTATATATATAAAGTAAGCGACATCTATCGCAATACAGGCTAACATGTTCGAAAGAGTCAGGAGTGCCTTCGAGTTTATTTCATACCGTTGTATGCAGGTGAATATCAAATAGATAACGAAGTAGTCAATGTATTTATTTGATACTTGAATTAGCCTGTTGGATTCTATATATGTTCTGTTTCAACTTGTCAGCACAGATTGGACACACTTGACTCATTTTATAAATATCCTGCAATCATTTAGTTGCTTTAATTAAAGGCTTAGATGCTTTGTACAATGCTATTCTCCATTATAAGTATGAATTGCAATTTAATGATTTCGCTTCTATCTGCCCTGAACTCAATTATATTATTATGACTGCACTGTTTATCTCCATAGATCGTTGAATTACATGTCTCAGCTAATTCTCTGTTGAGAAGTTACTAAGCGATTCCAAAGAAGAGTAGGTTACTTGCTTAATTGGTTTAACGAAAAACGTACCGGACTTGACTTAATTATGAAATAAGTTCTCATCGAATGGAGGATGGCATTTCATTTTTCAAGAACTTTAAATTAAAAGTTATTCAAATTTCGATTGCATTATATTACATACATTTAATGAGGATTCAGTATATAGTTGTCTTTCTTTAACTTATTCCCCTCGTATTGGACATTCTGGCGCCAATGTCTCCGTACTAACTCATCGCTTTTATAATACATAATGAATAATAATGATGATGATAAACGATATATTGTCCTCTTTCGTTCTTATTTGTTTATTTTCAAACCTAGACATCCATGACGATTCATTACCCCTCTCGACTATTCTCATTCTATACACTTCCAGTGCTTGCAAATCGAGCTAAATACAAATTAATGATGCAGTGAAAAGTACACTATATTAATGGTTGTATTTATCTATCTATCGATCTATCTATCCATCTATGTATCTATTTACTTATTTACATCATATATATATATATATATATATATATATATTGCAGGTAGACGTGTGGTCCCGAGCTTTTGAAGTGAAATTATAGCCTGAACCTATAAACTGCTTTCGATCCCATGCGACTGCCTACAACTGTACTGATGAAGGCAGAGAGCCCGAAACGATATTGGTTGTAAGTTACAAACACGTTAACATACAATAACATGTATTTATTGTTCATATATATATATATATATATATATATATATATATATATTTATATATACATACATCTATATGTATATGTATATATATATATATATATATATATATATATATATAAACTATATATATATCTACAAGCACATGTATGTGCACTCCAATTGACGATGTTTGCTAGGTTGGAAGGATACAATCATAGTGAGCGAACGACATATATTGAGCACAAAGGAAGATGTAAACATTGAAATAAAATATATCATAATAAAGGCACACCCACCCCTAAAACGTATTTAACACCTAGGAAGATGATATAATAAAAGTAGAATCGATAGTACTCCACCACCCCCTCAGAAACGGAAAGTTATCTTGGGACGATGCTATCGTGCGAAAAAGTGATGTTCTGCCAATGACGAGGTAATGCCATTAAGAAATGAATCATACACATAAATATATACTACAGTCTTATAAATGACGAACAAAATTCAGCAATACTTGTGTATTCAATCAAAAGATAATGTAGTAAAGCCTGAGAAGATGGTGTCATGATGAACCCACATATACTACACTGATCCATAAAATTGAAGCGAATTAGTGGTAGACATCTAGCTATAACACTATACTATAATGCCCCCTTTCAAAATGTATAAAAGGCGAAGGATATACCTGACGGTATAGAATAATATAAACAGAAAAGAAGATACTTTACATCTACAAAAGGATGAACATGAATCGGAGAATACTGCATGAGATTACAGTATAATGATGAGCATAACATATATTACACTACATGTAAATGAGGTGTTTGTTGGTGGTAAAATGGTATCATGACAGCAGAACAGATACTACGCTTTTTTTTTATTTAGGGACTCATGAAATTATAAGTGTCAAAATCAACCAAGGCACCAAAAGTTCCAGAACTTAAAAATAGAATGCTGGCAGCTAGGAAACAAAACAGTAGAAATGCGACAGTAAGTGTCCCTTGGAAATCAAAAAAGTGTGAACAACAATGATGGGAATCACGTTGAAGTGCATACCTAATTTGACGTGCGCTGTATTTTTCTGAAATGTTGTCATAAACACTTATGATGCATGCATATATCGTGTACACATTTCATTAAAATCAGTTACGACAATTTCGCTGTATCACAGCTCTTTAGTGCAGCTAGACCAGTTTGTGCTTTTAGCCGGGATTGAAACGCAACCGTCGAGCTGACAGTACGCGCCTCTACCCCTGCGCTATCATACGACACTCACTGAATGTAACTGGTATATATATATATATATATATATATATATATATGTGTGTGTGTGTGTGTGTGGGTGTGTATGCGTGTGTGTGTGTGTTTATACACAGTAGACGGGAATACGTGCTTCATAGTTTCTACGTATCATCTATGGTTGTATGTGAACCGAGATTCGACACCCTGACCTGTCGCTCTGTGTCTGGGCCTTTACCGACTCAGATATAGAATTATATTTAATTATATCGAATTTTAATCGGATTATTCATTGATTTGTATATTTACAATAAAAATGATGTGTTGCACTCAATTGTTGACGAAATTGTTGATGCTAAGTGGAAACGATACATTCCTCAACAAGTTGTTTGGCCCATAGTGAAGTGTGGTGTATATATATATATATATATATATATATATATATATATATATATATATATATAAATATATGGGGTAAGGTACACGATAATTCATGAAAATGAAGTGTCAAAATGTGTGAAAAGATGACAGACGGAAAACAAGTCAAAGTGCACTTGTCTTCCGTCTGTACTCTATTCATATATATATATATATATATATATATATATATATCATGATCAATATTTTATTATCTACAGACGCTTAGGTTGGATCCTTGCGGAATCATCAGTGTAGCTTGAACTATCAACACCAGTCGCCCGATTGGAAACCCTGACGCCACTGACAATGAGGCATATCTGAGGTGATCAACAATAAAGATTATTATGCCGGGCAGGTGGGTAACAAAAGTCAGCCGTCATAACAGTGTTAACATGTTTACAAACGTTTGAAACCACACATGATAACTTGACAGACACACATATATATATATATATATATATATATATATATATATATATATATTGTTGCGATTTCCAAGCTGATGATGAACTGTTCAAAAATCATAGCGAAATGCACATGACGTTCGTATGTTTCGTCCACTCACTGTAGACTCACAGCTATGTCAATTGCTTTATTTGATAAATATTATATTTTTATATAAAAAAACATTTACATGTAAATATAAATACACATCTATGAGGACTGTCCGAAAATATCCGACCTTGCAACAGAAAAAATTATTTCAAATACCTAACGGGGCTGGGACCCTAATCCCCATTGAGAGTGAGACCCATTGTGCTTGCACGAACCTAGCCTACCGATCCATCAACTGCCGGAAACTCATCGGTAAGTCTTCTTTTGGAATGGTGTTTAGCTCTGCCGTCGACTTCGACGTTATCTATTCCTTAGTCTATACGGACAACTAGCTTCACAAAAAGCGCATACTGGTATGCAACAATAAAACGTGAACGTACATGACGCAATTCTCCAGTAGTAACGCATGAAGAACGTAAACCTCGATTTGAAAATCAGGTATACTCTTGGAGTAAGCAATCCGAGTTCACAATAGAAATATACATCATTCCGACAAAGAAAGATCCGCATAATTGTATATAAACATTCCATGAAAAATGCCAGTATAATGATATTATATGCCCTTAATATGGGTAAGAGGAAAATTCATATACATTAAATGTATAAAAGCAAGGAACTTCCCAACTTTTTACACTTGTATTATCATTAAGGATATGACTACATATCAACCAAACCATTTCATTATCACATCACTGCAGTATACCTCTCTATGCATGAGTGGATGAAGTGTGTGAGGTGCGCTGAAGAAAAATTCCTACCAGTACAATACATACCTATGTTGTGCTCGCATACATATAATGACAATAAAAGTGTAAACATTTTGGAATTCCCTTGATTTTGCACATTTAGTGTATATGAATTTTCATCTTAACCCTATTAAGGTCATATTATTTCAGTATACTGGCATTTTCCATGAAATGTCACTACTTTTGTAAAGGTTATGCCTCAATACAATGCATTCTCATAACTGATATAGTTGATAGTTTGACTAATCAATGTTTCTTCCAATATTCACAGGTAAATATTCTTTTTAAAATTATGATGAGTGTATATTTACTCATTATACAATACAAACTAGAACATTTTTTTCAAACTTTACGATGTATTCATTGCCAACAATAAATGGTGATTTAATCATTTTACAGTCATTGTGTTTGAAAATTGACAAGGACACAATGCAAAAATATTTAATTTGTAGGAAATAAATAAATCAATGAAACATTTTTGAAGCAGGGAAAAATATAATAATTCACAATAGTAAACAATAAAATATTCAGTGTACAAAGGAAAACAAATTACAACCAATATATGTGCCATTACACAGGTGAATTAATCAAATAGCTGATGAGATATAAAAGAAAGTGTATGTGGACTAGTCATTTTTAAGGTTTGTTGAACATTTCTACTATTATACTAT
>OY744515.1:228848237-228853237 GCA_963556195.1 Sepiola atlantica | reverse complement strand
TATTATGTTTTTATGGCCAATATCATATCATGTTACTTTTCGATTCTCTTATACGGCTGGTTTGAGCAAGGGTTTGGAGATAAACGTATTTAACCGACGCATGTATTACATAATTTTTCCTATTACAAGTTACGTGATTGTGTTTCATTTTATCTGGCAACTGCTCTTGAATTTAATACACTTGATCTCTGAATAAGCCGATATTAATTCACCTCAAACGCATTTATCTATTTCATCGATATAACAATGTTTCTAAAATGTATTTTAGATCTGATATAAGTTGAGGATGAGCTGGCTAACAGAATATTTTTAAAATTCAACACTGGCACTTACTCAGAAAATTAGTATAGAATATGCAGTCATGTTCAACGTTGTGCAATATAGCGTGATGTGAGAAGACTTCAATAACAATCATATCTTATTTGCGGGGAATGTTCATTAGAATTCGCCTCACAATGGCCAAAGTTGTTGCCATGAACGGTCAGCTCAGCTTTAATGGACTGGACGTTTCACCAAAATGATTGGTTTTTATCCTTATCGGCGTATTCGCTTCTAATGCACCCGAAGATCAACTTAGAAGCTAACGGGAAGGACAAAGTGCCAGCTCATTCATATATCATTTTCAAAGGTCGTATGATTGTAACTACATTTTCAGTAATAAATGAGATCAGGGCCGAACGTGTGATGCCTCTTAACGAATCGAATCGCCTATTGGCTGCCCCTTCTCTATGCAATAGTATGCTTGAAATAACATACCACGAAGTGAAGCAATTTTTCAACAGGTGACCTACCTATCACTTCCCCGGCTTTGGGTAAACTGGAAATTGTTATACAGGAGTATTAAAATTATATGAATCCTATTGCACATATAGTGTTGGTTACCCTATATAATTAAGAAATAATTAATTAGTTATATTAATTAGTAACATTCAAATTCGTATGTTACGGTATCGAAACTCTACTATCTTATGTCTATGTTGCGTTGTGAGAATAGAACAAACTATTCCATGTTGTGTAAAATATGTAGAAACGATGTGCTGAATGTTTAATGCATCAATTATAATTATTAACTTCTTCAGTTTTAAAACATGTCCCCTCTCCCTCTTTTTTTAGTAAAAACGCCAAATAAATATTTTCTTTTAAATGAAAAAAAATTAAAGCGCAAGAAGAGTTCATCAATCGGGAAAAAGTATACACTTGTGTATTAAATAATCGAAAATGTATTAATTATAAACTGGGGAAAAATGTAGACATGCATATATGTTCATATGTCATTCAAAAAAGAAAATATTTACAACAAAATGTGCTCACAGTTCACATATTACAATATATTTTTTTACAGAAGTGGACATTCTCTTGTGCATTCTTTTTTATTTTGCTCATTAGTGGGCGATACACTTTCTCTTCAGAAAAGTTATTTCATTCTTCATGGAACACCGCTTCAAGCAGACGACATTTTCATTAAACAAGAGCGAACTTCTCGAAACCGGCTTTTTTCATCTTCTTGTTTTTTAATGCAAGTAACAATTTAATGAATATAACTCGTGTTTCTTAAAATCAAATAATTATTTCTAACTTAATTGAGTCTGATATTATTTTTTAAATAATTGTAATTCCTTTTTATATTTAAAATGCGAATTTCTGAACTACAGTCTCCCAATCAAAACAAACTCTCGATGACTTTATTCGTTTACCTTTCTGATAAACGAATATTAAATTCAATAAATCTTTGAAATCTTTTCGTTCTTTTGACTAAATCATAAATAGTATCGATCTTGTGTCGATATGTTTCAATAAATCCTTAAAACAATTAGCAATTGTTTTAGACTATAATAACACCAACGGTCCTTTTGTCGAGATATTCTCAATCAAATAACAGGCTAAACGTGACTTCGTGTAACCCTTTTAAAATACTGGCATATTTTCACAAATTTATTTTCACAAACTTTCAAATAATAACTTATTGTCATAAGTTTCTCAATAAATAATGGTTTGTATTTGAGATTTTCAAATACAATCTTTGTATAATTCTAGGGTCTCTTCCTCGAGTTGTAATTAACATAGTCATCAAATAAAAATATCTGAAGTCCAAATTAAAATTCACATCGTAACTAAGATATAAACATATCAAATCTATTTCGTTACTTTTAAAGCTATCTTTAAATTAACATTCAAAATAATTTTCGACATGGTAATGTCGAATTTATATAAAAAGGAGTTATCAAATTAACGGGGGCACACTTTCCCTAAGGAATGATAATTCTGTCCTCAGAAACAACATGCAAGGTGTTAATCAGTCAACATCCAGAATCTATCTAAAGATAATTTCTTCAAATATTCCAGCGAGAAAATGACCGTCGGCGTTGGGGAAATATAGATCTGACACGTCACTCAAATTGACCAATCAGATGATGACTCTCAGTCAATCACTGAAATGGATTGGAAATTGAATTGTTATCTGCTCTGAACAATTTAGGCGCGGTTGAACCAAAACATGAATTCATTCAAAAAGGAATCTTACAAACATTTATATCACTGAGCATTTTCAATAAAAATGAAACATGGCCACTCTCTAAAAATACATTCTAAATTGTGTTATAATATTTTCATAGTAGCGCTGGAAAAGTATGGTTATGTTGTGTTTTGTTTGGAAAACGAGGGCGTAATATATCGGGGAAAAATATTTCTTAGAAAGGATTGGGACTCAAACTTGACATTTAAAGTAAATTTCTCATCAAATATGATTATACACATCATAATACAATAAAACGTAATACTTGAGAAATTCAAATGAAACAAAAGTCTACTAAAGTAATAAGGGTTAAGATACTCGAAAATATAAGGGGATAAAGAAAGAATAGTGTAACAAATACGACTCTCTGTAATTAGTTTACAGTCCCCTGCCATAGTATGTACCATGGTCTTATCGAAATACCTTCCGTGTCTCATGATAATCTTTATGTAATAATTAGATTGTGTCCGTTATTTCATGTAAGATTTACGAATAAAAGTAACCGGTAAAGTTCACTTTAAATTGTAAATCAACATTTCTACAAAAATAAAAAAAAACAAAAGTAGACACTATAGAACGGTATGGGCATTAGGGGAGGTCGATTTTGAAACTGTAAATTATCGCACTCGAAGAAAGTTGCCAAATAATGTCAAAAGTTACCACAAGAAATATTTTTCTTCAAAACTTTGTATTTATTTGAGCATTGCTACTTTAAGATCAAATAAATCGAGATTTTTTCTCACAGCCTAGATTTCACCGGCAGATGTGTCGCCTTAAATTAAACCCGGGTTTTAACAAAAAAAAGTAATACATTACTTAATAATAAATATTTTAAAGTTTATTATTCCTTTTCTTAAGAAATTAAATGTACATATTCAAATTAAAAAGGAATAAAACACTATAATATTTAATGTTATATATAAATAATTATTTATTTACATAGGCGTTTTATTTATTGCATATTTCTTATGGTATTCACCGGTTGAAAATTCAACGAGCGAATTTGAATTCACGTGTTGATTCTGTGTTTACAAATGTAATTATCACAAATATATATTGAATTGTCGAGCGCTGGCTTATCTAATCCCACTTCCCCGACCTTTTGTCACACCTTACCTTGTGGGAGTTTGATAAATAAAAACTAGTTCAGCCAGGGTTTTTTAACCCACCAAATAAACCGGTATCGTCCGGGTTTTTGGGTCTGGATTCACGCTCGTCTATTGGGGCTTGTCCGTCCTGTGCAGTTCTAGGAGGTGCACCTCCCAGGTTTTGCCTTCCCTCTTTGGGGAAGAGTAAGTTTATTGCTTACTGTCTGAGGCGGCCCTACCGGGGAATGCCGACGGAGCTGCCCAGGCAATTTTTAAATGGCCAGAGTGCTCACCTCTCGAGCACTGTCTTTCTCATCCCACTTTCCTGTGTCAATCTTACCTTGTTGGAGGTAGATAAATAAAATCTAGTTCAGCCAGGGGTTTTTACCCCACCAAATAAATCGGTATCGTCCGGGCCTTTGGGTCTGGATTTACGCCGGTCTATTGGGGCTTGTCCGTCCTGTGCAATTCTAGGAGTTCCACCCTCCCAGGCTTTGCCTTCCCTCTTTGGGGAAGAGTAAGTTTATTGCTAACTGTCTGAGACGCCCCTACAGGGGAATGCCGACGGGGCTGCCCAGTCAATTTTTTAATGGCCAGAGTGCTCATCTCTATAGCGCAGGCTTATCTAATCCCACTTTCATGACCTTGTGTCACATCTTACCTTGTTGGAGGTAGACAAATAAAACTATTTCAGCCAGGGGTTTTTATCCCACCTAAAATATTATATGTATTGGAGTTGATGGGAGAATGGATAAGGACACATTGATGTATAAGGAAATTGTTGATGAAAATAGACAGAGAATTATGAAAAAAACTAAGGGACCAGAACACCATTTAACTTTTACAAAAGAAACACCATGTGAAAGTAAATATCTGACACAGAGTTCTTCCTAATAGTGGTGCAACAGGTGCTGTTCATGCAGATCAAGTGGTGGATGTTTTGCATGAATTCCACAGTGAGAACAGTATCAAGGCTATACTTGTTGACAACACTAATACCAACACAGGTTGCGAAGGTGGAATGGTTGCAATTTTAGAAAAAAACTTTTAAAAAATCTTCACACAATTGGTTGCTCTTTGCATCATAATGAACTACCTTTCAGAGCCCTTTTTAAAAACATAGATGGTTGCGCAAAGGGCCCTACAACATTCAGTAGCCCTCTGGGGAAATTATGCTCAAATGATTGCCATGATTTACCCCAAATATCATTTTCCACTATTAGCAATCCTCTAGAGTCAATTTTTAAAATTGATGAAATACATGATCTTAGTTCTGACCAAAGACTCCTTTATGAATACACAGTAGGTATTTCTAGAGGTAAGGTTGACTCTAGATATACCTCCTGGAAAATTGGTCCTTTAAACCAAGCAAGATGGTTAACTTTGGCCATCAGGCTCAT
>OY744515.1:228800737-228840737 GCA_963556195.1 Sepiola atlantica | reverse complement strand
TGATTTTTGCTTTGTAACTTGCTACGTTCGATTACTCATCCGAGTTTGAACATTAGTCGATAATCTCTTCGTTTGGCATCACTCAACTGCAAATACATTTTTACATTTCCCGACATTTAAGTAGATCTCTTAGAGCATGGTGGCTAAAATTATCCTGACTCTGACAAGCAGTAATAGTCATGGGTGTGTTGATTTATATTACAGGGACAATCTTAAAACGGGTTGTTGCTGTGTAGCTACGTTACTTTGTTCAATTATGATGTGAAGTATTCCCTCAACGCGTGAAAGTAGGGTTGGATCTGAGTTTTATTTTGGCTGTTTAGTTGTGTTAATTTGTCGAGCAGAATTGCAATTAGAGGAGTGGCTGTTTTTTTATTTTTAATAGATATTAGAGCTGGTAGAGAGTCCGAAAAAGATCATATACTAAGAATGTTCATTGTTGGAGACGAGATTGAGTGATAAGGTTCGTGCATATATTTCTGCACTATAGACTGAAGTTTCTTTTGGGAAGTGTGCTTGTTTTTTTATTGATTTGTTGAATATTGCTGCACTGACTGTTGCATTAATTTGTTTGGAGCTATCTGTATATATATATATGTATATGGTTTGGATATATTTCCTCGATTTTGTTGAGGTTATCTTGCAATATTATTGAATGTACTTTTTTTGTATTTACTCAAGCTTAAGTCAGTTTTAAGTGTTATGATTTCCCATGGTGGGATTTTGAGGATTGTGGGTTGGAGTACTTTGGTTATAGGTATAGCTGCATTGTTGACTATGGGGATCGATCTTAGACCAAAGGGCGTGTTTGCTATTATTTTAATGTAGTAGCAAAGAGCTAAGTTGTTGTTTCTGAGTTTTGGAGGGGGATCAACGGCTTCTGAATATAGGCTTTGAATTGTGTTTTTGTAGCACCCATGGTTAGTCTTATGCCAGTATTAGATTGGGTTTACCATTTTTGATAGGATTTTTGGGTGGATTGATAGATAAATCATCCATTATCTAGTTTTGATCTGACTAGGGATATGTAGAGTTTCAAAATAATGTCTTTATCAGCTCACCAATCGTTGTGGGCTATAACTCGTAGTAGTTGTATAACTTTATAGCCTTTCTCTTTGATGTAGTTGATGTGTAGGGTAAAGTTCAGTTTTTTGTCAAAGATTATTCCTAGGAATTTGCATTCAGTTAGGAGTGGGATGTTTTCCCTTTAAAGTTGTAGGTTGGGATAATCATGTAGTTTGTGTTTGTTGCAAAAATGCATGTATTTAGCTTTGGTTTATGAAATTTTAGAACTGTTTTTGGTTGGCCAGTTATAGATGTTGTTTATATTGTTTTGAATTTTCTTTCTATCAAGTGAATATATGTGGATCGATAGCTTATGGTTAAGTAATCGACATATAAGAATCCACTTATGTCGGGGGTTATTTCCTTATCTATGCCATTTATTTTTATATTAAATAAGGTTGTTGATAAGATGCTGCCTTCTGGTACACCTTCTTCTTGTTCTTTTATTTCTGATAATATTGATCCCATTCGTACTCTAACAGTTCTGTTGGATAAAAAGTTAGAGATAAAAAAGGTAGTTTACCTTTCAGTCAGATAGTGTGTAGATCTCTTAGAATTCCATGTCTCCATGTTGTTTCATAAGTTTTTTAAAGGTAAAAAAAAATGGTTGTTACATGTTGACCTTTTATAAAAGCTTCTCTAGATTTAAGAGGTTTATGTAGTTTGCTTGAAGCATTGTTTATTGGTATATAGAAATGTGATATTTAGAAGGCAATACAATGCAGAGGTGTGACGGATAGACACAAGTTGGAGCAAATAAGACATATAATGGTGGAACAAATGAATTAGTTTCAACCTTTATACAATGTGTACATACATATATATATATATATATATATTTTTGTTGTTGTTTTCTTCCCTTTCAAAACACATATATATCTGTCTATCTACACAATGTTACCATGTTATGTAATACCTGTATCAAGATGGTCTGGTGGAAATTCCGTATGATATAATATTTTTTTTTTAATTTTCGAGAACTCTTTTCTTCTTCAGAAATGTTTTGAACTCAAGTTCAAGCGTGCATATGAAGGAGGCTGTAAGATTTAGTCTCGCAGTAAATACCGGTTAAATTTAAATACCAAACCAGATTCAAAAATAAAATAAACTTAAAAAAAATTTTTTTTTTTAATTATTATTAATTTATTTTATTTTTTTATTAATATATTATTTATCTACTTTTTATCTAATTTATTTATTCATCTATTTACTTTATTAAACTTTTTTTGTTTGTTTGATTTTACTTTTTAGAATCTTTCCTTTTTTGTCGTTAAATTTTAAATTCTAATCTTAATCTTTTTTTTTAACCAAGTCTATCTGTTTAAATTAATATGTCAGTTAATACTGTCATTAAACATTGCATTCTCTGTTCGTTTTAAATTATTGTGTATATTAATATTTAGTTTATTTATTTATTTTATTCTATTTTTAAATATGTATATTTCATTAATTTTAACCAAACAGAACATATATGGGATTTAAAAAATACAACACTACACCCAAAAAGAGGGTTTAAAGCATAATGGGATTTTCTCCAGACAAGAAAAGAAGGTTGTCATGCCTGGTCGTATGGTATCACGACAACAGAACAGATACAATAATACCCCAAAATAAAAGAAGATAACACCTGGGAGGATACTCCCATAAAAGGAGAAAGTAATGCCTATAAAATAAAATATACATCACTATGAAAAAGATAATAAAAGGTCTCTACTAAGGTGGTCAGATGAGAACAGAAATATACGATATACGCCCCTCGTTCAAAGGAATATATAATACCTGAGTATATTACACCACCCATTACAGATGAAATAATGAGCTAATAACCGGGAGGGTGGTCTTATGCAACCGATACTACACTACTCGCCCAATTAAGTGATAGCAAACAGAAGATTACATATTCTTCTCTTTTTTAATATTGAAAATGCATACTCATAAATACAGTATTTTCCTAGATCATTGTTCTTTTGTCTGGCATCAAAATGTAATATTTGTTATCAGCAACAAACCAAAATATTTTTTTTACAATCGACACCGCTATTTGGGTCATATTTTATTTTATTTTACTGTCCATTTGGCTAATACTTGCTTTCTATATGAGATGCATAGATATTCCAATATTTTATTAAAGTTCTCCTTTACCTCTCAGACGTTGAGTTAGTAAAGATGTAAAGAACATTAATGTCCCTCTCCTCAATTGACCCGTTAACGATGTTATAGTGTATATTTCTTGTAGTCTCTTGAGCTTACCGTATTCAAGGACAAGAGTCTATCGAGTCTTGTTGAGTATCAAGATAAGTGATGTAAATTTAGGAAACATTATTCAGAGGTGCACCAACCTTGTATGTGATAGTGTATTGCTGTGTCGAAAGGATCTTATTTGTTATTCGAATGCTATGTTATTTTGAATATTTTGTCAGACTTTACTTGTAAGGTGAAGTATTCTCATGACAGTTTCTACTGACGAACACCTCTACTGAGATAACTTATACACTCGAGGATCGCGTTTTGGATGGCAATGTAAATATCAAATTACAGAATATTCCTTCATTAGAAACTGTTTTCAAAACTGTTTGTGAATTCCTATATATATATAAATATATATATATACACGGCATTGCAAAATGATATGTAGTATACTAGAATGTGATAAGCATCACCTATTTTAATGTTAATATAGTAAAGATAGGTGGAAATAACTTTCACATTTATTGATTTAGATATAAAAAAATATAAGTTATAGAAAAATTCATTGACCACGTGAACCGCAGAAATACAATTGGACAGAAAGATATAGTCGCCATCCTAGTAATATCCTAACACAAGAATAACAATAAATTTACACACTTTCTAGTTAAATGGTACTCCCTAAGATACCCTATTTCTCGACTCGTTTAGATGCAGATGATTTTAATTTCATGTGTGCCATGGAACACAACATAAATAATGTGTAATGAGTGTTGCTGTTCTAATTAACTAAAATATGGGTCATATAAAAATATCAATTGATTATGTTTAATGCCAGAGCCAAGTTAACTTATGATAATTTACGTGACCGAAATAGGAAGTACACCCAAATTAAAATAGTATTTTAAGATTATAGTTGCTTCTAAAATCTGTAAAAAACAAATTTCCTTTTTTCAGTCACGTAAATTGAACGAGCAAAGAGAATTTGTTAATCAAGAAAGGCCAGCATAGCTGATATTTGTTTATTCATTTATTCATTTATTTATTTATTTATTGAGGCGAGAAGTGTTATAAATGCCATACACAGTGAACAAAACTTATATGAGAAAGTAATGAAGAAAACCAACACTTCATATTTGTTTGTTGTATTTAAGATAAAATACGTTTTTATTTTAGACTACTTATTTTTATAATTTTCTTGACAGAAAACTTCTAAAGATAAAGAATCGAAAAAGTTGTATTAACATAGGAATTTTTCGGAACTGACTTGGGATTCTCTATTTCGTAAATAAAATAACGCCCTCTGCTCCGACAACAAACACATATAAAGATTATCCCCGTCTAAAAATAATGAAACAAGTTTTTGAATTGATATTTAAGTTTTCATTTAATTTATTTCATGTATAGTATTGATAATTATAGCATTACTATTTGCAAAGCTATTCCGTATATACAGGCATGTCTACAAACTACCCGACATTAGGCCAACATTATTTCAAATACCTGACGAGTAGGCCCTATGTGCTTGCACACCCTTAGCCTATCGATCTATTCACTGCCAGAAACACGTATGGGCGTCTTATTAAAGAATTGGGTTCCTCTACGTCGTAGCGTTCCGCATTGTCTCTCCCCTAGTCTGAAAACGGGAACATTCAGTAATGTGTTCAGTTTTCGAAATAACCAGATGTCGAATGGTGCCATGTTTAGAGCGTACATAAGTTGGCAATAAATGTTGAATCAATTGAGATGAATGAGCAGGGGCGTTGTTGTGATGCAGTTGCCAGTTTTTTGCCGGCCGCATGTCTGGTCTTTAGCGCCGAATGGCGTCACGGAAACGCCGGAGAAAATCTTGATAGTACTTTTTGTCGCTGGTTGCCCTTCCGGTGCGTATTCGTGATGCACAATTCCATGGATTTCAAACAAGACAGTCAGCATCACCTTTAATTTCATCGCACCTGTACCCATTTTGTGTCCTTTTGGACTCGGGATGATTGCATTGCGACGACTGTCTTTTTGTTTATGGGTGGTACCCGTACAGATATGACTCATTTCCAGTTATATCGGTGTACAGAAAAACAGGATCCGTGTTGGCGGTTTCCAGAATGACCTGTGCATGTTCAAATTATAACGAAAAAATTCTATGTGCGGAATCTTTACTCACTCCGACCTCTTGGGCGATGTCTTGCACGGATTAACGACGATGTTCAATCTCAAAATTTCGCACCATCTAAACAACAGTTACACTCTAAGGAGTTTGGGGTCTGTCAGAACGCTGGCAACTCTCTGTCGTTGTGCGGTCAGTTTTTGAACTGGTTGAACAACTCCTTAATGTTACACCCATCGTGTCTTCTATAAAATATTGCTTACTCTTACGAATTGTTTTGAGAAACACCAAGATTTTGATTAAATATAATGCAGTGCATTTGCCTAACACTTTCAGTCATCTTGAGAGAATCGGGAATTCTACGAACACGTTGACTAACACCTAACTCAGCGACCGAAAGGCATCAACTAATGAGCAGTGTAGCGCTGATACAATTAACACTTGCGCATGAAAGTGGGGTTCTTGAATGTGTACGAGTGGCGCCGCCCTATTGATATATATATATACATATACATATATATACATATATATACAAACATATATATATATAGGATCAAGAGAAGAATAGGGACCCCAGATCATTAACACAAGACGCGGGACATATTTTAGAATCACCGGTTGACCTCGCAATACACGTGGTCTCTATTTACAAAACACTTGTAAATAGATCTTTTATAACATGTTAATATTTATTTTAAGGCAGAGAGTTCATAAATAAAACAAATAAATATTAACATGTTTTCTTTTAAAACATGTTTTTGTGTCACTATTTACAAAACAACTTTTCTTTTAACATGTATACGCTTTTTTAAAAATCGGCTGACTTGTAATCTGTCGTTTTGCAATAAACAAAACAATTTATCATTTTTTTTTTACTTTTATTTACTAAATAAAAAACAAATTTTAAACGCAATTCTATATTTCGTGTTGTGTATTTTAAGAAAAAGTGGATACTTTTTTTTCTTTTCCTAGGGAGGCGAGTAACTAGCGAAGTTTTATTTATTTGTTTATAATTGTTGCTTACAGAAAAAAAAAGGAAAAAACTTCATAAATTTTAAATTGCTTCCGTTTAGAAACTGATTTTTGAAGTCTAACTCCGCCCTCGTGGGGAGGCAAAACGAAAGATTACAAGTCAGCCGATTTTTTAAAAAGCGTATATATTTCGTTTATTTATTAAAATAACTTGCGTAATCATCCGTTTTGCCTCCTCAGGCTAGGAGCAATGTGTAGTATGGAAAAATCCTTCTAAACTGAGGTAAGATCCAGAGTGCCCCTTTTTGGGAAGCTTGATTTTTCCCTACAAAACGAAAGATTACGTAAGTACGGTGATAAATATTTCATACCCCCCCCCATTTCTGCCCTCGTGAAGTTTTTTCCTTTTTTTTCTGTAAGCAACAATTATAAACAAATAAAACTTCGCTAGTTACTCGCCTCCCTAGGAAAAGAAAAAAAAGTATCCACTTTTTCTTAAAATACACAACACGAAATATAGAATTGCGTTTAAAATTTGTTTTTTATTTAGTAAATAAAAGTAAAAAAAAAATGATAAATTGTTTTGTTTATTGCAAAACGACAGATTACAAGTCAGCCGATTTTTAAAAAAGCGTATACATGTTAAAAGAAAAGTTGTTTTGTAAATAGTGACACAAAAACATGTTTTAAAAGAAAACATGTTAATATTTATTTGTTTTATTTATGAACTCTCTGCCTTAAAATAAATATTAACATGTTATAAAAGATCTATTTACAAGTGTTTTGTAAATAGAGACCACGTGTATTGCGAGGTCAACCGGTGATTCTAAAATATGTCCCGCGTCTTGTGTTAATGATCTGGGGTCCCTATTCTTCTCTTGATCCCATATATATTTCCATATATATATATATTGATATATACACACATATATAACCATATTGATAGATATATATATATATATACATATATATATATATATTAATATATATATATATGTATACATATATATGCATACATATATCTATACATCTGTATATATACATATATATATATATTGTTATATACATATATATTGATATATATATACATATGCATGCATATATTTATATATATATGTTAATATATATATATATATACATACATATATATATGTTTGTATGTATATATACATATATATTGCTATATATATACATATGGGTATATTGATATATACACATATATATATATACACATATATATATATATATTATACTGAGATACATATACACACATGTATATGTATATGTTTATATATATACATATAGATATACATATTGATATGTCTATATATTGCTATATATACCCATATATAGATACATACATACACATATATATATACATATATACTTATATACATATATATATATATACATATATATATATATATACATATATACATATATATATAAATATATTCATACATATATATACACATATATTAGCATATATATATACATATATATATACATATATATATACATATATATTTATATATATATACAAGCATAAAAATATATATATTGATATATATACATTAATATACATATTGTTATGTATATATATATATATTTGTATATATACATATATAGATACATATATATATGCATATATATATATGTATATGTATATATACATATATATGCATATATACATACACATATATATATACATATATGTATGCATATATACATATGTGTAGCTATACATATATATACATACACATATATACATATATGTAGACACATATATTTGCATATGTATAGACATATATATACATATATATTCATATATATATTCATATATATACATACACATATATATATACATATATATATACATACACATATATAACTATATACACATATATTTGCATATTTTGCATATATATACACATATATATTTGACTACATATATATACATCTATATACACACACATACACACATATAGTTGCACATATATATACATATATATACATATATAAACATATATATGTTCATATATATATAATTATATATGTATATAGACATATATGCATATATATATGCACAAACATACACATATGTGTATATATATATATATATATGTATATATATATATATATATATATATATATATATAAAGAGGTGTACTAAAAGCGAACTTTTAGGAAAGGTAAAACCCTATTGTGAAGAGTATACAGCTCAATATCCAGGATAGAGCAGGTAGAAATGAAGGAGAGTGGAAAGGAATTAGAGAAAGCAAAAGCCAAATCAAAATTCAATTCAAAAGTTCAAAGCAAGGTATAATCCGCAAAAAGGCAATTTATTCAAGTTAAATTTTCCTTAAGCCAGGCTTTTCAAAGATCAAAATCTTATCATCAGAGGAAGTCGCTGGGATAGATAAGTTGGCAATGGCCAAGATTTAAAATTTGAAAAAATGAAATAAAATAAAAATTGTAGGGAAGGAAACGTAGGGCAAAACTGTGCCAGGGTGCAAGCAAATGTCCGATTGCCAAAAAGTCCGGTGTCGAAGAGTCCAGCGGAGAGGATACGATGTAGATAGGTAGGTCGTTAGAGGCACGAGAGGTAATGAGAGAAGTTTCAAAGTTTAACTCCAAGAAGCCACAACTTCAGGTACGGCGAAAATAGAAAATCCAGGAAGGGTAAAAAGTCCAATAAGAGGAACATTCGATGATGCAGGCAGGCGTCAGAGGAGATTAAGATGTAAAATATTCGCCATTAAAGAAACTTCCCGGGCAGAGATGACAAAGGAAAGTGTTTTAAAGTGGAAAAAGGGGCAGTGAGAATATTTAAAGTCTGCCCAGTTGAGAAAGCCGGCTATAAACCTTTTTGCGGATTATACCTAGCTCTATAACTTTTGAATTGAATTTTGATTTGGCTTTTGCTTTCTCTAATTCCTTTCCACTCTCCTTCATATATATATATATATATATATATATATATATATATATATATATATATATATATATATATATATATATATACTAGATGAAAACCGTACCGATACACTAAAAGCTGGTTTCACGAACAGAAGCGTTACACACCAATGTTAGTTTTGTTTACGAATAGTATAACGTTTTTCACCGTACAAAAATATAATGAATTTTTAATGATTTTTAATGAATAGTGTACGTACAGGTATTTTAAAATATTCACATCTTGCAATTCATCATAATTATCTACACATTGCAAATTTTTTTAACTAGGCGTACGTTTGCAAATTACATTACAAATATGAATTATCAAATTGTAGTTAGATATGTTGCGAAATACATATAAGTATACATAATAATGTTTCAGGTGTAATCATGATCAAATAAATAGTCTATACCCTAGTGGTTCTTGATGTTTTAAGGCAATGTGTATTTTAAGTGATACACGCAACACATTTCTATTTTCAAATACTGAAAATCTTCAGAAGGGAATTTAAAGTCTATTAGTAAATATTCAATTCATTACAAATCAATAAAAATCAAGTAAATACATCAATTGTATAGTACCTTGATTAGTTTTCATTAAACAATCTGCATATAAGGGCATGCAATCTTATGTGTTCAGGTTATTTGTAGTTAAACGTACGTAAGGATTTGACCTGTTAAATGAAAAAAAAATAAACAGGTTATATGAAACTTTTTCTTTTATCTGAGCAAAAGGAAGTATATAATTTTATTATACATTCTAAAATATGAATTTATCTTCTATAGCGACATGCTCATCTGATCAGTGTAATGATGTGAATTCTTGTGTATACGCTTTCGGTAACAAATATATGCAATGTAATTTATTATTAAGACAACTATATCATAAATATAATAAATAAACACTGATACAACTGCGAATACTAACATCACCACTTTTTATTCTATATAGTTTACAGTTCTAAACTAATTTAAACAAATACAATAGCCTTTACTACTTTTAATAATGAGGACAGATGTAAGATTATTAATTAGCAAAACTATAAAAAATGTCAATCATCAAGATACATATTTTCAATAGTCAATATTTTAGTAGAATCAGATCATATCAGCCTGCATCGAGATTATCTTTTATATGTATTTCCGAGGCTTAAACTACTATGAATAGTAATTATAATACACCTAACATAACCCCGAACTATTGCACTACTGTGTCTATCGATGTAAATTCAACTACGATCAACTTCAAATTATTTAATTACTAACAAACCCTATATGAAGGGAGTTGCCATGACTTAATATTAAATATTAATATAATTGGTGTAAATGTGGGAAAATATAAAATAATGATTTAATTTAATAAAAAGAAATGACATAAAATAAGAAAATCAAACAAATAGTTATCTCTATGTTTCCGGTTACTGCCTCTCTCTATTGTTTTAAGTAAACCAAATAATAAAAAAGTAACGATGGCGCTTACATCTTTGGGACACTGTGAGTGAAGGAGAATTGTTTGTGTTCCTATCGAGTGGACATATATTGTGAGCGCAGACATCCTAACTGCCCTATTTTCAGTTCTTTTCTTTCCTTTTTATCTTTATCTTATTTTGTTCTGTCCGTAGTAACTGAAGTAGAACAATTTGTAGACTTGTGTGTTACTATCCGGTAAACCATTCCTTTATGAGCGCATAAATACAAATTTCAATCCATAAAATTGCAATAAAAAAACAATTGGTTACATGTCTTCAATTCCAAGATTCACTCGAAGGTTTTAACACCCTAATATAACGTGTAATCTATAAACCTTTATAATATATGGTCGGCATCACTTTTGATGGCCACCATTACACCCCTCTTCTTGCTATTATCTGCCCCAATCACAGTAAAAGATTTTCATCCCGTGACTCAAATAAAGCAATCAATTTAATATTGTTAACATTAAAGAAAATAGTTTTATAAAATATTGAAAAAAATATACACATATGCTTATTTTCACCGTTCTCAGAATATTGGCTAAATTTACAATATTTGTTTTGTTTTATTTTTTTTACTTTTAAATATAGAATTAACGTTAGATTATAGTACCTGGTTGGATACTATACTTTACCTCTTCTCCTCGGTCAGTGAATGAGATATCGTTCTATTTTGCTGAAGTTTTTATTTGTGTCCCGATCCGGAGATTTCTCTCAACATTTTGTTCAACTCTGCCATTGTAGAGAGAAAATAAGATGGAAAAACATAGTGTATTGGCAACTTGCAAAATAGAAAACAGACGGTGAATTGTAAACAAAACAAATCAATCTAGAAAATTAAACTTTAAATCTCTATTTGTAATTAAATAATAAAATGAATAAGCAGACAACTAGTGTTTAGCGAGAAGTACTTATATCTTTACCAGCTCCAGACAGATTCTTCAGAAAGTTTACACGTAATGAATAGCATACAGAACAGTTGGTATATGGGATAAATCCTTTTACACAGCGGAAACATTGATTTTGTCCGCACCCGGGATGCCATTTATTTGGAGACATGCATGTTCCTCACAAAAAGAACCGACATTGTGTCTAACTATATTCTCGAAGAGAGCATGTAAATAGAACAACATATTAAATGGTAAAAGTTCAGAATTAACAGTGAAGAAAATGTATAAAAGAAATAAATATCAACTAATATCCTATATCAATCGGCTAATTAATATTTAGTCTATTTTAAAAAGTAAACTCAAATAAATAAAAATGTTTAGCGAGAACGAAACGCGTAGCATACAGAATGTACCGTATATGGGAAGATGTTTCTAGACAGCAGCCATCTTTATTTTTGTCCTTATCCGGAGTGCACCTTTTTGGAGGACATATTTTCCCCAAAATAAGAACATATAGTGTGTCTTACTATGCCCTCGAAGCGAGGCGTATGAATGGAGGAACATATTAAATGACAAAGGTGCAGAATAATTAAAAGTTTAGAAATCGTAAACAAAGAAACCAACAACAACTACCTCACAGCAATCGGAAAATTAAACGTTAATTCTATTTTTGAGAAATTAAAAAATAAATAAATAGAAAACGGTGATATTTAGAGAGAAGTAGTCATGTCGTTATCAGCCGTTGTCCTCTAGCTATTAATTAAATAGTAAGGCTTACTATATTCTAAAGTCTGTACGGTATTACCAATTACAGAGAATGAAAACTCCGAATTATCACTAGTCTTGTTTTATTATGCCAGCATGTATCTCAGTCATGCTGGATTGACTATATTCTAAAGCCTTGCTAGTATAACTAATAAAAAGGGAAGGAACTCTCTGAAATATTACCAGGCTTTTTTTTCATCATCCCCTCATTAATTCCAGTCATGCTGCTTGCTTTTCTTGCCACTTGACGCCAAAAATCCCAAGCCAACCTGCAGTCGGAAAACCCTGGTATACTCTAACCAATACTACATAAAACCTGACAAAATTAGCCTAAATACGAGTATGTATTTACCTCTACTCCAGGAGGTTAGGCACAAGGCCAGTTTTATTTTACTCCAACAAGTAAGATGTGACCCAAGGTCGGGTCGGGAAAGTGAGGTTTTAAAAGCCAGTGCCCGAGAAAGTGAGCACTCTGGCATTAAAAATTGCCTGGGCAGCCCCGTCGGCATTCTCCGGTCGAAGCGCCTCAGGCAGTAAGCAATACACTTACTCCTCCTGAAAAATGGGAGGCAAAGACTGGGAGGGTGGACCTCCTAGATTTGCAAAGGACCGACCCATAGACCGGCGTAAATCAATACCAGTCTATGGGGTGTAGCATCCATCGGAACAGATACTACATTTTGATATGAGTAGATCTAGACATATCTATCCATCTATCTATATATCTGTCTATCTATGTAGCTAGATAGCTATATATCTATCTAGCTAGCTATATATCAGTCTATCTATATGTATATATACATATATGTCTTTCTCTGTATCTCTCTCTCTCCCTCTCTCTCTCTCTCTCTCTCTCTCTCTCTCTCTCTATATATATATATATATATATATATATATATATATATATATACATATATATTAAAAGTGAGAGAACTAAGGAGAGAAGGAGAGAGATATAGATGGATATGATAAGTAGATATATAAAGCAGTGAAAACGCCGCTAGTGAAAATTATATTTTATCCAGAAATGATTATTTTAGTTTTAAAATGTAAAGTGTATGTAATAATATATGTTACTCTTTCGTATTTCAAAAATGTTTTTAAATATTGAAAACACAAGTGATTTCATAATAGTTCGAAGATGAACATAGCTAATTAATATTCTGATGACATAGATTAAAGATAATTACTGGATTCGTATACATAATTTCGAATAATAAAGAGATGTAGACTATGTATCTGGTCTGTTACATGTAGAGGGCTTTAATATAATTTCAGGACTCATTATATTACGTACTACGGTGTACGAACTGATTTCTTTTAAATATTCTTTTTTTAATTAATGAATAATTGTATTAATCTTATTTATTTTTCTTCGATATAGATCATGTTGAACTATTAAATAAAAGAAATTTCTCGTTATACTGAAATGTGTAAAATATAAAAGAAAATACCAATTATGAAGAATATTCTGCATTTCAACTCCCATATAATCGAAATAAAAATAACCTATTGTATTCCATTTTATATTGATTATGTACGTTTAGAATTACAGATAGCCCATTGGTAGTGGTCTTTCACACAAGAGATCAAGAAACAGGTTTTGGGATACACTCACGGCATTTCATTTCACATTAAATGTTGTACTTATCTAATGTTATATTTTGTATCAATTTTCGTTTTAGCTCGCTCAATAGACATAGAGAGAGCTAGACAGAGAACATATAGGTAGACAAACACAATCAGTTGTAACGAAAAAAAAAACACTCATTTTTATTGATATGTTTAATCTGCACCACAGGTTTAATTTGACAAAATCTACACATTACTTGCCGAGTCTAGACAACCATTAAGAAAATAACGATAATAGATAATCACGCTGTCTTTATACAGACATGTATTGATAACGAGTTGCGGCCCATGTTCTGTTCTTTCCACTCTCTCTCTCTCTCTCCCTCTCTCTCCCTCTCTCTCTCTCTATCTCTCTCACCCCCACACACATACACTCATATATATATATATATATATATATATATATATATATATATATATATAAATATACATATATATATATGTATACACATATATAGATGTATATATATACATATATATATATATATATATATATATATATATATACATATATATATATATATACATATGTATATATATACAAATATACATATATATATAAATATATATATATTAATATACACATATATATATATATATATATATATTTATATATATGTTTATAAATATACACACACACACACACACATATATATATATATATATATATATATATATATATATATATATATATATATATATATATATTTAGGCAAACATTATTAAATAACACGGAGTGGTTTGTTTGATGCGACTTTTTTTTTTTCAATTTCCCGAATTGTTCATCTAATGTTTCGGTCAAATTGATGTAAATATGATCCATGGGTTTCTTGTTCTATTCTTTTTTCTTTTTTGCAAGTACTTTCGATTTGAATCGTCAAATCATCTTCAGGCGGTATTAGTGTTTAGTGTTAAAAAAAAGACTGTATCTCCTGACAAAGGAAAATAATCGTATGTCATACCACGTGAAACTTACGACAACCTCGCACTCATATACTTAAGTAATGATACTCTCTACGTACCTGGCAGTAACATATCTTCAATGCAAATCCAAGACCACATTAACTCTGCATGAACTGACATGTGTAGAAGAGGAGACCTCCTGAATAAATACAAATATAATTTAGTTGCTAGAAAGACTAGATTCCCGACTTTCTATCACCTCATCAAGACACATACAACACACAAAACTACACATATTAGGCCTATAGTATCGAGTATTCAAGGATCTCTATACAAAATTTCATGGGTCTCTCACAACTATGTATACCCCTACTCTCTACCGTTCCTGGACACGTCAATAGTGCTGATGAGGTCATTCGCCGTCTACACATACTTCAACCACAATAGTTAAGACAACACCAATACGCCTCATCCTGGATGTCGTCGCTCTTTACGCTTCAGTACTTTCACATCCAGCGGTCAATTTAATTACTGTCCGCGTCTCTTTTCCAACGACCTTTACTGCGTTGGCCTCATAACCACTAATATTCACGAACTATTACAAATAATAGTTGACTGTACGTATTTCACATTCGAACAACATACTTACAGAAAAATAACAGGACTTTCAATCAGATCATGTCTCTCAGGATTACTTGCCATCTCGAATATTGATAGATTAGAGCGTCAAGGCCTTAACACCTGCTACTCAGCTATATATCTTTCGAGATACGTCGACAACGTTCTGATCCTTACATCGCCACGTGTTGAAGCTAAAACTATCTACCCCCCATTTTCGAATGCAGACCCATATATACGGTTCACTCTTGAGCATTCTGATGCTTCTGGTTCCCTATAACTTCTAGATTTTAACCTAAGGATTTCTGATTAGAGAGCTTTTATAACAAACTTCTACGGGAAAGCAGCTAGCAGAAACATCTTTGTACATTACAAGTCGGGCCTCCCTCTGAGAGCCAAAATAGGGCATGTGATGAATGAGATAACACGCATCTAGGACAACTGTAGTGTATTAGCAGACATAACCACTTGCACTATGCAATTCCATCAGGTGCTGAACTTGAATGGATACATTAACACCACCATCAAACACCTGGAGAACCCTAAAACAGATGAGACGCTTTACATCCAACACCTGCTTCTTTCAACTGCCTTATCCCAGTGATAAAATCACAACTGCAATCCGAAGGGTCATTCGAAGAGAGGGCTTGAACATATAGTTGGCCCATTCAGGTCAACACTAAGGAAGCAGCTAGCTAAACGAAAACAGCAATACAACTTAAGACTGTGCATCCTGGCTACCTATCTAATGAATACCACGAACATTTGTCAACACATGTATACGGTGTACAGATTCGAATGGGTCATCTGCCACACATTTTACATAGGTAGTACCATGAGCTCCCTACATATCAGAATTAAAAAGCATAGACACACAATAGCATCATCATTCTTCAAACACCTTAAAGCATGCAAACATACGAATGGACTTATCAAAGTTTACATCTTGGCCACGGAGACGAACATTGAGAAACTTCATATCTAGGTGTTGCTCTTAACTTAATAGCAGGCTTAAAATGAGTTCCTAATTTATAATATAATATATATTATAGTATATATCGTATTTAACCTCAGCCCACACACATCTGATTAATAAAATGACAAGCAAACTTGTATCAGTTCAAATGATATAGATTAAAGCATCATTAATAAAACAACAACCATGGTATGTACATTTACAATTATCTCCTCCCCAATAAAAAAGAAAACATGGAAAATAAATGTAGTAAATGATGTATTATATAATAACAGTAATAATAATAATAATAATGATGATAATAATAATAATGATGTTAATAATAATAATAATAATAATAATAATAATAATAATAATAATAATAATAATAAAAATAATTATAATAGTCAAGATAATAACCATTAATTTAATATGCACACTGATTGGCACATTCACAATTACTGTTGTATGCAATATTACAGATACATTATGTAGTAAATATATAAAATACAATGAAATAAATGAATATTAATCTTCTTATGTTAATAGAATTACACACTTATTATATAGATACATACGTCATCTTCTTCCTATACAAAATATTAAAAGGATCCCTCTAAAAAATTATATGAATAAAAAAGAAAATACAAATATTTAAACACATATTTATAAAAATAAGTATAATGATAATAACATTAATTAATGCACCACTAAATTAAAAAATCAGAAGTTGTAAAAAAATGAAATAATAGAAAAAATAAAATAGAATAACAAACTTCCTATATAGATTCACTTTTACCTTCCAACTATTGAATGCATACACGTGTGTATGTGTTTTTTTTTTCAATTTAGTTTATGTGTATATTGTTGGAATTACACACTGATATAGGGGGGAAAGGTCACAATAAAACTTTCTAGTTATTTTATGACCTTGTTTAAACTGAATATTTGATTGGAGAAGGGAAGAATACAATACAAAAGAAAAGAAAAACAGTTAAATGTTAGATGCTGATAATAATTTGCAAACACTTAGTTAGAAAAATAAATATCCAAAAGTTTGGTAAAATATTTACAAGTTTCAAGTAAGTGTAAAAAATTATTTTCAGCATTTAAAAGAAATGATATATTTGAGATTTTAAATGTAGTTATATATATGTGTGTGTAGGTGTATGTGTATGTATATACATATATGTGTGTGTGTGTATTTATATATATAAATATATGTGTGTGTATTTATATATATATATAAATATATGTATATATATATATATATATATGTATATATATATATATGTATTTATGTATTTATATAGAGTTGTTTCAATACTTCAGACGGAAAAAAACATTAAATTTGAATTTAAATTTAAAGGAAATCGTAAATAAATTAAACCCTGAATGTTATAACATTCTACTAAAATCACAACATGACTAAATAGTTTCGGAGTAAGTAGATAATGATAGTATTTACAGATAAATAAAACAAGAATTGCTCCGTCATTTAAAATAATTTATTTTGCTGACTACAATCTGGCTAGAGTATGAATCAAAACATATTTAGCTGTTAATCAACACATTCAATTAAGAAACAAAAATTAGAATAAAATAGGATAACAACAGTATATTATAAAAAAAATATTAAATAGATGATATTTAAAAAAATAATTGAACACCGCTCTTAGTTGTTACCTCTATCCCTAGCACGACCCTCTACACAAAAATATATATTGAAATATTTAATTCTATTTAAATAAATATAACACTGCATCAACTAAGTAAAATATAAAATATTTAAGAAAAAAATAAAAAAATATATATATATAAACACAATCAGTTACAGTGGTATACCATGAGCTGCGGATATTAATATTGGCTGCGTTATAAGCAATAATCCGCACGTGTTATTGAGATTTTAAACACCCATGATTTGATAAAGAGGGCTTCCTCGAAATACGTTATGGAACACGGTAACACCCATTACATCGCAGTGTTGACGTCTTTCCTAATGCAGTAAGATGTCTATATGTATTTAAAAATTATATACTTAAAAAAAATATATATTACAAAATCACTTGTTTTTGTCTAACTTCTGAACGCCGACATATTTCCATTTCTTGCATTGTGATAGTCTTATAATTACCCTCTATATACGTATCACACACAATGATCCAAGCAAACTACCTGTATTTATATATATATATATATATATATATATATATATATATATATATATATGTGTGTGTGTGTGTGTGTGTGTGTGCGTGTTTATGTGTGTGTGTGTGGTACATGTATTATATTTGTATCTGTAGATTTTAATCCGTTGAAACTCCAGTGTGTATAAACAATTGCTCAATAACAATTATATCGGTTCTTGAGTATTAATTTATATTTATAAACACATTGTTGGTTATACATGCGTATACATATTTCAGTTGTGCTTTCATGTAGAGTCAATCACTCCGGTTGAACAGGAGGAATGGAAAGTTCCATTCCTCCTGTTTGTCTGAAAATTTTGACTGTCTCTGAATAGTAGATTTGAAACATGTATACACATATGTTATTAATTATGTTAGTATGAATACAAATGTATACTAAATATATATATATATGTATATATATATATATATATATATATACTGTAACAAGTATGTGTTAACATTAGACTTGTAGAACATATCTGAACATTTTATAAGAATTCATTTTAAGTTGCATAATTTTTATATTTACGTGTAATGTTATCGTAAATTTTATTTGTCAATTATTGTTTCGTCTTTTCTAAATGTTTCAGTTTATTTTTAATATATATAAAAAAAGTATGTATATAAAATAAATAAAGTAAGACGTTACACAAGGAGTGTATCAATCCGCTTGTAAATATATACATCAAGTATAAGCTTAAAAGAACTGTACACTATTTTCATATATCGTTATGACTTGGCATGACTAAAACAGTGCTTCTAACACACAGGCTAGAATTTAGTGTTAAGTCAATTAGAAATCGGAAATCTTAAATCTCTTTTACAAATATCATTTAATTTGTTAAAGTAACATTTTTTTACTCACGTTTTAGCCATGCAAATATTGGATATCATTAGCCAGCAAGTTTCTTATTTTTATGAAAAAAATACCAAATCATGATGAAAGCTAGGTCAATCCTGATACACGTTAGGATATTTAAAGAAATATTCTCGCATTTCACCCGACAATGAATTTACGTTATGTGTTTATTACCTGATTTATGTGACACTTTCCATTTTGACAACTAAAAATAGCCTGTCTTACAATTTTAAAAGGTAGGCGTGTAATGTAATGTCACATAAACTATTGTTTTGACAATCGAATCTATGCACACCATGCCCACCTAAGACACACACACACACACACACACATATATATATATATATATATATATATATATATGTAAAGGAGTAAGGCTACCAACATTTGTAGAATGTTTTTTTCAACATTTATTCATTATTTTGTTGTTTTTTTCAACATTTATTTATTATTATGTTGTTTTACCATTTTATGATTTTATATATAACGCGTTTCAAGCGGTGGCCCGCTTTCATCAGATATGAAAATCCATTTGAAGAAATGTCTTTCGATTCGAGCAAATGTTGTTTCATTTGAGGAATTTGTTATTGTTTTTGCGCATGCGTGGGTTTGCGGGTGTGTGGGTATCTTTGATTTTTATTTTTATATTTTATTTGTCATTTTTCCTGCTTCCCTTGGTCAAGTGCGTGTTACCCATCCATGATCCATCGGTTCCCAGGGTGCGGAGAATTTCTTTTGAAATTTAATACTTTTTATTGCTTTGTATCGTCTCCAATAATGAAGTGGTGTCTGCGTGCGTGTGTGTGTCCGTATGCGTGTGGTCTAATCTTGAGTCTTGTGAATAGGTGAGCGATACATACACACACACACAAACACGCACACACACACACATGCGCGCGCACACACAGGCGTGTGGTTATAGTGACAGAGAGGGGGATAAAGGTTGAATTATATACACATACATACATACATACATACACACACACATATATATATATATACATACATATATACATACACACATACATACCCACATATACACACATATTTGCAAAAGATAAATTAATGCAAACGGTCCAAATAGATTTGAACTTGGTTTGGCCGATTTCATAGTTCGGTATTTTATGTGCAAATTTAATGTCTATTGTAAATGATTCATTTAACACAAGTTGCTATTTGACTCATAGCTGTGTAGAAGTGCGCAATAAGAAGTTATGTACTAATATTATCTTCCTTGAATAAGAATTTTCCAGTCTATAGATAACTATAAATAGTTATTTATGTTTGTACTTAACTAGAGGTGGATAAAGTGTGATCAAAGTGTGTGTGGTTAGAGTTGTGATCGGTTTAATGTTGGATTACATTTAAGTATGAAGTTATTTTCTTGTGTTAGTAAGTAAGTGTAGTCTTGGCTTTGGAAAATTTGCATTATTTTGAATTTTCCTCCGCTACATGAGTGCACATGTTGGGAGACGAATAATTTACGGTTTTCTTTGATTTTAATGTTGCTTTTATGTAACGCCAACCGAAAAACCTCAAACAAATTTTAACCTCATCTAAACTCAACCAACACACAATACAAAGGGTCACAAAATGCAACAAGGAAAGATGTGGGGTATGTGACATAATAATGGAGGAGAACTCATACACATTTAAAAACCCAACACAAACATTCACAATAAAAAAAGACCTTAACTGCACCTCCAAGAACGTTGTCTATGTATTAGAATGTACAACATGTAATGAAGCTTATATAGGTGCGACAAAAACATTTAATAATAGAGTATCTTTACATAAAAGCAACATTAAAATCAAAGAAAACCGTAAATCATTGTCGGGTGAAATGCGAGAATATTTCTTTAAATATCCTAACGTGTATCAGGATTGACCTAGCTTTCATCATGATTTGGTATTTTTTTCATAAAAATAAGAAACTTGCTTGCTAATGATATCCAATATTTGCATGGCTAAAACGTGAGTAAAAAAATGTTACTTTAACAAATTAAATGATATTTGTAAAAGAGATTTAAGATTTCCGATTTCTAATTGACTTAACACGAAATACTAGCCTGTGTGTTAGAAGCACCGTTTTAGTCATGCCAAGTCATAACGAAATATGAAAATAGTGTACAGTTCTTTTAAGATTATACTTGATGTATATATTTACAAGCGGATTGATACACTCCTTGTGTAACGTCTTACTTTATTTATTTTATATATATATATATAATATATATACATATTATAAAAAATGAAACTATTATATACATATATATATGTATATATATATATATATATATATATTAATAATGGAGTTTATGTATAGTCTGTCTGTCTGTCTGAAGCCGAAACTCCAGTATGACTATTTTACTGAATTTAATCTTTTTGAAATTCTTTATATACTGTCACTAAAAGTCGCTTAGACACCAGATGGGTTTTGCCATTTACATAAGTAATTCCTTTAAACCTTCAATTAAATTCATATTTACAAATATACACTTATAACTGCAATTATCAAATTTACATATGTATTTACAATATTTTCCGATAAGTTTATATTAATAAACATTATTCATACAATTAATGAAAGCAATTTTCATCATAACCGGCGTGTTTTCTAAACCATTACAACTCGAGTACTGTTAAAATTGCAAAGTCATTAGCTGTTTAATAAGTGGTGTCCTCCCTCGATCCGGTAATTAAATATGGCGATCTGATTAAGCAGCCGATTGGCTGTTTAATCAGTAGTGCCCTCCCTCTCTCTGGTAATTTAATATGGCGATCTGATTAAGCAGCCGATTGGCTGTTTAATCAGTGGTGTCTTCCCTCCCTCTGGTAATTAAATATGGCGATCTGTATAAGCAGCCGATTGGCTGTTTAATCAGTGGTGTCCTCCCTCCCTCCGGTAACTAAATATGGCGATCTGATCAGGCAGACGATTGGCTGTTTAATCAGTAGTGCTCTCCCTCCCTCCGGTAATTAAATATGGCGATCTGATTAAGCAGCCGATTGGCTGTTTAATCAGTAGTGCCCTCCCTCCCTCCGGTAATTAAATATGGCGATCTGATTAAGCAGCCGATTGGCTGTTTAATCAGTGGTGTCCTCCCTCCCTCCGGTAATTAAATATGGCGATCTGATTAAGCAGCCGATTTGCTGTTTAATCAGTAGTGCCCTATCTCCCTCCGGTAATTAAATATGGCGATCTGATTAAGCAGCCGATTGGCTGTTTAATCAGTGGTGCCCTCCCTCCCTCCGGTAATTAAATATTGCGATCTGATTAAGCAGCCTAATGGCTGTTTAATCAGTAGTGCCCTCCCTCCCTCCGGTAATTACATATGGCGATCTGATTAAGCAGCCGATTGGCTGTTAAATGAGTGGTGTCCTCCCTCCCTCTGGAAATAAAATATGGCGATCTGATGAAGCAGCCGATTGGCTGTTTAATCAGTGGTGTCCTCCCTCACTCTGGTAATTAAATAGGGCGATCTGATTAAGCCGCCGTTTGGCTCTTTAATCAGTAGTGCCCCCCTCCCTCCGGTAATTAAATATGGCGATCTGATTAAGCAGCCGATTGGCTGTTGAATCAGTATGCCCTCCCTCCCTCCGGTAATTAAATATGGCGATCTGATTAAGCAGCCGACGTTAATCTGGTACGTTAAACATGTAAACAACAACGCTGGCAAACACCGTGCTCAGTTTTCCATTTTTAAAACCGTTCTAAGTTTGTTTATTCTTAGCCATTATGTTTTAAAACACAAATTTATTAAATCAAATTGTTTAATTAAAATAATAATTGATTTAAAAATTACTATATAAAACCGCGCGTGCGCACGCACACACCCACACACAGTTCAGGTAAACTTTTTCTTTTCGAGAATTAAATTTTTTTTCGTGTTTACTGTATTTGATTTCTTAATACTTTCATATCCAATATTATCATTTTTTCGCAACCTCAACAGAATTTAGGATTCCATGTTTTATTTATTAAAAAAAAATGTGATTTTTTTTCTTTAATGTCAACAAAATAAACTAACACATTGTACTGGAAAACTATACAACTGATTGTAGAATCAAATTGTTTAATTAAAAAAAAGGTACGCACACACGCACACGCACACGCACACGCACACACGCTCGCGCGTTCACTGTATTTGATTTTTTGGTGCCTTTTCATTTTAGGACCCACGCTAACTTTGACCCTGTCGTTACAGTTTGGGTTAGGTTTGTTTTTTTTCCTTTTTAATTAAAAATATTCACATGTATAGGGGGGGGGGAAGATAAAATTTGGGGGAAGGCGGTCAAAAAAAATTTTTTTTTTTAACTAAAAAATATTTCAATGACTGGTAATATGAAAAAATTGAGGGGGGTACAACAAAAAATTTTCTTTCTTTTTGAATTACAAGTCTTTCTATTTATGGGCGAGGGTAAAACAAAAATCAGGGTAGGGTCGAATTTTTTTTTTCTTTATTTTCAACTAAAAATATTCTTTGTCATAAACACAGAAAATCAATGTCTAACAACCACAGAAATATGACTGGGGCTCCATTGGCTTACGCGTGAGCCTTCATTTCTGATGCGGCAGCCTAGCAAAAATATGCGACCGGAGGGAGCATATATTCTCTAGTATTAATAATGGAGTTTATGTATTTGTCTGTCTGTCTGTCTGAAGCCGAAACTCCAGTATGACTATTTTACTGAAACTAATCTTTTTGAAATTCATTATATACTGTCATCAAAAGTCGTTCAGACAACAGATGGGTGTTGCCATTAACATAATTTATTCATTTAAACCTTCAATTAAATTCATATTTACAAATATACACTTATAACTTCTATTATCAAATTTACATATGTATTTACAATATTTTCCGATAAGGTTATATTAATAAACATTATTCATACAATTAATTAAAGCCATTTTCATCATAACCGGCGTGGTTTCTAAACCATTTCAACTCGAGTACTGTTAAAATTGCAAAGTCATTGGCTGTTTAATAAGTGGTGTCCTCCCTCCCTCCGGTAATTAAATATGGCGATCTGATAAGCAGCCGATTTGCTATTTAATCAGTGGTGTCCTCCCTCCTTCGGTATATTAATAGGGCGATCTGATTAAGCAGCCGATTGGCTGTTTAATCAGTAGTGCCCTCCTTCCCTCCGGTAATTAAATAGGAAATTACAACATGGCCGCGAGCGATTAAGTCATTGCATTCAAGTTCGATGTTAAAGTCTTTAAAATATAAAATATAATTTTATGTCGGCAAAAATACAATGTAAAAATAATTAATAACTTTCATCCTAAATGTGTGTTTGTTTGTTTACATAACATATGTCTTTGAGAAACTCCACAGTTACATAAAATACATATTTAGTAAAGAGAATTTACTTGAATTACATTGTTATTAGTGTTTAACACATTAAAACAAGAGAAGAATCATATGGGAAAAAGGGAAATAGAGGGTTGAAGAAGGGAAATAAATAATGAGGACCAGGGAAAGAGAAACGACTAGAGAAAGAAGAAAGATTGAAGTGTTTATATAAAGATGTAACACAGACTCTTTAATTTCTACTACTTTGTTTTTTATCATTCCGGGCAACGTCGGGTAGCCCTGCTAGGCTGTTATATTAAGGGCAGTTGTCTGTCTGTATGTATGCATGTCTGTATGTGAAGTTTCTCCTTAAAAATTACGCGGCGACATGTCAAAAAGTTTACCTCTTCAGGACCCCACATATCCTGGTGTCATAACATCTAAAAATCGTAAAAAAAAAATTCACTTGCTGAGTGCCACCCGGACCATTTTCCGACAGAGGGTCGCATTTTTCCCGTATTTTGCAGACTTTTTTCAACGTTAATCAGTCCTAATTTGGAAATTATCCAATGTATTTATGTAAAAACTCTATACAAGTGCTGACTCACTGAACATGTCCCATAATCCCTTACCGGATATACCCGGTCTTGTCCTTAATTCGGTCCGGTTCTATCATGTCGTCCCATAACTTCTGTCCGAATGCATCAATTACATCATAGAAAGGCTACGTTAAGAGTGTGTAGTGAAACAAGGGTTGCTCACTCACATCCGCAACTGACTATCGGCAAGAGTGAGTTCAGTAGTGCTCAGGACCCCCCTTGATTTTCAAACGTATGTTGGTGGATCGGAAGAATAACGGTCCCTAGAAATATTGGTGCTTCTAAAGTATAACGGTCCCACAGGAATGTTGGTGTTTCTAAAGTATAATGGTCCCCAGGAATGTATCTGCTTCTAAAGTATTACGGTCCCTATAAATATTGGTGCTTCTAAAGTATAACAGTCCCTAGAAATATAGTTGCTTCTAAAGTATGATGGTCTCACCCAAGAAATACTGATGCTACTAAACTATCATAGCCCGCCAGGAATGTTGCTGCTTCTATAGTATAACGGTCCCTAGAAATAGTGGTGCTTCTAAAGTATAATGATCCTTCCCCAGGAATGTTGGTGCTTCTAAATCATAACGTTCCCTAGAAATATTGGTGCTTCTAAAGTATCAAAGTCCCCCCAAGAATGGTGGTGCTCGTAAAGCATGAGAGAATTTAAAATGATGAAGAATATCATGAGGAGATTGAAAATGATGAACAATGTCATGAGGAGATTGAAAATGATGAATAACATAATGAGGGGATTGAACATGATGAAGTGCCTAATGAGAAAATTAAAATGATGAAGAACACCATAAGAGGATTGAAAATGGTAAAGAATATCATAAGGGGATTGAAAATGATGAAGAATAGCATCGGAGGATTAAATATGATGAAGAATAGCACGAGAGGATTGAAAATGATGAAGAATAAAATGAGTTAATTGAAACTGATGAAGAATAGCATGAGAGGATTGAAAATGATGAAGAATATCATGAGGGCATTGAAAATAATGAAGAATGTCATAAGGGGATTGAAAATGAAAAAGAATATCATGAGGGGATCGAAAATGATGAAGGATATCATGAGAGGATTGAAAATGATGAAGAATATCAGTAGGGGATTGAAAATAATCAAGAATATTACGAGGGGGTTGAAAATGATGAAGAATATAATGAGAGGATTGAAAATTATTAAGCATATCACGAAGGGATTGAAAATGATGAAGAATATCAGGAATGAAGAAATATAGGTGATTCTAAAGTATGGCGGAATGTTCATGCTTCTAACGTATAACGGTCCTTATGAATATAGGTGCTTCTCCAATATAGGGACCAAGGGTACTTTTACAGTATAGGACCCAGAACCGAGGGTTCTTCTACCATATAGGACACGCAGGCTTTGGCAGAATAGAGACCATGGGTGCTTCTCCAGTATAGGGACCAGGGGTGCTTCTACAGTATAGGAGCCATCACTGGGGGTGCTTATACAATATAAAACCCGAAAGCTTTTGCAGAATTGAGGCAATGGGTGATTCTCCAGTATAGGGACCAGGGGTTCTTCTACAGTATAGGACCCAGCAGCAACGGTTCTTCTACAATTAAGGACCCGGAGGCTTCTGCAGAATAGGGGCCATGCGTTCTTCTCCAGTATAGGGACCAGGGGTGCTTCTACAATATAGGACAAATATTGTATGCGCACCAGGGCAAAGATAGGTACGAATATAATATGCGCACTGGGCCGGCTATAGGTATATATATATATATAGAATTTGCATAGCTGGTCGGCAATAGGTACGTATATAGTAGTGCACATAGGGGGTGATAGGTTTGTATTTAGCATGCGCTCCGGGGCGGGGATCGGTACGTATATAACATGCACACCAAGGCGGCGATAGGTACGTATATAGCACGAGCACTGGGGCGGCGATAGGTAAGTATTTAGCATTCAGGGGTGGCGATAGGTACGTATATCGCATGTGCACATGGGCGGCAAAAAGAACGTATATAGCATGCGCACCGTATATATATATATGTATATATATATATATATATATATATATATATATATATATATACACATATACATATATCTATATATATATATATATATATATATATATATGTATATATATATATATACCATGTACGTATTTATACATATACATATGGTTATATATATATATATATCCATCTATATATATACATATATATATATATACATATATACACATATACATATATATACACACATATATGTATATATACATATATATATATATATATATATATATATATATATATACACCGAGGGGAATTACTGTATGTTCGGGTCATTTTAGAACGCATATACATAGACATACTAGACACCTACACGCACACGTATACACACTAATGTTTGCATGTACGTGCATGTGCGCTCCTGTGAAATACAATACATATTATATGTGAAAGCAAGTAAATGAAGAAAATATATAAAAACCTTTAAAAAAAAAGCAATGGAAATTAAAAATTGTTATTGAGGAGAATTTGCTATATTGCTACCGCACACGTTTGTCTTCCTCTATAGAAAAATGTAGTCTACTTTGTGCCGTTATAAAATTAATAATCATTGAAAGGTCAGAAATGTTTGTACAGTTCTGGTATGTTGGTGTTTAGTTTCCGAATTAGCTTTCTTTCGTATTTTTGTCTCATGAAAACGCATTTGATGTTGTCTATACTGTAGTTGTGCAACTTGTAATGCATGGCTACTGGGTACTGTGTGGTTTTCGCTTTAATTGTTTGTTTATTAGTATTAAGAAGGTGGAACTCCAAGCCTATTATACACATACTTGATTATTATAAAAAAATTGACGAACATGAAATAAAAATAGAAAAAACCGGACACATTTTATTTTTTTTCATTTAACGTATGTCTTTATTTCCAGGATTTATAAAGATTAGTGATTAAAAACAATACAATAAAAGTAAAAAAGTAAAAACGAATGCTTTTGTTGTTTCGTTAAAACGAAATATAGCCGATGGAATTAAAAATATTTTGTACGATTATTAAGTGCAAAAAATGTGTTTTTCAAATATATATATATGTATATGTATATATATATATATATATATATATATATATATATATATATATATGTGTGTGTGTGTGTGTGTGGTATATGTGTGTATGTGTATGTGGGTGTGGGTGTACAGATAGAAAAAACGATAACATATTTAAATACAAGAGAGACATCAAGCATCAAGAGGTTTCCACGGTGGCGTTCGTATGAACGAACGTCGTCAGAAAAAATGTTATTTCGATAGCAGCCTAAACATAGGAAACGGAAGCAAAGGCGCAACGCTATGTTATTAGTCTATATGAGAAAGCTTAACACGTATGAGATATATTTTTGTCAATTAAGCGATATATTTTTCTCTGTATTTCTTTTTCTCGCACATACGAGGCAATATTGAAATGTGCATGACCATGTGAAAAGAAAAGACAAGTAAATACGTCAACATAGAGGTGTAGATCTATACATAAAGGTGTTGAGGAAATTCATATTATATATATGTGTCCGATATCTCACAATAGCCTCACTTCCCCTATGTATATATTATATATGTAATCAAAGTCAATTCATAATTTTAATATTTGGTTGACAGTAATCTAGATTTATATAACCTCTGTATTTAGAATAACGATACTAGAAGAAATCAACAGAGTAGATGGAATAAAAATACATATGCTAAGATTACTAATAGATGCATATATGAAATACACAACTCTGTTACTCACACTGTATAACACATAAACCCTAATAAACGAATATAATTTTACTGAAACAGTTTAATACAGTAAACACATTGTCTTTGGATGCTACTTTTCAAATGTGATTTGAAAGTGTATTTGGAACCAGCAAAAATAATATCGCAGGCTTGTACAAAAATGTATGGTATAGATTGAGCAACCTTTATTAGCACGCTACAATTTGCAAATACTGTGGTTGTAAGTTTAAGACATATAAAGCAAGTATTATGTTGAAATAACATTTTCAAAAGTTTATATTTCGAATCTTACGAACTAAGCAATAGTCCTTTACGGTTATTTGTTGCGAAATTCTATGAAATAAAGAGGAGCAGCTTCTGATAAAAGAATTCGATGCTTTGCATGTCGGGACCGTCCATCCGTCAGTGGGCGAGATGACTTCCTTTCGCAGATATAGACGTTTGTAGTTTCAACTCCCTAGCATATGTAAGACTCAGCTGAGTATACTTTTACAAAATGGAAGGCGGCAGTTGACGTTTGGACCGCTGAGAGATAAAATACGAGTTGAGATTTGTCAGTGTTTCTTGCGGTGTTGTTGAAGAATAGATCATTTTATTTCATAACATATCTATAAGAAGCTATTTCAGCCTAAAATGAACAGCGGTGTCCACTTAACAATCTTACCTGAGTTGGATGGAACGATAGGAGTCTTTGAATGGATTGAGAAACTGGAGTGGGTGTGTGTAATCTGGAGTAAAGCGGCTTGATTTTGCCATCCGACTTTAGATAACATGAGTAGGGGGTCGTTTACAGTTTATAAACAACTCACTAAATAATGAGAAATCTAATGCAGCGCGAATTAAAGTAGATCTAAAGACTGCCTTTGCTGATGACAGCATTACGGCACATGAGAAGTTTGAGGCACGTGTGGTACATTCGGGCGCGTGCGTCATTGTGTACTGGGCAGATTTGCGAAATCTTTCAGGCATATTTGGAAAAATCCCAGATCATGCGATGGTGTGCGCGTTTGGAGGAAAGCATCTTTCCTGACCCTGTAAAAAGGTTGGCACGGTCCTCACTCAGAGTAGATTAGCTAACCTTAGAAGAGCGGTTATCTTGAGCTTAAGCGTAGGTGAAAGGCAATGATAAAGTGAGGAAACAAAGTGTTGCTGCAGCACAGCCTGCCTAAATCACACCCATCTGTGGGCATAGTATGATCTTACTATAAGCGTTAAACATGTAATGTGCCTAATCATTTCGTAAGAGACTGTCTACAGAAGAGGCAGACACCTCGTTTACAATGTTATCTGTGTCACAAAACTGGTCCGAAATTGTCGGTGAAACGAAGTGTGGGACGAACCACTAGCGCAAGTCTCCCTCAGCCAGTATGTGAACTCAGCGATTCCTATAATTTAGTTTTATTTTGATGGTGCACCATGATTGGATCTCTCCAACACTGCGTATCAACGTTTTATTTTGAACGGAAATCTATGTCGGTAGTTGTCGCAACTAAGGATAGTGGAAGCTAATTTAGCCGACGTCACGCATGCCTGCTGCGGAAATTACAATAGTAGGATTCATATAGAGACCGAAAACGTTGCCACTATCCATGTGCTGGCTATACAAGATAATTCTTTTTGAGTTTGATGTGCTTCTTAGAATCAATGCCATGAAGGAACTTATATTGCCCCTTGTATTTAACAATCCAAACAGTTCATGCATGACTGGGTAACTTATTCTAGTCACGACTTATATACAGGGTACCCAAAAATTGTATCACAGAAAAGTATCATAGGATAGTAGAGTGGATTTATGGACGAAAGTGCTGTTCTATTATGAGGGCATTTTATTTGTACAACGTGACATCCAAGGATAATGTGTCCGCTTCGTCAGCACTCACCAATTGTCTTAGCTTATACCAGATCGGAGTAAATGAGGTTAATAGGCTGCTCAATCCGGATCACCCAAGAATCGCTATACATTATAGAGAAAGGGATATAGTTTGAGTGACATATCACCACGGACGTTTAATGTCGAAATTAAGAACAGGTTGTATCACCGAAGTGATAAATCCAAGGTCGGTGGTCGTCAATGGATCGCCTCGGCTCTTGAGAGACGTGCACCCACGTCTATTTTATCACCGATAGTGGACAATAGCGATGTTACATGATCAGAAAGTATTTAATGGATTGAACCGGATTCTGATGCAAGTAGTAGTTGTTCCACGTCTTAAAGCGAGGGAGGGATCCTACCTACTTTGGTTGAGCTGTTTGGCATTTCAGATTAGGCTACTTATGACGCTTTAGTCAGATATTAATAAATAACCCTCCCACCACGGAAGAGAACTAAAGTAGAACGGCCAGAAACCTAGTGTCACTACTGTGATAAAACGATCAGGGGGTGTGTGTCAATATAGAGGAGTACCTAACGACTGAAGAAAAATTGAAATACTTCGAACGTCGAAAGAGTCTATCCGCAAGATTGAGATTGAGACTTCTACTTGCAGATGTAGATTTTCTAGTTGCAACCAATTAGCATATGTAGGAATCAACTGAGGTAAATTAAATAACTGAATTGTGTCGGTGTTAACTGCCGTATTGATGAAAGGTAGATCTTTCAATTTCATCACAGATGATTCAAGAAGAATATTACAGGAACACATGTAATTAATTATGTAATTTTCAACGTCTATTTTGGCAATGCGAAGAAGAATAGGTAATCATAATCATAGTGAAATTAACCAGAGTGTGTGTACTGACACATAAACATGTTCAAACACAGGAAGATATTCATTGGTTAACTTTTGATACACTTCTATGGCTGACGTTCACTCCAGATCTAAAATGAAAAAAAGTATATCCAATGTGTCGCTAAAATCTTTGGATCATTCTATCGTTTAAGAAATGACGTGGAACTTGATTCGATCCTCTACCTATATAAAAGTCGGCGACTTCATAGATAGACTGATTCTGCTGACAATCACTCTCCCTGTAGGGGAAAACTGCACAATTGAGTTTGGAATCTTTTAGGATGTCATATTAATTTTGCTTGCAACCCCATTTTCATAGAAGAGAGAGTGCTTATTTTTCTCTACTTGATCTTATTTATTATGGATAGTACTGAAATGAGCTTTTCCCATTTCTCCCTCAATTGTTATACATTCACCGCAGGGACTAATTTTACTACCACATCGAACAACGACTTTCCTTTCTCTCTCAATGTGACAATTTTAATAGACACAGCTTTTTTGCAAATACTTTTAACTTGTTACTGCAAGTGTGTTTTTGATGATACGTACAACTTTGTTGTATTTAAGTCCGATTTTAACAAATACTTAAAAAATATTCTTCATACATAATACGTTAATATTATTTATCAATATCAGTACTCCCATCATTTTCCTCACCTTTAAGCTAACAAATAGTTCAGTCTAATTAACTCTCAAACTCGATTTGCCCCATAACTTGATAAGTGGTTACTAAATAGTAAAAAATATTTTTCAAATATGATAGGAGAATGTCTTCATTTTGTATAACAAATTATAAAATTGTTTTATTATTAAGTAAATTTCACAAATGAGAACTCATTTTGTTTAAACTGAAAGACTACGTTGTTTCACTGCATGAAAACAGCAAATGCCATAGTTAAGCTAATGAATAGACATATTTAGACGAACTACTATAATTATGTATCAGGTTTACATAAGTCTCTGTTCTATTAATACTTATTTTCATTTAGGTTAAGTCAACTTTAAAAATAAAAATTTGCACGAATCCAAATAAATGTATTGCAGCAATATCAGATAGATAAAAAAGAAGAGGATTTTGTTTATCATTGATTAATTTTTACGAGCTTTGTCTTAAATAATATGCAAAACAGCATTAGATTCCTTGGCTCTTTAATCTATAAACTTTGACTTGAGAACACCTCATTTTGAAAATTTTCAACACACACAAATAGTGCTTAACCTTAAACAGGGTATCATATGGACTTAGCAGGTAAATTAACATGAGGTATATATAAAGTTGTTAGATGTGTACGCCGACGAATTATATGCGGTAAACCAAATTATTCTAAAATGTTAAAGTATGTTTAAGTAATTTGATAAATCACAAATAGTGATCGGCAATGATCTGATCACAAGCCTGTATAACGCATATTAAATAAAGGCACATTTATTAATTTTGTAATGTACCGACTATTTATTCACATTTTCTATTATATTTGTAAGGGGAACTAGTCGTCATATTGATGCAGGTAACTTCTTATAGATACAAATATGAATACAATAAACCTATTGCTGCATTAGTGTGAAACTACATTTTGATGAACTTGCTTCTGACACGCAATAAAAACGTATATGAAATAGGCAATGCCAATCCAATATTAATGTCGTTATTTTTCCTAGTCTGATGAATATTCCCAATAAGTTAAATATGAATCACTCATAGCAGCTGTATCTGATGCAAATTAAGTAATATCAGATTTAAAATAATGACACAATAAATAGTCTACAGCAAATTGTTTTATGTTAAGTTTATATGACAGATAAACAATTATCACTTTGTAACAAATAGGAATGAGGTGACCTATGTAATTATATGATGTACGGAAAGACGTATACACCTATCCAAACTTGTTTTCCATGATATGAATAAAGGAAAAACGAACAGATTAGTAAATGTTACTTAGAAATAGATAGCTTACGAAGCGGTAAAATAAGGCAGCATAGAAAGTAGTTTGATGTAGCGGTTTCAGACTTAACAACCCAAAGGCAACTCAATCGAAACAAAGTTTACTGTGTCTTTTGTTCGAGTTTTGGTGTCGTAATCCATTTTTTGATGTCACTATTCAGTGCAATGCTCACAGCATGAACGTATTGTCAGCAGTTTCATGATCTAAAACTGCTTTAAAACAATAATAGAGATAAAGAAGGCGTGCAGTTACCTCACGTGACTCCTAATAATATTACACACTTGAAAGTTGGTTGGAAAGGTATTCAAGTGTAAGTATACATTCAATTACACTGACAGCAAATCAACAACCGTTGCACATGCTAATAAAAATTCTGAAATTGTTGCGCAAAATGTTAAGATATTTAAAAAATATAAAATATCAAAAGGAAATACGATATTTCTTACATCGTTATACAATTCGTGTTATTTATGTTATAGCCGAGGTTGGTCATCAACTACATCTTAAAGACAATTGTCTTACTCATGTTTAAACGTGCATCCTAAGGTGAAGTTTTAGAAAACAATATTGGTTGTGTAGATGCTAATTAGATGGGAAGTAAACACTGTTACGTATACATATATACACATATAAAAATAAGTATATTTATTGACTAACTAAATAAATACTGGTCCTAGAAAGGATAACATTAATACAAACATTTCCACCAAATTATTTCAGCTTGCGAAGATTAGAATCAATATATTATAGTAATGAATACAATGCTTTGAAGCTTTACTCACATTTCTATTCACATCCATTATACAATTTTTATTCCGAAAAATGTCAACAACATATAAGCATAAAGTGTAAGGGTTCTTAAGAAAAAAATAATAAACATATTGCTTATTTTGGGTCTCATGACTATAGATAAAATTAAATGTAGATCTAAAATATTTGAATTTCTAAATGGGTGATAGTGTTGAATTTAATTGCAACTAATTTTATTTAAAGTAACTAGAATAAGAGAATATGTATCAATTGATATATACTATCTATTGTTTAACTTTAACAAAAAAACTAAGTGATCTGCAGTTTAACAAACAGGTGTAAGACTCCATCTTTACCCCGATTGAATAAAACTAAATCAAAATAAATATAGCCCAGGTTACTAAAAATTACAGCTAGAAACAATGCTCCAAATTCATAATATTTGGTCAATTTGTTTAGGTGTGAACACATGATAATATACAAACATCTACAAAGATATTACTTATATATATATATGGGTGCCCTACATTTTAAAGTGTAAACAAATAATGTGCCCATGTTACACATTCGGACGAAAAATTTAGACTGATTCATTTTTCAGTAAATTTGTTAATATTTTGTTTTGAATTAATGTTATTGATATCAGATGTGTCTATGTTAGTGTCAAAACTGTTAATGTAACTTAAGTTATTATATTAAATATCACGTAAGAAGAAAATTCAATATTCAGATGAAATTACGAAACCCAGACTAGATGGATTAGAAAAATTAGCTTGTAGTATCAAGTATGTTTACCGTCGTTAAGAAAGTGAAAGTTGTTACGTGGTTTTCTACATCGAAAATAATTTTTAAACGACAAAAATAAATACTTGATATAGAAATCAAGTCGCAAGAGGGTAACTGAAGGAAGAAAATGACAGTTTTTCGTCAAACGAAAGCCACCCCTTACACTTTATAAAGAAAACGTGAGCCCATTTCTTGAAGAATAGTAGGCAGGAGATTTAAAGAAAACAATATATCATAAAAAAGGCTGTAAAAACAATATTTTCATCGAATAATAAAATTGATAGGATGAGCCTTGTTACTTTCACTTTCTTATCAAAATGGTTTCAGAAAATTATTTGTTAGTATAAGTCGCGGTTTTCTCTTGTGAGTGATACACCTGGACGGTGCATTCGAAGATCTAGGGAGAGATTCAGTATACATTGTATTAAAATAATAATTACGCATTCAAATATAATAAATTATGTTTGAAGGGTTAATTTATTTCACTATGCTCATTAAGTGAATAATTTTTGATATCGCATAGATAGTTAATCATGCATCTGCTTCTTAGAATAAGGTATTCATTCAAACGGTCCAGAAGTTGTGCCTTTTTCTGTTCCCGGGAAAATGTCTTTTTTCAGCTAACACTTCAAAATGAAGCAAGAATTGGTTTTAATGGCATCTCTTATTGCACAATATGGGGGTCTACACCAAGTCATGATCTTTATTTGATCGGTAATTTTAAAAGAAAATACTTGAAGAAAATTTTAAAACGAAATATCTACTGGGAAGCAGTAAAATAGAAGTTGTAAAATATAATTAAACGAAAATGTAAAAAGATGGTAAAAAGATGAGCAGAACAAAACAAATATGGTTATGGAGCCTAAGAGAAGAGCTATTCGCTATTACGCAAACGCCAGTTAACGTATTAGTGTTCGTGTAAATTATGCTCAAACAAAATAGTCAAAAGAAGGCAATTACAATATTTTACCCTACTTTAACAAAAATGAATACTAAATAAAGCACAAACACCTTTTTTAGAGATTAGTGTACTTATCCGGCGTTTCGAATTATTATACCAAAATCTAAAATACCCCGTTCAATAGTTAAAAAGAGCACTATGTAGGTACACATATATTAATATATACACATACCTAACATTAAGTAGAGAAAATATATATGTGTGTATATTTATAAAGATAAACATATATATATGTATGTATATGCTATATTATAAATACCTACATACATACATATCTACATTCTCCCTATCTCTCTCTTACTACTCTCTCTCCCACTCTCTCTCATCTCTCTCTTCCCCCCTCTCTCTCTCACTATATATATATATATATATATAATGTATATTTATATACATATATATATATATAAATATGTGTGTGTTTGTGTGTATGTGTGTATATGTATTTAGGCAACATGTTTATTTAGACTACATTTATTGTATAGCATTGAATCTTTTTGACTGTTTCGGGTAATCCCTTGCGTATTTCTGTCAAATTGTCGGATGAAAATGTGATACATTTTCACACATTTCGAACCCAGCTGACATCAATAACTATGTCTAACCTTCCGCCTGGGGATAATTGAGAGAGTCAGTCGAAAGTACTCGCAAATAACGAAACAAATAATCCAGCCACAACACACACTCTATAACTTTAGCAGGATGTTATGTTGTGTATGTCCCTTTTCACCACCTTTCGATTTGCGATTGATCTCATTCTTGCGGCCTAGTACATCATAGAAAGTTAATATTTTTTAATCAGAAAAAATCGTTAAAATCAACAACTTTTTCTTAAATAATGTAATAATTTTATTGAAACTTTTCTAATATGTTTTTCCTTCATAGCTTTTGTCAACACGTCGTTTGGTGTTCTTGTGTAATATGTATTATTCAAATCCTACTTTTCTGCTTTGCTAATTGTTTTGCTGTCTACCTCACTTTCGATTGATATTCTTTTCATGGATTTAGTTCTATCCTTCAGGAATTCTAGATTCGATGGCAGCATTCGATATTATTTATCAGCATGCTTTTTATTTTATTTTAGTATATTTATTCAAACAATTACGTTTTACGATACGTTTCATTAAAGTGGTTCTATCAAATGTCACCGTTACGCGTTTGTCTTTACTTGTGACTTGTCATGATGCCGGTGATATTTTGGCTGAATGATATGATTACATTTAAGATGACAGTTCGTTGTTTTTTTCGCATTTACTTGAATCTTAATGTTACACTTTTTCAAATATTGCTTTTTAGTATTATCATCCTATCATGTTATTTTGTTTTACCATTAATTATGTAACTTGGTGTTCAAATAAAATTATAGAATAACAGCCCTATTTTAGCAAGCTACGTACGGGCTTAGCTCTTGGCAGACAATTTTTACTCAAAAAAGTGGTACGGTTTGTTTCCGTCGTATGAACGGCCTCTCCTGTAACATACACAACGTCGGTTACAAATGTGAGGTCAGTTAAGCTTCCCAAACGAGGCCGTCTGTTTTCGGGACAAATTAAAAATTGTTTCAGTTTAAAAGGAGCTTTCTTCTACTGATCAATTTCAGAAGATTGTTTGAGTACTATCTGAACATATACTGCATTTTATCTTAGTTAAAATTACAATAAATCACATAAACACACTTTTATCAGCTCTTGCCATGCATGTGAGCATATAGCTGAAACATGGTAGTATTAGATAGTGCTTCATCACCCGTAGATATTCATGAATAGTGAGAAATATTTGCACACACGTGGAACTCGGTGATGCTTTATCTTATCTCTATATTCTTGTGTATGTGCGATCCTTTTACTAGCTCTGGGCGAACAGTTAACGCTCGCCAACGATTCGCATTTCCCGCTACAGCTTACCTTTCTCCGAGTTCATCTTTTACGCACAAATAGGTCAGCCACTGCACGGATCTCAATCTTAGACCGACTCAATACTTTCTCAACGATACCAGATCGTCGGTAATCATTTGTGACACCTCGCAATTCAAGTATACATAAACATTCGATGTGGCTATAATAAGCATTGTTTATAACTTTATAGTCGTTTGTTTTAATTGCGTTATTATCAATAGATACTAACCACAGTTTCATTAGATGTATTTTTTAGAATCTTTTCCGGATGTTTCATGGGAAGTTCAACACATAAAACGCTGCCAAGGCGCTTTAACTCACGTTGAACTATGTTGCTATTAGATCAACGCTGCATACCCAATTGATAAACTATACCGCCTCTACATATACAATAATGTAGCTTTACCTCTAGCCTGTTAAGCCTGTAAAACCTGTCCAGCCTATAATTTAAATTTATTCATCGCTATCTATTTTGACGGTCTATCATTACATGTAGATACATATAGTGTATGCTACTACACCCCTTATGGTATGAAAATTGCCGGCAACTTTTGATATCAGTTATAATCAATTTTCGAAGTATATGGCCCCCCAAAAAATAGCAGAATTTTGTTAATGAGTAAAAACATAATTATATAAACTTTAAATAGACAACAACAATAATTTTAAATTTATAGATAATAACTTTTCTTGACAATGGCAAATACACGAAGTATACTAAGCCAAGTATTAGAATATTACTGGCCGAAATTTAAATATTTATTTAAACTTAGTGTAGAAAGTAGTCTTAAAAAGAATACTTCGAGAAGTAATATATTTTTGAATAAAAAATATATATATGAAAACCATATAATAAGTTGCTACATAACTTATATGACAATAAATAAATATATATATATATATATATATATATATATATATATATATATATATATATATTTATATATATATATATATATATATATATATATAGCTGTAGATATATATATATATATATATATATATATATATATATATATATATATATATATATAACATGTCTATATGTGAAATTCTGGTAAAATGTAATTCCCTTTTCGTCAAAATGTACGCCCTAATTCATAGTAATGTCTTCCAAACGCTAAGTCGTTTATATATATATTAATCTTTTAATAACTGCCATCTTTTTTTAATCGACGTTTACTCGAACGGTTCATTATACATCACCCCATACACGTGTATACGTTTACATAGTATGTGCTATTTATAAGCAGTAGTATTCTACTGCTAAATTATGATGTTTATTTATTCTATTCCAAACAAATAATATACTAGTTTTCTTTATTTCTTCATCGCGAAATTATTTATTATAGGCTGCAATTCTTTATATGCTGAAAATGTAGAAAAGGCGGCAACATACAAAAAAACAGAAATGGCAGCGAAAATCAGATGTAATATGTCTCCGCCTTCAATATTCCTCACAAAAGGCTATTATATAAAAATGCCTGAGTCTGTATTATGGTAAAAAGATGATGAAATTGTCGAGAGGCAGATAAACAGGAATGAAGGTAAAGGTAGCGAGATGGGTAGTCTGTTGTCGATGTTGTTTCCACTAGGCAAAAATAATGCTACACTAATGAAGTAACGAGGAAATAATCAATATTCAATGTTTCATTTCTCTTATTTCTTTACGGATGTAAGCATATAGTTAGTTCGAAAGATGCT
>OY744515.1:228733237-228795737 GCA_963556195.1 Sepiola atlantica | reverse complement strand
GTCAGATGCTGATCCGAACATAATCTCCTAGCCCGTGCATATGTTTGTTAAAGGCTTTGTTATAGAGTGGGGTGTACGCAGTCATGTCAAAATGGTGTGAGGAGAGTAAGAATTGTATGGTAGTTTCACGTTATGCTGGCAGTTGACTAGGAGAACAGTGTTAACCTCGTTGATGTTGGTTCTAACCCCCAATGATATCTTCAATATACGTATAAGTTTAATAATGTATGTACGTGGTAGGTACTAATATGTCTAACACCTTGAATTGATAGGCATTCATACTATACGTATATACAAATTCCATGCAACACACGTGTGTGAGAGTATTCTTCCTGTTTACGCATACAGGGTTTTCGGTTGTTTTTAAATTGTTTTATTTTCCCCCCGGTTTTGTGTTCTTTCATCCTGCGAAATCCGAAAGACAATCAAAAGTGCATGTGATGAAAATGGAGTGTTAATTAATATTGTGTACATAAGAACTAAAAAGATCATTTAGAAAATCGAAATAAATAAAAAATATATATAATCACGAAAAATAATGGTGTTCTGTTTTAAAATGTTTAATGATATACATTATATATATATATATATATATATATATATATATATATATATATATATATATATATTCGAGAGAGTGAAAGAGAAGCTAATGTGTGCGTATATGAATATTAAGGAATGGAATAGCAGAACATATCTAAGCACCGCATATTTTCTTAGGAATTTGTCGCAGTATTTAATAACAAAACATTCTTTTCTGAAACATTGTATTATTTCAGAGTAGTAATATAACTCTCATTGATTACTATTGCGAATATTTAATTACTTGCAAACGATATCTAAACGCGTGCTGACGGATACGAATACAACACGTTTAAAGCAGCAATTTATATACATACAAGAAAAGGAAAGCTACGGTAAAATAAATCGATACAGTGCTGTATACACACACACACACACACACACGCACACCGACATCCACACACATATATATATATATATATATATATATATATATATATATATATATATATATATATATATATATATATATTAATGTAAAATACATTAACGGAATACGTCTGTCTCAGGTCAAAGATTAAAGATTGAAATATTTCTCTTTAATTACAAATTATCATCAGATAAATCATTGGAGTTACTTTCCTTCAATAGTCTTGCCACTCACGAACAGATTCCTATTTAAAAAGAAGTAACTATAAAAAATGAAAATAAATTAACTGCAAGATATCTAGTACAAAAAATTACTTGGATTAAAAAAAAGAAACGTACAAACGAAATTACGGTGACAAATAATTAACCAACACGCCACTAAGAAATCGCAGTGCAGATGGAGCATTATCATACAAAGAAAATATCATCATCATGTGTAGAATAAAAATAGTCTCTTAATCTAGAAAAAATGAATACTATTTATATGTAGAGTAATACATACACACTAGATTCAAAAAATCTATTATATGTGCATACATATATATATTTATATACATATGTATATATATATATATATATATATATATATATATATATATATTTACATATATATATATATATGTATATATAAATATATATACATATATATATATAAATATATATATATATGTATATATATATTTATATATGTATGTATATATTTATGTAAATACACATATATATATATACATATATATAAATATATATATACTTATATATATATATATATATATATATATATATATATATATATATATATATATATATATATATATATATATATATATATATATATACATATATATGCGTATATATAGTCAAAGGACACTTTCTAGTGCTTTTTCCCGACATTGTTCGTAATTTATGCGTATATGAAACGATACTTATCAGAATACATTCACTACAGTAACAATGCATGTCTCTCCCAAAATTTTGCTGAAGTAGTTTTTAATAAAAGTAATACATACAAACACAATGTGTATTTTTACTTACATATTTATGAAATAGGGTTCATACAATATGTGTTTTCATATATAAAATACATCAAAATTTCATAAAATATCTGATTAGACGGTATGCTTTCTATAGCCTTTAAATATAGCGTTAAATATTTCGAACATTGTATAATTGTCATATTTGTTCTTTATAATTTTTCAAATGACTTTAGCACTATCTACCTTTTTTATCAAAACTTACAAATACGAAGTAAATATTTCGTTATATTTTTAATATTTCAAATAATATCTACTTTATTTTAAGTGACCAATTATTATTTGACATATATAATAGTCAAGATAATTATTTTATTTCAGTCCTAATTTTTTATCTAGATTTTCGTCACTATTATATGCATCATTTGTTAAAAATTGATAGGTGGCACTAACCGTTCTTTTGTCACAAAGCCCACCTATATTTTGCGTGTCGTACATATTCAGATACGTATACAACAACTGTATGTATTATATATATATATATACAAGGGAGACAAGATTGTAGAAATCATGTTGTTGTCTGATGATGTTAGAGTATGTGATGAGTGCTGTTTCACGAAGTCTTCGCCGATCTTTGTAATAAGTGTGTTTGATGATTTTGGTCTGTTCGAACTTGAAAGCATGATCGTGTTCTAATACATGGGAAAAAATTAACTGAGAGAGTTATGCTTTTATATATCAATGTTGCGTTCGCTCAGACTATTTTTCAATTCACGTTGCATTTCCAGCCTCCTTTTAACCTTTCCCACACTAATACCATTATAATTATATTATCACTTTTTTAAATAGTGTAACTTTACTAGCAGGGCTACCTACACCCAGGATCTTACTTTTTACTGAAAAAAATCAAATCGCTACATGCATCAGGTGTTACCAAGTTTATCGAAAAGCTTAATGCCAGATGTGTCCTTGACCAGAGTAATGCTGCTACATCGTGAGAAGCGCCGTTCACACCAGTTTTTATTTACCAAGACAAAGTACAAAATATACCTCGTGATCTAGTGAATATCCCTTTAGTATTATACAGCCCCTTTTTCAAAGAGTGTGCACATCGGACGCGCAAATATCCGAGGCAATGACTGAATCCTAAGAAAGTAAGCTCCAGTCTGTAGTGGATTGTAGTCATAAAAAATGGCAACATTTAGTGCTGCGAAGACAAAGCTCGTTTCTCTCAACAACTAAAAGAAACCACTTCGACCACCGATTGTCATGGCAAATAACATATTACATAAGAATTCAACGTGATACTATTACCTACATTCTGCTAACGATTAAGTTCAATCATCGCTTAAATTACAAAAAGCTCTTCATCTTAGGAATATGTTTTGTTCTCTCAATTATTAACAATATGCGGAACAATATGATGTATCATACTACATATTGATCTGTTCCAATTAATTTTCTCTAATCTGTAATGAATGACTTAGTTCTCAATCACCTTAACTAAAACACCATCCTTTATGAAAAGCAATATAAATGTTTTCTTCTAAGATAAACAGCGTAATATAAAATAATATATATAGAATCTGACAAAACGATTCAAATGAATCACGGATTAAAACCATTTTGAATTCCTCACGCTCCGACTAGAGTACGAGTAAAAAGATAATCACACAATAAAAAAAATATAATAATTATAAAAAACTTCAATTTAGGAAGTTCAAACAGAAATGTACAACTTATGTAAGATGTAAGAATATAAGACCTACACACAGAGGGTGTCTGATACACACCATTTATAATACTGTAAAAGGGATAGGTAATGAGCAGGTGTGTTACAGAATTCATAACGGGTGTGTTTTAGTCAAAATAAAAATGGGCGAAAATATTTTATTACTCAGATTGTTAAATATCATATTTTACTCGTATGTGTGTATGTATATATTCACCGAGGAAGATAGACCCGATACTAGTTCCTGTATACAAATAAATAAAATACAAAATTGCTAGGTACAGAATAACTGGAACTATCTTCTACAAAATCATCTATTTTTACTCTGATAGGTATGAACTAATAAGTGTTGCAGACAAAAATTGATATATATAGAATCAATGTCGGCGTAAATGTATAATCTATTCAAAGCCCTACAAATTTACTGATATTTCTTAAGGATTTTCGAAAGCATATTTTAGATTATTTGTTTACATAAATAGAAGAACAGACAACATTCTAGACCCTGCTAATCTCTCTGGGCATTATCGTTTTGTTGATGAAATATGCCCGACTGAGCATTATTCTGTTGTCCCACTCGAAGAAAGTACTTATCTAGTTACTACGACTGAAAATTACTACCCTTTCTTTCTATGAGTTTCTAAAACCAAACGGAATTCACCAAATGCTTACTAACATATGACCACGGCGCAGGTGTTAAAAAATACACATGGCCGACTTCAAGTCAAATATATGTTGATTCGTATTCATACGTAACCAAATTTCATCTATTCCCTTCATCGTTTTTAATATGTTAATAATATTGTTAATTATTTATCTGGAAAACTCATAAATCGCTATTATTAGTTTGGCGTTTTTCTATGTTCGGAGTTATTAGTATAAAATTGTAATCTGCAATGGTGTACTACATAAACTACACATTTACAGCTGACGGAAATCGCCGTATGTTACTTTAACATCTATTCTAATACTTGCTATGACTACTATAACATTCCAAAATATGTTAGAGATACAAGAAAAACTGGGCAATATGTTGTTTATACAGATTCTACAATAAATATAACAATATCAAAAAATGGTATGCATAGAGTTGTTTATATGTGCCGACCTATCACTTAAGGTAACACACGAACACTACCAAATATAAATAATTATATTTTATTTATTCCGTTTCAAATACAATTTGGAGAGTTTTAGTCAACCGTTTACTTTCATATTTTTTTAAGTATTTGCTATAATCAGGAAGACAATTAACGTATTGCGCCCCATACAAAATATTATTTTGACACAAGAACATTTAAATAAGAACATTTAACAATGTTCCATCAGAGTATTCGAAAAAAGACGTCAGAAAGACAATTGTGATGAGAAATATGATATACTGACTGATAGAAAGATAATGTAAAATGTGTATAGAAATTAAAAAAGCAAATGTAGAGAGATAATTGTTTGACTTGTATCGACAGCGAAGGAAAAAACGTAACACAGCAGGAGATAAGAAAATGAACAGATGGAGACGCATTCTGTAATACTAAAGAACACGCTCGCCAAAGTGGACGGATCACGAACACAGGTCCGTGTTTTATGTGAAGAATAATCGGAGCTCCTCAAAAAGAAATCTGGGTGAGACAAACATTTAGTATATACTTCTCTAGCTAGCCACTCAAAAAGCGAGCGACTTCATATGACAGTTAATTAATCCCCCCCCCTATTAAAATAGGCGAGACAAACGTCCGATTTTCTTGCGTATTTCATTGCTCTTTCCACTGGCAGTGAACGGTAAAACCCACCGTTATTTCTTCGGATAAGTCGGTTTCCCCACGGGAACACCTCTGGAAGAGAACACACATACAGGTAAAATATTGTCTACTCTCAATCACAGATTAAACACCTCAGCTGAAAGTCAATAACTCTATAACTTATATAAAATATACAGATGGCATCACCTTGATTGATATATTAGCAGTTAATGGGTGGTTCATAGTTGCTGTAACCACATAGCGTGCCGTTGTCTAAACAAAAAAGGTGTCCATTAATATATACTTATATAAGTAAAAAATATGCAATTTAAGATTGTAGAAACATGTGTCTATTTTAATCTCCTTTACGATAAACATGATACATGAGCACGTGATTACGTTCTTAGAGCGTGCAACATTCAAAAGTTTGAGTGTTTAACCACTAAGAATGTGATTACGTTCCATGCGCGTGCTGTTATTAATTTTAAGATGTTGTAATGCGATTTTGTTCTGTGATGCCATCTAGCGTTGCTGAATTTAAATCGTCAACTACTTCCTCGAACAATACGAAAAACGTTCCTTACGCGTTTCTCCATCATCTTTCAAAATATTTTCTTTTTTCTTTATTTCTTTCTTCATTGGCGATTGACACTTGAGGATGATTCTCCGAAGAATCGAAAACGTTTGTGAAACCTATGAACATATTATGATTTTTTTTTAATTTTAATATAAAAAAGACCATAAGAAAAATTGAAAAAGTACAAAAGGTATAATTAAACAGACGAATTTTGTTATTTTAAGAATGTGTGCATCAATGATAAAATACTGCCTTAATATACACATGCAATATATGTATGTATATATATATATATATATATTTAGCGTATTTATTTTAGGCTCATAAGGATGGAATTACCTAATCGCATTATACCCCGTATCCACATATTATTGACCGTGGTTTTCTTTATCATTAGACAAGTGACCGGATAACGTATTAACACGAGAGAGATGCGCATTGTATGTATGAACAGACAAGTAGTGTGATTATAAATAGGATTCTATCTCACATTGGAGAGAACTATGAAACATACTTATTTTTATTAATCATTAATGTATATACTCTCGAAAGGGCTCAACTTAGTTAGGGTACTGAGTGCAATAGGGGAGTAAAATGCTACATGAGTAACCCAGTTTTAACCATTCCCCATCTTAATATTACTTAGTTGATATTAGCTTCATCCACCCTTAATATTAGATACAACTTATGTTGCTTCTACTCACATATTACAACTCCATCACCTGTCTATCTCAATCTAACACTCATAATGTATTGCCCTACTTACTCACTGTTTGCTTAAACATCTATTGTTGACCTCTGACTTCGGCGATTCATTCCCCCTCTCCTACCCTTTTCACCTTACCCGACTAAAACGCTGACTTTGCAACGTCATATTTTATTTACTCCGACCTGAAGAATATCAAATTCTTCTCATCTAATGGTCCACTCGTTAGGTTTTTCAATTTTTCTCTCAATGCTAACTTTTCTGTTGGCTTGCTCTTTTTTATTCAACCGTTTTTCTATCATTTTACTCCATACAAACTATATCTGAAAAGTTCATAGAATATTTCCTAATGACGTTTAATACACAGCTTACATCTTAAACTTTTACATCATAACTTTTTATCTACCTGGATCATTTGGCCAATTTAATGGTTTGATCTTTATAAAAATTCAACGTATTTTACAATTAATGATGCGATTTTTCCTAGATTTAACTGCTGTCTTGATGTGCTGCTACGAATTGTCATGACACTTTAAACGGTGAACGTTGTTCTGTATTTTCAACCGTTTCTGTTCGTTTCAGACATTTTTTTATATCATATTTATATATTTTCAAATGATGACTTTTGATAATTTCTTATTACAATCTTATCTGTTTCTACTCCTCTGATGATAAGAGTTCATTCTTTTAAAATACATTGCTGAATGAAAGAATCATACAATGTATGTAATTGGAAACCCCTTATTATTAACAACTGATGTTTTTATAGAAATTGTTTTTACACAGTCTTTATTCTCGTCTTCTACTTGTAAAAATATAATTGCTCTATCTCGTATATCGAGCATGTATTTTTCATGATAGTTTCTACTTTAACGGTATACAACACGGTTATTTATATATATATATATATATATATATATATATATATATATATACATATATCGAAACACACCTTAAACAGGGTATGCAATGCCTTGTTATAGCGTAAATTAATACTCACAGGTGTCGTTAAAACAATCACAAAGAATAGCGTCATATCTGTTAACTTTTAACATGTCAATAAATTTACCATTTCTATACTGTTAAATTATTATAATAATCTATACCCGGACGAAGCGTGGTGCAGTTACTAGTGATGAATTTGTTATGTATAAAGAAGTAATAGTTCGATTAAAATGAGAAATAAATAACATGTCTGTTTCTACATGTTATTCGCTTTGGTTCTAATTTGATTTGCCTTTGTACACAATTTCACATTGTGTTAGGTATGTCCAAAACCTGAAACGTAAAACGATGATATAAATAGAGACACGTTTAGCAAAAGTGTGTTTTGTTTCTACATTCCATTTTTATTCCATGAAAACAAATTGATATAAACTGTTTACAAATGGATGCTTCTCCTGTTTTTAGTTAATGAAAGAAAAACGTTCGTTATATTTTCTTTTAAGAAATCACTTAAGTCAATTGAGTGCAAACACGTATGGAAACCTGTACAAATAAACAATTGTTTGTTCGGTTATTGTTCGTGTGGAACATAAATAGATTTGAAACGTGGATACGTAATTGGCTAATATCATCTAATGAGTATTCTATTTCACGAATAACATGATGCAATACTTTTCTATTTTGTAAGTCCTGTTGAAATAATATTTATTAGCAGTTATCTCGATATTTGTCAGGGGTTTTCATCGAACTAGCATAGGTTTAAAGCGAAATAGCATAGGTTTCCATCGAAATAGCATAGGTTTTCATCGAAATAGCATAGGTTTTCATCGAAATAGCATAGGTTTTCATTGAAATAGCATAGGTTTTCATCGAACTAGCATAGGTTTTCATCGAACTAGCATAGGTTTTCATCGAAATAGCATAAATTTTCATCGAACTAGCATAGGTTTCCATCGAACTAGCATAGGTTTTCATCGAAATAGCATAGGTTTTCATCGAACTAGCATAGGTTTTCATCGAAATAGCATAGGTTTTCATCGAAATAGCATAGGTTTTCATCGAAATAGCATAGGTTTTCATCGAACTAGCATAGGTTTTCATCGAAATAGCATAGGTTTTCATCGAAATAGCATAGGTTTTCGCTGAAATAGCATAGGTTTTCATCGAACTAGCATAGGTTTTCATCGAAATAGCATAGGTTTTCATCGAAATAGCATAGGTTTTCATCGAAATAGCATAGGTTTGAAGCGAAATAGCATAGGTTTTCATCGAAATAGCATAGGTTTAAAGCGAACTATTAGGATGTATTCAATATCTGCTGCTTGCTAATCCATCGGAGATATACTCATTTAATATGAATATAAAAATAAAGTAAATTACGATTCAATTGAATAAATCTTTGTCCGTGAAACTGTATCGAAATTAATGATAAAACTAACAAGATATAAATGAAGTCTTTACTACAACCAACGTGATTATTATATGTATATTGTTTTAAATATTGGTAAATATCTTGTGTATATGAAACTATTTGTGACTTGAAACTCTTATTTGTACTAGACGCCAACAAGAACGCGAATAACGCGCGTACATTGAACATTTGATATACACAATACTGGAGTTTGTAAATAAAGTGGGTAATTTTCAAATGTGATCGATGTATAAGTTAATGTAGTTATGCGTGTGCATAGTTAAAGATATTCAATATGTCATAGAAATTTAATGTCTGCCAATTTTTCGTTTATTACTATGTCTATGATTTAATGGCTTTCTGTATTCCATGAAGCTATTTTAAATTTAGTCAATATGACGACATTCATTAATTATAGCCTTACAATGTACTCGCACTTATAACAAAGCATAATTATGTTAACTCACACACCCACACCCACACACACACACACACACACACACACACACATATATATATATATATATATATATATATATATATATATATATATCCCGGCTTGAGGCACTAACTGGTCTTGCCGCACTGATGCACTGTGATAAAGCGAAACAGTATGTATCTTGATAACTATCTGAAGCTCTCTCGTTGGGTAGAGCTTATTCGTCACTGCCATAGCTCATTAGGTAAAACTTATTCGAGCTCCCGACACTTGCAATGTTTACATTGAGATATTATTCACATTCAGTCAGTGTCGTATGATAGCGCAGGTGTAGGATCGCCGACTGTCAGCTCGACGGTTGAGTTTCATTCCCGGCTTGAGACACTTACTGGTCTAGCAGCACTGATGAGCTGTGATACAGCGAAACAGTCTGTATGTGGATGACTATATATATATATATATATATATATTATAGATCTTAAACAAGTAATAGGTTTCGTGGTTTTCTCCATTTATAATGCCTCTTTTTATGTTTATACAATAAAAATAATGATAAAAATGGTTTAAAGTATTGTAACAGAGCCACGATTTTTAACCGTATTATAAGCATATCATGCTTGAATATATTCTCGGGCTATCCTGTGTCTCTTGTCTACGCTTTCTCTTTACCTGCTATCACCATAACTATCAACATCAGCGTGTGTGTTCACTACTGGAGTAGAAACCCGTCACTAGCTTCCGTCTACTGTATTGGTGACTCTCATTCCGGTGGTTTTGGCATATATGATAAAAAATATAATGCAACACATACTTGTTGTAATGCATTCCCGACCAAATCTGAAGGTTTTGTCTACTATCTTGCCCCTGCAGGACTATAATACACACATAGTTGTTTTAATGTATTCCTGAACAACGCTACATTTTTTTGTCTTCTTCAGGGTCCCATCACCACTGTAATACGCATACATTTGTTTTCATGAATTCTTGCGTAACGCTGAATTGTGTGTATTCTACCTGACCGTTTCAATAATATAATACACATATAGTTGTTTTAATGTATTCTGGAGCAACGCTGAATATCGTGTATTACACATCGCCACATCAACACACTAATTAACATATACGTGTTTACTATATTCGCAAGCAACGTTAGATTTCATGTCTTTTAATTCGTCTAATCGACATTATGTGTTGCTCGGAAATACAGTAACAATATCTCATTATTATAATGTTATAGAGGCACTACAGAAAACAAGAAATTCAGCATTGTTCGGGAATACATTAAAACGAATATGATAAACACATTTGTGTTAAGGTATACTCGGGCTACGCTAAATTTCTTGTCTTCTACCTCGTCCTATCAATACTATAATAAAAACATAGGTGTCTTAATATAGCCTCAAGCAACGCTAAATTGTTTGTCTTCTACATCGCCCCATCAATACTTAAATAACCCCATACCTGTTTGATGTATTCCCGAGCAACGCTGAATGTATTGTCTTCTACCTCGCCCCGTCAACACTATAATAAAATAGAATATTTGTTTAAATATATTTCTGATTAAAGTAACGTGCTTTATTTATCTGCAACACTATAATAAAAACATACATTTTTAATTCATTAACGGGTATTTTCTTTTTACGTTCCCTTGCGTTCTCTAACTATATAATAAAATGAAACACATATTCATTTTAATAGATTATACGGCACCGATATTTTCCTGTCACCCTCTTAACAGTATGAGTTACCACTTTTTAAAATGTAGTTTCTGGGTAACGCCGAGTTAACTTCCTCTGAATATAGAAAATAAAATTATATGTGTGTAAAGCTATTTCTGAGCGACACATCCCCCCCCTTTCCTCAAAATCCTAATGAAGTACATATTCGTGTTAATGTACTCCCGGGGAATTCTGAGTATTTTATTTTTTCGAACCCCCTCAACACTATAAAAATACGCTTATTTTTTGTCATGCATTTCCGGGCAACGGCGAGTTTATCGGTGGTTCTTTCTTCACATGGAAACTATAATAAAATGCATGTAAATGTAATGTATTAAACATATGAATTAACCGGAGCTTTAAGATCTACATTTATTGATACAACGCGATTAATACCTTCTGTCTCCCGTATCTATTCTCCACAATATAATAGCACGTGTGTTTAAATGTATCGCTAAGCAACACCAAGTTGACTGTATTTCCTTCATTTGTCTCAACATTTGAATGACACACCTATTCGTTTTAAAGGATACCCGTGCAACTCCGATTCTTTTGTATTTCGACTCGCCATCTCAACGCAACAATGAAACATATATGTGTGTTAATGTTTTCCCAGGTCCCGGCGGGTATATCGATTTTCGCCCTCAGCACTATACGCTTTGTTTTAATGTATAAAACTACTGCAGAACATCTACGAAATTCAATTCACCTTGAACTTTTTAAATTATCGTCCTCAGGCAACGCCGAGTTTTATGTATTCCCCTTCTCCCTAACAATTTAATAACACACCTATTTGTTTTCATGTGGTCTAGAGACACGCCAAATATATTGTCTTCGGGCTCTCCCTGAACATTACAATGACACACTTAATGTAATCTCGCCCTATGGAGTGTTATTTTTCTGTGCTTCCATGTCCAACTTCCCCGAACACAATACTAATATCTTTACATACTATTCTACCAAAAAATGGTAGCAAACTCGAATCTTTTCACTTGTTATTAAAACATTAGTACATGCCTGAACACCGGCAAATCAAGACGAACTAGTTCGTTATCGGGTCTAAACAATTTACTATTTTTCTTTTGAAACATCATATAATGATATATTTTCAAGAAGATGTGAAAAATAAAATAAAAATAAAGAAAACAAAGTCACACGTTCATATTTTAGCCATCAAAATGATTTATGGACGCTTATTTAAAAGTTCAATATCTGGAATCACTAAATATTAAAGATGACCTGATGATTAAGTTGGTTAAGATATATAACACTGGTCTGCGATGATTTAAAAGTCTACCATATATCATATTAGTTTAGGTAATTTTTCACTGATCTAGACATATGATGTGTGCAAAGCTTATATTTAGATAGTAATGTTGGTTGGCTCACCTCAAGAGGATCGAGTCGTAAATATACATGTTACTGGAATGCTCTATTTTTTTAAAGTGTGAAAAACTAAAACTAAAACAAAAATACAAACCATGGTTATTGGAATATAAAATAAAGATGAGTTATATTATATATATATATATATATATATATATATATAAATATATATATATATATATATATATATATATATATATATATACATATATATATATATATACATATATATATATATATACAATATATATATATATATATATATTAATTGAATAACATACTAACATGATAAATAAATACGATGTTATTAAAGTTAAAAACCAAGGAAGGATATTGCGTCCTTAATTCATTAGTTTTCAAATAGAAATATTCTCCTCAAAGGACCATGCCCGCAATAACATTACTGCAGGTAAATTATTCTCATTTTATTATATCATTCAATTAATAGTATTGTTCTATACGATATATTGAGCTTTGTTTGTGGTTAAATATTGTTTATATCTTTAAATAAGTATCTTACTCTCTCTCTCCCTCTCACTCTCTCTATATATGTATACATATATATATATATATATATATATATATATATATATATATATATATATATATATATATATATATCGTGTGTAGTAGCGTATACTATCAGTGACTTTTTACTTTGCAGTCTCTTTAAAAAATTCAAAAGGGCGTATTAGTCGGTTCCACTGCATGGTAGGCTATACTTTTTTATTTGCTTTAAACCAAAGATTAATCACTTCATAGTGTAGGTTATATTACAGACACTTCAATCCAATACTATTATTACTCTTTATGAATATTTTCTGATGATTTTGTAACGTTGCAGAGACGATATTGACATAAAAATGGTTGTTGGCTAACAAAAAACAAAACGGACCGTAATTAATAAATCTCACTTAAATGTTACGTTTTTGGAAATGTGAAAAAAATTAAAATAATAAAATAAAAACATGGTTATTGGAATATAAAATAAATTTGGCTACTCGTGTTTTACAAATTTTGATTTTTTTTACTTACTGCCTTATTCTGTTCTAAGTTTCCTTCGCTTAATAAGATTAATATTTAAATGTTTTTGTTTTTATAAGCGATATATATATATGTCTTTTTGTGTGTATATTTGTGAATGTGCGAAGAAATAAAAGTTCGTTTAGATTGAAGTTAGTTTGTAGAATGTTCGTCAAATTGAAAGATAGATTCTTGAATTAAAAAGGGTTACCTTTCTCTTCCTCCCCCACACATCTCGTTCGAGCTGGTGGGGGGGGGTCTTTTGTCGGCAAGCGTTCTTTGTGTGCGTTTGTCTCAGAACGCCGAGGGAAAAAAAGATGAGGAAGGAAACACGTGTTCTTTTATCGACTTCAAATCTCGCGTGATCAAGCTGGCCGAAATCCTTCGGCCAACGTGATCCTGCGAGATTTCACGAGTTTCTCCACTTCATGGACGACGAAGGGTAAAACAAAGAAAGAAAGAAAGAGAGAAAGAGAGAGTACCTCATTGTGGTGTTCACCACAAAGCTCCCCACCGAGTACGGAGTTGACGGATCTGTTGTAATTAGTCTTCCCTTTTTTATTTTTTTTGTAGCAGCAAATATACCGACTTATGCATTTTATTGGTCATTCGTACATGGGACAGCCTATGATATAACTTTTTAAATAGTTGTTGCTATTTTGTTATCCCCGCGTAGAATTAATCCATTTATTTTGTTTGTCCGAATGATGGCGTTTTGCCAATTGTATTAAAACTTTTTTTTTTTTATAAATATAATCTTTATCAGCGAGGATTTAGTGTTCATTCTGGATGGATGAAGCTGAAGTTATATGCTTGTTCCAGCAAAATTAGCGTTCGCGGGCGAAATTTACATTTTTGTGCACATTGGGATTTTCCGCCACGCGAAGCTGGTATTGTTTGTAGTTTTAGCTTTCGGATGTCCATTTTTCTGCTGGAACTTAGCGTTCACCCATAGATTCTTGGGCTGAGGAATTATCAGGAGAAAGAAATGTCTCTACATGAAGCTGGGTATTTTTAGGAATTAATTTCGAGGCTTGCGTTGAAATTTGGGCGCGTTCATGTAAGTATTATTGGGCTGATGCAGATTTTTTCAGGTTGTCGATTTCTTACACGAAGCTGTATTTGACTTGGGAGATTCAACGCTTGGCGCCTTTTGTTGCTTCCTTGTTCCTCGACTGATAAGATTATTATTATTATTATTATTATTATTATTATTATTATTATTATTATTATTATTATTATTATTATTATTATTATTATTATTATTATTATTATTATTATTTGGTTGATCGGGTTGACGTCGTTATTTTTCTTTTAAAAAAAATATAGTTTTTTTTTTGTATTTGCCTATTGTAGTTTTAGTTTTATTTTTAAATGGCGTTTGGAGGGATTTTTTTCATTGTTCGGCATATTTGCGCCACGTGGGAAGATTTTTTTGTAAAGGGATTCCTGTTTTTTCTCTGTAGACCCATCTCTCCTTGTCTCGCGAAAAGCGCTTCTTTTTTTGTTGTTCAGTGAAATGATGTTTTTTGTAAAAAGATTGTTGTTCTTTTCGTTAGAAATCATTTTTGTTCTTCAAGATTTTCTTTCCTTGCGTTGCCTCGTGAAAAGGATTTTTTTTTGTTGAAAGGTATTTTGTTTGTTTTATTAAAAAGATTTTTTTTATTGAAATGGAGTGCTGTTTGTTTTATGAAAAGGATGTGTTTCTGTTGTTGGAAGAGATGTTTTTCTTGTGATGTGAAACGCTCATGTTTTTTTTTGTAATAATTTTTTTTGTTTTGTTTAGTTCGCAGACTAGTATTTTCCTTATATTGTTTTATTCGTATATGACTTTTTTTGTGTGCCACGAGCTCGCCTCCTCGTGTTTTAGAACTTTTGAGTGTTTTTACTTACTGCCTTATTCTGTTCTAAGTTTCCTTCGCTAAATAAGATTAATATTTAAATGTATCTGTTTGTCTTTAAGTTTAGAAATGGTTATCTTATTTTTTATTTTATTTATTTGTATCTTAAAATTGTATATTATCAGAAAGCTTTTCAATTATTGTATCGTAGAAGGATTTAGTTTGCGTGTTAACGTCGGAGAGGTCACAAATTATGGCCGCGCGCACGTCCGACCACGTGTATATTACATAAAACAGTTTAAGAGAAACAAAGAAGAAAGGAAGAAAATATTATTTAAACTTACCTTAATGAAAACAAAGGAATGAGGAAGCTATACACATATACGAATAGGCCTTTTATAATGGTTAATAAAAAGGAAAACATTTATATTAACAAACACTTTATTTATTTAATATTTTATAGCGATATATATATATATATATATATATATATATATATATATATATATATGTATATGCGAAGAGAATGTATTTTTGTGTGTATATTTGTGAATGTGCGAAGAAATAAAAGTTCATTTAGATTGAAGTTAGATTGTAGAATGCTCGACAAATTGAAAGATAGATTCTTGAATTAAAAAGGGTTACCTTTCTCTTCCTCCCCCACACAGCTCGTTCGAGCTGGTGGGGGGTCGTTTGTCGGCAAGATTTCACGAGTTTCTCCACGAAGGGATAAACAAAGAAAGAAAGAAAGAGAGAGAGAAATAGAGAGTACCTCATTGTGGTGTTAACCAAACATATACATACACAAATATATATATATACATATATATATATATATATATATATATATATATATATATTATATATATATATATATATATATATATATATATATATATATATATATATATATATAGAGAGAGAGAGAGAGAGAGAGAACTAGAGATGTGTGTATGTATGTATATAAGGTAATAAGAACCATGAAGGTAATGTAGAGAGCCAGATACATGAGGAGCTAGACAGAGCAAAAATTAACAATCCATTCTAAACTCTGACAAGTATGTATTTATTACTTTTTTCAGTCTACCATGATAAACTCGTTCGGATGATTGGAAATCATTCAATATTTCAAGTGACGCCTCTCTTCATTAAACACCCAAAATAGAAAAGTGTGACTGTTAGGAATTTGGCAAGATAGATATTTGTTAGTAATTAAAGAACGAGAAATCCCGTGGATGTACATGGGAAGTAACGAAGAAAATAATATATCAATATATTAAAATATTGCATTCTCACTCATAGGAATCATGTTCAGAAATCAGTGTTTAATATGAAATAATTTAATTGGTGATTATATAGTCAGCAAATACTGTTTGTTTGGTATAATGTAGTTGTATTTATTTATATGTTTATTAATATATTTATTTAATATCTTTGTGAGTATCGTGAATTTAGGTGAGATTACTGTTTGTAGGGAATCTTTAATGTGATTATTGAAGTAATCAATTCAGATTTTATATATATATATATGTATGTGTGTGTATGTATATATGTTTACAGTATTTATATACATCTAACTTATTTCTCTATATATATACATTTAACGTATTTTTATGAAAAGATACACAATAATAATGACATTCTCCTAAGGAAAATATGTAAAAAGTTATAATGAAATAATGTAACGAAGAACAGAACAATATTAGTATAAATATTATAATGTAAATATGTTTGCACAACCAGGAATACACATTTATTACATGTGTTTCCATTAATACTTATATAATTTAAAACTTTTTTTTACGTATGAAACACATAAATATATTTGCGACATATGTTCGTTTGTTGTAACAATATGTCCAGAAAATTAATCAATGTGAATTACATTTTTATTATTTGAAATATTAAAACTAAAATTTAATTAAACGACACAAGACGAAGATAAATAAATATACTAATATTTTATAAAAAAATGTAATCTTTATTTTGATTAAATATGATTTTTTGTGAATATTAATCAATGTGTAATATTGTTCCAAGTATATCATAAGTTGTGGGGTGAAGGTATTTTCAAATAACCACCAATATAAAGTATATAACGATTGCAGACTCAACACTTACGCTTTGTAAACTTTGTAAAGCGCTACTTCTCTCACATACATATACCGGTACCTATATATATATATATATATATATATATATATATATATATATATATATATATATATATATATATATATACTCGTAGATATGCATGAATGTGTTCTATCTGTGTGTACTTGTAATGTTAGTGATAGTGTCTTCGCTGAATTAGTTCTGCTTGAATCGTCTTCAGCTTTTGATGATAACAAATGAGAAAGACAATGAATAGCCTCCATGCATGCAGTCACGTTATAATACATTCCCCCTAGCTATCCTATTGAAGATAAATAACCTATGACGTATACTGTTCAATATATTGTGTAGATATGATTCTTACAATCTTTCTGATGATACAGTCAACCAGAAATCTCATTAAATGGACAGATTCGTTACCAGGGCACATGACTATGTATGGAAATAATTTGCCCTGTCGTCCTCATGCGCAAAAGCCATTCTAATTACATTATGAAAATTGAGTTATCGAAAGTTGATTATTACCCTCTGCAAGAATCCTGAAGCAGTCAGCTTCCAAACATGACGGGTCTATTCGATGTCAATACATTTAACCAAGCTTCTTGTAGCTACGTTGTCAACTGTTGCATAAGTATACCTCTTTATATGAATTCGAATTATATACATATATATATATATATATATATATATATACATATATATATATGTATATATATATATAAATATATATATATATATAAATATATATATATATATATATATATATATATATATATATATATATATATATATATATATATATATATATAAATACATTTATCGTGGTACAAAATTTAATAACGGCGAGGAATACAGACTTATGGGACATTTTTGGGGGAGTAGAATGAAATTGAACAAGTATAAAAACGAGAGGAAATTTTTAAAAATCATGAATGTACTAAGCTGGCTTTTGTCCACACTCATTAGAGTATTAACGTGGAAGTAATTAAATACGACTAAAAACTTAAAAGAAATGTATAATGAACACTAGTGACAAGTTTGGGAGAAAAATAAAAGAAAACAAATATAGGAAGGAATGTTACAAGTTGATCACATCAAGTTCTAAAAGCCACTCCTTTTGTTTACAAAGGGAGTGTTTGATTGACTTGATATATATGGCTTCCATGGCTTTGAGGTGAAATAGAGAATGTGATCTACTTATGACAGAAAACTAATCACTAGTGTACGTCGACGCACATTCGGCGCTATGTATAAGATGGTCAGCAATAGCAGACCCGGATGTGTTGACTAAATTATTTAAATTATTTAATCGACCCCAGCGTATGGCAGGAGGGATGTGTTGCTTTATTCTGGATTCCAACCTTTGTACTGGTCTTCCCACTTATACGGCATCGCACCGACATTTAAATTGATAAATAATATTACTGATATGTTGGGGTGGGAGAACATCCTTATGAATAAATTTGAGCAAAGGTCGAGCAGAAAAAACAATTCTAGGATTAGATGCCTGGTAACACCGACGCACAGCTACAGACATTTGATTAGCAAATGTTAAGCTAATATTACCCAACCAAGGTAATCTGAGGTACGCTCGGCATTTTGGAGGACCAAAAACTTTAGGCTTGTTAAAGTGAGCGATCTTAGTTACGATATTAAAATTAACAATATCGAGAGGGTAACCATTTTCAACGAGCACTTGTTTGATAAATTCAATCTCCGAATCAATCAGGGATCCCGAGCAAATCTTTTAGGCACGATACACCACACATTTAATCAGATTTATTTTTCTTTGGATGGGACAAAAAGAGTCCAGTGACAATATAAACCAGTAAATGTAGGTTTAAGGAGTAGATAGGTCCTGCCTATCGCTGGTCCTTGCACTCCGTTTTTGTTTATTAGTCAGGCGCAGAGGTAACAGCACTGGGCCACCTCTAAACATCCAGTGCCTTGCCTTGTTTCCTTACTAGGAAAATTAACGCTGTTCTCTTTTACTCTATTTTGGCAACTTGGGGAAAGTGTTTTTCGTCACTAAGTCTTACATGACCGGCTGGGTCTCTCTTGTGCGACAGGTTAAGGGTACAGGTAAGACAACTTGTCTGGCTGCTGTTTCCGACTGACAGGACAGGCGCCCAAACTCTTGGGTAGCGCTAAGAACGGCTGGTCCATAATCAGTTGCATAATACCGTGGGTAGTTGTATGGGCCATGTCGCGCATGGAAAGGGACCCTGCAATTATCTCCGGTGAGCTTTCCCGAGGCCACAACCCCCATGGACCAGGTCGTGACTAATGGACTGTTTGTGTGAGCTTATAAGCACTAAACAAGTACCCACCTTGGCCAACCTACTCGATAATCAAAACAAACATGTCATTACAAAATAATAAAAGCAAACCTAAACCAGACACCCAACAAAAACACTCTCGCCTCCGCCCTTGAGGCTCTCTTTCACAAATATCAGAGGGCTTAGAACCAACATCAACGACGTAGAAACCTTTCTCCTGACAAACTCTCCGAATATCCTTGCTCTAAGTGAAACTAACCTTCAATCCTCAATCTCCTCTCACCACTTTGACATGACTGACTACCTCCCACTCTACCGTAAAGACTCTGACAAACATATGCACGGGCTAGGAGTTTATGTTCGGAACACCCTCCCTCTGACTAAAGAACATAGGTTAGAATCAGATGACCAAGACTACCTGTGGTTTAGATTGACAATACATCACAGCGTCAGTTACTTATATTTCTTATACCGTTCCCCGTCGACCCAGGACTGTACTCTGCTAAACTCTGTCTCTGCAAGCATAGATAGAGCACTCTTAATTGACTCGAATGCCCAGATACATGCATTTGGGGATTTTAATGCCCACCACCGCAACTGGTTGGGATTCTCCAACTTTACTGACGCGGCCGGCAACTCTACGTATAATTTCTCCTTAGCTCACTCCCTCTCTCAGACTGTCGATTTTGCGACCCGCATCTCCGATCGAGTAGACCAACAAGCCTCACTTCTAGACCTTTTCTTGACCTCAATGCCCGAGGCTTGTGTGACGAAAGCTCATAGCTCACTCGGGAATGCTGATCACATTGTGCTAATGATACATATCACCTTAAAAAGTCGTCGAAAAGCTGATGAACCGTTGCTCAAAACAACAAGATACTACAAGCAGGCTGATTTCGAGTCAATAAGAGATCACATCAGTGACGCCCCATGGAGGGAAACCTTCTCACTCCCTGCCGACCACTGTGCAAACGAATACACTGAATGGGTCAAAGCAGGCATCGAAGCCTATGTCCCCATTCGAAAATTCTTTAGCAAGCCCCACTCTCTCCAATGGTTCATCTCGGAATGTGAAGTTACCATTTCTAAGAAGCAACAAGCATTCCGTAAATTTGGCCGCCATAAGTCAGGTACTAATAGACATACATTTATAGAGTCAAGACATAAATGCAAGGCCGTGATAGGTGAAGAAAAGAGAAGGTATAATGAGTTAACAAAAACACGCATCCAGTCACAGAAACTAGGTGCTCGTGATTTCTGGGAAATCTACAATAGTGTAGTGAATAATGGTCAATCAACGATTCCTCCACTATCAAACCACAATGAGGTAGTATGCATGGTCACTGATAAGGCTGAACTACTTGCCCAGCGCTTTGCTTCTAACTCTACTTTAGACTCAGATAACCACCCTCTCCCCAAATTCACATTGCGGACCGAAGCCACACTTGGTAATCTGGTCATCATCCCATCCCAGGTCAGAGACCACATAAAACACCTTGACACCTCCAAAGCTTGTGGGCCTCATCTTATACCTATAATAGTAGAAACAACATTTTTCAAATGTATGCCAAAAGTGGCTTATTACCTTAATTTATATGTAACTAGATGGGAACAAGTGATTTTTTTCAAAACGGGTCAAAATTGGAGGGTCGCAAGCCTCAAACGAGATTTGGCCGCGTCGATCCGCGAAAACGGCGCAAATTACACCCCAAAAGACACTTAGCCACTTATTGCAAGTCTTATGGTACATTTTTAGACCAGAAATGCCTTTATATACCAGAATCTGTCATTCTAATATACTGTCCTACAAGAATAGGGCTTCTTAGGGTATCTCAGGGTCCAAAATGGGTCAAAATTGCCCCAAAATAAGCCAATATTGGCCAAAATGGCGGTTTTTGGCTGGAGAACAGCTATTATCATCTCCCCCAGTCTATAAAACAACTCTGTATGGCTCCTAGCAGTTGGGTAAACATTGAAATGGGCACCCTGCTATCTTTCCCCATTCTTCTTTGGTATTCTTAAGTGTTCAAAATGACAAAAAGTGGTAAAAAATAAGAGAAAAATGGCCAAAACTGAGTTTTAATGAAAATTACCATATAAGGAAATGTTTCCTTTCAATAGCAATTCATTGTCTTCTTTAAATGGACTTGATGACACTACATTGCACTAATTGAGAAATGATTCATTGCACTATGCTTTCTTTTTCAGTTAGTAAATGCAGTGAACATGGCTGGTGCAGCAGGGCAGATTCATGAGAATTACAGTTATGATGATTGGACTTTTCTTCTGCTTGATTCTCTTCCGACTGAGGCTGAGTGTGTTCAAGCTATATAACATCATGCTGCCAAATACAGTACCATAACACAGAAAAAACATGTTCATCAGTTCTCTTTGCGGCTCCTACAATTGTGGCAGAAAGCCTTTGGAAGTGATGTTCATTATGTAACGACACCTGGGATCAAACATAAATATGATCGATTGCTAAAAGTCTACGACACGAACGTCTACAAAGTGAAAGATTCCAGACGTGTGAACATGATCAAGTGGAAACGAGAACACTGTGTCCTTTTCAACCTGTTGGGAAAAGATGTGAACCCTGATGATTTTGATGACCATGAGCGTAGATTCTTTTTTGCACGTAAGTGGCTTATCGACACATTCCATATGGATAAGATAGCTATTCGTGCTGCATCTTGCTCCAACCGAATATTCACAGCAAGCAGCGTGAGAGATGACATGTCTCTCTATCAGTCGAAAGTCGTGTCGATTGATAAAGAAACGAGAGCAATTGCTAAGCTGTTGGACGAACAGGAGAAACAGTGGTTCAAGAGACAAGAGGAAATCACAAGAAGAAAGCTCACAGAAAAGAAGACCAAAGCGCTTAAAAAGGTGGATCGCGCAAACGTAATTCTGAAAATCTGCAAAAGTCATGGTGGTCCATTCACTTCAGTAAAGGAGCTTGAGGTGAGATTGAAGTCAATGGGAGAAGAAAAGGACACGAAGAGAACTTTGTGGTACGAAATCCTCTTGAGAAAAGAACTGAACCCTCAAGACTGCAAATATTTTCCTAATTTTTACCTGGTGAAGTCGATGCCTGTAATACAGATGAAGATAAATCTGGGGATTCCTCTGTCTGGCAGTCATGAGACACCAAGTGAAGTAGCAATTTCGTTTCCGGATGCTGATAGTATGTACAATGAGCTGCATCAATCTGGCGAGTGTCCACCTGTGCTCACCGATACTGATCAAGGGCATGATGTTCAGCTGAACGAACCGTGCGTTGCCATATGGGATACACCGAAGGGACGAGAGTGGTTCATTGGTATGACACGGGAGAAAGTTGGGATGGATGAATATATTGTGGAATATCTAGAACCACTTCCCAACCACAATAGAAAGAAAACATGGCAATATCCTTCGCGGATTGAGGGGCAGAAGACATTTACAATTCAATTTTCGCCGTGCAATGCCATTGGTGCATGGGACTTGACGAAACGGAAACCAGTATTTGTGCTAGAGAATTATGATGTGATAGATGAACTCTTTAAACATTATATTGATATTTTACTAGTTAATGATAAGTATCTTAATGAGTTGATATGCACATTTTAGATGCTTCTGTACCAAATCAATGCTTCATACACTGTGGAGTTTTACAGTATCATATCCAAGAAATTGAGAATATAGGGCCATTTTCATCGATTTTTGGGAGGTGTGGAGAAAAATTGTGTAATCGATGGTCAAAAAATGTACGCTAAGACTTGCAATAAGTGGCTAAGTGTCTTTTGGGGTGTAATATGGGCCGTTTTCGCGGATCGACGCGGCCAAATCTCGTTTGAAGCTTGCGACCCTCCAATTTTGACCCGTTTTGAAAAAAAATCACTTGTTCCCATCTAGTTACATATAAATTAAAGTAATAAGCCACTTTTGGCATAAATTTGAAAAATGTTGTTTCTATAGCCCACCCCTAATAATAGTAATACATAAATGCTCTGCTGAACTGGCCCCTGCCCTCTCCAAACCTTACAATAAATGCCTAGCTGAATCTTGCTTCCCCGACAGCTGAAAAATGGTCTCTGTGGTACCAGTCTACAAGAGTTATGGGAATAGAACCGATCCTCACAACTATCGCCCGATCAGTCTGCTGCCGATCTTTGCTAAACTCTTCGAATCCTTAATCAATCTAGCGATAGTAAGGCACTTAGATAATGCTAAACTTCTATCTGACCGCCAGTATGGATTTAGACAAGCACGATCTATTGCGGTCATCCTAACGGTCATCTCTGAACGCATGTATCATACACTTGACAAGGCAGGGGAAGCTAGGGCAGCAGCGCTTGATATATCCAAGGCCTTTGACAAGGTTTGGAATAAAAAGCTTATCCTGAAAATACGCTCAAACGGTATTACTGGCCAATTACTTAATATAATCAGATCCTTCCTAGACAAAAGAAAAATCCAGGTTGTCCTCGATGGCCGTTCATCTAAGCAACATGACATAAATGCTGGTGTACCCCAGGGATCTATCCTTGGTCCTCTGATGTTCCTGATCTATATAAACGATCTCCCTGATGACATAGTGCCTTAGATTGGTTTATTTGCTGACGACACCACGCTTTACTCTCGCCATGTTGGCAAAACCGACGCAATCATATCCGAGGCATTGGCTGAATATTTAGAAAATGACCTCCAGGCTGTAGTGGATTGGGGTCACAAATGGTTGGTAACTTTTAATGCCGCAAAGACAAAGCTCCTTTCCTTCAACCTAGTAGGTCCCTCACTGTCAACAAAGCTCCAGTCGCTGTCCCATCGCCGCAATGTAGCATCCTTGTGCTTGTTTTACAAATACTTCAATGGATTATGCTCCGACGAACTGGCTACACTGGTGCCCCCTCGACGTAAATTCATTTGACTAACTCGACAATCAACTAAATCTCATTCATTCACTGTGGAGGTCCCCAGATGTCGGAGAGCCTTCTACTCAAATAGCTTCTTTCCTCGTGTTGCTGGCCTCTGGAACTCACTCCCTGCCCCCTGTTTCCCCGCCACTACAGACATGCAGAAGTTTAAAACTAATGTGAACAGACATCTCGCTGCGCAGATCCCAATCTAGGTTGACTGCCCCCTACATTATCCCCTCTTTTTTCTCAGTAGCCCCTTACGTCTACAGTTGCGTCCTGCCTTGTTTGAGGTGAACTATGTTTTAAAAAACAAACAAAAAAAACAGATGTTTGAAACAATGAATCAGATTTATGCACTAATACATCCAGAAAAGGAAGGGCGGAGCTGTGTTCCCTCTCACAAGTTAACTTTAAGGCCGGGTGTAATCGATTGAGTGCATTAAGGAATAATATGGAATCTGACTCATTGTTAAACACACAAAAGATGTATCATCTACGTATCGAAAATAAGTAAGTGGTTTATTGATACGGGCCAAAAGATTATGCTCGTGAAAACCTACGAAGATATTGCCCAACGCAGGACCAAGGGGTGACCCCATAGAAATGCCGTCGAGTTGCTGATACATGACATTATCAACACTGAATTCGACAGACATGGTAGCAAACCGCATCAGTTCTACGAAGACCTCCTAAGAGATAATAGGACCAACTGAGAAACCACGATATAGAACATCAGCACAAATATCGATGGTTTCTTGTAAGGGAAAGCATGTTAATAAACTGCTGATGTCAAAAGAACACATACACTTATTCTCAGCAGAAAAAGGGTAATTACGTATATATTCAGCAAAAGTGAATGAATCTTTGATACAGTTGGCCGAATATACTTCAAGCACAGGTTGGAGCAATTCAGCCAACCATTTAGCTAACTGATATTAAACCGACCCGACCATAGAGAGAATCGGTCTTATGGGTATATTTTCCTAATGTGTTTTGGGTAGGCCGTAAAGACGTGGTCTTATAGCACCTATTGGTCGGATTATATCGTATATTTTCCCAGTAAGAACACCTTTCTTAACCAATTTAAGCAATCTTTATAGAAAATTACTTTCAATGGAAAGGGTATTGTCATGCGTATTAACAGGTCCGAGTCATTTAAATTTATCGACGTCATCCAAGATAACCATCATTTTTGCCACATAATCGGCATAATCTAGCATCCCTACTCCCAAACCCTTGTCTGGTTTGTGAATGATTTGACCGCAGATATTTAATGACAAGAACATGTTCATTTTGCCAATTGAAATTAGAGCGGTCAATGGGAGTACCTGCATAAGCGTAGGCAAGATCATTAAGTATTGCCTTAATCGCTAAATATATATATTGATGTATGATATATTTATTTATTTTCATATGTATGCATATATATATATATATATATATATATTTATATACTTTTTATTGATATTTATGTATATATATTTATATATATACTATTTATTTATATATAAATATATATATATATATATATTTATATAATATTTATTGATATTTATATATATATATATTTATAGATATACTATTTATTTATATATATATACTATTTATTTATATATATATACTATTTATTTATATATATATATATATATATATATATATATATATATATATATATATATATATATATAATCTTAATTAAGTGAGAATGTGTGGAAGACTAATCGCAAGTTGTCCGTGGCAAAATGCAAACCTATTCGAAAAAACTGTGTTGTGCATGCTGACACTGTTTATATAAATGAATATGAATGATTCCCTTTTTTCATTGTTGTTTATAGCAAGAAAGACTAACGTTCAAATTGCAGAAAAACCACTTGTTTTACATTTCGAGCTCGAACAGTGTGATATCTAGCGACACTAAAGAACTGTTATACGATGAAACAGTACTATGGGTATATATACAGGCATATATATATATATATATATATATATATAAATTAATATATATATATATATATATATATATAAAATATAAATATATATATATATATATATATATATATATATATATATATATAAACACTAATGTTCTAGATGTGGTTGGTTATACATCTGATTAGATCGATCTAGGTCGAATTGAATTATAATGTTTACAATCCGAATGTATGTCAAATTTTAACTCTTTAAAATTTATTCATGCTTTGTTTCAATTTAGATTGAGCTCTTTTATTCGAATTCCCATCGAATTCATTCGAACCTGCACACCGTATATATATATATATATATATATATATATATATATATATATATATATATATATATATTTTAAAGGAAGGATAAAGGTAGTCCGACGTAATGTGAAATGAACAAAGAAAAAAATAATATGTTTTTTTATGTGTTCATCAACGTTTCGTCTTTATTTGTAAGACTTCCTCAGGATGCTGATTTTAAGAAAAATGTCATACAAGTACATGAAAATATTGCGGTTACATGATGGATAATGAGAAGAGGTAGTAGCGACTACTGGTAGCATATATATATATATATATATATATATATATATATATATATATATATATATATATATATATATGGGAAAATGAAAAAGGAAAACCAAAAAATTGGATGTTTTTTATGTGTACATCAACGTTTCGTCTTTATTGATAAGACTTTATCAGCATGATAATATAGAGGAAAATGTCATCCAGGTACAAATACATGTAGGATTGACATATTGGGAGGAAAAAATAAAAGAAAAGAATGGGCACTACTGGGTGGACGTCCGTACTTGGTGGAGAATAAAAATGAATGATGAAGAAAATGAGTGGGGAAGAAGTAGAAAGATGGGTGTGAGCAAGGACTACTGTGGCTGGTAGTAAGAGAAAGAGGTGGGGGATGAGCAGGGATGCAGTGGATGGCAAAGAGGGAGTGGATGAGAGGGAGGAGGGAGGTGTTTGACAAGATGGTTGCGGTCAAGATTGAAGGGGAAAAAGTAAGTTGGAATGTTTGTAGTGGGGAGTGTATGCAGAGAAAAGGAGGATGGGTAGAGAAGGAGGGGGGCTGTGATTTTGGTGGATGGGCGAAAGTTATGATCTTAGAGAGCGTTTTGAGAAAAAAGAGGGAATTTAAGAAGGGGGTATCGAAGAGTGAGGGTATGAGAGAAAATAGTTGAGCGGAGGAATTGGTGAGGGGGAAGGATTTGTTGTGATAGGGTATGAAATATTTGAAATATTTGAAATATTTGGAAAATAATACCAGTGAGTGAGGGAGTGGAGGGGTGGAGGAAGGAGGTAATTGAACGGCTGGGTATGGAATATTTGAAATATTTGGAACATGAGAAATTTTAATTGGCCTTCAGTGTTAAAAATGTATATATATAAGACGTAACCGTTACACTTTGAGCCAGAAGACAGTGGTAGTCACTGTGTATACAACTTTAGTACAGATTGAAATCTAATAATCTGCGGCACCTCTGGCAAGTACTGTTTTTCTGGCATAACCCACATTTATAAGTCTTTTTTTTCCATATTATCTTAATAATTATTATTCTGTCTACTCACTAGGGGTTCTAACACAGACTATCGTCAGTGATTTCTCACCGACAACAGCCAGTGGTGTTTCCTGGAGTCTGAGTGACAACAAGCCTATCTAGAGTTCGAGAATGATCTACCTCTTTTCGATTACCACTGCAAATAATATTGCGGTATAACAAAAGCCGCCTACAATTGGTTACTCGCTGGCAACGCACACTGGACTGTAGGTGGTAATACAAATCCTCAACGTCTCAGCACTCTCCGTCCTTTTCCGGAGGAGGTCTGATTTATTGTATCCATATATTAAATGACAATCGGCTCCTTATAAAATAATGGAAACTGTTTTTTCTCACGTGAGTAATTGTTGTTTTTTTATTTCAATTCCTTGTGACTCATAGAAAGAGCTAGACTACAATTAACCCCTGAAAAGAAATCCCACAAGCTAGAGTTATTAGTTAAAAATAAATATCTCAATAAAGGTAACATGCGTATATCTACCATAGACATCGGCTCAATCGAGACATTAAATGTCCATGTGTTCCTTATAAAAATAGGTTTACTCTTTTTCCTGTTACGTATATAATTATATTCTTTTTATTTAAAATGTTTTCAACTGAAAGAAACACCTAGACTAATATCCTCTCTGAAAAGAAATCTAACATTACAATCACAATAAATGATACCTTTGTATATTTACCATAGCAAAAGTCCATAATGGGCAATTATTATTTCCATATTATTGTTTGTGGTGGTGTTATTATTATTATTATTATTATCATCATCATCATCATCATCATCATCATCATCATCATCATCATCATCATCATCATCATCATCATCATCATCAGTGGTATTGTTATTATAATAATATTTGCATATAATAATTACGCAAGTATTATTATTATTTGTTATATTATTTGAAGTAAACAAATATTTTCCGCCCTCTAATTAACATAAGTGTTTGTAAGGTATACATATACACGTATGTTACTTTGATAGCCTTGCTGAAAAAAAACGTCACTCTTTCTGCTTCCTAAAATATAAACAAATATAAAAGGATGATTTAATCACCATGAGTGGGACGGAGCAAGAGAAATCCTTAGATAGCGTAAAATAGAGCTGTGTGAGTTATTCACTTAATTATAGATAATCGTTACCCTATAAAAGCGGTGTCGTGTGCGTTCGTCTGTCTGTCAGACTTTTTTGTATCGATTTACTGTATAAATGCTTTAGACTAAATTAAATTTGCCCCCACTTCATGAGTAGCATACACAGATTCGGAAGGTCGTTACTTTTTATATAAGCGCGATACACAACATCACACACACGTTATCATATTAAAATGTGTCTTTCTGGTCGTTCCCTCACTACCCCACTTTGATTTTGAAAAACAAATCTGAGTAGTTGGTAGGGATCGAACTATAAACCAGTCGGCTGACGTCAAAATCCTGCGTCGTTAACTGTTGCGCCAAAGTGAAATACTTGCTATGTTACGACAATTAGGTGACTTTAATGCTTTCCTCAAATCTAGGTGCGGAACGCATTCGCAGAGCTACTGATGTAAACGTTACACACGAACACACACCATATGGTATGTATGTATATGTAATGATAATACATCAGATGTGATATAATATAGTAATGTATCGGTGTTCTATTGATGCTTGTCTATTATCGTGTTAATACGAGTAGTGGTTTCTATAAATTAGTTCATGACAACTTGCACCACTTGTTACGGATGGTATTTATATGGCGTCCGAGCTTCGAATTTTCAAGTTTAAAGACTGAACGATATTTTACCGTTTCCACTGGGACTACTAGAATTTATATTTGTCATACTAGAGATGGAGTAAAAACAGGCTGGTTCAAACAGATCGATTTACTAGCGCCCTTATCTTATTAAAGATCCCTAAGACAAAACGGGGCAAGCACAAATAAACGGTTTGGCACTGTTCCGTGTTTATTTTTGTGTTCCCTCATAAAAGGTATCCCGTGTTGATAGAAAAGATGTATGTATCTACTATTTGTTTAAGAAGGGTGTTGGATTTTTTAAATGTTATTTTATTTAAAAAAATATTAGTCTCTGTTTATTTTATGTTTCAGCGTGTTGCATTTTAAATAGGTTTTCTTTGGGGAGTGTGTTCATATACTACGTCGAGACTGGTTATATAACTATGCTCGTGAATAGGCAAATTCTTCATACATTTATATGTTTGCTCAGTGGGGATATCTCCAAAGCTCATCATCGGCCAGCACACCTAACATACGTTTATGATTTTATGAATTATTGTTTTTTATTCAAATAACATACAGCAAACATGTAAACTTTTCCGTGTCGACTTCCGCTAGAGCGTTTCAGATAAACAATCGAAAAATACCAAACCTAATGGTTACTATTCAAACAACTTCCTAATAAGTAACACTTAAAGCGAGGTCATATTTTGGGAATGTATCAGATGTCAGAAAACACTGCTTATTACAATCGTGCTCACCATGCAATAATCCCCAGACTTGGCATATATATGTGACCATCAATAATGAATATATATGTATATGATTTTTTTTTATAAGGTACTAATCTTCAAAATGCATCACTTTACTTAAGAGTCAGATTGATTGTTTGCAAAGTGGAAAGTAGCCGCTGAAATCTGTCGAAAGTAACCAAGGACACAGAAACAAGTAGGCAAAATTGTCGCCTCCCTATTTGCTGATGTTCACGGGTTTTTGTACATTGATCTTATTGTGACAGAAGAACGATAAATAACGCATAATATATCTCATTAGTAATACGTTTTAAAGTAGAAATCGGCAGGCATGCCCTACACACATAAGCAAAGACAATCGTGCTCTTTACACCTTTTGATATGTTCATTCCAATTATGGCTAAATTGTATATATTACACATCGAATAGCTTGCTCACTAATCAAATCTTTAACGTATGCCACTCATACACTACTTGTTGTTAGCAGATTGCAAAATCACGCTTAAAAATAGATACATTGCTCCCATGAAAAAATGTTTCTAAGAAAGCCAAAAACGATATAGCTTGTCTTTAACATACTCTTTTTATTTACCTTAAAGATATGAGTTAGCAAGTTTTCGATCTAATAGGGATTTTTTTAAATAAATCTTTTGTTTTGTTCTTCGGAGATCAAATCTTTATTGGTTAACGTCGGCTTAGATTTTGATCGGCTGATCTGAAAGTATTTTCTTGCGTCGCACGTGCCTACGTTGTGGGTAGAGAAATGAAATGTTGACACTTTTTCTTAAATATCGTTTTCTATTTTAATATTACGTTTTTTTAAAGAAAGCCAAATACGATATATTTTTTAAATTTAAAATAAACTTTTTATTTACCTTAGAGACATGAGCTAGCAGGTTTTCGATCTAATAAACCTTTGTAAAGCGAGCTTTTTGTATTAAATATTTGTTTATGTGCTTTTAGATATTACATCTCTCTTCGTTAAAGTCCGTTGAGGTGTTCATCGGACGATCTGAAAGTATGTTCTGGTGTCGCACGTGGCTACTTCGTGGGTTATTTTATCTGCGAAAAACAATGAAATGATTATAACAAAAATCGCTTGAATATAATATCTTAGTTTGAAAGTTGGCTTCCTGATAACTTAAAGGTAAACGTAAAGTTGATTTTAAAGAAATAAATATATCCTTTATTTAAGAATTATAATATGCAAATACCAAAGGATATTTAAAACAGATTTTCAACGTACTATATATCTACCCACTACGTACACACGTACGATACCAGAAACAGCAGAATTTAACTAATGAAGAGTGTATATGCGGAGAGCAAAAAACAAAATGATTTATATAAAAAAATCGTTTAGCAAAGATCTATTAGATAGACAGCATGCAAGCTCATATTATTTTACGTAAATAAAAAGTTAATTTTAAAGAAAAACTATACAATTTTTGACGTTATTAAAAATATTTAATATTAAAATCGAAACGATATTTGAAAAATATAAAATGTCAACCTATTATTTTTACAGCACCACGTAGTAACATGCGACACCAGAAACGACTTTCAGATCGTGCGATAAACATCTCAGCAGACCTAGAAAGATTTCATCTGTTAAGGACGAAATCAAATGATTCATGAAAAATATCGCTTGACACACATCTATTAAATCGGAAGCTTGCTGGCTCATCTCATTAAGGTAAATAAATAAGTTTATTTAAAAAAAAAATCTATATCGTATTAAGCTTTCTTAAAAATCAAAATCAAATGCGAAATGATAATTTAAAAAAAGAATGTTTACATGCACACCACATAGCCACGTGCGACAACAGAATCGACGTTCAGATCGTGCACTTAACATCCTAACGGACTTAAAACTAAGAGTTGTTAATCTCCGAAGGACAAAGAAAATGATTAATGCAAAAAGAATCACTTGACAACAATTTATTAGATCAAAAGCGCATGTCTTTAAGGTAAATCAAAAAAAGTTTTTTTTTAAAGAAAACCTATATCGCTTTCTTAAAAATACCAACATATACTTTTAAAAGGTGTCAACACATTGTATATATATATATATATATATATATATATATATATATATATATATAGCGCAGGAGAAGAGACTGTCAGTTCGACGGTTGAGTTTCAATCCGGGTTGACGACCTAACTGGTCTAGCCACACTGAAGAGCTGTATGTTGATGCCTATATATATTTTTTTTTTCTGAATACGTTCGTCGAACACTCTCGACTAGTCTTCTATCTGTGTTCGCTCCAGGTATATATCAATTTAATATTTCCTTCATTACTTAACAGTTTCCGGTGGCCAACTGTATATGCCGACCGCTTGCATATTATAGGATGACAGTATGAACTGGGTTCGCGCCTCCCGACCGTTTGAAATTGTTACTTTCCTGCTCTTTATTTATAATTTTTTTGTGTATGTTTGTGTATAGATATATATATATATATATATATATATATATATATATATTTGCTTAAATAATTCAGACTACTTGTGTTTACGTATGTTTTCTTGGATCCTTTATTTATATCTACATTTCGGACGTGTTGTGTACTCTAGTACTTTTGGTGTCTTCCGGAATCACTTTGAAGGGTTGGATATCGAGTTGAAACCATATCCTTATTTTATGTTGTTAAGCGATTTTTGTTGGTTCTACGTTCTGGCAATAGTCATATGACACTCTGTATTCTATGTATGCGTATAGGGACAGGGATTAGTTTCGATACGAAAAGATGTGTTAACCAAAATTTTAAGAAGTATTTCATCAATTCGGAATTGTATTTGTGAAGTCTTAGGCTCCTACGGGTGATCGAATTTCTTAGTGAAAGAATATTGTCAAAATTTGATTACTCCACACCGTTTTCAAAAAATATTTGTGTCAGATGTTGGTCATAAACATTTGTGTCAGATGTTGGTTTTGAATGCACTAAACGTTTATATAGTTAAACTAAAAAGTATTTAATATTTTAATTGACTGAAAAATGGGTATTAGTTTAAGAGTGTAAGGGTTTCAAATGATTGTTTTTTAGAAGCATATGTAGCAATAGTAAAAAATAAATATTTGATGTTTTCTAGAAGTGAAAGTGTTTTGAGCAACACACTTATTGTATTCGTATATCGCAAAAATGAAACAAAAAGTACGATTCACTTCCGTGTTCGAATTTTTAAAAATACGAAAACGATGTACACTGTTTGTCAGTGATTGTTTTATAATCAATATATATAATGTTAAAACGCATGCATATATATATATATATATATATATATATATATATATATATATGTATTTATATATATATATATGTGTGTGTGTGTGTGTGTGAATGTGACCGTGTGTGTATAAAATAGTAAATACGACGGCCTTGTTTCGATCCTAGTTTGACTAGTCTGTTTTCTAGCCAAAAAAAGATTAGCTGTAATACACAGAATAAATCTCGCTATCAATAAATAAATATATATATATGTATATATATATATATATATATATATATGCATACATATATATACATATGAATACATATATATATGTGCATGCTTATATATATATATATATATATACACATACATATATATGTATATATATATATATATATATATATATATATATATATATATATATATATATATAGATAGATAGATAGATAGAGAGATGGAGAGATATATCTATATGTATAATTTACAAGCGTTATTTTTTCCACTCTTTACTTCCTTCTTTACTAGATTTCATAAAAAGTAACTCAGTTATATCTTCTATTTAATAAGTGTCTGCCCCTTAGTCGTGACATGTGCCTTCCTTTTTATGGTGAAATCTTCTATCAGACTTGCTGAATTGTAAGCTTTTTCAATGAAATGTGTTCGATCCCAATAGATTAATATTCTTCCTGAACGACGACGTTACATTTATACATATGTCCAAACAGTAGATATGTTTTGTTTTGTTATTTAATGTCAGTTTTCAAAATCTGCGTCAACTATTTGTATCACCATTGTTGAATGCAGAAGCAAATAATTCTCTAGGGTGTGTCCATAGCACTTTCCATCTGAAGCCTAAAATACGAATTAGACATATATCTCGAGAACGTAACATGAACAGATCTGTAAATTTATGAAAAATATATAATTCTTACAACACTGTTATGCATATCTATTTCATATGTTCACTTTATGTGAACATATATAAATATATATTAACGAAGCACGTACATATAGAAACCAATATATATCCATATATGCATATATATACATATACATATATATGCATACATATACATATATATATATATATATATATATATATATATATATATATATATATATATGTATACATATATGCATATACATATATATGCATATATATTCACGAATATATATATATATGTATATGTATATATACATATGTATATATGTATATATATATATATATATATGCATGTATATGTATGTGTATATATGTATATATATATGCATGTATATATGTATATGCATATATATATATATAGATATATATGTATATATGTATGTATATACATGCATGTATATATGTGTATATGTATATATAAATATATATGCATATATATGCATATATTCGCATGTGTCTATATATACATGCATATATATGCATATATATATATATATATATATATATGTTTATTCATATATATATATATGTATATTCATATATCTCTCTCACTATATATACATGTATATGCATATATATGCATATATATGCGTATATAGCCATATCTATATATACATATATGTATATAAATATATATATATGCGTATATGCATATATATATATATATATAAGTATATATATATATGCATATATATATGCTTTATATATTCATTCATAAACATACACACACACATATATATATATATATATATATATATATATATAGATATAGATATATATATATATATATATATATATATATATATATATATATATATATATATATATATATATATATATTAGGGTGTTCCCCCCAAAACGGGCTCCCGTGTTCACTTTATGTGATATCTCCTTTATTTATTCACCGATTGTCTTTATTTAACTGGTGATGGCGGAATCAATCACCGTTAGTACACCAATACCTTAGTAGGAGCTGGGACAAACAATACACAGTGTAAAATGTTACTACAAGACAGGCTTGTTTAAGAAAACCCAGAACGGTTTTATGCATCAGTTCGAATGTGAAAAGGCTACATCCAAAAGCAGAATTACCAACTGGGTGGACCACTGTGAGAAGTATGGAGCCGTGAAAAACCTACACGCTGCAAGTGAGAACCGTCCAAGCGATTCGGGACGTCCCAAGATGGTCGAAAGTGTGAGAGAGTTTCTCAAGAAGAGAGTCCGAAACGCTTTGTGCGTAAGCGAAGTCAGTTCCTCGGTATCTCCCGTGAGACTTACAGGAGAATCCTGATGAACGCTATTAGGGCTTACCTATACAGAATACAGACGCTGAACACCCTTACAGGCACAGACAACAAGCAGAGGAGCGCTATAGCAGTCAAGATGCTCAATAAGATCGAGGAGACATCAGGTTTCTTTTACCTCCTTTGGACCTCAGATGAAGCCCACGTCCATCTTGATGCAAAGGCGAACTCTTAGACCAATGTCTTCTGTGGGTCTTCCAGACACAATGAAGTAGCCACCAAGCCACTGCACACTCCTAGGTGCACGGTGTGGGCTGCAATCTCGGTCAGAGGTATCATCGTGCCAATCTTCATCGAAGAACTGGCGCAGCAGTGACACTCACCAGGGAGCGGTATGTAGAGGTCCTCAAAACCTTCAAGAGTTAGCTCCAGACCCTATACCCGTCGTCTTTGAGCAAGTTCTGGTTCCAGCAAGACGGAGCAAGTTCTCACACCTTAAACCTGACCCGAGATTGGCTAAAAGAGAACTTCCAAGGCCGAGTGATCAGTCTTAAGACTAATTTTGAGTGGCCACATTTTAGCCCAGACGTAAGCCCCCCAGATTGTTTTCCTTTGGGGCTATCTTAAGGACAGAGTGTACGCAGGGAAACCCAGAACAATCACGGAACTTAAGAAAGTCATCAGGGAGGAGATGAGAGCCAATCCCAATTAAGTCTGTAAAAACGCCATGGACCACGTCGTTCTGTGCCTCAAGACATGCACGGAGCTAAATGGAGGTCATGCTAAAGAACGGAGAAAAAAGGCAAAATACCCTAGCGTTTTGATGTGATGTTTTGAATATAATAAACTAGTTATGACCCAAAATGATATATATGTTTATGTATATATGTATATGTATATGCATATATATATATATATATATATATATATATATATATATATATTTATATATACACGTAAATATATATACATATATATATGTATATATATATAGATATGCATATATATGTATATGTATATATATATATATATATTTATATATATATATATATATATATATATGTATATGCATGTATATATATATATTCATATATATATGCATATATGTATATATGCATACATATATACGAATATATATATATATATATATATATATATATATATATATATATTACGTACGTTGAATGAGCTATGGCTGATACTGGGAATGGGAGAGGAGCAAGGGATTGTTGTGTTACTGTTCATGGCTAGTAAGCAATAACACCGGTTAAAGCAGAAGTGAGTATTTCTAAAAGTGGGAGGGTCCCGTAATTAAAACGGGGTTTCAACGAACATATATAATTTCGACATTTTAAAAGGGTGGCACTTGGGAAATTAGGATTCAAGTGAATAGGAACTTGGAATTTACGTGTTTAATATGTGATAATTCGGACAAAAACTAATGTTTCAGAGTTAGATGTATAAAGACTGGAAAGAATTCCCAGTTAGTTAAATATTAAATGCATGACTAAATAAGAAACTTTAATGTATAACTGAAATTAGGATTGGGAACATCGTTAGTCTGCTGCAACAATTGATTTCTAGTACTAGTATTATGGGTAGGGTTGAGTTCACTTTTGTAAACTTATGTGAAGCACTAGTGCGTTGAAATTATAACTAGAGCAAATGGACCAATTTAGGAGTAACCGCGGAGCGTAGTTTAAAAGTGAGAGAAATAGAATCTATGAGAAAATTATTGTCGGAAGAGCGAAGCGTATACAGTTGGATATATTGAATACAAGGGAGATACAAAAGCAATGGATGAGCGTGTGCGAGGGTTGGCAAATAAATGAAAAAAAGAGAAATAGGAATTATGATGTTAAAGTAAAAGCGGTAAAGTATTCGTGGAGTGGATGGGAATAATATATGTCTCCATTTACATTGAGTGATATGGGAATATAGTTATTAGGTGTACAGGGGAGGATACCTTTTGTTATTGGGATAGTTATTTGTAAGGTTGGAAAATTTAAGAATTAATCATTAAAAATTAACAAATTATAGAATTTAAAATATTGTCTAATTGTTAGAGAGGGTGTGTTGACTAAGGGCAGGCTTCCAGAAGGAGTAATGTAATTTATGTATTTAAATTTTCGCTTGTGCCTGCAATTTGAGATGAGTTCATTTTTAGAGTAAATGATATTTTTGTTTTTCGCTACTGTAGCAGAAAGCGGATTCTGGAGTGTTGCAATTATACCTTTTTTATATTGGCCAATGTAGGGTGTAGGGAGTGTTTTTACTGTTCAGGCTTTTTATTTGATTCGATCGAGAGGTGCTATTGGCATTGTTATTATTGTGTTTGAAAGAGTAGATATGGTTTGAGATTCGGGTCTTAATTTAGACGGCACTTGCCCTAATGTAAGTGTGTATTTTGTATGGGACTGTTATTATAGTATTTGTGATATTTATAGTATCGGGAATGTTTTGGACTTGTATGTTCAAGTTATAACTTAACTTTTTTTTTTTTTTTTTTTTTTTTTTTTGCTAAGAAAGCATACGCACAAGCCATGTAAGATAGGCAAAAATTTAATCAGTGTACAAAAATAAATCAAGTTTTCTCTTGAAAGCACTGATAGTAGGCGCTTGGATGACCTCAGCGGGAAGCCTGTTCCAGGGGTTGACAGAACGAATTGAGAAGGATGCTTGACGCCTCTGAAGCCGAAATTTACGACAGTAGAGCTTCTGGTCATGACCTCGAAGGCCTCTGTCTGGCGCACGAGTAAAGAATTCGTCAGCGGGGAGATTGATGAGCCCATTCAGGATTTTGTAAACCAGGATGAGGTCCCCTCGCATCCTTCGAATTTCGAGCGTCGGAAGTTGAAGACGGTGGAGTCTTTCTTCATACGAGAGATCGGCAAAGCCAGAAATCATTTTGGTTGCACGCCTCTGGATGCGTTCAACATGAAGTATATCCTTTCGGAGATAGGGACTGCACGCCTCAACACCGTACTCCAGCAAAGGTCGAACAAGCGTCAAATAGAGTGGACGGAACACTTCGGCCGTCAGGTTGATGAAGGAACGTCGAATTTGAAACAAGACGCCCCGGGCTTTGCTGGACATTTCAACGCAGTGACGAGACGGTTTGAAAGAGCTATCCACTCTTACACCAAGATCAGTTGCCTGAGATACTGAGGCCATTTCATGGTTGTTCGGACCGATAGTGAAGAGCTGGGATGGTCGCGCGCCAACTGGAAGATGACTGCATTTGGCTGCGTTGAGTGGAAGGTCCCAGTCTGAGGCCCAGTTTGCAGTACAATCCAGATCGGTTTGCAGGATGGCATGATTGCGTCTTTGCGCTATGAGTTTGACATCATCAGCGAAAAGCAAAACTTTGCCCTGAAGTAAGTCTGGAAGGTCGTTGACGAACAGGAGGAACAAAATCGGGCCAAGCACTGAACCTTGTGGTACTCCGCTGCAAGCATTTGCTTCTGCTGAAGTGCATCCACTCACAGAAACTCGAAAAGTTCGTGCTTGTAGAAACGACCTAATCCAGCTGATGATGGACCGGTGAATCCTGTACCGATCAAGCTTGTGAAGGAGCAGGCGGTGGTTTACGGAGTCAAACGCCTTGGAGAAGTCCAGAAACAGGATATCCGCAGCATCGCCATCATCCAAAATCTTGGTTATCCATTCTTCCGTAAGAAGGAGGTTGGAGAGGCAGGATCGCATTGGGACGAAACCATGCTGGGTCTGAGTCAAAGATTTGGTTCGTTCAAGGTGGTTCATCAATGCATTTTTCAGGATTTTCTCCATAACTTTGCAGATGATTGAAGTCAGGCTCACGGGGCGGTAGTTAAGAGGGTCGGTTTTAGCGCCTTTCTTGAAAATGGGGCATACTGTAGCCACTCTCCAGTCCTCTGGTACGACACCGTCTGAAAGTGAGTGATTAAACAGGTCCGCTAGTGGAGTTGCCAGAACTTGCGCCAAAACACGAAGGACTGCTGGATGGATATGGTCAGGTCCTGGGCTTTTGTTGGTTTGAATGCTGGAAAGGGTCACAAAAACTTCTTGAGGAGTGACTTCAATAGCTTGCATTGGCTGAACATCATAAGTCGGCAGTGGAGGAGGTTGTTGCTCGTTGTCTACCCGGTATATTGAGGAGAACCTGTCGGCAAATAGCTCGCACTGTTTACCAGGGTCGCTAATCGTTCTTCCATCTGGAGTTCTCAACGTTGCTATACGGTTCACAAGTCTCTTGTTCCGCTTAACGTGGGCGTAGAATCTTTTACGGTTTGAGTTCACTTTGGATGCCAGACGTTTAGATTTCTACGCCAAGCCGCTTTAATTAGGCATCATCCAACTGTTTGCGTAAACAGCCGAGAGATGACGACGGATCGAAACTATATCAGTACCGAAATTTGTGCATTTGACATGTATTTAGTTGAAAAGAACATACCATTTTCTTTTATATATTACAATTAAATTTACTGCAAATTAATGTATAATAAAACATTACCTTACGCTCAAAATTTGATTTTCAAAATATTTCACTTAAATACATTACTATGCGTGCTTCAAAGAGGTTGTCAATTGCCTTACTTGGAAAGCGCCAATCTACGCATAACATCGCCAGAACTACACTTATCCTAACGTCTTTTAGAACTTGACGTCTCTTTCTGCTCATATTAGATGTGTTTTGCAACGTGTTGGCCATGCAAAGACGGGCTTATTTATAACAGTACTTGCGACAAGAACATTAGCTATCATCAAGCAAGGATTCAATTTGTCTAGAAAATAAACCGCTTGAATTATGTCTTAGTATAAACATTATTTTTTTTACTTTTAGAAATATAGGGTATAGTGTTTAGCGTTTTGATGTAGAAATAATGAGTTTCCATGTGTGGTTTGAGGGAACCTAATACATTTTCAAAAAGGAAAATTAAATGACCGTACGTTTCCATTCCTTGCTTTGTTTTATATATTAAGAAGCATGGCATACATATAATAATGAAAGTTATAGCATAATTCATATTCTGTCTTGGCCAAACATGTATCGATTCGGATTTAGATTTTGTTCATTGCAAACAATAACAACAAATCTATCATCAATATAATGTGTAAGAGAATAGAAAAAAAGGAAATCGTGATCGATCGTTTAATAAATCTGGACGCGAATCCATCAGTTGTCATAAAAAGTCGGACATTCCAAATGAATTCAGCTTCAGCGTATTTCAATGTAATAAGTGTATCGATGTGAAACGGAAGTATGAGAATTCAAGTATAAAAATAGAAATATGTCACTAATCAATCAAACGTATAGAAGAGCATAGGGAATAATAAGAAGATCGATGTATGTATGCCTCCACTTAATGTAAGACACATATAAACGTAAATTAAAAACTACATTTCATAGTGTTATTTTACGTAAATGTAATTAAATATAAAAAAACGAGTTTTTTAAAATTTAAATTGATTTAGAAATATAAATGTTCTTATAATGTTTCTACATTCATCCACTATTGTATTTACTGAAACAATTAAAACTATGACAATTGTAATATATTTTCTTCTAATAATGAAGTAGCGTATGTCTATCTCTTAGAAGTAATACATCACGTGTGCGTGTTTGATGGATACAACGATGAATGTTGACCATAATTTTCTTCATCTAATTATGACATTGATTTTCCAAACATACTCTATATATGCTCCATATCGTACATGAAATCTTAGCATTTAGGATGTTAAAAAGTTTATTTGTCCTTTCCAGCCAAATTAGAACAGAGTTGTAAATGTCCATAATATAATCATATTGTATTCTATTTTTTGAATGGTTGACCTGATTCCTTCCGTCAATCTCGGAGTAACTATATTTTGTATGTATTTTCAAAATCTATCACATTATTTCGAAATTATGTTTAAAATATATATATATATATATATATATATATATATATATATATATAGAGGTCCGGAAAACCTTGATTAGGGTATATTGACACTAACACATAATTACTACTATTTTTTTAATTGTAATAATACATATAAAGCCTGTGATAGTGCACCGGTATTTCTTCATATAAGATAGGTATACATTGCCCGGTCAGAGGATAAAATGTAAATAACTAGTATTGCATACACTAATAAAGCCATGATAAAATGGCAGCCAATATATAAACACCGCAAAATGATGGGCAACGGATGTGTTAATAGATATGTAGACGCTGTCAACTTTCCGCTAATGTTGGTCTTATTTTATTTAAGGATAACTAAAAGCAAAGACAAAATATATGTAGATCAATATTCCCAGTAAGCAGCAGAGCCAATGAATAAAAGGATATGATTCAGAAGTAAAAGTGGTCTAAAAATTATGGGTCTATTACTAGATAACACCTTACACACACATATCTTTTATAGCGAGACCATCATCTCGGATTAATACACTTTTTAACGTATGTTCGAATTAGGATAACAAATTATCGCATTTTTCCAAAGATTATAAGTTGCTCATTTATTACATTATATTATACACTCGTGTATTGCATAACAGTGTAGAAACGCGCATTGCTATAACTCGGTATATTAAATCATTCTGAACGGATTTATACATCATGTTTCGATTTACATTATGAACCGTCGACCAAAGATGCCGTAAGGATGAGATAATCGTCAACCGGCTCAATATTTTGTCATATATTAAATATATCAAATATATCAATAACTAATGTACACACATATAGTTTATATAAATACATATATATATATATATATATATATATATATATATATATATATATATATATATATATATATATATGTACATAAATTCATTATATTATAATAAATAATCGAGGAATACACTCATCTGACGGGTTGAATTAATTATCCGACCATAACTGTTTTGACCTAACAGTATGCTATCTTACCAAAATGAAAATCAACATATGATTTAGTTCAAATTAATGTACTAAACTTGATCCAATATTAATGAAAATCCATTACATTATTTTAGTTTTGAAAACTTTAAAATGTAAGGGTTCATGAGAATTAATTAAAATTAATGAAACATTGTTTTATTCAGGTTTAATTACTATCGAATTAATTTAATATCGCGTTTTTCTTTTCTTTCAAAATGGCACTTTCGTCCCGAATATGCTGTTATATAAAAGAACTGATGTCAAAAAGTAAAGAATCGCGAAACTTAGAGGATTATATCTTCAAATCTACAAGAGTGAAAGATTAAACGTTTTGTTGTTGATTTTTTTCTCTAAAGATCTGCTAATCTTTGCAAAGCGTCAGTTTTGAGTAAAGCGACTCAGATTCTAAGCCAAGCTAAGAAATCTTCTGACCGTGTTGTCTTTATACTAGATGTGAACCTTTTCTCTTTCTCTTTCTCTCTCTCTCTCTTTCCCCGTCTCTCTCTCTCTCTTTCCATTTCATATCTATTTTAGGCAGTAAGATGCAGCGGATCAACATTTCAGAAAGTGTATCTGTTATAACACCCAATTCTCATTTATTTAATTTTCATAATTTCCGTATTACCATTTGTGGAGGTGTTTCCACGCAGTTTGGTTGTAAGATCCGACATCGTACTTAATCTTATATTTTATTTTTAATTAAAAATCATTTGGTTTCCGTTCCGTCTTCTTTAGATAACAGTGAGTTGAACTGTCTGCATTTACATTTAGATTCCGTATTCAACCATTTTAAATATTTAAATTATAGTAATAAGTATAATTTCTCGCGTTTATTTTTTTACCTCAGACTTCTGTACTATTATATTATTTAGAGTTACATATCAAACGAAAAAAAAACTTACACAATTGCATATTTAAGAAAGCTAGATTTACTCGATAATTACCGGACCTTTATTAGTTATTTCCTTTATACGCACATAAGTCTCGGTAAGCTCACTGCGGAACTATGCTTATTCATAGGAATAACGATCAAGCAAATAACAACTACTGTATTATAGTCAATATTCCATACATGGAGTAACTTGTGTTTTTATTCAATTTTGAACAAATGGTTATTAATACAAGTGCTTAAGTTTGTATACATTTTTGTTTATATGTATGTATGATTAGGTGTGTGTTTTTGGTGAAAATGCCTTCGAATAAGCCGATTTTAATTCCCAATGAAAACCTAGTCAAATTGAATCTTAATCGGCAAAGTTATTTTCTTGTCTTTACTAGCCTCGATCGTGTTTAATTAAGTCGTTGACGTTCGCATTCCTGAAAGGAAAAACGTTTGATTAATTGTCAACGATAAGAGGTACAATTCGTTTTTGATTGAAACTTTAATTAAATTCCAGTCCGTTTGAGGACATGAGAAAAGCGGAGTTTGAGATAGAGTTAACAAAAGTGTCGTTATTTTCCGTGGTTCAATCAACATGATGTATTGAATCAACAATGGACCTGGCGTTAATTTGTGCTCGACGCCGGAACGAAATCAAATAGCCAACTTAGTTTTGAAAATTGTTTCAAACCGTTTTCCATAATGAAATAACATTTAAAGCTATGTCAATACATTCACAATCGGGTAGAAATAGAAAGAGTTATCGTCTTAAAACATTTTGGGAACAGATGATTGCTGATGATAATTTACTATACAGAAATAGTGATGTATCAGTAAATAAACACAATTAAATTGTCTATGTCTTTCATGGATTTGTATTATTTCCATGGGAATTACAAGTTATCAATATTAATATTTTGGTAATTAAAGTGCAATGTGTAGGAGTTTCTAAATCCAATGTGCAACTCATTATAGTAAATGAATATATGCTTTCGTTTTCTCTGCCATTATTAAGTCTACAGTCTAATATTTAGACATGCCCATGTTATACTTCTATAATAAGGCCAACATGCAGATACGGCCTCTTTAGTCCTCCTCTTTATATCAAGGAGTGTAATGTTTACATTTTTAAATATTATTTAATGTCTCAGTAGAAATGGTTCAACTAAACGTAGCTGTGCTTCTTGACCCCAGTTTTTTGCACTATTGTCATCAAAGCACAGATATCAGATACCCACAGGTACATTGCATCGATTAATAGGGTCAGTTTCATGAATTAATTTGAAATGAAAATAGATACAATCACGCATTTCCGCACTGATTATGAACAATAGATAATTAATATTTCCAACATTTTCTTTTAGACAAGAATAATGATCAACCTTTTCTACATGAAATAATATTTCTATACAGATGTGATGAGACTATATGTATAAAACATAGCAGGACACTTCTGCACGTGATAGTAAATGATCCAATAAGGTGTTTTCTTAAAGTAAAAGTCTTAATATTTCTATAAGCACTGTGAAAAATCTATTAGTTGAAAGATAATACACATACGTTTTTGTTTATATCAAATCATAAAATAAATCGTGAGCCAGGAGTGAGATCGACCTGGAATTCTCTATTATACAGATGTTTGATCGCTGAACAAAAAATATCTTCCGTAGCATTAAACACTCAAATAAATATGTTAAGTGTATTTATACTTGTCTTACGATACGTACCTAATTCAAGTGGGAAGTTTGTTAAAAACAAAATATAAATAAACCAATAGAAATGCTTTGTTGTATTATATGAAGGTTATTATTATCTTATAATACTTAGTTTACACAGACGTTATATATTGAACGAACCTTGTTACTATTGGAATGTAAGTGACAAATAAGAGTACCTGTTATAAAGTAACCACAAGATAAGCGCAACATATTAAACAAGATATAACAAACTTATTTTCAGATGGTAATTCTTACATATTGTTAATTATAGTACACGTGAATTAAAACAAGTACATAAAATAATTTAACCGGTTTATAGATTCATTAATACTTAGTTGTCTGATATGTAGTGCATCATTAATAAACAGAATGGAAAAGTGCACTTTCATATGTAGCACTTATAATGATTATATAAGCACCGATATGTCGGGAAATAAGTACAAGCAAAACAATATATACAGATGTGATACAAAAGTGTTCAATATATTAATGTTGCTATACAGTCTCTATACAGTGATTACTGTATTATGATAACACGCTACACATGTTTTCGGGAGTCCGACATTTTGATCAAGTTTCATGACAGAACCTGTTCAATAAATGTTATTATTAAAACGAAATGTGGTTTTGATATTGATCCAATATTTATATCTATATAGCCATGTGTGTGTCTGTCTCTCTTTTCATGAACACAACCGTAACATAGCTGCCACTCATGCGCTAAATCAATGTAAACATTTCTTCATCAAATCGTATTTTTATGGCGTAAGTTGAGAATGTCAAGTGGATACACTCGGTGATTCTGGACGGGGCTGTGCCCAAATTTGTAAAGATATATCATTTACACCAATAAATTCTAAATAATTCATGTGCATTATATAAGCGAACACAGACCCCGTTTTTCTTTGTATGACCTAGACGTGTAATTCAGAAAGGGACACACGTTATGTGTAATATTCTTTAAAGGTTTTGATATGTCTGTTGCTTATTTCAACATACCCCATGTTATTATTGTATGGCTGCCACCCTCTTTGTTGATAGTGCATGTGCATTTGCCACGTAAGGATAATACAAACGAACATAATAATAAATGCATATTTTATAGGGTAGATACATGAAGAAAGCAAGCGTATATTGACCTGTTGGCTATTATACCTCTCCATTGATATTAAGGAGATAAATGGTAATATTTTCTAAAATATTGTTTAATAGTTCAATAGCAATTTCAAAAAATCCCCGCTGATACAGGTGAACAAACTCCCTGACACTATTATAATCAATATATATCAAATAGACAAACGTGGAAACCATCATAGAATTGTTCAATATGTCAGTTCAATTTGCGTGAAGCTGATGGGTCAATTATATTTAATAAATATACGCAAACGCGTGTTTATACTTTCGCAATGATCTCTCATATTTTCAGCGACATAATTTTTTAACTTGAATTTGATCATCATTATGCTTGGAAAAATAATTACGAATGATGAATGTATCAATTGTTTTATCCTATGAAACAACTATGTTTATATATATATATATATTAATACATTATCATTATTTTATTCGCATGATAATTATTGTATGCATACATTGTAAAATAACACTTTTGAAATTGACATATAAACGTTCCGTATGTACAAGACTGCAATACAACGTAGCTGGTATATATTAAATGCAAACATATTAGTCAAAGTAAGCCTGTGATGTGACATTTCCATGTCTTACACTTGGAACATGATCAAAAGTAAAAACTATCAAAGCGATTGTCATATTTCGTAAAAGAGTTGTCGTTATTTCAGAGGCGTTTGACTCAACAGAAGTGTGAATTTACAATTCTAGCGAAAGTAGAAAATGGAAAGTATCAAGATGCATTGCATGGTGTTTGCCAACAGCAGAGAAAAACATGTGGCACGTTTCCAATTCTCTGGGGACAAAATACAGATTTCCTTCTATGATAACTACTGTTATTTCATCATCAAGTTGTTCCAATTCACAGTCGTGTTGTTACTATAGAGTATATTTACCACTCACCAGAAAAAAAGTCGGTATACAATTTGAAATAAGACGAAATTAAATTGGAGGTAGTCATGACAAAGAAAAAACAATTTGGCAATATGCCCTGAAGATATGTAAACACATATAGAAATACACACCCATACATATATATATATATATATATATATATATATATGGATATATATATATATATATATATATATATATATATTTATTAATCAATGGGCACGTGTTTCTGACTCAAAGAGCTCATCAGTATGGCTAACTTTGACAAGGATCAACCTTTGATATTGATGTATATAGTATGGTGTTTTAGCATGACGCAATATGTATGGATTGTATAACCTAAATAGTTAATGTATATTATGTAATAGTTTTTTATTTCATATGGTAGGCTTTGTCACTTTGCTTGCTACTATGACTATTGTTAACTTCTTAAGTAACAAAAAGTAATATAGAACATTGCATTATTAGTCGCCCTCAACTTAATTATACTGATTTGTCGAAAATACATATATATATACATATATATATATATATATATATATATATATATATATATATATATATATATATATATATATATTTATTGTATACATACATACATGTTATCAGTGGCCACGTGATTTTAACTCACATCGTCATCAGCATTGCTAATTTAGACAAAGATGAAATCATTCGAGATTGATTTCCATAGTCTTGAGTTTTATAGCCTCAACATTCTCGTCCCAATCTCCTAGACAAAACAGCTCAACCATATCACCATGTTTAACTTTACACACTTTTGCGTCTCTGTCTCCCATCACGATAGCAACCTCTCGGTCTTTACATTGTCTTTTTGCTTTATCCACTCATAAAACTGCGCGATCGTTTTCGGGTCAGCAGTTTAAGTTTGGGCATGCACTTGAATTATTGAAAGATCAAAGGTTTTGCAGTGAATTTTACTAGTACCACTCGCTCAGACACTGCTCAGAAACCAGAGATGCACCGCGAACTATGACAGTCTACCAATTTCAAACTCCGTACATTGCTTTATTTCATTCAGAATGAATGATGGTATAGTCAGCATGGACATATTTCCCAGCTCCTTCTCAGTGCATTTCACTAACACATATTATTCCGATCTTCAAGCACTCCTTCTCACTTTCAGGTTCATTTTTATACGGACGGTATCAGGATAGTGATCGGATGAAGCCTTGCGCGTCGCACGTCGCACGTCGCACGTCGCACGTCGCACGTCGCGCCCTACCGGCTCAGACACCCATGGAGTGTCTCATCAGATCATTGTAGTGATTTGTGTTATTTGTTGTGGTGTCAAACATAGTTTTCACAGAGAATGATTAAAGACGGAAGGCTTCCGTTATATTCGCCTTGGAGGTGTAGCCGGTCAGTCATCCTTTTCACCTCGAATCACGCCCTCGGAGTAAAGCTACTGGCACTGCTAGATGCGGCATTGACTTCTATTCAATATATCCGCTACGTCTTGTCCTCGCGTTCTTGAACGTGGTAGACTGTCCCTCATGACAGCCAAACTCATTAATGCCGTTCCATTGGTTGGGCTTAGTACGCTGGATGGGGCGAGGTAACGTGGTGTACCTACTGATGTACGCTCCTTGCTTCCAGGACATACTAACGGAGATAGTGAAGTGCTGGCAGCAAGTGGGATCAATCTTCATGATTAACAGATGACAGGTCAACCACATAGTGCAAGAAAAGACTGAAGTGATAGCGTTGTAAAGCAAAATGCTGATATGTACGACGCCAAAAAAAAACAAATGGAATACCTCTAAAACACTACAAACACTACAAAGTAAATACAAATATAATACACATACATACATTCAAATAATCTAGATATCATTGCTATAAATATGAGGTCAATTATTAATTAGTGAAACTAAACACATCTAATATAAAGTAAGCTATGTTTATTTATTAGAGCTATTATGAAGTTAGGTGTGTATATTTATTAATGTATTTAGTAAGATTCAAATAATAACTGATAAATATTAATTTTATGTGTTTATTATTTTATTTTTAATCTGTTTTGGATACTTGTTTGTGTATCAAAGGATCATATGTTATTACTACGGATCTATTTCAACGTTTTAAACTTATTCGTTTTTTAAAATTATTTGTATGATTATTATTGAATTTTTTTCTATAATTTTGATTTGTTTTTTTATTAATCTCCATAATGAGTTGTACTATATATTATTTATCTCATTAAATATTTAATATTTATGTTTATTTAGGTTAGCAAATATCAATATTTCATTTCTTAATTTTAGTTTAGTCTTTTAATATTTGGTTTGAAGTAAAATTGTTTATTTTAAAATTCAATATTGAATCTTCATATATTTTATATATAATTTTAATTTACATTTTGACTTTTTAATATTAAATTTGAATTTCTTTATTATGTCTATTTTCGATGTATATTTTCTATTTATTTTTATTCTAGATGTTATATATCGTTAATCTAATTATATTGTTATAGTATTACGAAAGATTTTTTAAATGCAATCATTTGTAATTATCTATTTACTTTATTCCTTATAATAATAATTATATATATATATATATATATATATATATATATATATATATGTCTCTTTTCATTTGATATTATTATTGACTTGATTATGATTAATAATTAATATTATCATATCAGAGTAAATATTAAAAGTATACACTCTTACAGATTACCGCATTTTGTTGACAATCGTTAAGCTACAATTAAGTCTTCAAAATACACTACTAGTCACTTTTAACCAGCAAATATAACTAGCTTTCACGGAATGTGGAAACAAATAAGACATTAAGAAATGCATTTTTAATAGTAATTTATGATATAAATTTGAGTAAATATAACGTTATCGCTCATGAAACGAAAGTGAAGGAATTAAGACAGTGCCTTTCATAAAAAAATCCTTTTCCATAATAATAATGATAAAATGATGATGATAGTGATGATGATGATGATAATAATAATAATAATAATAATAATAATAATATCAATATCAATAATAATAATAATATCAATAATAATAATGATAATAATGATAATAATAACAATAATAATAACAATAATAATAATAATAATAATAATAATAACAATAATAATAATAATAATACTAATAATAATAATAATAATAATACTAATAATAATAATAACAATAATATTAACAATAACAATAATAATAACAATAATAATAATAATAACAATAATAATAATAATAATAATAATAGGAATAATAATAATAATAATAATAATAATAATAATAATAATAATAATAATACTACTACTACTAATAATAATAATAATAATAATAATAATAATAATAATAATAATAATAATAATAATAGAGCGAAAACAACAAATTGAAAGGATATAGAAAGAAATGGACCACGAAAGAGAACAGACTGGTGATGGAGTGCTATTATAAATGCCACTACCCTACAGAAAGAGGCTACCGAAAACGAATGAAACATCTCTGGGACATTGCTAGTGACTACCATACAACGGAACAAAGGATAGCAGATCAAGCAAGACAGATCCTCAAGCGAGGATGGTTCTCGGAGATGGAACTGACGGAAATCAGACAGAAGGCTAATGGCGAAACGGAGCAAGAAACACCACCAAAGGAGAGACCACAGAAAGAGGACGGGCAAAAGATACATACTGAAACTGAAGAGATGGAAGACTACGGAATCACAGAACCAGGGGAGATAGAAGACTGCGGAACCACAGAACCTGCTGAGATAGAACTAAACGAAAAAGAAGCAAGTGAAGTGGAGAACATTAGACGATACATGTTATAAAACAAAACAAAACTCCCATCTCTCAGGAATGAAGTAGCAAAGAAGTTACAAGCAGAAACAGAAAGAGTAAACAGACTCCTCACACACATTCCAACAGAAACTATTACAGACCTAAACAACCTGATATATGCAGGGGAAAAATCGGTAAGTATGAAACTAAGAAACGAAGAGAATGGACAAAAGAGAGGACCGACAAAACCTGGATGGGAAATCAGACTGGAAACCCAGATCACCAAACTTCGCAAAGAAGCTAAAACCGTGGACAGAAGGAAGGAGGACATGAAACGATTAAGAAGCAAAAATCAGAAACGCAAGGAAAAACTAAATGAGAAACATGAAGAAATAAAACAAAAGATAGCAGCAATAGAAGGAAGACTGAGACGATACAGGTACAAATCAGAACAGAGCAAACAGAAAAGGGCCTTTGAAAACAATGAAAGCCAGTTCTACAAAAACGTAAACGGAGAAAAAACAACAACAGAGCAACCGAACCCAACAGAAACAAAACAATTCTGAAGCAATACATGGGAAGTACCAAAAAAGCACAACAAGAATGCCCAATGGTTGAAAAACATGAGAGATGAACTGCAGGAAATCGAAGAAGGAACCGAAACAGAAATCAACAAAGAAACGATCAAGAACAACCCTAAAAAAAATGACAAACTGGAGAGCACCAGGCCACGATGGAATACATGCATACTGGTTTAAAAAATTCACAACCCTGCATGAAAGAATAGCGTAGAAACTGAGCGGATGTATCCGCAAAACAGACATACCAGAATGGATGACAGAAGGAAGAACAACACTAATACAAAAAGACCCCAAAAAGGGAACGACCCCCAGCAACTACAGACCGATAACATGTCTACCAATAATGTGGAAAATTCTCACAGCACAACTGAGAGAACAAATCTACCAATCTCTGGACAATCGTGGACTGCTCCCCGAGAAACAAAAAGGATGCCGGAAAGGACAAAGAGGGGCACATGATCTATTATACATTGATCAAATGACCCTGAAGGAGGTGAAGAGCAGACAAAAGAACATAACCATGGCATGGATTGACTACAAGAAAGCCTACGACAGAATCCCCCAAACATGGATAATTGAATGCTTAAAGATATACAAGATAGCAGACAGGATTATTAATCTCATCCAGAAAGCGATGGAAAAATGGAGACTAAAACTGACAGCCGGAGGACAATACCTATCCGAGATAAAAATACAGAGAGGCATTTTTCAAGGAGACTCTCTATCACCACTACTGTTTATAATAGCCATGATGCCACTCAACTACATACTCAGAAAGTGTGATGCCGGATACAGGTTTACGGATACAGAACAAAGAATAAACCATCTGATGTACATGGATGACCTTAAACTGTTTGCAAAAAACAAAACAGAACTGGAAAAGCTGATAAACACAACCAGGATATTCAGCCAGGATATCCAAATGGAGTTTGGAATAAAAAAATGTGCACTGCTAAAGATCAAAAAAGGAAAACTGGAGACGACAGAAGGTATAGAACTCCCCAACCAAGAGGAGATGAGGGCGCTAGGAGAACAAGATAGCTACAAATACCTGGGAGTTCTGGAAGCAGACACAATCAAATATACAGAAATGAAAGAGAAGATTGGAAAAGAATATCTACGAAGAACAAGGAAACTCTTAGAAACTAAACTATATAGCAGAAACCTAGTAAAAGGGATAAACACATGGGCTGTATCACTAATAAGATACTCTGGACCATTCATAGGCTGGACCAAAGAAGCACTCAGGCACCTTGACCAAAGAACTAGAAAACTAATGACTATGCACAATGCATTGCACCCAAAAGACGACACGGACAGACTCTACGTGAAAAGAAATGAAGGAGGTAGAGGACTGGTAAGTATAGAAGACTGTGTGGAAGACACCAAAAAAGATCTGGAGAAATATGTAACCCAGAACACGGAAAGACTGATCACCACAGCAAGAGACACCAGCCCAACAAACAACCCCGGAAGTACTGAACCCAGAAACAAAAAGACAAGAAAGGAAAAGTGGGAAGAAAAACAACTACATAGACGCTTTATAAGACTCACAAGCGATGAAGCCAATGAAAACAGCTGGGCATGGCTAAGAAAAGGACACCTGAATAGAGAAACGGAAACTCTGCTGACGACCGCACAGAACAATGCGATTAGGACAAACTTTATTAAAGCAAAGATAGATAAAACCCAGGAAAACAGCAAATGCCGACTGTGTGGACAAAGAGACGAAACGATAAATTATATAATAAGTGAATGCAGCAAGCTAGCACAAAGGGAATACAAGAACAGACATGACAGCATGGGGAAAGAAGTACACCGGGAAATGTGCAAACAACTGAATTTCGAATATGCAAGAAAACGGTACAAACACAAACCAGAAACTGTACTAGAAAACGAAAAACACAAAATCATATGGGATATGAATGTACAAACAGACAAACCCATAACAGCAAGGAGACCGGATATGATAATAATCAACAAGAAAGAAAAATCCTGCAAAATCGTGGACTTTGCAGTTCCAGCAGACCACAGAGTGAAGATCAAAGAGACGGAAAAAAGAAGCAAATATACTGAACTTGCCAGAGAATTGAAAGGAATATGGAACATGAAAAAAGTCAGTATAACACCAATAATCATAGGAGCACTAGGAACAGTCCCCAAAAACATGGAGAAAAGACTAGGAGAAATAGGAATCAAAGGGATAACTGAGACCATACAAAGGACAGTAATGATCAAAACAGCTACAATCCTGAGAAATGTCCTCGAATGCGGAAACCAACCCACATAAGCAACGAATGGAGAACAAACACATGGAAGCACAAAACAACAGAACCGGGGAAAATACAACCGCACGAATGAGGCGCAAGCATAGGCTGACGCCACAAAAATTATGGACAGAGGGTCGAGGAGGGAAAGCGCAAACCAGACCTCCACTGGAAGAGCGCGGACAGCTCTGGGACCTTGGGAAGGCTTGTTGCCACTCGGGCCCCAGAGGGGACCAATGACCCTTATCAGCGGGAAATCGTTGGTAGGTGGTTGTTGCGATTACCACAAGGTCATCAGCGGTGATGAACGAAAAGAGGTGGAGCATACTGGAGGCCTGAGGAGACTTGTTGTCACTCGGACTCCAGGGAATACCACAGGTTGTCGGCAGTGGGCGACGACGACGACGACGACAACAACAACAACAACAACAATAATAATAATAATAATAATAATAATAATAATAATAATAATAATAATAATAATAATAATAATAATAATAATAATTTTTATGAGCAGAAACTTCATAAATTGCTCACACCCCCAAAACAGTGATGGCACCACTTTCGGTTGAATAATTAGAAAACTATCGTAGACGGTCAAGGACAATGGAACAGCCGAGGACGGAGTGCACTAACCAGAACTCAACTGGAAGATTTTGGAGAGTACTGAGACCTCGGAGGGGATGATTGCACTCCAAATCTAAAAAAGATCAATAGGCTTTACCATCGATAAATGTATGGTAAGCGGCGGTTTTGATACCGCAAGTCATTTGCAATGGTTTTCGAAAAGAGCTGGAAAGTACCAGAAATGTGAGAATATTTGTTGTCATTCAGCTTCCTGTGAACACCACCAGTTATTATCAGTAAGCAATAACTGACGGTGACTTCTGTGAGAACTTCTAGTGGGTACAAATAATAATAATAATAATAATAATAATAATAATAATAATAATAATAATAATAATAATAATACTAATAATAATAATAATAATAATAATAATAATAATATTAATAATAATAATAATAATATTAATAATAATAATAATAATAATAATAATAATAATAATAATAATGAATACAATGTATATTTCCGTCAGTAGTACTTTACATTTTAAATAATGTATCCGCCATTAGTACTATACTCGTATTCTTGTTTTAAATCATTTATTCATTGTAAATACTTAAAATAATTATCATCGGAGAAGAAAATAGAAGTGGATAATTAAGATGAAATAAATGGTATTCTGCTTAGTCATTATTTTCCTTGTGAAACAAGAAGAAACACTTTTCTCTCGGAAAACAAAAACCTTAAGAATAAGTGTTAACGCCTTTGCAATATGAGTGTACACATATCAACTATATTATAAGTTTATTCTCGATCTGTAAGAAACGAAAATCACCAATAACATGTGTTGTTGAGTTTTGTTAACTACTGATTAAGTATAATAACCGAATGCTTAACTTTTAATGAGTTTCCTCGGAAGAAATTGCATACAAGATTCAGGAATTCATTTTTGTTTGTTCAGATGCAATTGGAAGAGAAAGCTTCAATTGTATAACCATTTTCAACCGAACCGTTTATTAACTTCGAAATTTTTTATAGATACACAGTTCAACAAAAAATTCCTGAGTTCGATATGACGCTCCTAAAGAAGGCATGAGGTTACATCGGTCAGAGCATTGTGAGGTATAAGAACAATTCAAAATATAAATCAGTAATCCTAATCGTAAAATTCAGCGAATTAGTCAAAAGTTCATGTTAGAGTTCTATGAAAAGCATATTATTGTAGAGAACTTATGCGACCTCTAAAAACAGTTTTACACATTGCCATTTTCCCAACAAGCGAGACAGTCATCGTCAGCTGAAATGACCGTAATATATGCGATCATTCAAATGTTCTTCCAGTTCTATATCGCCAGCATTTTAAGTCAGCCGGAAAATTGTGTATCAGTCGCTTCACAATTAATGTCAGAATAACAAATCAAGCGGAAAGTTAATAAAAGAAAATGAAAATCTGTCGTCGCAGCTGTCAAACAAATGTGTTCTCTTCTTAAATGTTGCGCATTGTTTATGTGATACTGTTTCAGTACATTCCCTAAAACTACTAAATAACAAGACATATAGTTCAATTAATTGTTAGCGTAACAATTTCTGGACAGTTTTAAACAGTTGACGAAATGTATGATGTTTGTATGCATGTAACATTGTATACCTTAAATGTACACGATATCAATACACATGTCTATATAATACATCATTACAACATCGAATTCTCAATATTACGTAGAGTTCGTTTCTTAACAGAACACAAAAAATGATCCCGTATAATGCCACACACAAAATCTCCACTCCTATCTAAGAAAATGTGTTACATATACAAATCAATCTATGCTTTACTTATCCACCGAATTCAGTCTCAAAGGTATAACAGTTTTTGAAAGAACAAGAACAACACTACCAACTTGTCACTAGCGTACACTCCGCGGAAAATATTGTTATACTGCTGTTATAGTTTTTTTCTGTGCGTCTCTACGTTGTGCTTAACGACATTATCGGAAATGGTTAAAACAAAATGAACATTGTTTAGTTTTATCTGTTTTCAACTGTAGCGGGGATGAGGACTAAAGAGAGACCATTCGTGTGAGAGCACGGCTAAACATCGTGGCTTAGCTCCGTAAAAAATACAGGGTATGAGAAAAGTTGCATGACTTTAGCTCTCAAAACTCTGCCATAAAACTGGGCCCTATTTCAAATCATGAACTATGATATGTGGGTGGGGGGCAGTTGAGATTGACTGCAACAATATAGCGCAAACTACCAAGCTCGAAGTGATTGCAAACTATGCAAACTAGTTTAAAAGAAAATGTTCGAAGTGCAGGACCTGTCTGGGGCTTTGATGTAGATAGAGGCAGCTTCCTTCAATTCTGTATACGCTAATCCCCTAAGAGATGTACGTGTAATATTCAGAATGAATCAATAAGTAGAACATATATAAATATTTTTCCTTCGTTTCCAGAAAGTTTCGAACCTGTCCGTAACTCTCTCTCTATCTCTTTCTCTCTATCTCTCTCTCTCTCTCTCTTTCTCTCTCTCTCTCTCTCTCTCTCTCTCTCTCTCTATATATATATATATATATATATATATATATATATATATATATATATATATATGATTAGTTTTATTTACACAGACATGTACAAAATCTGCGACACTGGCATGTCGATGTTATCGATCAACAGTTATTATAAACTGAGATCTCATCAGGCCAAGTTATTTTAGATTTTATTTTAGATTTCAGATTTTAGATTTTAGATTTTAACTTTTTTATTTTTAAGGGCCCTAAACCACGTGACTCCCTAAATTCTGAAATCTTAAATTTATTTTCTTCTTTTTTTTGTCTCCATTTCATTCTCTCCAAATATGATTTAAGGTTAAGATCGGATTCTAACTCTGCGTGATGAGATCTCAGTTTATAATAACTGTTGAACGATACCATCGACATGCCAGTGCTGCAGATTTTGTATATGTCTGTGTGAATAAAAATAATCATATATAAAGCTCTATTTGATATTGAGCACGTTTTATAAACCCGGTTAAAATTCTTTGGATTACTATCCTGTGGATGTTTTACCCGCATTATTATCGTCATTATATATATATATATATATATATATATATATATATATATATATATATATATATATATATATATATATATATATATTACTGGAACAATGATTATCGTTACTTGCCTATCAACACGGTAATGCAAATGGCTATTAGAATGGCGTCTGCAACATTAGTAACACAGTACCCCATGTACACTAATACAGGATGTGCACTCTGACTAGAATGTTCAAGCCTTTGGATACTGTAAGAAACTTGTATATACCTCCGCACCAACACACTACCGCAAATATATATATATATATATATATATATATATGTATATATATATATATATATATATATATAGAGAGAGAGAGAGAGAGAGAAAGGAAATAATCTACGACACACTGGTTTGACGATAAACGTTATCATTTTTTTGTGTTCTTATTTTCATTGAGATACATGCGAAATATAGCAGTTTAAAATGAAAACTTATTGATATACTGATAATTCGGAATTTTAAACGCAGGCCTCAAAAAGATGAATTTTTACTTTTAGCTTTTGTGAGTATGGATGTCTGAAAATACAATAATCTTGTAAAAACTTACATCTGAGACCGATAATTACGCTCTGCGCACATGGCGCTAACCAGAAAAAATACATCAATTTTAGACAAAAACAAGATTTATTTATTTAAAAATCCCATGACGTTCATGTTACAAAACTTTTTTAAAATATCAATAAATAATAAATTTATATTTTTGGACACAAACACATTTTTTTCAAGAAATATATTTGTAATGAAAAAAATTCATGACGTTAATTTTAATAACTTTTTAAAAAAATCAATGTGAAACGATGGATTAACCACTTATTCTCAGAGTGATTTACACATTTTGAAGTAAAAAAAATGACTCAACGAGCGGCCGATTTTGTTGTTTTAATTCAATTAAAAAAATTTTTTCACTCATATCACATGCACCCACTCATTTGTTTTTTACTTCAAAATGTGTAATCACTGTGAGAAAAAGTGTTTGATCCATCGTTTAACAACTAAAATGGCAGACAATGAACTGCCTGTATTTTTCTGATTTCTTGTTCCGACCATACAACGATTTATTTGAAAGAAGAATTTCTTTTTTTAAGTATGTAAAAAATAACCCGGTCCAAACCTTTAATTTCGTAACGTAATTACGAACCGGGTTGAAATAACATTATTTAGAAAGCTATTCTTTACATGGAGGGAGGGGGGAGGGGTTTGTTAACTATTCTGTACTTTCACCTAACAATTTAATAAACAAAAGATATCGTAAAAATGTAATTTAACTTAAAAATCTTACTAAAAAATAGCCCGGTTCATAAACTGCACAAGTACCAAAAAAAAAAAAATAATATAAAAAAATGTTCTCCACTGGGGAGGGGGGTAGCCCCGTATTTACAAGTATATCTCCTGTAAAAACGGTTCTAAAATCTATTTTCAATCGATATTTATTCGATAATTGCCGAATTTTTATACTTGGGCAAAATTGACGAATTTTCCGTTGATGAATTTTCCGTTGACGAATTTTCCGTTGCCGAGTTTTTATAAGTACACGGATCATATTTTCCTTCTCCCATGTGTGTGCCTTCAAAATAAAATTGTTTCCAAACATTCACTTTTTCTGAAGATGTTCGCTAACATAAACGACACCGGTCAAATCTCTTGTTTTTGTAGTTCTCCTGCAAGTTAACCTGTTTTCCGTTTGTTATTTTTCACACACTTACACCCACATAAACACACACCCACACCCCCACACCCATACACACACACACACATATATATATATATATATAAATATTTGTTGCGGTTTATTATCTATGTAGGTATACGTTTGGTACCTTATACCGGGACTCATCAGCATAGAGATATAACTATTCACTACCGGGCATGCGATTTGAAACCCCGGATTACATATATATATATATATATATATATATATATATATATATATATATATACAGATAGATAGATGGACGAAGAGTTATAAACATTCACGAATGTCCAAATTGATATCAAATTTCGGTTGTTCAATGCAGGTATATTCTGTAATAAAATTATGTTTATTATTCTTTCCTTAAACCAAGGCTTTTCAAAGACTGAGATCTTATTATCAGAGGAAGTATACAGATAGATAAGTTTGCAATAGAAAAGCCAAAATTGAACATTTGAAAAAATATTTAAAAAAATGATGGGTGAAAACAGTTCGTGTAAAAAGATATTGGGTTTGTCCAGGTAATAATTGTCCGCAAATAAGGTGTCCAATGGAAGAAAGTTTCGATGGAGAAGAAAAAGTTACGTGGAGGCATTACAGAAAATCGTTCAAAATGAAGTAAATTCAATGGTGAAAATTGCGTTCAAGTCGTAGATGGAGCGCACTTAAACGGAATTAAAATGAAGAAATCTGGCCATTTAAAAACAATGCTTCCTCGGCCAAGAAATGAGGCGTAAGCAATTGACATTAGCAATGGGAATAGAAAATTGAAGTAGTTCTGAGAACAGAAGCCCTAAGTTAAACTCAAGGTCTAATTAGGAGATCGGAAGAAAAGAGGAATGTGGGGCAAATGGTAGGAGGGTTAGATGAAAAAAGCCATGACTGCTGATGGGAAAGGGAGTAGGGTATTAGCGGGAATGAAGGGGGTTCTAGTGATAACATTATTTTTTACATTTGCTAACCTCGATGCCAGTAGAGATTGGCCGTGGTTGAGACTTTAGGTCGATTTAGGTCAATTGAGTGTATTTATTATTTGAAAGAGAAGAAAAAGGGGAGCCGTGATTAAAGACGTGTTTAGAGCGAGAGACAATAATAATTTTGAAATTAAAAGAAAAAGAGTTGTCCGATGGGGAAAAAACTGGGGTTTCAAAGAATGGGAATCAGTAGTTTACATTTTCAAAAAGTACTAAGTCGGGCAGAGATATAATGTTATATATTTAAAAGATTCAAAAGTACTGCATATTTTAAAAGGGATTCCCAGTCGGTTAAACGTATTATTAAATAAGACCAGCCCAAAAGTAAAGTTGAAAAATTAAATAAAATATCAGATAAGAAATAAATAAGTAAGACAAGCTCAATGTATAGTTAGGCATTTAGCCTGCCCTACTTAATTAAATTAAAATTTAGGGTTGGGGATCAATTTTAAGAAAAAGGTTAGACCGCATGTAAAGATTGATATCAGTTATGAGTATTTTAATGTAGGGTTAGGTTGAATCATGTAAAATGTAAGTATATCACTAGTGTGTTGACGTTATGAATAGCTTAATAGGGGAAGCAAATGGATCAATTGAAGGAGCAACTTAGGAGCGTAGTTAAATGAGAGATGATTTAAAAAATTCGATGAAGATATAGTCGGTAGATAGGAGCATATACATGGTCAATGTCGTGGATACAATGAGATAAAATACAAAGTATGAAAGGAATGGAAAGAATGGAAGTGTGTATGCGACGGTTGGCAAATAGAACAGAAGAAAATGAAATGAAAAAGGAATTATAGTGCAGAGTAGGAATAAGGGTATTTAAGTTACGGCGGTTAAGGGTCGGTGGAGTGTAAGGAGAGTAATGTTAGTTTTAAAAACAATAAGTGCTATTGGTTAATATAGTTATTAGGAGTACTAGGAAGGATATGTTATGTTTTCGGGATGGTTAGTTGTAAGGTTGGAGGAGTTAAGAAATAAAGATAAAAACAATTGACCAATTTTAGAGTTTAAAAATTAGTCTAATGCTAGAAACGGGGTTGTAGATTGGGAGGAGGGGTGTCAGAGGGGGTAATGAAATTAATGTATTTACATTTTCGTTTGTGCCTGCAATTTGAGATGAGCTAATTTTTTGAGTTTATAATGTTTAAGCGTTTAGGTGTTGTGGCTATCATAAATGATTCTAGTGTACATAGTTGGCAGAAAATGGATCCTGGGTGTAAGAATTAGATATTTTTAATATAGTCCAACGTAGGGAGTAGGGTATGTTATTAATGTTAAAGTTTTTTTTATTAGATTGGATTGAGAGGTGCTAGTGGTATTGTTATTATTGTGTTTGAAAGAGTAGATATGGTTTGCGATTCGAGTCTTAATGGGGAATGCGCTTGCCCCAATATAAGTGTGTATTTTGTATGGGGTTGTTGTAGTATTAGTGTTATTTATAGAATCGAGGTTGTTCTGGGTGTGTATGCTCAAGTTATAGGGAAAAATTTAAGTCGGGATTGTTAGTTGGAGAACATGAGATATTTTGAGGGGTGAGGTCAGAACTATTATTAGTTACTGGGGTTGTTGGTTAGTGTGAGAGGTGTTATTTAGGGGTTCGTTTGCTACAGGGAGTTATAGAATGGGGGATGTATGGTGTGTGGGGAATTTGTGTGTTGGAGTTGGTTTGCACCATGGTGTTATGGATGAATTTTTTGACAGTGCAGGCATTGATAACGTTACTTTGTATGCAATTACCATTTAATGGGCATTCTCTAGATTTCTGGCAGTTAGAGATATTAGTGGGGTGTATAGTAGGTTCTGGTTGTTTGGCAGATTTATTGTTTTGTTATTAGATGTGATGATGGTTTGTGCTATATTGGGCATTGTGGAGTAAG
>OY744515.1:228720737-228728237 GCA_963556195.1 Sepiola atlantica | reverse complement strand
ACTATATCTATGTATATACACTATATATATATGTATATATATACTATATGGATAATATATGTATATATACGATATACATATACATACTATATATATATACTACTTATGTGTATGTATATATATATCCTATACATATAAAAATATACTATATACATATATATATTTATATATAATCTCTCTTTCTCTACATATATATATACATATATATATATATATATAAACATATATATATAATATATATGTAAACATATATATAATATATATATAAACATATATATATATGATATATATATATATATATATATAAACATATACGTATATATATATATATAAACATATATATATATATTTAGACATACTATATATATATATATATATTTTTACAGTATATATATATACATATATTAACATATACATATATATTTGTACAAAATATATATATATATATATATATATATATATTAACATATACATATACATATGTATATTTACATATACACATATATATATATTAACATATATATATATTTTTTTACATATATATATAAATATATATAAATATTAATATGTACATATATATTTATACATAATATATATATATTAACACATACATATATATATATATATATATACATAATATATATATTTATATCAGTATATACATATATATATATATATATATATATATATATACATATATATTTTTGTACATGTGTAGGTGTGGGTGTGTCTATGAGAAGTAAAAATGTGTATTAAAGAACAACAACAATTAATAACGAGTGAATTTAATTGATAGACTGATTTCATTATTTTATAGTTTCATACTAAGTGGACACGGTTATTTTCTCCACCAGAATACTGGATCAATAAATGTAGGGCATTTGTATAATCCATAAGCATATGTTTTGTTACGTACCTACTTGACACTACTTCCTTATTTAGTTTGTAGTTTACTGTTTGTTCGTTCGTTCGTCATGGGAGTATTATTCGAATTATTATGTCTTACTTTTTCTTGGGGGGGACAGTGTAGTAAATGTTCGGTCGTCATATAACAAATTCCATGATAGCTTTCAATGAAAAAAATGTCTGGTGGTGAACTAGAAACAAAATAATTTATCGAGACAGTTTAACACTTTGTTTCATCAAATTAGCAATACGTATGAGACACGTGATCATATAAATTATATTAGTTACATTCAGAAAATATTAGCAAACCGGAAATAGACGCACTACATCAAATCTCTTGCTTATCTTGATTAAAAGATGGTCGAAATGTTCTACCGCTCTAGAAAGTATCTTCAACCTGATGCAATCATTAACCTGTATAAGAGGCAGCTACGTCGTATTTTTTAGTAAAACTTGCAACACCTGAGGTGGTGGCACTCGGGGCACTCTTTGCTGCTTTGCCAGAGTACAACATCCACTTAAAATGCATTGACGGTTATACTCTTACTTGCTTACCGCTTTTTTCAACGTTGCTATTTTTTTACTCACTTTTCCATCGTTAAGTTACTGGTAGGTACTCAGCTCAGCTCAACTGTCTTCCATACAAAGCATTCACCCTAAATAAATAACACTATTCTAGCTAATACCACCGTAATTAAGTTGATTTACTAATTCTGCGTAAATGCAGCTCAACGCTACTTCCAAAAGAAAACGGTATTTCCATTAGAACAGTTTCTCTTTTAAAATGTTCCCGTTCTGGAACACATATAAAGAAACAACGAATAAACCCAAAAGCCGGGCAGAAGGCAACACTCATATACTCTTTAAGAAATGTTAGGTTTGCAAACCAGATATTTTGTTCAAAGCCAGCTCTTGGAATAGTTTTGATCAGTACATACGAGGCCTCTTACGCAACACTATTTGCTGCTAAGACGTAAGTAGTCAGAAACACGGTTTTCATATCAGATTTTTCTTCTCCTAGATAGATTACCTGACAATGTCTACTGGTCAATTACACAGAGAGGGATGATCCACTGCCAGTGTTATGCTGCCATTCGAAATAGACTGATTTAATATGATTGTTCAAAGTGATTGTGTTCCTTTGTAAATGATTATTAAATCGAAATTACTGTACTTTTTTATTTACAAGTAGAATAATACCAGGACAGTGTAAATTAATTCCGAGAACGGGGAAAATTTCAGACCACTTTTATATCCAGTTATAAAGACAAATAGAAAAATAAAACAACATTAAACCTTATGTCTAGAATCCTTCTTTTAATTTTGATCAATATCAATTCCATGATTTTGATTCGAAAATCGAAGACGATAGCGTAATAGGTTTGCAGAACAAATTGTAATTTAGACAGTGTTTTATTATTTGTGGCATATCCCCATTGAAAAAGTAATTTTAAATGGAAAGTTTTGGCTATATTATACCCTCTAAAAGCCCTTTACATATTAAAAAAACTGACTATAACTTAATTAAAGTACATACTTATAACATTTCACAAAAATCGACAATATCGGAATCTAAACGAATACGTTTTCTCTCACTTTTTATATCTTTTTGTATAATATAAATAAAAATTAATACAGCCCGCAGTTGAACTACTAAGGCAATGCATTGTTTAGAAGTTAATTTTGTACATACACATGTATAGATATATAAACATATCTGCTATATATTTTATAAGGAGGCTGAGTCTAATAGTATAGGTTAGAGTTTGAGGTTTGGGAAGGGCAAAATAATTATAAATTGCCGCGGTTCACTTGTTCGACTTGGCATTGCACTCGATTAAAAATAAGGTTACAATGTTATTTTCGTGAACTAGTATATATTAAATCTCTTCGGACTATTTCCTTTATCAAAATAATTTATGAAAATATTAACGTAAAACTGGCAGGTCGGGTACAACAAATTAAACATTTACCTGGAAGATGTGTTCTACTCGGCGTTGTTCGGGATCAAACATTGTACGATTTCAATATTACTTTTAGTAATGGGTGTAAGTGGTATACAGCAATTCTCCTACGCTTACTGGCTTCATCAACATTACTTATCTTTTAAATATCGTTAAACGGTGAATAGAGTGGGGTGACAATGAATTAAGAATTGATGTGAGTCATTATTTTTCTTTACGGCGTTCTCCAGGATAAACTGTTGTAAGGTTACAGTATTTTTTTGGTAGCTGATATATATTTCCTCCGTTCCGTCTTTTGACATCATATACATTACGTACCTTCTTAATATAGTTCAATTGAGGGGGGGGGCAAATGATGAAAGATTGACCATTAAAATAAAAGGAATGGAGAACATAGTAAGTTAGAAAGATGGATGGGCACATGGTTGAGAATGAAAAAAAGTAAAATCAAGAGACGACTAGATAGAGAGATATAAAGGGGGTAAGAGAGAAACATTTTTGCTATAAAGATTTACACACACTACTTAATTACCTCTATTTTGTGTTTTTCTGGTACCGGGGAACGCCGGACTGCAATGATATTACACCACAAATGATACATATAAAGAATAAACAAATATTTCTATATCAACATCTATGAATGTAATCTGGTCCTTAACTTGACTGTTTCTTTCGAATCTTGTCAGACATTCATTTATCATTAACAGAGTGTATTATATATTTTTGTCAAAATATAATACAGTGTGACAATGAATAAATGGATTCATCAATAATTATAGAGTAGATATGAGATTTGATAAAACTCCATGAAACGTTACTGATATATAAAACAAACAAACATAAATATTTATTGCTTTCTTAAAAATATAACACAAATACACTGAGTAGATGAATAACACAGATGACAATATTCACTAAAATGTAATCTAGTAAACAAAAGGGTCTAGTGGACGGGCATCCTCCGCGTATCAATTAAGATAGTATTGTAGTATTATTCTCTGTTGTTATTCAGCTAAAATGAAATCATTAGATTACACTTTGGTCACTTGTTGATATGTGGACAGATTGATAATCTTCTGTCTATGTAAAAGAAGAAACTTATTTGAACTTTAGAGTAATAGATCGGTTTCGCATATATATATATATATATATATATATATATATATATATATATATATATATATATATATATATATATATATACCTACATTTTCTAAATTTCATTTGTAAGCATCAATAACATTCAAAACGTATACAAATAGACAAATGCCTTATACACCATTTGTCAGTTGCACATATATTTTACTAAAATCAATACAAATACATTAATTTTAACTTTTTTTACTAATATTTCACTCGATAGAATGAACATCATTAGAGTTTTACACACATATTAGGTATTTATTTTATAATACTTTTTCATGTATATGAAATTTGTTTTGATTTTTATGAATATATACCCATCTAAAAATGGTTTATGAAGGTATTTGACCTATTTCTTTATGTTTTAAACTTCATTGCTTAAAAAGGAACTTTCTCAAATTGATATATACTTGCAAGCCATTCGCGTTTTTAAATTCACATTTAAAAAAGATACAATTTTTAACCGTTTGTCAACACTACACACGGACGGAAATCTTTCATCACCACCGAGAAAGATACTTATGTATATAAATAAATAATAAGTTAAATGCATTATATTTGTTTAAATCTTTGACGATGTACGTTATATCGAGTAAAATGTTATTTAAACAAAGTGAAAATGAAGATATCTGCTTTGATTTTAATAAAATATATACGCATCTAACATATGGTTTATGAAGGCATTTTGCGTATATGTGTTTGCGTTATATATACATATATATATATATATACATATATATATATATATATATATATATATATATATATATGTAAACATTGGTAAACAAATTATAGAATCGTCTGTTTAATTATACCTTTTATATTTTTTTCAATTTTTCTGATGGTCTTATATGTTCCATAGTTTTCACATATTTAACAAACGTTTTCGATTATTCGCCGAATCATCATTAGGTGTCAAAAGCAAATGAACAAAACACCTGGATAATAAAGAGAATTTTAGAAAGACGGTGGAGAAGCGCGCATAGAACGGTTTCCGCATTGCTCCATGAAGTCGTTGGCGATTATATATATATATATATATATATATATATATATATATATATATATATATATGCATGAGGAGAGTTCAGTCTGAGAGGTTTATTTACGAACACTAGCGGGACCTCAAACACGACATTCCCACTGATGCTCTAGTTATACACAGGAACACTCTCTCCCACAATCTAAACCTTTCAGACTGCACTCTCCTCAAGAACAGACACTCTCTCTCACGTCGGAAATGCATTGAAAGGGCAACTATTCTCGTTTCATCACGATCAAACTTCAACCTAAGGCTCGGTTCTTATACCCTAAGTAGACACTTAGCAAAAGTCGCACTTAAACAATGCAATATATCACACCCATCGCCCCTGATTAAGTATTTATATACACATATATATATATATATATATATATATTTATATAAAAAATGTGTGTACGTGTGTATATGTGTATATGTATTTATAGTTATAGATATATATATATATATATACCAATATGTGTGTATATGTATATATATATACACATGTGTGTGTGTGTATTTATATATTTTTGTGATAATAGCAAGCTCTCATTTATAATCAAATAATGTTAATACATCTCTCTCTAACTTACCCCTTATTTTCTATTTGTGAAATCCATTTATAATTTTCGTCCTACTGTTTTACCTGTCGTTACCATTTGTTCTATTTTTCACACATTTTTCCACCACGGCTTTTCATTTTCATGAATTGCTCTTTAAAAACCTAATGGGTGACAAATTAGCAGACCTATTCCTGGTTCTTATTAATCTTTGGGTGCTAACATCCAGTGCATCAATTTAATGCCCACCCCTTTTGTTCGCTTTAGCCAGCTTCTCTGCCGCCTTTCCCCCTCCCACACCCCCTTCTCCATACTAGCTCATTAGGTGTGATAGTAAAAGAGAGTAAATAAATAAAATATATAAACCGAAGAATAAGACACATGGAAGAATGTGTACACTACCTATCATATTCCAACATCACTTAATGTCTTCTCATATGGTCAAATCAGATCATCCTTCCCTCATCCCATGTGTGTCCCTTCAAAATAAAATTATTTCCATATCTTCATTTTTTTCAGACGTTCGCCAATAACGAACCCGGTCAAAACATCGCTTGTTTTTGTTTTTCTACTGCACTTTAACTTGTTTTCCGTTTGTAATTTTTTCACAAATTTTGTCCATCACGACATTACATTTTCATGAATTATCGTGAACCTTACTCCATATATATACATGTATGTATATGTATATACATATATGTATATATGTGTGTATATATATATATGTATATGGGTATATATATACATGTATACATATATATATATATATATATATATGTATATCTGCATCTAACACATTGTTTTTTTGCAAGCATTTTGCCTCTATCCTTATATTGACATTCAAAAGATGCTTACAAAAATGAACTTTCCCAAATGTATAACTACCAGCGCCCATGCGCGATCAAGTTCTATTTAAAACATACATGTACACTGTTAGTCCACAACATCGGACGAGACACTTCTACAAGACCAAGAAGGATTATTACGAAAAAAAAATTGTATACCTTTTATTTGTGTAAGCTCTGTCGATGCTTGTTTTATCATGCGAAATATTATATGAAAAAAAAAATGGAGAAAAAAAAATATATATTTTGATTTTATAAAAATATCTGCATCTAACACATGGTTTCTTTGCAGGCATTTTGCTTATATCTTTATGTTCAACTTGAAAAAAAGCTTAAAAATGTACTTTCCCAAATTCATAACTATCATGTGCAATCCAGTTCTATTTAAAACAGATATTTGCACCGTAATCCCACAACATCGAATGACGCACTTCTACAAGACCAAGAAGTATAATTAGGGAAAACATGTTTTTTACCTTTTATTTGTCTAAGCTCTGTCGAGGCTTGTTTTATCAAGGTAAATATTAGATTAACAAAATCAAGATGAAGAAAAAGAAATATATATTTGTTTATTTTAATTTTGATGTAATAAAACTATCTGTATCTAACACCTGATGTCTTTGAAGGCATTTATTTTAATATATCTATATATATATATATATATATATATATATATATATATATATATATATATATATATATATGTGTGTGTGTGTGTGTACATATGCATATATATATGTATATGTATATATGTAGATATGTATATATTTGTATATATGTATATATATGTAGTTTTATATATGTATATATATATACATATATATATATCTATGCATATATATATGTATATTGTTATGTATATATATATATATGTATATATATATATATATGTATACATATATATATATATATGTATATATATACATATATATATACATGTATAGCTATGTATATATGTATATATATATATCTATATGTATATACACATATATAGATATATACACACATGCCATATATATGTATGTATATATGTATATATATATATATATGTATATATGTAT